>CM016727.1:15726467-16409002 GCA_005771605.1 Scutellaria baicalensis
TAGCCTAACCTTATGTTGGTACTGGATATTTTTGACTAAACAACACCTAATAAAGCCTTAAATTGGCAAATTGTGATATTATATTAATATATTATATATATATAAGTCAATTTAATTTTACAATACTCCTAAACTGGATATGTGTTTTAATTAGAGTCAAAGAGAAAAAAGTGGATATATATATGTTGTATGTATGATATATATATATATATATAGCTGACAAGTCAAGTAAAGAAACTACTCACTCCAAATTTGAATGTACGGATATATATGCTCTATATTTCAACGATCGAGTACTGCATTAATGCATTATTAAATACAATTTTATCCATTATTCATCATTTTTTCTTGATTTTTTCTTTCTAGTTTTCATGTTGAGAAATATCGCAGATTTGTATATAAGTATTTATGTATTTTGTACGTACATGTATATTGGATAAAGTATTTTGTATAATTCATATGAAACAAAAACACATATCGTTGAAATGTAGTTATGCATGGAAGAGTTTGAAAGAAACATAGTTTTTCATTGTTTCAATAATCATTTCACTAATTCAATTATATAAGAACATGACGTATATTTTTAATTAATGCGAACATCGATATTTCTTCACCATTTCACTCTTATTTCCTAAATTGAGATAATTTTAGTAGATCTCTTATCAGTTATATCGAAAAATGGTTGAAAAAAGATTTTTCAACTTTACTACCATAAAATTGAAGGAAAATATAATTGGACAAAATTCAACATTATATATTGATATTATTTGTGCTAAAAAGTCACTCATAACATTAATTTGTTGCCATCCATGGTGTACGTAGTGCATATATAGTGTGACACGTGACCATGTTCGATCATACTTGTGATCATATATATGTCTTTTTTTTTTAATAAAATTGATTCTTGATATAGAATAAATTTATTCGAATATTTTGTCTGATTGCTATTTCTGTAGTGGTACTATACAAATTTACCCTAAGTACTGATCTAATTTTAAAACTTACAAAATAGATACAATGTTAAACATATCAATAAACAACAACAATTAACGTGGCTTAAATATATATATATATATATATATAGACCTTGTTATGACTAATTATTAGTAATTACGATGTACCAACCTATCCTAATTTTATACATAATAATATCTAATAATCGATCTGTAGTCAAAGCATTAAAATATATGGTACTAGCAAATTCCTCACCAACTCAGATATGAGGAATCTTATGTTTAAACATCAAATTTGTGTAATTGATCCCATGTATTATTTAAATATGAACAATTGTAAATTTTCGTGCTAGGCCAATTATATATAGATATATATATATTACACACACACTTGATGTGAGGAATATCTTACGCAAGATCTTTGAACTTTTTAAACAATTTTTTTCTTCTTCTTAATATTGGTGCTCTTTACTAACAAATGACATTATTTCACTAACAAATTAATCAATTATTGATGTACTAACTAAAAATTTGAATGATCAAGTAGCTAGGTTTCTTGCTATATCGTATATAATTCTGGTGAGACTTATGAATTTAATTGTCAGATGTGTCAACTCATACTCCAAAAAACCATAATCTATAAATGAGTTCGTAAAATGAGTTTGATTAATTAATAATGAAGTTTCATCTCATGAAATTAGTTTTTGATTTTATTTTAATTTTGCATTTTATTGATACCTTAAATAAAAAGGTAATTGATATTGTTGATATCTATATTAACTAAGGTATACTTATGGAATAGCGTATATGAACACAACAGACGATTCTTAGTAAGATCTTGTTGTAAATGAAATATAAATCAATAATTATTGTATATACCATTGAAACATTAATCTATTTAAAAAATAATGATTGGATGATATGAGTGTAATTAGTAACGTGAAATGTTTTATGTATATGTTATATATATATATATATATGTATGTATATTGTGCTCAACAGAGAATTATGTTATATTTTAATCTCTGTCACATTAATTCACCCATGATTCATGTGGCATGCATATAATAATATCGAATTTCATGATCTAATGTGTCTATCTATCTATACATATATATAATGTGCACGATTTCATATTTATAACTTCTTATGTCTTTTTTGTAATTATTTTTTGGTTGAAATTAAGTGAACCATCTTACAAGTAGGAAGATGATAGGGAAGGCAATTCGTATCCTCTTCAATAGAGTTAGTATAGAATTAATTAGGAAACCTCTTAAATATATATTTCACTTTCCTCATTTTTATTTATATGTGAACAAAATAAAGTAACCACACACACACACACACACACACATATATATATATTAGCATTTAGCAATGAATAGCAATGAATATATATAATAGACATATAAATGTGGCTCTTTAAGGTATACATTTCTCACACTGTATATGCAATAAATAATTCTCAAGAAATTCATCTTCAACATACACGACTTGTATAATTTTGGAAGTATAATGGTTTTGATGGATGTTTTAGGTGCACTAGAGTTTAATTTGTCATCTCTTTTTGTACAAGAAAATTTTCGTGTAAAGACCATCCAGTTAGTTATATATATATGAGGCTCTCCCATGAACTCGAAAGATGTGATTTTCGAAGTTGAGTGTAAGAATGTCGTCGATTCAATTCATGCACAGATAAAATTATTACAGGGATTATTAAGAATATTAATTAAAGAAAATATGATAGGGTGATATGGTATGTATATGGTGTATTATTCACTCAAAGAAAGGAAGAAGTAAATTATATACATCGTCTTTATGTAAATGTAAATCTTATTATTTTTTATTTATTACTTCACCTTCACCTATTTTTCTTAACTTTTAATCTTTGGCTTTAATTAAATATTGGAAAATATTTGCTTTGCCTATAAGAATGTGGGTCCTTTTTTAGAGTGTTACAAAAATTATGTTATCCTACAAGGTATAAAGACAATGATTTTCCTGCTCTTCTGTCTCCAATTAATTATCATTACTTCTAAATTAATTACAAATAATATACCCTCTAATTTCAATTTTTGGCACGTTAAGTCACTTCGTAATAATTTGATTATCTAGGGAAATTATCTGAAACATCTATTCAATTTTGGAAAAATCTCAATTTCTCTCTCTCTCTCTCTCCCTACAAATTCAATTTTTTAAAGGCAAAAACTTGCGTACCCCGGTGCACCGTACCCCCAAAGGTATTATTAGTTTGGTATTAGGTATATATTGATGAGGTATTATTGATGTATTCATAAGGTATTAGTGGTATATTCTTGAAGGTATTAGTGGTATACTAATAAGGTATTAGTTGCATATTCATAAGGTATTACGTGTATAATTGAAATATATATTTTAGTGAAGGTATTATTCAAGATATTACTTATTACATGTTAAGTTATTGCTCATATTACTTAAAGGTATTACAATAAGTATTTGGGGGCACGGTGCCCCGGGAGCACGCAAAACCTACTCTTTTTTAAAAACACATTTTCAGACTTCTAATTTTTAACTAATAACTCATCCTTTTAAATTAATTGCTATCATATAAATCGATTGACGCACTTTAATGACTCGATTTTGAATTGAGTTTTGGAAAGTTTATAAAAAGTATAAATAATTAAGTATATGAAGATAAATAATAGATTATGGATTGATTAAACTAAATGACCATGCAAATTTCCTATTATATATGTAAAATTTTATGAGTACTAAGATTTCTTAATTTACACATGATATTGTTTGTCACGTTTCTGAAGAAATAGTATATGGTATTTAATTTTATATTTGACGTACGCTTATTTAATTTGTTCGACTAATACTATATATGTTCTATCTTTTATTTCTTGTCACATTTTGAATTCATATTTATGTATATTATGATACGAAACAATTTTTTTTTTTTTTGGTAAAGAACTTGGTATTGCAATATATTTGTATAAAGCGAAATCAGAATAGCATACAAAATTGATAAATAAAATAAAATTTGAGATAGAAAGGTTGAGTATGAGATATTTAATGCTTGAAATTGAAGCAAAGGGAAAGGTATGTTGAGGTGGTGCTTTCCAGAGTTTGACATCAACTCTCTCTCTCTCTCTCTCTCTCTCTCTCTCTCTCTCTCTCTCTCTCTCTCCTCTGAAAATTCTTTAATAATAAATATAATATTATGAGTGTAATAGTATTTGAGTTTTGTTTTACACAGCAGACTGGAGGTGGACCTGAGGTGTGTCATGTGTGCATATATATATAAGTAGCTACCCACTCTGCTGCTGATTAAGTCTCTATATATTTTCATCATCTTCAAAAATCAAAGAAAGAAACTGATCACAAATATTATAGCTACTTGGAAGTGGTGAATAACAATAGAGAGAGAGAGAGAGAGAGAGAGAGAGAGAGAGAGAGAGAGATCAAAATGGGGAGACAACCTTGCTGTGACAAAGTAGGTCTGAAAAAAGGGCCATGGACTGCTGAGGAAGACAAGAAGCTCATCAATTTCATTCTTACCAATGGCCAATGCTGTTGGAGAGCTGTCCCTAAACTAGCAGGTCCCCCCTCCTAATTATTATGTATTCTCTTCTTAATTTCTTTCTTGGATATAATCTTCAATGCAATGAATATGAATGAATGAATGTTGCAGGGTTGTTGAGGTGTGGTAAGAGCTGCAGATTGAGATGGACAAACTATCTAAGACCAGATGTGAAAAGGGGTCTTCTTTCTGATTATGAAGAGAAGATTGTTATTGATCTTCATGCTCAGCTTGGAAACAGGTCTACTTTTCTTTCATTAATACACAAACATTTATCAATATTTCTTATGCCACTTTACTACTCCCTTTCTTGCATGATGCCCCCATCTTTCCCACTGCTATTTTTCTCAGACGAGTCAATTCATTATCTATCCTTCGCCCACGAAATGTAACTCTGTTATAAAAAACTTAAATTATCGTCTTAACTTAAATTAGACTATTTTTAATAATTACGTTTTCCAAAATTTTATTGCTTTGCAGATGGTCCAAAATAGCTTCTCATCTCCCAGGAAGAACAGACAACGAGATCAAGAATCATTGGAACACCCACATTAAGAAAAAGCTAAGGAAAATGGGGATAGACCCACTAACCCACAAGCCTCTGCCACCACCTCCCACCGATCAGCCGCCGGCAGTCCAAGAACCGCCGCCGGAGACTTCTGAAAATGTGAACACAGCTGAACTGGAAGCCAGCAATCCAACGGCCGAGTCAACCACCATTTCCAATGAAGACAAAATCATGGACAATACGAGCTGCACCACATTTGACCCAATGGAATTAGTCAACAACGATTTCTGCATAGATGAAATTCCAGTGATGGAGCCACACGAAATCCTCCTCTCCTGCGACGACACCTCGTCCTCGTCTTCTTCATCCTCTTCCTCTTCCTCTTCCTCTTCCACGTCGAGAAACATGCTCGACGAGCTGTTCTCGCCGAGCTTCGACGATTATTACAGCGACTTCATGATCAACAGCATCTGGTCCGAAGATGATTTCAACGGTCTGGATTTGATGATCAACAGTGGGAGGGATAGTGTAACAGCTGATCATGATGCTTCTTTTCTACAGTACCCTGTAATGGTTTTAGATCATGATCATCAAGAGTCTTGGAGTTTTTGACTTGTTTGTAATTAATTAATTAATTACATGTAAATTGGTTCTACGTTCAATCAATTTTCTGCAAACTTTTGGTGAATAAAATCAGTGGGGGACATCCATTAAATTATCAAAATTATTTCTTTATACAAGAACAAGAATGTTGACATCTTTTGTGTGTTCTCCAGTAAAATAATGGTTTACTTCATATATGATTTATTATGTTTCTCCAATATTTCATGAATCATGAGTAGTATTTAATTTGGATCTGGAGTCGTCTAATTAACATAATCTTAAGTAGGTAGCATGTCATGACATATATATATATATATATATATATTTGTTAGAATTTGATATCTAAACTCTAATTTTATTTATTTTGCATTTCTTACTCAACATAATTTTTGATGTTATGTTTCTAGTGCAGTTTTGAACGGGAGATCTTGTGCATTCTGTACAACATTTTCTATCTGTCTTTTTGTTTTTTGTTTTTTTTTTTGAGTTGGTCTCTTGTGTTCCAAGTTCACATGTAATCTGATTAGGTTGGGGTCGATCGGATCCGCACTCTTTTTTAAAAAAAAAATTCATTTCAATTTATGATACATTTATGTTATATTGATATGATTTTATGTATAAATACAACGACCTTTATGTTAAATAACTTATAATAAAATAAAGATTTTCAATTTTTTGTTTCAAGTTAAGACTAACATTTATGTTGTATAGATGTGATCTTATGTATAAAAAATATGGTGACATTTATGTTCAGTAATTTATAATAAAATAAAGATTTTTCATTTATTTTTGCTTCAATTTGAGACTCTATGTTGTATTAGTGTGACATTATGTACAAATACCATCACTATTATGTTCCATAACTTTGAAAAAAAATAAAGATTTTCAGAAAAAATTCAGTGCTGGATGAACATACTTTTATGTGATATGAGTCATACATTTATATGCTATTAGTTGCACCTTTATATATTATATAAAAGTGCAACTAATATCACATAAAAGTGTGTGTATATATATGTGTGTGTAAATTTTACTCAAATTCTTCCTTTTTTTCATTCCAAGTTGAGTTATATAAATGTCACATTATATAATAGGGTCATTCTATAGTACACCATGTGTATTAATACACCAAACTCTCCACCATTTTCAATCATTAGATTTGAGATCATTGTTGACTTTGACCTTAATAATCTCAAATCTGATGGTTGAAAATAAGTGGAGAGTTTGGTGTATCAATACACCTGGTGTACTACAGAATCATCCTATATAATATAGGGTAGTTCTACAGTACATCTGGTGTATTAATACATCAGACTCTCCACTCATTTTCAGCCATCAGATTTGAGATCATTAAAGTCAAAGTCAACTATGATCTTAGATTGAAAATGATGGAGAGTTTGGTGTTCAGATTTGAGATCATTAAAGTTAAAGTCAACTATGATCTCAAACTGAAAATGATGGAAAATTTGGTATATTAATATATTCAATTAGTATAGAAGAACCCTATAATATAAAGGTCGGACAATTTTACTTTTGACCTTGTAGGAAAGGGTGTGGACCCATGTTGGCACTTATAAAATTGATATATTTAGCTCTTTAATCGATTTTTCGTTAAATGATTAAAGGCCTATCAAGTGCAAGTCACGTGGCCGCTAACAGCTAGCTCATATTACAGGGCCAATAGTGATAAGATTCATTCCAACAGGGTGAAAAATGATTTCTTTTTCTCCATAAACATTATAATATACGAAAACTGTAGACAATTGATGAGTTTTACAATATTATTTTTATAAATTATAGGGTAAAAAAATGAAACTTCATTCCAAGTATAAGTGATTTTGCGATTTATTATATCATGTATAAATTTTTACTTTATTATATCCACACTTTTTTTTTTTTACATGAAATCTTTGGTTTCAAACTTCAATAATTGTTATTATCCAACATTTCAGTTTAAAAAAAAAATGTTACATAAGCCTATAAAATGAATTTTCATAACGAGAAAGTAAAATTTGAAGAGTAATTATGCTACTATTTTTCAAGGAATTAAAACAAATAAATTAGTATATTTCAAAAAAAAAATCCTATTGAGAGAAATTTAATTGGAGGATTCAAGAAATAAAAAATTAAATGCAAACATCAGAATCCAGTAATGTCATGCATGGAATAAAATAATGTACTTTAAATTTGTAATTTAAACTATAAAACATATTACTAATTTCATTAACCAAAAAAATAGGTGCTAAGAAAACCTTAGGATATGTTTGGATTAAAATATAGGTAGATTTTGCAAGTTTGAAAGTGAATTATGAATTAGATGTGTTTCTTTAGAAAGTTTATAAGGTATGAGAAAAAAATAAGTGCTTGGAAAAAAAAAGTTACTAATGTTTGTTAATATTGTATTATCTTTTTCAACATGAATCTATTTTAGTTCAAAAGTTGAATTATTGTTTATATCCTACATTTTGAATTATAAAACAACAACAATGTCACGTAAATCTCTGTAAAATGAATTTTTCATAAAAAGAAAAAAAATTGAAGAGTAATTATATTACTACTTTTCAAGGAATTAAAACAAATATATAAAAAGATGTTTGTAGATACTAATTTTTAACACAAGAACATTTAAAATAGTTCAAACTTAAAAAAGAAAAAAAAAAACTATAGAGGGTAATTTTTTGGGAGGATACAAGACCAAAAAAACAAAACATGTAAAACATTAGTTGGGTAATGTTATGCATGCAATCAAATAATTATGTTGTTTAAAATTGTAATTTAAACTATGACACAATATTACTAATGACATTAATAAAAACTAGGTACTAAAAAAAACCTTAGAATATGTTTGAGTTGAAACATAAGTACATGAATAGATCTTGTGTGAGTTTATTTAAGAGTAACTCTCTTGTGCACCAGTTGCATGGATCTGTGATCCATGCAACTGGGCCGCTCGCGGGCTGGGCTGGCCCTCCCAGCCCGTGCCTCTTTACTTTTTTCACGTGTTTTGGTCGTTACCCTCACGTTATGTTAGGGTTACCTTCGCGTTATGTTAGGGTTACCTTTGCGTTATGTTAATGTCACCCCATATCCAGATTCCATACCCTTAATTTAAAATCACTGAACTAAAATGTTAATCATACCCTCATGTTATGTTAGGGTTACCTTCATGTTATGTTAGTATTACTCGTGAGGGTAACACGAATAACACTAACATAACATGAGGGTAACCCTAACATAACATGAGGGTATGACTGCCTGAAGCGAATCTTGGTGCGTTTAAGCGCACCCACCAGGCGCGTGGGGGCGCGTTGGGGTGTGTGAAAACGCGCATCAGAGGCGCATGGGACGGGTCGACCTAGGATCCATGCACCAGTTGTATAAAATATTTTGTCTTTATTTAAAGATAAAAAATAAATATCACACTTATTGAAAAGATCTACAGACATATATGAAAGAATATTCCTTATAAAATAAAAATGAGATAAATATTAAATAAAGCTTGAGTGAGTTGCATAGATGAAAATATTCAGATATATCTCCGATATATCCCCGATATTTCCATTTTTTGACGTGATCGAAACAAAAACGGGGTGTAACGATATATCTTCGATATTTTTATTTTTTTGTAAATAAATAAATAAAATATCAATAATTATTAGTTATATATCGGTATCGATTTCGATATCGATGACTTTAGGTAAATATTATAGGAAAATTCATGAATATAAAAGAAATATCGGTGAAATATCGGTAAAATATCGGTAATATTTGATAATATCGGTAAATATTGGGAAAATATCGGTAAATATCGCTAAATATCAGGAAAATATCGGTAAATATCGAGAAAATATCGGTAAATATCGTTAAATATCGGGAAAATATCGGTAATAATCGGAAAAATATATGTACCGATATTTCCACCGAAACCGATATATCCATCGATATTTCCGTAAAATTAAGGTATCGATATATCTAATGAAATCGATATTTTCAGTGAGTTGAAACCTAGTGACTTGTAAAAAATGGTTTTTAATTTTGGATTGCGAGGATAGGGAAATAATTAAAATTATAACCATATATAACAAAATTAAGATAATGATTCTAGAAAATAGAACAAAAAACAAAACAAAACCAAAAAGGCAAAAATATTCAGATGATTATGAATATCAAATTTTCAGGCTTATTTAAATAACTTTATTGTGCAGCTAGTATTGTTATTTAAAAAAATTGGAATATATGACCACCATAAAATTACCAAATTATTGAAGTTGGCCGATTTTGCTGAACACTTAAGCTCGAAAAATGGATCACAATCTTTTTCTTTTTTTTGGTCAGAACTGGATGTTAATTTTCTTTGATATAACGTGACGTCATTAATTACGACATTTCTTTGATCTAATTTATGTATATAGTTTATCGATTAAATATAATATAAGTCGAAACATGACAAGAAATAGGGAATGTCTTAATTAAGAAAATCTAACGTGAGGTCGTTTTAATGATCATTTTATATGAGACAGATCTATCCACAACTCGTAGGTCACAATTCACATATAAATTTGTAGAAATTTATTTGATTAGTAAGTAAGACAGATATCTTTCGTGAAAATTATCCATGAGACCGTCTCAAGCAAATTTTGTATTTCTCACGCATATATTATTAGGGTAATTCTATACACACCCCATCAAATACTAAACACACCCCATCTATACACACATTTTTTTTTATTTTTTTATTTTAAGAATGTGTGTATGGATGGGGTGTGTTTAGTATTGATGGGGTGTGTATAGAATTACCCATATTATTATATATGTCAATTTATTGATCAAATCTTGAAAGACTATTATGTCAGTTTGATTTGATCATCTTTGAATAATAATTGTTCATACTCCGCTGAAACTTCAAACGTGGAGTCAAATGAGCTTTTATTGTGGAGCAATATTTAATTACTTGGATATAATCAATTTTAATGTGTTACTAACCAAGGCCTAACCTTAAAAGTTAAAAACATCTCTATTTAATAAACGATAGTAGTAACAAAACTCATCTTTCAATAGATTAGTTTCAATAAGTGTAAAAAAAGACTCTCATTAAGTTAAAATATTCAATCACTTTTTAATGTATTTATTTAATTTGCGTGAAAATTTATTATTGCCTATTTGAGTAGGATGGAATGAATAAGTGTTTTACTCTATTTTTTTCTTCTATCTGTCTATTATCATTGAGTTGGTGGAGCTATGACAAAGAAATGTTTGAATTTTTGTGTTTTATATCAAAGGTTTTGGATATTTCTAGGTTAGCAGTGTAAGAATTTCGTTATTATTTAATTGTGAAGAAATAAACTTGAGCTTAATTAATTTAATTGGAATTGTGTTAGAATTTTGCTTGATCAAGTTTTATTAGCTTCATCAATTCATGCATGAAATTATAATTTTTTCACAAGTTCTAGCATCATTCTCCTTGGTTTGGATCTTGAATGAAATAACACACGAGTAACCATTTTATTCTCTTTGGATACGAAAATGTAGCATGAACAACTATTAATATATTTATCGATATATAAATATGTAATAAATATCTTTCCTAAATTTATAGAAAAAAATTAATATTCAACAGAGGAAGTGTATTTTTTTAAGATTAATTGAAAAAGATGGACCTGAAATGGTAAAGTACTTTTTTTTTTTTTCTTTTCTGAAATGGTAAATTAGTACTTGTTCTAGATTTTGACAATCCACTTGTTCTTTTTTAACTAATTTTTGAAAAATCATTCACATAGCCGAAATCTATGAAATTTGATAATAAGTATAAAAATAAAAAAATTGATGTTTTTGTTAATTGGTCAAACATATGATAATTGTTTTTCCTTAAAATATTGTCAGTCAATAGGCTCTATCATAATCAAACGAGCTTCATATTTACATTCCCTCACTCCTACCGCGTAGGATCATTTTACGGATTTAATTTTACGATGAACCTATTTATTATCTATGATCAAAACTCATAAGATACAAATAGATCTATAATAATAATTTGATGATGTTTTTTTTTTTTTTATAAGTTTGATATATTTCAAATTGATAACATTGGTAGTAAAAATCAAATTGCATGATTGGTCGTTAAATATATGTTATTTTAATTTTAAAGAAGTCTTAATTAATATTAAGTTGAATTGAGATTATGCCCAAATATGTTTCCCTTGTATGCATTTTTTAATATATTGTTTCTCATTATTTAAATCATGCTTCCATATTTCTGTTTTTTCTAACTTTAAAACAAATTTTGGTACCAAAAGTTTGGATCTCTAATTTTATTATACAGGAAAACGATCTGCATTTAGACACAACCAAAATTAGTTCAAATATAACAATATTTAATTTATTGACTTATCATTGTTTAATTTAATTTTCCAACCTAGCTCAAATAAATTGATACCTATAATTAATTTAGTCTTTATTATAGCATGAATTTTCATGATTAGTCCGTGACATACGAATTAAAAGATGGCCAAACCATAATCAAAACTTATTTATTATATTTTATTAAATTGTGTCCAGTATAAAATACTTACCTTTTCAACTCTAACCATTAAAAATCAAGATCTTGAAAAGTAGTAACTAATACATTATGTTTATTTAATCCTTTGTTTTTATTAAATTTCCCAGCTTTATTAATGACCCCTGACATTAGAATTAGAATTAGTACAAATTAACATCAGATTAATTTAATAAAATAATGCATGATTTATCTAAATTTATAGTCATTTTCAAACAAGGACTTGGAAGATTATATATATTCAAAGTCATTGGCATTCATTCAATTACTTGTCCATTTGAGTTGAGTCTTGAAGAAAATTGACATATAACAATGTTTTCACTTGCTTATTAAGTCAAATATAACTGACTTTGTTTCTCCCCCTCATGCAATTAATTATTAAATGAATTTTATTGTGACACTTTGTTCGTTAATAATACTTAGTGATGACGTCACTATGAGGTCTGCATGATGTCATAAATGTATACATAACATGAGCTAATTTTCCAGCCACATAAAAATTACACTGAGCATTTTACTAAACTCTTATACTGTTTGAAATTAAATTAAACCATTGAACTGTCAAAATATGTTTTTACTGAGCCATTGAATTTTCTAATCCTAGTTTATTAGCTCTTCTACTTTTAAGATCTACTTTTACCTCTTGAAGGGTTTAATAGAATAAATATTTTGAATTTTGGAACCTATTAAAACATGATAAATAAATGAGGCTTGAAGAAAAAGACATGAAGAAGGATATATATGTGTATATTAATGAAGGTTTATGTGACAAATTCAACCCAATTGAACAAGTCGAATAATTTGAGACCAATCCAATAATCCCAAAATAGAGTTCATAGTTTTATAAATTATAGATCAATACAATCCCTTTTTAGTAATTAACAAACTTATTATGGGATGGTGACCTAATTTTTGAGATCAAGATGAGATCATTCCTTGATTAGAAAAAATAAAATAAAAAAAAGTGTTTGTAAAGCGGAGTGAATTTAATGAGACCGATCGATTCATAAAGAAAAACGATTTGTGAAAATGGTGTTCAGATGGATGACGGGATACCATCTTACCAAATTATATATATGAGATTGAATTTTTATATATGTTTTGGTGACGATTTTATTAGTTTTCTAAGAAGTTATTGTTATTTTGAAGAAAAAAAATAAAACGACAAAGTTTTTTCTGAACTGTTGGTCACTTAATATTTATTCATAATTTTAACACCTTTTACTAAAAGATGTTACACTAAAAAAAAAGAAAACAAGGAGAGATTCTTAGCTTTGACTTAAATATACATGGATATGACTTAATATAGGCCCATTAATTTACAAGATACTCATTGAATTGGGCTGGGTTATATACTATCTTGGGCCTGGAATTATGTGTTTTACGTGTATCAACCTGGTACAAGTGAATTAGGGTTTTGTGGTTATGAGAAATTAAACATTTTAGTTGATGTTAAACAATTGACAAATTTATTCTGCACAAATTATATGCATTTCGTGACGAATAACACAAAACCAAAAAAAAAAAGAAAAAAACTCATCATATTCACTAATTTTCGAATTATATCGATTGATATATACATGAAGTTATGGTCAGTTTAATTCTAAAAAGGAAAAGAAAACCAATCACATATTTAGATCGTATAAAATTAAATAGCTTGACTTGTCAATTTGGCTAAAATTTCCAACATTTTCTGTAAGATTATTTTGGAAGAAGAAGAA
This sequence comes from Scutellaria baicalensis, assembly GCA_005771605.1. Taxonomy (NCBI): domain Eukaryota; kingdom Viridiplantae; phylum Streptophyta; class Magnoliopsida; order Lamiales; family Lamiaceae; genus Scutellaria; species Scutellaria baicalensis. Next base: position 15,740,371 of record CM016727.1, read on the forward strand.
AAAACATTTGTATCTACCACTTGAATGCATATTTATAAGTACAGACCAATTTTGTTTGTACAATCAACATCAAATTGTTTCGATATATGCAAATTATATTAATATAAATCGAACTTTTAGCAAGTAAAATTAATTTAGACATGTTAGATGAAGAAAGAAAATGGTTTTATAATTAAGTTATAATGAGAATTGTAGGTAAATGGACTAAAAATATATATTTTTAAAAACATAAATGACTAAAAATTAAAAGTCGAAAAAGATAAAATCAGGAACTTAAAAGACTATTTTCCCCTAAAATTTTATTAATAAAATATTCTAAAAACACCTCTTAAAACATGATTATAAATGTTCTAGTTCCACTTTCTAAAATTAATTGTTTTATTTTATGGTTATTCTACGTGAAGCTAATCATCTTCCAAGTTTACATACACATTACATCATAGCATCACATCAACAACTTAATATTTTAAGGTATCCTCTACGTTATTGTTAGACTATTGTTGCATATAATGGAGGATAATTTGGTCATTTCACTTCTACACTCATCGCAATCGCTAACCGTAAATTGCAATTATTGTCAACTATTTGTTCTTATCATCAAATATTTGCTAAAATTCCATAGCTAATTTACACTTACTTACACATTTTATGTATAGAAAGTTGATCAAATATGAAATCTATAAAATGCATATGTATAAAAAGGCACAGTCTATCAACATGATCAATTCGATCTCACATAAAGTGATACCGACTCCGTCTCATATATAATCTTACACGTAAGAGAGTTCCACATGAATTTTTACGTTTTATATATATAAATCAAGTTAATCCGATACAATATCAATAACACTAATTTGAGCTAGGCCCGACATACTCGATTTGCTGAGGCCAGATTGGTCATCGGGTTTTGATAGCCCGTTAACCCTAGAAAACATTTTTCTTTCTAAATTAATCTATTAATTAAACAATATTAAACCATCAAATTACTAAATTATTTTTTGTATTCTTATTTTTTGTAAACTAACCATCAATTAAACTAATTAATACAAAAAATATTTTGAAAATAATAATTAAGGGTTTGGATCAAATCGTCCGATTGGCCGGGCCATTAAGCCTAATAAATAGTCTGATAAGTGAATCCAATTACAAGCCCGACCCATTCAAGTATAACTTGATTTCGGGCCCGAATTATGGATGTTGTAATAACTATATAATTTCTTCCGTGGAAGCTAACTGTAAACGGTCAATTGGTGATTCCATATTGGCAAGTGGTACAACCACTATTGCATCATCGTACAACTATTTATTGTTACTGCTTTTTCTTTCATTAATGGAGCTCTTCAAAAAAGCCTAGCACTTGTATATCAACATTGACATCATATATATACATAGGAATTAGTATAGAATCATACAACTCATTCTATATATAATTTACTTGTCCCTTTAAACGACCTATACTCACATATATAATCCATATTTTAAGAGTATACATATATTACTTTTCAAAGATTGAACACACACACATATATAAGATACTTATTGCATATATATATGGGAGTAATTTAATGAAATAACGTACTAATATTATTCATAACGAGCTTACTAATATTAGTTTGTGTAACACACTAATGACTAATGTCACACGTATGTGGAGGAACTTTTTTTTAATAGATTCATAAAAGTTGTTGAATTGCTATCAATTTTTATCAATTTACCCAAATACTCATGCCATCTTGTTGTTTAATGTAATTATATACACAATAAGGGAAAAAAATAATAATTATAAGATTATGGAATGACTATATATATGACCTAGTATTTAATAGATACAATTAGTGTATATATAACTAAATAAAAATTTAATAGAAAATATAAGATATAGGCAATGTTTAGTTAAAAGAAATTTTAATCAAAATTTGACAGATTAATTAAAAAAATTCTACTTAAAAAACGATAATAATTATGAAATGGAAGAAGTAACTTATTAGTAAGTGTTTGAAATATAAGAACTCATGTCTTTATTAATCAAATAAACCAATATCATGGTTTTGAAAACAAATAAAAATAAATATTAAATTATTAACCATCCTTAGATATTTTAATGCATAGTAGTTGGTATTAACGAGAATATTATATGCATTACCAAAAAGAGGAGCAAACAAAGAGATGCACGTACAAAAACATTAATATAGCCCCCCCCCCCCCCCCCCCCCCCCCCCCCAATACATATATATATATTATAACTAAATTAATAGATATTGAAGCCCTTACCAATTATAGATTTTATATGAATAAGATTAGAAGGATAAAAATATCAATCTGATTTGAATGGTTACTAAATGACCGTAAGAAATAATTCAATGACTCTTCTTCTAATTAATTAGATAATATTTATGATGATATCAGTGTAAGAGACCCAGCATCATGGAAGTCAGAGAGAGAGAGAGAGAGAGGAGAGAGAGAGAGGGGAGTAAAAAACCCTTTTCATGCCTCAACTTACTCTTGCTATATTACATCCTCACAAAAAGCTGTAGACCAATAGAGATAATCTCTTAACATATACATATTGATATGATTGTGGGAAAATTAAAGAAGCAGTTTGTAGTTAGAACGATGAGCAAGCAAAAACCCATTCATCTCCCCATGCTTACTTGTAATTCTTGACTATCATTTCTGCACTATATATACCTCTTTTCTCTCCATGCATTATACACCACCTCCAATTAAGAACACACAATTCAACACAACACAACACAACACATATCAGCTCAGAAACATTCACTTGATCCAAAATGTGGACAAAGAGTTTGGCTATCGTTTTTGTTTTTGCAGCAGCCGTTTTGATCATGGCTTATGGAGATGATGGGCGAAACCGTGGTGGTTTCGTGGGGACGAGGGGCAGCCAATTTGTGTTGAACGGGAGGCCTTTCTTTTTCAATGGTTTCAATTCATATTGGCTCATGTACATGGCCTCGGACCCCTCGACTAGGGATAAGGTGACCGAGACCTTCGTGCAGGCTTCCAAGTATGGAATGAATGTGGCTCGGACCTGGGCTTTCAGTGATGCTGGTAATAGAGCCCTGCAGATTACCCCGGGTTCCTACAACGAGGACATGTTTAAGGTAAGTAGTACATATATATTGATCAGACATTGGTTTAATTGTGGTCGATATATATATATATATATGTGATTTGTTTTTCAGGGCCTGGATTTTGTGGTGTCGGAGGCTAAAAAACACGGGATATATCTTATATTGACATTGGTGAACAATTGGGAAGGTTTTGGAGGGAAAAGGCAATATGTTCAATGGGCTAGGGATCAAGGCCAATACTTGAACAATGATGATGACTTTTTCACTCATCCTATTGTCAAAGCCTACTACAAAAATCATGTCAAGGTCAAATTTATCAACGAGTTTTCAATTCATGTCCTTCTTAATTTGTATGTTATGGTTTAACGTTTTAAATGTGCTTGACTAAGACTATTTATTAAGATTTATAAATGAGCTATATATACATATATATATATATATATATGTCTAAACTTACCTATTACATTAATTTTAATTACATGAAAATAAATTCTTGGGTATTAAATGATATTCCTTAAATACTATATTAGAATCATTTAATTATGTATAATTGATGTTATCACAGGCTGTGCTTACAAGAATCAATACAATAAGTGGAGTGGCATATAAAGATGATTCCACCATTCTTGGATGGGAGCTCATGAACGAACCTCGTTGCCAATCTGACCTTTCTGGCAAACCTATTCAAGTCTCTCTCTCTCTCTCTCTCTCTCTCTCTCTCTCTCTCTCTCTCTCTCTCTCTTTCATATCATTCAACTATATATATAAGTAACATGATCTTATATATATATATATCATCGATGAATTCTCTTAGGATTGGGTGATAGAAATGGCAGCTCATGTGAAATCCATAGACAAGAAACACCTCCTAGATATCGGACTGGAAGGCTTCTATGGAGAATCAATGCCTGAAAAGAGAGAAAACAATCCAGGCTATGAAGTAGGCACTGATTTCATCTCCAACAATCTCATCCCCCAAATCGACTTCTCCACCATCCATCTTTACCCCGACCAATGGTACGTATAAACATGAAACACGAGATAAAACACCAGACTAGCTATATAACTGCTAACAAGAAATATACTACTACATGTAGGGTTCCTAGTGCAAACGCCACGGGTCAAGACGAGTTCGTGCACAAGTGGATTGAGGCACACATAGACGACTCGAAAACGATCCTTAGGAAGCCATTGTTGGTGACAGAGTTTGGCAAGTCATCAAGATCATCTGGCTACAATGTGGAATCGAGGGACCTGTATTTGGGAGAGATATTCAATAGTGTTTATAGCTGTGCAAGAAGTGGAGGGCCATGTGGGGGTGCTTTGTTTTGGCAAGTAATGGCTTTGGACATGCAAGATTGGAGTGATGGCTATGAAGTTGTGTTGGAGCAAAGCCCATCAACGGCTGGGGTTATCTCTCAGCAATCTCATCGAATCGAGTCCCTTAACTAACTCTAAGGATATGTATTGATCATGATTCAAGAATTTATTGCCATTGTTTGGCTTTATAATAAACATTATCGATCGCCACTTTGAATTCAGAAATTCTGTGTACCCACATTCAAGCTATAATAAATATCATGGCCTATTTACTTGTTTCTAATTAGTTTGTCTCCTTTACATTTTACATATTCGCTTTTTCTATTTACTAAGATTCTAATTCAAATAAGGCTATGAAATTCAGATTTATTGTTTTAATTAATTTCACTGTATCTAGCTAATTAAGTATTTTAGGCTTTTTGCCAATCATGAACTAGTGCTTCAAAATTAAAATCAATCCCAAATTGTTCTAACATTGATGAACAACATAAGTTCAACACATCTTCTATTATTAACATAAAAGTCTAACAAGATCCACTATTTCAATTTGGGCAAAAATTTATATACCCCTAGGGCACATAAGAGCACGGATCTAGGTGTTATATACATGTTCTTCAGGTGTTATATATATAATCTATAGATGTTATGTTTCTTGGTGTTATATATATACTCTACAGATATCATATGTATATATATAAGAGTATTTGTGTGATACTTGAAAAATATATACATGATACTTGTAGAGTATATAGTTTAACACCATGTGATGATTAATTTAGGGCACCGTGCCCTTGGGGCACACAAGTGTCACTAAGTTTCATCTTCTATTTAATTGTATTCAGTCCCATAAAATTAGTATGAATATTCTTTTATAAAATATGAATTGTGTAATATATCTTTGAAAAATATATATTATTATATAAGGTTAAGGAAAGTAATTAAGGATTTTATATTTAAATAATTTTGATTTGAAATCATATAGAATCCTATTATAATTTATTATAATTCATAGAAAACCTTCTCAATTAATAATATAGAGGTGTTTTAGTTGATCACATCTCACACATTCTTAAAGATTATTGACGTGCAGTGCACATTTTATATACAAGTTTAGAATACTAGATAATTGAGCATTAATCGTACTCAAAATTTTAATAGAAATACATGCAGATCCAATCTAGTTAGATAAATAATTCAAATATGATTTAAAAAGATTCAACGCAAATTTTTACCTACCCTAAAAAATGTCTCGTAACACCTATCTTTTGAATGTTTGAAAATCCAAATTAAATCAATTTAGGTATTTTTAATGTATCAAACACACAATAGAAATATTTTTAAAATTATAAAAAAAGTTAAAAAGAGTTTTCATCAAAGATGAGTCCTTATCCTAATATAAGTAGAAAAGTGGAAAATAGTAGAATAAATATGGATGAGGAAGATAGGAAAGATATAAACGCAAACGCACTTCTCTTTTCAGTCGGTGAAGTAAACCACTTTTCTCGCGTTTTCAACACGCTCTCCTTCTTCTGTCACCTTCCTCTCCCACCTGAGAATTCAAGAACTCTGCTTGCCGCACAAAACTTCACCAACTTTTCCTTTATCTCCCTTCAAATTGATTTTCCAACATTTTATTTTTATTTTGAACATGGGTTTCTGGGATTCCTTCCTTAATTGGCTCCGAAGGTATCTCTCTTTCTCTCTCTATATCTATGTAATAGGTTTTCAGTTCATTGTTGTATCAATGTTTTAATTGATTGTATTTTTGTGGGTTTGACGTATTTTATCTCCATCATGTCTTGAATTATTTGTTGTACTTTTTGTGATACCGAAGGATTGAAGAGAGGTTTTTAGCCAGTGTAGTTGGTTTTCTTATATTCTTGAATAGTGAGAGGCATGGAATCTATTGAATGGGAAATTGGTATTATGAAGTTGTAAATTCCTTTTTATGCATTAGTGTTAGAGAGTTGAAATTGACATGTTTACCTTAAAGTTGGATTCTTTTGTGCTCCCTGTAGATTGAGTTTTTATGCTGTAAACGATTATGAGTTTTGGTTCTGTAGTTTGTTATACTTTGGAGTTACGGCGAGGTTTTTTGGGTATTGATTGAGAGTCGTCTCCCAATCGGGTTGTGAAATCTTGTGGTTATGTTTATATATGATTTTTGGATCACAAAATGCACATTGAGGTTTTGGTTTACTTGCATATCTTTGCATTGGTACTGATAGTTAGATATTTCACTCTGTGTTGTGTAAGGTGGTCGCTTAATCTGTAAATTACAACATGATTAGCGCATCTTGGATTGTGTCGTGGTAATTTGATTACTCATGTCGTGAGGGGTGCTTGATTGCTCTGTAAAAATGGACTGACATTTGTGCAAATAGCATGTTGGACTTGGTAATTTAGTGTACTTTCCATTGTTCCTGCTTTGATTTTGTAGTTGTATGCTCTTTTTTAAACCACAAGTTTTGGACTTTTTTGATTCCCTTGGTGTGTACATTGTTAGAGACATCCCACCATTTTTATTTATAGTTTGTGTTCCAAGAACTTCCATAAGTGCCTATTCATGTCTTTATGAATGACAATTCTTGTATATTCATATGCTAGACTCAATAATGTGATATATCTGTAATCTGTACTAACCAATGACCTTTATGTTGTGTTTGTTTATTTCGGATTTTGCCACGCAATTGCATTATATGTATTTCCAGAGAAGCTCTATAAATACTACTTTATCCCGCCTCAAAATTATTGTATCTCGTATGCCGTATATATAGAAAAGTTAAAATCAGAAAATCATGATTCTGCCGAGTCATATATGACAATTGTTTGCATATCATTCGTTTACCAATTATAGGTGTTCTCTTTATCTATGGCCAATTTGAAGTGGATTTATTGAGGGGGATCTTATTTCAATTAACCCCCAATATTGTGAATGTTTGGACTCTGTTATAACGCCAAAAACTGCTGACTAGTGTTCATATATAAGAACATATAAACAGCACTTTATGTAAAGAGATCCTGGTTGCTATAGTTTATAATTCTGATGATTTCTGACTTTTCCACATCAGCTTATTCTTCAAACAGGAAATGGAACTGTCGCTCGTTGGTCTTCAAAACGCCGGAAAGACATCACTTGTTAACGTCATTGCTGTGAGTCTCTCTCTCTCTCTCTCTCTCTCTCTCTCTCTCTCTCTCTCTCTCTCACACACACACACACACACACACACAGAGAAAGTCGTTTCTGGTTTGAATTAACATTTGACTCACAGTTCTCGTTGATATTGATTTCTGTCAGACAGGAGGCTATACTGAGGATATGATTCCAACAGTACGTATTTTGACTTGTTTATGTATTCCTGCAATATCAGTTTACCATTCTTTGAGATATAATAAATCTTGACGTATACATGTCTTCTTTCTTTGGAAACAGGTAGGATTTAATATGCGTAAGGTAACAAAAGGAAATGTGACCATTAAACTCTGGGACTTGGGAGGCCAAAGGAGATTTCGTTCCATGTGGGAGCGTTACTGCCGTGGCGTCTCCGCCATCCTGTAATTCTCTTGAATTCTAATACTTCTTGTTTTATCGTATGGCTACTTAGTAGATATTTGAATTTTTTATCTCTGAAATACGTAATAACTATATGAGGTTATGATGATGTTGACTTTTTGCACCATATGCATTAATATGCTCTAAAGTGCTTGCACATAAACAAGTTCTAAATTAATTATCAACCAATTAATTGTCACCGATACTTAAGTTAGTTAGATTTTGAACTTTTTGTATTGATGCCCTGGACTTTTTGGATTCATCAGCATTTGGATCAGTTTTCACTTGTTTGTTTGTCTAGGGTTAGTCTAGTGATGGATTGAAGTTAATATGTGGATAAATCCAATATGCTATAAGAGAGTGTTTGGCGAGATTATAAGCTCCTTAAAATATCTTAGAAGATGTTTAAGTGCTTATAAGTTTCTTAAGTTTAAAGATTTAAAATTAAGATCTCATTTCATCACATGTTTAGTAAACTCCTTCAAATTTAATCATTTAAATTATATAACTGTCATTATTTACATCTTATAAGTTCCACAATCTTATGTATCTAGACACTTCAAAAACTAATTTCTAAAATAAGATAAATCATCTTGGATTATAAGCCATTTTTATTAAGCTTAGCCAAACACCCTTAACTCGTTACATATAACACCCCCCACCCCCCGACCCCACCCCACCCCCCCATAAATGTGAGAGCATAACCAGGTTGAATCGTGACACGCCATAACTGATGATGTTTGATTACTATACTTTGATGCAGGTATGTTGTTGATGCTGCAGATAGAGACAGCATCCCTATCTCTCGAAGCGAACTCCATGATTTATTTACAAAACCTTCACTGGTTGGGATACCTTTGCTCATCCTTGGAAACAAAATTGACAAGTCAGAAGCTCTTTCAAAGCAAGCATTGGTTGATCAGCTGTAAGTTATTAAAAACCGGTGAATAATCTTTATGCCATATTTTTCCTTTGTTTTCTCAACCCGTATGAACATTTATTATCATTGGTCTTTTTCTCCAGAGATCTAAATTCAATCACCGATAGGGAAGTATGCTGCTACATGATCTCTTGCAAGGATTCTGTGAACATAGATGTTGTCATTGATTGGCTTATCAAACACTCAAGAACAGCAAAATGATGCTGAAATCAGCGTACCAGGTTTTGATAGAAGTAGAACGGGTCGTTCAATCCATAGTTTATGCTATACCTTAACAGTCTGAACATGCCATCCTACTTTTTATCATTTTAACGTTTCATGGATTCATTTGCAAATAAATATTTTCTTTCGTTGTTGAAGCTGATGTGTGGTTGATCTCTCACTTTATTTTTCCCACATTACGTTAATACGTGATTATAAGTATGAAGCAGTGCTGTGTTTGTTCGTCACTTCATTAAAGATCATTTCTTAGAAGAATGGGAAGCGAAATGCTCTTGCAAGAAAGTGTTGATCTTATTAATAATGTAAGTATATGAATGATAATGTAGTCTACATATATATATATATATATATATATATATATATAACCAGCAAAAATAACAAATCTTGGTGGCCTTTTCGATTCAACTTCTAACTGGAATGAAGAACCGAAACAGCCTCCTTGCTAATCTACTGCTTTTTAATTCTTATAATCACTATGACAGAATTGTTGATATGAATCAATGTGTAGCCAACTTCAGTTGTTCACTTAGGTGGATTGTAATCGAATAGCTGCTCGTGTTTTGCTGTCTTCATCGAGTCTCAACTTGTGATCCTGTTGAAATAAACAGAAGAACCAGTAGACTCAAGTACTGCTAGGAACAATTAAAATGAGAAGAAACTATTCTTGACATCATGAGCATTAGGGTTTTTTACCTTTGACATCATGATCTTCTTTTAAGGAGGTTGTTCTTCTTGTTGTTGCTTTTGGTAATAGAAGTCTCACATGTTTCAGAATTGGTGCCATTGACACACCTCCCCATGATGTGGGATGTCCTTCCTTGATTCATTCTGTTCAAAATTGGTTTCGTCATTGATGGAAAAACAACAATACTATGTCAAAGCCATCATACTGATCGATTTTTTTTATTTTTACATTTACATTTATAGGTCCTTTATAACATTTTATAAGATGCTTAATTTGTTCTTGTTGTATCACCACACATCAAGTATAATAAAAGATGCTCGTAATATACACAGAATATATTTAAATGTCGAAATAAAAAGAAGAAACCCAATAGAAAGGAATCTCACCTGTGCAATCGCTTTTCCAAGAATCTGGCCAACGTGGCCCTCCTAGCCATTGCAACTGTTGGAGTATAACCTATTTGATTCCATTACAAAGATTAACCTTAAAACCCACAAACAATGCAAAATCATCACAAAACAACATAATAAATCTTACAAAATAAACAAACATACCACTTCGTGAAAGCCCAGTAGAAGCATTTCCATCTATGTACACACTGCTTTCAGCCTGCTCATCAAAATGATAGATTAAAGTAAACTACAAAAAATTCAATTATAATATTTCATGCATTACAAGAAAAAAAAAAAAAAAAAGGGACCTTTTGTGGTTGATTGAAAAGATTGGGAGATGGAGGATAGAGATGAGGAGGAAGTTGATGAGAGATGTTCCTCCTACAAAAGGAAATATGAAGAATGAGTAATGTTTAACTACTTGTTCACATCTCTTACCAGAATCATGTCTCTCTATTTTAAGTATATTGTCCATTCAAATAAAATAAATAAATTGCCTAATCATCATATATTCATACATAAAAAAATATGAAGTCAATGAACACCACACGTAATGCACCCATCATAAATCACAATCAACACGTGATTAGTGTCGGATCCACACAAGTTTCGACACGCACCATTAAAGACTAATGAGATTCACATGGGTGTAACCTATATTTAGTTTTCAACAGGCATCACTTATCACAGCCTTAATTAACTGCTCCCTCCGTCCCGACCTAATTTACCTACTTGCTATTTTTATTTGTCTCATTCTAATTTACCAACTCATAAATGACAAAAGAAAAATTATCTCCTTACTCCTACATTTTTGTCATTTTACAAAATTGTCACCTTAATTCTCTTTAAAATTCTAATTAAAGTGTAAAAAATATAAAGTTAACACATCCAAACAAAGTCAACTGTATTTTCTTAGACTCCATGCCCGGTCAAAGTAGGCAAATTATATCGGACGGAGGTAGTAGTTTATAAGATGCATGTTTCTTAATTTTAAGACTTTTTTCGTTCATTTTCTATGGAAAAATATTCAATGATAGGAGGTCTTATACACTAGTACCGTTTGTCCATCCATCAATAACAAATACCAATTCATTTTCTCGTTAATTTTCGACCAATTTTATTTTCGGTTGAATCAGAAACCTAGTTGATCTGTTCCAATAAAGTATGTAATAAAAGTAGTTTAGAAAAGTAACAAAACTACTTTTATTAAACACTAAAAAATACTACAACAAATTTCATTATCCAAGTAAGATCTAATATTTTAGATCACTTTGTCTCAACACATATACACCAAAGTACCTGAAAGTAGGGGAGGCGGTGTCGTTGAGGTCGTACGGAAATCCGGTGGCGGAAGGGCGGTGGAAAACCGGTGTCGCCACCAGAAGTAGGGCATGTTGTTCCACCTTGTTGGAATTTTCATGGTTGTAGCTGCCACTACAACAAGGACTACTCATCTTATCATTTTCACCTCCAAATTCCCATTTCTTCTTCTTCTGTTACACAGATTCATATACCAAATCCATTTTCATACTTAAATATACTACATGAATATATACACATATCTAGAGAGAGAGTGAATGAGAGAGAGAGAGAGAATGAAACCTCAGAAAAATTAAGGATTTCTCTGTAGGAATTAAGTGAAGAGGTTGTACTAAGAGACAAGGATGTCTCAACTCCACCGTTGCCTGCAAGAACAAGAATTTCATCCAATCTCAGTTCAACAATTTGGAAATTATATAACCTAAAAACATTGAATAAAGAGAAGAAAAAAAACCTGTATCAGTGAACACATTAATGGGACCCTGCAGGTGCTCTACATCGGTTCTGGAGGAGTTGAGGCCCAGAAAATCTATCTCCATCTCTCACAATTCCGATCAAGGTATTGAAGAAAAAGGGGAGTAATAAAATATTATTTAAAAAAATAGAAGCAGATAATAAGGAAAAAAAAAGAAAAAAAAGGGTATTTATAATTGATATTTTTGGGTGGGTGTATAGAGAGCCAATGAATGGATAGCTTTAAATAACGTGAGAAACACGTGCTCAGATGAATATGATAAAGGAGAAGAGGCACCACATGATATAGTGCACCCACGTGAAAAAGCTTTGCCCATTTACAATTTTTGGACCTTTTCTAACCATACCCATTTATTTTCACCTTTCTTTTTTTCCTCCATAAATGTTCTATAATAGTAACGTTTTCTTACCTCGGCATGCACTATACTAAAAGACTTTGCGGCCCATCTTATCCTATCATAATATATACTCTCTCGTCCCACCTAAACTTATTTATTTATCATTTTTATTTATCCCAATCTAACTTATCAGCCTATAAATGATCAAAAAAAAAAAATTTATCTCCTTAAGTAAAAAACAAAAAGTATAAAATATAAAAAACAAAAAGTAAGAGTCAACTGCATTTTTTTAAGTTTCGTGTCCGGTCAACGTAGGCAATTTCGGTCGGAATGGAGGGAGTATTATATTAGAGAAAATAGTATAAAATAACCAAAAAGATATATATAAGAAATACTTATTATACCATCTAATATAAATTATTGTATCCAAATATCATTCAACATAACTTATTATTACCAAATACCCACTTTTAACTTGAATAGTTCGTGAGTACATTACGATTGCTTTTGCAGCATACTTGTGTCATATATTTTTTTAGTGATTTGATTATACATTCACGAGCTGCATCTACCATTTATTTAAAGAGATGAAATTAATTACATTCATTCAACAAAATTTACTATATATTTAAACTATAGTTTGTGAGGAGTTTCTCTCAAAATTTATTGTTTTCCCTCCTTCAAGAATCACAAGAAATTGTTGTCACAACATCCCTCCCTCAAGAATCACAAGAATCAAGTAAAATTACAACTTTAAATTTGAATATTAAAATTTAACTGCATTTAGTTGTTTATTTTAGTTGTTTAGTTATGGTAGGAATTAGTTTAATTATAGGGTTCCACGTTTTATTTAAAGTTTAATTTTCCACCAACAGACTGTTACATTATGATGTAATTAAGGTTCTTATAGAGTTCATGAAACAATTAGGGTTTGAGGAAGCAATTACAAGGGTTTCAAGAAAAATTAGTATTCCAATAGGGATTAGGCGAAAATTTTAAGTGAAACCCTATTTTTTAGGGTTTCACGAAAAAACAACCCAAATTTTTGAAACCCTAAAAAGAAACCCTTTTTTTTTTGTTAATTTTTTTATTTGTAATTTGTGCTAATTATTCAATTCTTTATTGTTTAGCTTGATGACTTTCTTAGTAACGGTATGGTATGGAGGTTATTGGGAAGATTTACAGTATCTAAAAGGTACTCAAATAGTGATTAATCTCGAAAAATTTACATATCAAATTTATTGAGCTCAATTCATGGGGTCGTTCTTGCCGACATGAATTGTTGGGGGTATTTGATCCATTCTCTAGTTGAAACGAATGGAAGATTGCAGAGGAAAAAAAATCAAGAAAGATTTGGATATGCAACATTGTTTTTAAGAGTATGATGAACTTTTTGTTCTTTTCGTTTCATTGAAAATGATGGACGTCAGAGTATCAGATGGATCCTCTTATCATGAACAACAAAGTTCAGTATATGAGGAGAGTATAATTGAGGTGGTGAAAGTTTTAATCTGTTCACTGAGGACGTGGAAAATTCGAATTGGTCAGGTGTTCCGTTAAGGCTACACGACGATCAAGAATTTTATTCAAGATAAGGCTTATATGACACTTTTGTTGGAACATCTTCAAATGAACCGTGGAAACCTTGGCCGGCACCATCTGCACGTGTTGATTACAGTGATTATAAACATTTTTTACCTGAATTTGGCCCTAACTGATGAAATTGAAGAATCGGCACACGAAGATAGACCGGAAAAAGAATTTGTGTAAATTTGTGTATACGTATCTTGATTAACAAAAGTTGATATATATTGTTTTTTGTAGATCCAAACAATGAAGAAGATGACTTTATACTGGACGAAGATGTTCAGGCAGTGAATTTGATAGGTATGTCGAAAGCTCCACAGGATTACTTTCTTTTCAATACATTCATATCTATCTTAAATGTCTAATTAAAAGTTGATTTCTGTGAAGGTACATGTCTTTAATCCACGACAGTGAAATCCAAGTCGCGATTGACTACTTGAAAAAAGCAAAACCGATCAGGTGGTCCCGTGTGAAATGCCCCATTTGAAGATTCAACTTCATGACCTCCAATGCTGCTGAGGTGTGGAATGCCCGTCTCGTCTGGGCAAGAAAGTTACCCGTTTATTCCTTCTTGGAGGCTGCTCGAAGGGTTATTTAAAACTGGTTTGTTGAGAGGAGGTTGGGGGCTGATGAAAGAGAACAAACTTTCACGAAGTCTGCGCACGACAGATTATCCAACCACATGCGGTAGGGGCGAGCAATGGAGGTCCAAAGGATGGGACGACGCAAATTCAAGATTACGGATGTGCGAAAAATATTTTTGGTGGGCCTCGGTGTTTTGCAAAGAAATTGCTATTTATCTATCCTTCCAAATTTGTTTAGTTTGGTTTTATTGTTGAAATCTAGAATAACTCTAAAAAAAATTCAATTAAATGGTGAGAAATGAAAACCAAATTTTTTGCAATAAAATGTATAGTTTATTTTAGAATCATGTTTGCAACACCTATTTGATTTCATTAATTATTAAGTTTTAAAATTTGAATGATTCTTTTTTATTAGCTCACCTTATTTTAATGTTTTTTCCTTTCTTATCATTTATAATTTTGTCAATTTTAATAAATAAGAAAATTACAAATGTATTCGTTGTTTGAAGTGTAGCATGTGTTATTATAATGATTTGGTTAGTATTCATATATAATTTAGTAATGTTGTTAACTTGAGTGGATTTGAAATTTATAAATTTTGATCGAAATTTCAAATCACTCTCTTCAAACACAACTTAGTTTGTGATTTGGAGTTGAGTTTGTGGAGATCATCACTAGAACTTTATGATAGATTATAGCATGCCTAATAATATAGTTAATTTTGAAATTCCAAATTTGAAATGGATGAATTTTAATTCAACTTAAATAGGAGTGGATTTAATATTCACCCGTGTTACTCAAAAATTAGTATTAAATAATAATGATGGATTTTAAATCGCATCTATCAAAATACTATTAATAGATTTACTATTAGAAAATTTAAACCTCCCCTCGAACACTGCCATCAAGATGGAGCCTTAGTTTTTTGAGGAATTGGGCCCAACTACCCATTATCATATAAAAAGAGAATATTTTACCCATGAATATAGAAAAATGTGTCCATATACCCAATTATATAACAAAATGTATCCAAATACCCACTTTTCAATTTTACTGACATTTACTGAAATTCAATGATTGATTATTTTTTACTTTTTTATTTTCTATAATCAATGATTGATAAGTTTTAATTTTTTACTTTTCTTTCGTTTTATTTATTTACATTTTAGAGGATTTTATTTCACATTAAGTTTTGCTTTTGATTTCACATTTTATTTTGATTTTTATTTTTCAACATTCATTAAATTTTGATCTACTACTCATCTAACTCCATAAATTACTCATCTAACTCCATAAATGTCACCACCTACTCTATATTTTTACTGCTTTAAATTCACATTTCACATTCAACATTCATTTCACACAAAATTTACATCAATTTCTTAATTGCTTTTCCGTAGAAAGTTTTTCAGAAATCTTCAAGGATAATCAAGTAAGTCTTTTATTTTAGGGTTTAAATTGTTAAAAATATCTTTTATTTTACTGAGTTCATGTTTTTCTTTTGTTTATGTTATAGATAGTATTTTATTTACTTTAGTTCATGTTTTTTGTTTATTGTTTATGTTCATGATTTATGTTAGAAAATATATTTTTTGTATGTTAGAAATATATTATTTTAATTGTTTGTATGTTAGAAATACATTTTGGTTTAGGAAATTTAGAATTTCACAAAAGGTTTCGTGAAACCCTAAAAAATATAGGGTTTACTGAAAGCTTTCAGAAAGCGATCGGGAAACCCTATATTTATAGGGTTTCCCGATCGCTTTCTGAAAGCTTTCGGGAAACCCTATATTTTTAGGGTTTCCCGATAGCTTTCTATGAGCTTGGTCTTACTTCATCGTCGAGAAACGAAAGAAGACTTCCATCTCCAAGTTTAACTCAGACGCAGCTCCCTTCTTTTTGTTTTGGGTGTGAAGCAGTGGCAAACCAAAATACCCAACAAGCATTAGCTCTCCCCGAAAAGGAGGTGATCCAGCCGCACCTTCCAGTACGGCTACCTTGTTACGACTTCACTCCAGTCACTAGCCCTGCCTTCGGCATCCCCCCCCTTGCGGTTAAGGTAACGACTTCGGGCATGGCCAGCTCCCATAGTGTGACGGGCGGTGTGTACAAGGCCCGGGAAAGCTATCGGGAAACCCTAAAAATATAGGGTTTCCCGAAACCTTTCAGAAAGCGATCGGGAAACCCTATATTTTAAGGGTTTCCCGAAAGCTTTCAGAAAGCTATCGGGAAACCCTAAAAATATAGGGTTTCCCGAAAGCTTTCAGAAAGCGATCGGGAAACCCTATATTTATAGGGTTTCCCGATCGCTTTCAGAAAGCTTTCGGGAAACCCTATATTTTCAGGGTTTCCCGAAAGCTTCCATGTTTCGGGAAACCCTATAAATATAGGGTTTCCCGAAACCTTTCTACATTTTTCAGGGTTTCCCGAGCTTCGCTAAATTTCCTAAATTCACAAAATGAAACCTAAATTCCTAATCCAAAATATATTTCAACATATAAATAAATCATAAACTACAACATAAACATAAACAAAAGTAAAACATGAACTCAAAAAAATGAATTACTAACCGGTTCAGCCATTAGAGGAAGTATGCAACTATTCCTTTCCCGAAAGCAACTTTTCCTTTCCCGAATGAACTCCTTTCACGAGAGAGACGAGAGACTGAGTTTTGGTAATTTTTTTTGTTTGGCTCTGTAATTTTTTCGAAAAAGAGAGGAGAAAGAAAGAGGGGTGAAAGAGAAAGAGAGAGAAAAAGAGAATCACGTGTTTCCTTTTAAAATTTCATTTCATTTTTTTTTTACACGTGGCCCCAAAATTACACGTGGCGGGTGAGGTGGGTGGTGGGGTGGGTGGACAGTTATAATTTGCATTAAATGCAAAAAGTTTTGCAGTGCAATTGATGGAAAGTGGGTATTTGGTGATATTAAGTTATAAATTTGGGTATTTGGTGATATTATCTTATATCAGTGGCTAAAATAAATAATTTTAATGTTGACATGGGTATTTCATGCCTCTGACCCTAGTTTTTTTACATGTTATACTTTGAGTTTTGTGTGAAAGGTACTAGAGTGGTAGGTTTTCAGGCTTTCTTATGTCAATATCTAGGAGAGTGTTTAGCTAAATTTAGTGGAAACAACTTAATTTTTTTTTTTACATATTATAATATAATTTTTAGAGATTATAATGTATTTGATTTTAGTTTAAAAGTAATTTGTTGAAATATTTGGATAAATAAAATACTAGAGTTTAAAAGGTTATATGGTGTGGTTCTATAGTTCATCAGGTATATTAATACATTAAACTCTTTACCCATTTTCAACCTTTATCTATGAGATCGTTAAGGTCAAAGTCAATAATGATCTCAGATCTAATGATTAAAAATGATTGAGTGTTTGATGTATTAATACACCTCATTTACTACATAAGGACCCGATTATATGGTGTTAGTAATGACAATATGTTTGTGTAATTTACATGATTAGTTATTTGAAGGAATTTTAAAAAGTAAGATCTAATTTTGAAACTTATCATCTCACCCGAAACTTTTATACATTTGGTACATGAATCTTTGGGTCGACCTCGTTCACGTGTCCAAAACAAGTCTCACGCGCTTCCACAGACCTGGGTGGGTTCGCACTAACCCACCCAAGTTCACTCACAGATGTTGTATCTTTATGTTGTGTTAGTCGTACATCTATGTGATATTAATCTCACATTTATGTTATATAAGTTCTACCCATATGCTTTTTTGTTGTACCTTAGCAAATTTTTTAGACGACCCATTATATCTTTCATACCTTCCGTTATGTTAATCATACATTTTAGTTATGTTAACTGTACATTTATATATTACATAAGAATATATATGTTGATATAAATGTATAATTACTATCACATAAATGTATGTTTAATATAATGTAAGGGTATGACACCTAGAGCGAATTTGAGTTGATTTGAGGGCATCCACCAAGGAGCGTGGGGGAGCGTGAAACGCGCATGGAAACACGGTTTTGAACGTGCTGACCCGGTCAAATCAGGTGCATGGATCCTGATTTGAAAATAGAATATATGAGTGAAACTATCTCATGGAAAGTTTTCGTGAGACGAATCCTTTTAATCCATGAATTAAATTCATTTATACTAATTTATATATAAATTGTGGGTTCTAAGTTGACATGTTTCATGGAACATGATTCATGAGACGGTCTCACATAAGATCCGCTCATTAGAATTATGGTTGCATGCATATGTATTGCATCACGTTCATATATATGATGTCACATAGGTAGTATATATATATTCTACTAGTATAATACAACTATTTAAAATTGAAACCTTCTTGAAAAGACCATAAATTCATAAATGGGACATAGGGATTATTTGACTATAATTTTAATCATTAAATGTTAAAAAGAATTTGCACCATATACACGTTTTGAATCATAATAATTTGGTACTATTGACAACTGTGGTCCGGTGTACTTGACGTGATAGATTAAAACTATTTATGTTGTGATCCATCAATAATATGAATATATAGTTTTCAAAGATACAATAAAATATACATGAACAACCTAGCTAACAAATTTTGTTTAAATCATTTTAATTAGGGTATGATATTAATTAAGTGAAAATACACCAATTTAACTCATTCACTATACTTTAGGTAAAAATTGACCCCAAGTAAATTGATATTCATATTTTAACCCAATAACTATAATATTTACAAAAAATAGTCATTGATTTGACATAAAGTGAATAAAAGTCAAATGACAAATTTTTTACTTAATATTGTCAGGGAATTGTTGAAAATTATGATAATTTTCGAATAAGCCCTAAAAAATAGGGTTATTCGAAAATTATGATATTGTTCAAATAACCCTAAAAAATAGGGTTATTCGAACAATACCCTTATTTTTCGACTAACCCTATTTTTTTAGTGTTATTCGAAAAATATCATAATTTTCAATATTTTTCCAAAAAAATAGGGTTATTCGAAAATAAGGGTATTGTTCAAATAATAGGGTTACACGAAAATAAGGGTATTGTTCGAATAACCCTAAAAAAATATGGTTATTCGAAAATCAATATCCTAATTTTCGTGTAACCTTATGTCATTTTCGTGTAATCCACAAATTTAGGGGTTACACGAAAATGCGTGATGTTGATTTTCGTATAACCCCTAAATTTTTGTGTTTTCGTAAAATCCATAATTTAAAACCTCACATTTTCATGTAACCCTACACAATATTTTCGTGTAACCTTAAGCATTTTCGTGTAGCCCTTCAACACATTTTCGTGTAACCCTATGTCAACATTTTTGTGTACATTTGAATCCTTAATTTTTGGTGTTTTCGTGGCCCATGAAGAAAGACTACATGCAACCCTAATTTTGACATTAAATAACATACTTTTCATGTACAAGTTCAAACTAACTATGTGAGCTTGAGATTAAAACCAAATAGCATACTTTCGTATACAAATTCAAACCAACAATAATTAGGAAAATTTTCTAAAATACCTCTATATCCATGAATGCTCTTGAAATCCGAAACTTTACTGTTAAGATTCTCCAATTTACTATCATTTCTATCATTTTACTGCAAGAGTTGACTATAATTACTTTATGTCAATGTCATGACTATTTTGTACACAAATTATAGTATTTAGGTTATAAATGAGATTTCACCTTAATTTGTGTTATTTTTATCCCATATTATAGTATTTAGACTATTTTGGGCCACTCACCCTATTAATTAACTTGCTATATATATATATATATTCATGTGATCTTGATTCCAAAAAGAATAGAATAACTATGTATTAATGACTCGAGAGCTTTACAAATTACAATCATGATATTTTACATGGTGACCAATTGAGCATATTTATCTAGGCAAAAACTTGAGTGCACCGGGGGCACGGATCTTAGATCCGTGTCCCTGACCCAACCCGGCGCGTGGGCTACCTCCACGCGCGCCCACGCGCGCCCCTATCTAAGTTGGTGTGCGTCCACACACACCTGATTACCTAGTTGATGATTCAGTTATGGGTATTACATGTATACCCTATAGGTATTACGCATATACCCTATAGGTATTACACTTATATTTCTTGAGATTTAATGATAGGTATTATGTGTTTACTCTATAGGTATTACATGTATACTCTATAGGTATTACAAACTTACTCAATTCAGGTATTGATTTTTTGTTCTATTTTTTGTTCTATAGGTATTACATGTATATTTATAGGTATTACAAACTTACTCAATTAAGGTATTGATTTTTTGTTCTATTATATTTCTTGAGATTTAATGATAGGTATTATGTGTTTACTCTATAGGTATTACATGTATACTCTATAGGTATTACAAACTTACTCAATTAAGGTATTGATTTTTTGTTCTATTTTTTGTTCTATAGGTATTACATGTATATTTATAGGTATTACAAACTTACTCAATTAAGGTATTGATTTTTTGTTCTATTTTTTGTTCTATAGGTATTACATGTATATTCTTAAGGTATTACATGTATATTCTTAAGGTATCATGTGTTCATTCAATAAAGGTATGAATTATTTGTTTTTACTTTTGTGTAGGTATCACATGTTTACTCTATAGGTATTACATGTATACTCTATAGGTATTACAAACTAACTCAATTAATGTATGAATTATTTGTTCGAATTTTTGTTCTATAGGTATCACATGTGTACTCTATAGGTATTACATATTTACTCTACAGGTATTACATTACTGTATGATGAGTTTAATATTTCTAAACAATAAAACCGCGATTTATATCATATTCTTCCTCATTTTTTTCTGCAAATTGCAGAATTCATATGAATTATTATCACATAAACATTGTGCAAAGAAACCCTAGAGCAAATTCATACAATTATCCTCTGCAAAATCGAGAAGAAAGGAAGAAAAATCATCCTCTGCAACTGCCTCACCATCCTCTGCCCCAACTTCCCTTTCCGATCAGCTCTCACTCTGTCGCAAACCTCTCCATTTTTGTTCTCCTTTCTCTGTCAGAATGTCTTCTTCCGCCACTCCCAACCAAATCCTTTCATAACTTAGTCAATACAAAGAGTAAATCGAAGGCTTCCTTATCGGAGTCGAAGTGGAGATGCGAAGCAAAGTCGGAGCAGAGATGAGAAATAAACAAGAAGAAGAAGAAGAACGCAAAAAAAAAAAAAAAAAAAGAACGCAACCGAGAAGATGAAGAAGAAGAACGGAGAATAATAATGGAGAAGAAGGAATGTGCGTAGAGAGAAGAAGAAGAAGAAAAGTAGAAGGAAGAAGAAGAAGAGAAGAAGAAGAAGAAGAAGGAAGAAGAGATGCTGTGGAAGAATAAGAAAAAAGAAGGAAGAAGAAGAAAGAAAGGTGCAGAAGAGGAGAAAGAAAATAAAATGAAAAATTAGGGTTTTGATTATATATAGTGTATCCGGGTCGGGTTGGGGGCACGGATCTAAGATCGTACCCCGGGGCACCCAAGTCCTACTCATTTATCTAATATCATATCAAATTTATTTATTCATTATTTATCCCTGCACTTCATATGAAATAAATGTAAATCTTAATTCACTAAGTTTTTGTGTATATATTTACAACATGTGCAATGGGATTGATTCTATTAATTTTTACTGTCCCACTTAATGTTGAACGATTCGATTTAATTAAGCTTTTGATTAAATAATATACTATTACAATTAAGATAGAATATAATTAAGGATGGTCCGAAATTTGAAATTTTGAGGTTAATGTTAGCTAATAAGTAGGGCACTAATTTTCTTATTACCAATATATATGTACTCTAATTTTTCTTTTGCATAGTAGTTAATTATATATATATTTTATAAGAGTAGGTCTTATGTGAGATCGTCTCACGGATCTTCTTGTGTGAGACGGGTCAACTCATACCCACCCTTAACAATTCATATTGAAATTTGTGAAAATTGATTCAACACATGGGTAATAAGAATCCGTTTTACAGAAACTATGCGTGAGACCGTCTTACATGAGTTTTTGTGATTTTATAAATACTGCTACGTTACTTTTGCTTTATCGTTGATCTACCAATCAATATATTTACATATAATATACCACTTGATATGACTATTATTATTATTATTATTATTGGCGGTGGTGTTACCTATATTGGCTCGTGTAAAATCTGGTGCTTTATGGATTGGTTTTGAAAGAATAATTGAAGAAGTGGGGTAACCCAATCTCTCACCTATCTCACTCATATATTACATTTTTTCTGGACTATGAAATATTAGTTTAGATTATCCTCGTCACTTGAGGTCGCCAACCTAAACCAGAAAAAGACAAAAAGATTGAAAAAAAAAGAAAAATATAATTTTAGGTTGCAATCGATTAGGCTTGGGGCTTGAATTTCAACCCATGCATCAACTTAGGTTAACCAATTAAAAAGATGACACATATCATCTTTTGATTGGTTCAATCATATTTTATATGGATAAAAATGTATATTGTAAATATTGTGAATAATATATATTTAAAAGATATATATATATATATATATATATCAAAATTCATTTCTTTTAATTCTCTATAAATAGACAACAATATTGACATATTTTGGAACACATCTTAAATTCTCTATTTTATCTTCTATTTTTTTATCATTCATCTCTCAATTTCTATCATGGATCCAAACCATCCTAATTATTTTCCAAACTCCCAAGATCTTCCAAACTCCCAAGATTTTCCAAATTCTCAAAATTATCCAAGCTTTCAATCAATTCTTAACTCTCAATCTTTTCCTCTCTCGGAAGATTATCCAAACTATTATCAAAACTCTCAGTTTTCTCCAAATCCAAATCAAGATTCAACATCTAAGCATGTCCAACCACCATAAAATACCTCCCGAAATTTATTCCAAAATGTTCAACAACGAAACACAAACCAAAAGGGGGTAAACTATTGATGGGAAAAATTATGATGGCGTGTATCATCATGCACAATATGATAGTGAACGTGACACTTACCAAAATTATTCTGATCCAACTGAATTTTTAGTTGATGATCCTACAAATGCAGATCAACGTTTTCAATACTCTACTAAACGAATCGTGAACTTGTCCACTTATATGATTAATAGGGAAAATCTTTGCAACAGAGAAGCTCACAACGCTCTAAAAAATAACTTGATTGAGCATATATGGCAAAATTTTGGAACTAGCTAGAAATCAATGTAATTTGCATGTTCTTTATTTGAATTTTTTTTAATTTCATGCATCTACTTGTATTTTGATATATTTCTTTTCAATTTCGTATTTCAACTCTTGTAATTGTAATTTCGTTATTGTATATTATTCTAAATCTGTTTTAAATTATTTTCCTTAATATATTTATAGATTTAGAATATTAAATTATTTATTGTATTTTTTGTACATTTAAATATAATGAATATTAATTAAAAAATTATGTAATTAATAAAAAATAAAATAATAATTATTATTTTAGGTTAGGTTGGGTTGGGTTGGGTTGTGGATGTGGATATAAAAATAATAAAGTTAGGTTGAATAGGTGAAAAAGAGAGAAATTAATATTTTATTTTAGATTGTGTTGAGATGGGTTAAAAACGGGAAAAAGAGTGTATTTGATCTACCACAACGGCGGGACAAGTCGTATATACCTATGACAACGGCAAAAAACCATTGTCAAAGCGTTGTCTTTCTTAGCAATGACAACGCTTTGACAACGGCTTTTTGCCGTTGTCATAGGTATATACGACAACGGTCAAACACCGTTGTAAAAGTGTTGTCTAATCTATCTACCACAATGGCGGGACAACGGTTAAAAACCGTTGTCGTAGGTTTCTAAGACAACGGTTAAAACCGTTGTCAAAGCGTTGTCGTAAATAGAGAAGACAACGCTTCTTTAGAGCAACATACCTATGACAACGGTGAAAAACCGTTGTCTATGAGCGTCCCAACCGTTGTGGTAGGTATCTAAGACAACGGTTAAAAACCGTTGTCTATGAGCGAAATTTGCTGACCCCCTACGACAACCATGACTATGACAACGCTGCTTTCAGGCCTACGACAACGGTTTTTAACCGTTGTCTATGTGCGAAATTCTTGTAGTGGTTGTTGATGAGGGTAGTCTTGTGAATCCAAAATTGTTACATCTATTAATTTAATCACCACTTTTTTCTTATACGATTAATGATCATATGGACCACTACACAGTCTCTCTCTGGACCACCACACTCTCTCTCTCTCACATATGAACCTAAGAACAAGTATTATATAGATTGAATGTAAACGTATGATTCTAGCTCAATGGAATTAGGTCATGTTGAACAAATGGAATCCGACTAACATGAAATATATTTAAATAAGGTTGGATCAAAGATTCTCTACTTAATAATTTTAGAAATGGAACTAAATTTATTATTCCTTTAGCTTTGGCTTTTTAGACATTTACTCATTTATGTATTGATTTCCTATTTAGTCTTATATTTTGAAGTACACAGTATAAAAAGAATAATAATTTCTGAAAATACTTATTTTACTGATCATAAGTCAATATTGTAATAATTTCGGTAGAAAAAAAATATTTATATCTATATATTGACTTTTTTTTATTTTTTAAATAAAATAGGTAGTTACATAATTATTATAAATTGCTTAAATAAATAGATTCAAAATTCAAATAGGCACATTGCAAATAAAATTCAATATTTAAGTTTGCATGCCAATCAATAACAATGGGTTAGACCTCATAAACTGAACTAAAATAAAAAAAATGTTAAATCACAAATGATTAAGTAAAAGGACTAAAATTTATTTTAATTTTCATTTTTAGAAAAAAAAAACCTTATTTGAATGGATGTATTTATATATGTGGAGACAAAATTCTACTAAATTAAGGATCACATCGAACTCTTTCCTCTCTTTAAAAAACCATTGACCTTTTATTAGATGTATGCTAAAGACAATTTATGATTGGTCATGATTAATGTTTTTTATATTATTTATGTGAAATTTTAATTTTAGATGGTTATCAATTACTAGTTATATATATGATATTAAACTAATTATTAGATGTATTTATATTCTATTTGTACTATAAGGTTATACAAAATTTTTGCATACTTTTAAGCTTGTGTTCAAATAGAATTTTATTTACTTTCATTTCATTAATTCAAAGATAGTGGCAATATCAATATATTAATATAAGGATAAATAGGTGAAATGAAGTGTATTGAGATTTATGAAAAACGTGCCTAATTAAAAATAGGGTTGAGATGATAACACGACTCATTACTACCCCACATTAATTCGATATATACTACTTTCAGTTTCGTTCACTCGATGCCTAGTCTTCGAGTTGGACACTATTAATTATTGTCCTAATATTATTTATTAATAACGCCTAATTAATTATTTTTTTCAAAATAACTCCTAATTAATTATTGTCCTAATTAATTTCTAAACGAAAAAATAAGTTACAAAAAAATCTTATGCCAACATGCATACGCTACAAGAAAATAAGTTAAGAAGTAATCTCCAAAATCACAATAAATGCAATTAATTATTGTCTCACTCTACAATTAATGGTGTACACATTAAATCTTACCGTCTTCGTTTTAAAAAGAGCCATGTTAATTTCTGAATGTAAATCTTTTATTTTATCGACTAATTTAAGTTACAATTTTTATAGTCTACTTATACTCTTTCATCAATTTTCATCAGGTTTGAAATGTATTTACTAAAGATATTTGAAATTAAAAGAACTAATATATATTTACTTTAACATGGGCTCTTGGTTGAAAATGAAAAAAAAAATAAAAAAAATTGCACTTCGTTGTTTATTTTTCTTTTCTAACCACTAAATGGCGTACACATAGAATTAATTATTTTTCTTTTTCGTTGGAACACTAAATTTTTTAAATTTATCAACGGAAGTAGATTAAGAAAATGTGCGAAAACCCGAAATAAAATTGTGTTTTACCAACTGAATATTTAGTGTTTCGACAGAATCATGCCATTGGACATTGGTGATGTTTTTGTTCTGTAAATTTAAATTATATTTTTCAAAAAAAAAAAAATGTTATGACGAATGAACTTTTCTGATAATTGAAAGTTTTATTCCCTTTGGAAGTACGGAGATAACACCGATACTTTAAGAGTATATACAATATATTAATGCTCCATTTGAATAGAGTGATTTGAAATCCAAAATTTCAAATGAGTGGATTTTAAATCCACACAAGTTGGAGTGGATTTGAAATCCACCAAAATGACTCCAAAATTAGTTCAAATGAAATCCATGGATTTAAAATTCACATCAATCCAACATCATCGATAGATTTGCTATCATGAATTTCAAATTCTTCCTCAAATCTACCTATCAAAATGGACCCTAAGGCTCAATTTTGATAGAGTGATTTGAAATCCAGAATTTGAAAAGAGTGAATTTCAAATCCTCTCAAGTTTGAGTGGATTTGAAATCCACCAAAATGACTCCAAAATTAGTTCAAAAGAAAAACCATTGATTTCAAATCCATATGCATCCAAACATTATCGGTGGATTTGCTATCATAAATTTCAAGTCTCTCCTCAAATCCACCTAAAAGTATTCAGTTGATATTTTAAGAGTATTATGATTATGCAACTAATAACTCATACTATAAGTATTAACACCATAAAGGTAAATATGTAATACTTTAAAACTGCATATGTAATACCTTCTATTATAAGTATTAATACTTTAAAGATAAACACACACACACACACATATATATATATTATACACATATATATAACACTTTATACTATAAGCATTAATATCTTATATGTAGATATGTAATACTTTATACTATCAACATATGTAATATCTTAAAAATAAATATGTAATAACTTAAATGTAAATATGTAATACTTAAAGGTTTGATACCTTAAGAGTATATAAGTGATACATAATCAATACCTTAAGGGTGCGTTTGTTTGCCCTTATTAGGTGTGATATATACCATATCAACAAGATTAACTTGTTTTGTTGAAAAATAAAAGTTCATGATATAAAAAGGGCCCGGTAATATATCACCAAATCATGTGATATGGCTACCCATAAGGATGGATGAATAGTTTATCACATGTATTAATGACAATTCCTAATCACTTGGATACAATAAAGCCTTATCAATAATTTGAAGCGAACACACCCCTAAGGTAGCCAAATTATTACTCTTAGGGTGCGTTTGCTTCAAGTTATTGATTATGCTCGATTGTATCCAAGTGATTAGAAATAACATGTGATAATCTATCCATCCATCTTTATGGGTAGCCATATCACAATATTTCGTGATATATTACCAGACTCTTTTATATAATGAACTTTCATTTTTCAACCAAATAAGTTAATCTTGTTGATATAATATATATCACCCCTATTAAAGACAAGCAACACACCCCAGGAGTATACAACTAATATTTTCTTGAATATCTTTAAATTCACCAAAAATGTTGTGTATGTCTTTCTTAACCATAAAATCAAAATATGAAAAATAAATAATGAAAATCCAATAAGATAAATTTAAATAATAAATTTTCCCCTAAAATATGAATTTTTAAATAAAAATAATTTAACAAGATAAATCAATAAATTGCTCTTCTGTTTTTCTTTTTCTGTTTTTAGCTCAGTTACTTAAGATAATGGTATAGGAAATTATAACTTCGAAGAACCCTCTTTTAGAAAAAGAGAAGCTGCAACTTTTAATACTTAATGGCCGTCTTTCAATTTTCAATTCAATCATCTTTTCTATGTTGTCCATTTGTTGCTTTTTAAGAATTTAAATAATTTTGGGCCTACTATCATATCTGTTCAAATTATTATCAACAAATACATTTGTCAAAATCACAATTAACAAGTGGGGACTCTATGTTTCTGACTTTATTTATTGTGAATATACAAGTACTGCAAATAATATTATTATTATAATCTATATTTATATTTATATATATCCATCTATCTTTATCTTTATATATGTAAAAGCAAGAATTTTATAAATAAATAAAAAAGTATGGTATGAATTTTCTCGTCTAAGACTACATTTTACTTCTTGAAAGAAAAAATTTACAAAATTAGTATGAATGAATTTCTTAATTGACATAAATCATGAATCATGAAATCATGTTTAATGTGCATCCTTAAAATATATAATGAAATTATTATAAAATATCTACAACAAAACTCGCGTGCGACCGACGGAATTCCAGATCACATACTTATAGCAGAAAAATACATACTTATGAGTGTAAAAGACATACTTCTAAAACTCATGTTTATACCTGTAAAAACATATTTATAGCTGAAAAACACATACTTATATCTATAAAAGACATACTTGAATTCCGTCACACGTGAGACGGTCCCACAAAAGACCAACTCAAATATCAATTATCACAATTGTGATTTTGATTTGATTGATCTTCCTTCCAAAATTAAACAATCAAATGTCTATGAATATTTTTATATACTTATGTAATGACAAATTCAAAAGATAAATTTGATTACGATTTATCTAATTTAACTAAGCTAAAAAATTATAAAAACAAATGTAAACATTAATGCATATAAAATAAATTGCTAAATCTTTCATATATACTAAGGGTGTGTGTTGGTCCCAAGTGGTAGTAGGCTTAGAGAGGGGGTGAATAAGCCTACTCATATTTCAAACTTTTCTTGTTTTCAGGAGGCTTTGGTCGGGAGTCAGTAACCTTTCGGGAGGTTACTGATCAGAGTTATGTTGCGGAAGCTTCCTCTCCTGTGAAGACCAAATATGCAAGACATGCATCTAATATAGGATATGCATATAGGACAGTAAGCATATAGAAACGCATAGATATACAGAGGTTCGAAGGTGGAGTAATCCTTCTACATCATCTCTGCCTCTTCTCAAAAGGGAACATTTGTTAAGATAGTTGATTTACATAATCCTATCTATTACAACCCTCACTTAACAAGTAAGTAGCAAGCTTACACATAGCTAATCACAGTTGCTTGCCTATTTTCTTCTTTGTTTAGAGATGAGGGGAAAAAGGTGAAGAGGTTTGAAGAGAGAGAAGTGCTTTTACACACATGGGGAAGTGAAGTAGTAGAGAAGTCTAGGCGCAGTAGCTTGCTGCAGCCTTTCAACCTTCTCATAACCTCACTATCTCCTATGAATGTCTTCATTCGCGTTCTCTTAAAAAGAATCCACCTCATAGAAGGGCTGAAATCTTCTCTTCTCCACCTTTGGAAGACTTTTGATCTTCCATGATCCTTCGCAGTTTCTTCCCTTTTTTTGACATCATCATCGAGCTGAAGCTCTGGGTAACTGGAGCGGGATCCTTCCCTCTATCTCCATCTTTCAGGAGGAGAACCTGGGTGCAAGCCCTTTGGAATTGAGGTGAGGGCAGTAAGCTAGAATATCGAGTCTTCTGAGAAAGATTTGTTTAGGAAGCATTGAGCATAAGGAGTGACTCTTTGTGATTTTTGGTGTGCTTGGTTGATTATTTGCAGAGAATATGCGGTGAGGAAGGAACAGAGAAAATGGTTTCCAACAATCTGGTGTCATTATGTTTTAAGGATGTGAGAGAGAGAGGATATATGAATGTATATGAAGAATAAGAAGTGCATGTATTAATAGAGTTTGAGATACTCCCTGTTTTGAGTGTTCCATGAGATCCTACGGTTAAGTTTATCTTTTTAAAGATCTCATTAACTGCTCCGCCGGTTTCTAATAAAGTTGTTGGCAGTTTTCACAACTTTATTTTTTTTCTCCTCTGCATGAGGTGATTGCATGAGTGTTTGGTCAACACTTAATTATCAGCCCTTAGATTTTCTTGATTGCACGGCTGATATCCAAGGGTTCTGAAAAAGGTGGTCCGTTTTTCATGCGCACACGTTATCGATTGCTTTTAGGTAACCGCTTGTTGTTTGGTGAGATGTAACCCACCAGTGACCTCCTTTCCAGTGACTTGTAGATAAGTATTCTAATGTCTAGTAACCTAGTATCCAGTAGCTCGGTGTCTAGCGTCCTGGTGTACAGCGACCTAATGTTTAGCGACCTAGTATCCATCCATCTGGTGTTCAGCGTCCTGATTTTCAGCGTCCTGTTATCCAGTGACCTAGTATCCAGCAACTTGGTGTCTAGCGTCCTGTAGTCAGAGCTTTGTCATATCGTCAAAGGTTCCCCCTTAATTCAGTAGTCTATTGTCTGAGGGTGAGTTGACTTTTTTCTTGAGTTTTCAGATTCCTGTGGCAATCACATCTTGCTTTGGTTGTATGGGTTGCTTCTTGGCGTTTTACGTCCTGTTGAAGGTATCTGCAGAAAGGACATTCTTTTCTAGGTACTCATACGAGTATGAGTCCTTTTGGGTTAAGTTTCTTTCAGGAACTTAGACTTTCCTTACAGCCCATGGTTGCTGAGAGATAGTTTGATTCCTCTAAGACTTTTATTAGTAATCAAAAGAAGGTGTGTGCAGGTGTTTACTTACTGTATCTCTTTAGAGTATGAACTTCTTTAGGTATAGAAAAGACAAAGTAAGATACCAGTAAGGTTGACAGTTTTCTTTCCTTTGGAGTTGTTGTTCTGCTTGCTTTCCTCAGGGAATGTCAGGTTGTTTGCAGACTTTTTACAGCATACCCATATCCTTTGGGTTTCTCCAAGGACTTAACTTCTTTGTCTGCTGAGTTACCTTGATTGGTACAAGAAGTTCCCCCTTACTTTATGGTTATCTCTTTTAAGATGTAGGGGTCACTTTCAGTACTATCTTAGGTAACTTTGCGGTTTGCATGAGTGGGTGAAGCATCTTCTTTGTGAATGTCAACGTACATGCTTCCCTTCTCATTCTCAAGTCAAGTGATCAGTGTCTTTCAAGCCTATTATCTTCAGTCTTCTGAAGATTCTTTCATTTGGCTTTCTTGATCGTTGGTTCTCATGCGATCACTTGAGTTTCTTAACAGGATAAAAATAAGCGAGACCGAAATCATAAGAGTAAATTAGAACGAGGTATTAGGTCATCGTTATTCCTTTCTTGAGAGTTAGTTTAAAGAGTAGATCCTCTTTCATTCCTTGCTTCCTTTCTGGATGATGGTCTGGTTGATGGAGTGAGATTCTCTTCTTACTCCTTTGCTTGACTTTCTCAGCACTTTCCTCTAAGGTTACTCCTTATAGTTGTTGATTGGAGTCTCCAGTATGATCCATACTTTCAGCTTGGCGTTGCAGCAGCTTCCTCTTTTTGTTCAGCAACATGTACCTTTCTTGTTGATCTGCTCCGTATCGGTCTACTTCGTGATAAGTAGAAGCTTGCTTCTCATGCACAACTTCCTTCTTCGTAGTCTATTCCTCGAGTAGCTTGCTGTTCACCAGTTTCCTTCTTTTGAACAACTTTTCTTCACAACTCAGCTTGATTTTCTATATCATTTAGCTGCTAGTTGTTTTCACATCAATCATATCCTTCAGCGAAGACAAGGGATTTTTCTGATCTATGATGTGAGGGGGAGAGAGAGAGAGAGAGAGAGAGATTTTTATCTCGGATGGGATCTGGATAGATCGATTAGATCTTATATTTCATTCATCCTTCTCTGATACCACTTGTTGGTATCAGATATCATTTGATGGATGATTAGTCCAACCTGCTCTGATACTACTTGTTGGTCCCAAGTGGCAGTAGGCTTAGAGGGGGGGAGGATAAATAAGTCTTCTCATATTTCAAACTTTTCTTGTTTCTAGGAGGCTTTGGTCGGGAGTCAGTAACCTTTCGGGAGGTTACTGATCAGAGTTATGTTGCGGAAGCTTCCTCTCATGTGAAGACCAAATATGTAAGACATGCATCTAGTATAGGATATGCATATAGGACAGTAAGCATATAGAAACACATAGATAAACAGAGGTTCGAAGGTGGAGTAATCCTTCTACATTCTCTCTGCCTCTTCTCAAGAGGGAACATTTGTTAAGCTAGTTGATTTACATAGCCCTACTTACTACAACCCTCACTTAACAAGTAAATAGCAAGCTTACACATAGCTGCTTGCCTACTTTCAAACTGACCCACACAGGATTCTACCCAACCCACCCAGGGTCCTCACTTTCTTCTTCAGAAAGTGGACAGCTCAGCAGGACTTTATTCCTCGCACTGAGCACTCCTAGACAGTCCTTAAAAAAGGGTTTGTCTTCTTCTTCTTCAACTGGGTGCAGCAAGCTTAGGCTTCTTTTACAGGTTGAACTATTGTAACTTGCTGCCTGAACTGTGTGACTGAGTATGCATTTCTGGGATGTGGGGTGTTTGAGCTTCTCTTTTCTCTCTTTTTCTTTTCTCCCACTTTTGCTCTTTTTTTCTTCTATGTGGCTTTCCCCCTCTTTTCTAAGCTCTCTTCTTGCACTCTCTTCTGTTTGCGCGCTCTCTCTTGCTCGCTTCTTTTCTCAGTCTTCGGTCTTCTTCTATTTATAGATTAGGAAATCTGCCCGTTGAAGGTAGGTAGATTTCCATCAATGAATGCGTCGCACTTCTTCTATTACACGCCAGCTTTTCGCTTTCCACGTGTCTTCTTCTGATTGGCTCTTCTTCTCTTCTCTCTACCAGTAACTTTTGACTTCTTCCCATGTCTGCTTTGTAGATTCCTTCTCGCGCTCACTCTGGTGCTTCCTTCTCTGGCTTGCTCCGTCAGGTGGCTTGAGACTTCTGTAGCATTCTGCTCTGCAGTATGCTTCGGCATGGTTTCTCAGGTAGCTTCCTGTCTGATAGTTTGCTGCTTTGCAATCTGCTTCGGCAAGGTCTCTTCCAGTAGCTTCCTGCAGTCATCAGTATCCTTTTAGTTAACCCGATTCCTTTCACCATTCTCTTCAGTATCCTTCATTTGACAGTTTCTCTTGATCTATCTTTCTTTTGTAGTAATCTTGTTGCAGTAACCTTTCGAGCTAGGTTATGCGTATAGAGTTAGGGTTACTTTCTTTAAGGTTTTGTCTCATCAAAACATATTTAAATGTTTCCAACAATGTGTTTGCTTCAAATTATTGATTAGACTTAAATGTATCCAAATGATTAAAAATTATCATTAATACATGTGATAAGTTATTCATCCATCCTTATGGGTTGTCATATCACAAGATTTAGTGATATATTACCGGGCCCTTTTTATATCATGAGTTTTTATTTTTCAACCAAACAAGTTAATCTTATTGATATCGTATATATCACCCCTAATAAGGGCAAGCAAACGCACCCTAAAGAAATAACTATCAAATAACGCTTATTAATTCTACAATATTTCATATTAATTTTTTTGATTAAATATATTTAAAGCTAATTAATATTGTGTTAGGAATTGAATGTATTAGTCTTGATGAGTCAAAAACCCTCTTGTAATAGGAAACTAGTAGTATACCCGTGCGATGCACGGTTTGTAATATACAATTGATTAGTTTTAAAATTTATAATACTATAATGTAATAATATTATCTTAACATAAATTATATATTAATAAGAATTTAATTTTGTATTTTTAATGTGTCACATCTTAAATAATATTATAATTTAAAAATCAAACATAATATATAAATGTGTATATATATATCTATGTCTAACAATGAATTTTAAATTTTATATTTGAAATATGAGGTTGTTAAATAAACATCAATTTTGTAAACGTACCTATTAATATTGTAACTTAAAATAAATTGAATCAAATTTAGTATTGAGAAACATTTATTGTAAACGATAATTGATGTCTAATAAATATGTTACTTCACAAAGATATGTTGTGCATGTTACAAATTAATATAGATATAAATATCATGATTAATATATTATTATGTTTTTTGATTCCTACAACAAATGTGTTAGTAAATAATTCTTTTGCATTCACAATTATAGATATCTTTGAAGAAAAGATATAAATCTCATCAAATAACTAAAAGATCTTGATATGTATTAATAACGTAGCTAGTTCAATATATCAAACAATTATACTAAAATATTTTTCATTGTTATTAATTTCTTAAATTTTGCACCAAAATGTAAATATAAAATTTATATTTTTCGTAAACTAAAACAAAATCTAAAATAAAAAATAATTTATTTAAATATTATAATTTATATGAAATAGGAAAAAAAAAGATAAAGGCAAAAACTTGTGTACCCCGGGGGTACGGATCTTAGATCCGTGCCCCCAGATCCGACCCGGCGCGTGGGCAGCCTCCACGCGCGCCCACGCGCCGCCACGCGCGCCCATAGCAAGTCTGGTGTGCGCCCCACACACACCTGATTACCTAGTTGATGATTTAGTGATGGGTATTACACCTATACTCTATTGGTATTACACATATACCCTATAGGTATTACAGAAATATCTTTTATGGTATTACACTGATACCTTAATGGTATTACAGAAATGTCTTTATGGTATTACACTGATACCTTAATGGTATTACAGAAATGTCTTTTATGGTATTACACTGATACCTTAATGGTATTACAGAAATGTCTTTATGGTATTACATTAATAGCTTAATGGTATTACAGAAATGTCTTTTATGGTATTACACTGATACCTTAATGGTATTACAGAAATATCTTTATGGTATTACATTAATACCTTAATGGTATTACATTTATTGCCCCCTCCCTCCCTCGTTGTATTACAATGGAAGATCATTTCTTCCATTTCCACTTCATTCATTTACTTTCCATCTTTATTCACATTCTTATCATTCCTTTGAGAGATTGTTTTGGTGAATTTTTCTGTTACCAGCTTGAGTCTCCTGAGTTCAGCAGTTTCACTCAATTGCAATCATGTGTTTTGCAGGTAAGGCACACTTTCATGGTTTTAGATAGTAAATTCAAGTGTATCTGTATATTTTTGTGGATAACTTCAAGTTTACTCTCTTTTGAGTTTTTAATTGATGCAGTAAATGTGTCGAGAAATCCATGAAAACATCATCAAGTTGTCCTGTTTGTAAAGTTCCATATAGGAGAAGAGGTATTTGCATTTTTATTCGGAATTTGGTAGTTTTTAAATGGTGCAAAAAAATGCCATGAATATATATATATATATATATATAAAACCAGGTGGTAGACTAGAGGGAGATCTATGTATAGATGATGAAGATGAAGAGCTCATCAGCTGCTGTCACTCTCAGCAATGGAGACACCAAGAATGGAGACACCAAGAATGGAGACAACCACGGTTAGATCTTTCCAACCACAGCAGAGTCGGAGATGTATAATGGTTGTCGGAGATCTAGTCGGAGGCAATTTACACATCCCCGACGAACTCAGTGTTGGTCGTCTCCTTGCAAGGGGTCAGCCCTCCGACTACGTTGCCATTGCCTTGTGGCTTGTTCGTCTCGATCTCCATCACCACTAGATCTAACCGTGGTTGTCACTCTCAGCAATGGAGACACCAAGAATATTCTGGACAAACTGTGTGGCTATGCTGAACCTGATGGAAAAAATAGAGCAAAAAAAAAAAAGAAAAAAAATATATATATATAATCCGGGTCGGGTTGGGGGTACGGATCCTGGATCCGTACCCCGGGGGCACCCAAGTCCTACTCAAAGATAAAATATACTTCATAATCTACCTACCTATAGGTATAGCCTAACCTAGTGGACCCTACAACCCTTAAAAGTATAAATTTTTTTATTTTTGATTTATTTAATTTCTTGTAACTACTTTCTTTCCATTTATAGTATGTTAATTTGGGAGGAAAAATTAGTTATTGCTATTTTTATTGAAGATCTTATATATATGTATATATAGATATAGATTAGAGTATCCTTTGATATTTCGCTTAGGATCAAACGAAGCAACCTTAACAGAAACTGGTACATGATCCCAACTCTCAAGCAAGCTCGAAAGTTGAGTCAAATCAAAGAAGAAATTATGCTAAGTTACCAGTAGAGACAAACAAGAAGAAACCTATCAAAAGAAGACACCTATCAACAAGAGGATACTACACTCAAAAAAAGTCAAGAGCATTTCGTGGAAGTGTACTATGAAGATGAAGAGCATTTAAGGCTAAAAATTTGCTACCCTTCAATGGCAGATTTTCAGGTCTATAAATATAGATGAGTGCAAACTGGAACAACTACTGAAACTCCAACTAATATATGCAAACTCAAGCTCAAAATCCTCAAATTTCAGTCACTCAATCTAAGCAAGCAAGTTGCAACTTACTTAGAAAATGAAAATCTTGCTGCACCGAAGTTGAAGGAAAATCATATGTGTTTATGTTTAGATTGTTTTAGTAGTACTTAGCAAGAGGAATTGAGTTCCTGCTAAGTTTTCACTCTTTGAGAAAAAAATAAGAATCCTGCGTGAGTCTTGGTTAAGTAAGTATAGCAACCTGTGCGGAAACTTGCTACTTTTTGTTAGGAATAAGTTTGTAATAGTTAGGTTGTGTAAATCAAACCATCTAAACAAAGTTTCTCCTGCAGAAGGGGCAGAGTGGACGTATAGGGATTACTTTACCCTCGAACCATTATACAACGTGTGCATTCTCCTATCTGTTAAATCTCTAAAGCATCATACTACACAATGCATAAAATCTTGTTTTCCATCATATTTCTATTTTTCAAAAGGTGTTTGTGTCATTCCGCTGCATAAAACTTATTTCAGTACTGTTTGCAAATCTGCTAAGCTCTAAGTAGCGCAGGTTACTGCAGCAAGTTTAGAACAGTAAGCTCTATAACATATTGCTCAACAACCTAAACTTACATTTTTTTCGTGAAAGAGTTTTAAAATTTAGAAGATGTTTATTCAACCCCTCTAAACATCTTATGAATTGAAACCAACATATTTCTATTTAATGATATATACTTTCACTTTGATAGTATACAATATTAGTAAATAATATAGAAATTTTAACTAAATTTAATAAAATAAAACATGCTAGACTTCAGATATAAATATAATATTTAAATTTGAAATTCAGTTAATTTAATATTTTAGATAAATACATAAATCAATAAAACATGATAAACGTAACGCAAATGTTCATGTGCACCAGGTGCACAGATCTGAATTGGTGCAATTGGGGCGACCCAACCTGCATCCGTGCACCTGAGTTTTCCTTTTTTTTTTTTCACTTCAGGCTGTTACATTTATGTTGTAAGGATGTGACCTTTATGTTATATAAGTGTGACCTTTATATATAAATGTTATGACCTTTATGTTTAGTAACTTAGGAAAAATGAAGATATTCAGGTTTTTTCGCTTCAAATTGAGACTTTTATGTTGTATTGTTGTGACCTTTATGTACAATTATTATGACATTTATGATCCATAACTTTGAAAAAAAAATGAAAGTTTTCAAAATTCAGTGCATTTTTAGGATGGAAATAGGTGCAACTAATATTACATAAAGTTAAATATGTACAAATTTTGCTAAAATTATTATTTTTTTTTTTTGTAAGTTAGAGTATATAATAAAGGTCATTACATTTATACATAAAGATTACATTTATATAACATAAATGTCATACTCATATAACATAAAGGTAACAATGTGAAACGAAAAAAAAAAAGTGTACGAATCCGGGTCGACCCGGACCCGACCCGAATTATATGTGCACCAGTTGCACAGAAGACTAACTCTAACCTTAAAATAAATGTGGGATGATTAAAAATGAACTAATAAACTAGAATAGTTTTTGGAATATATGTTT
Organism: Scutellaria baicalensis; assembly: GCA_005771605.1. Lineage (NCBI taxonomy): Eukaryota > Viridiplantae > Streptophyta > Magnoliopsida > Lamiales > Lamiaceae > Scutellaria > Scutellaria baicalensis. The sequence goes on from CM016727.1 coordinate 15,778,584, forward strand.
TGAAAAATATACTATGAAATTTTTTAAGAACATTTACTTCCAGACAAAAACTTTTATGCACCGGTTGTACAGATCCAACCGAATCGACCCGTTCACGCGCCCAAAACACGCTTCCACGCACCTCCCACGTGCCTGAACACTTTTGTTGAAGCTCACCCAAAATTCGCTTCAATAGACCAATCTTTGTGTATAGTTAAACCAACCTTTGTGTATAGTTAGACCAACCATGTATAGGTAGGTCTAACTATATATAAAGGTATGTCTAACATATATAAAGGTATGTCTAACATATATAAAGGTATGTTTAACTATATACAAAGGTATGTCTAACATATACAAAGGTATGTCTAAGTATACATAAAGGTATGTCTAACAGAACGTAAATGTATGTCTAACATAACGTAGTGGTATGTGCCAAAATTAAAAAATCAAGCCAAAAAAGACAAGACATGAAATCTGGGCAGAACTGGTATGTTTAACATAGCTTAAAAGTATGTCTAACATAACCTATTGGTATGTAATTTTTTTCAAAAATCATGTGCGAAAAAAAAAAAAAGATGCAGTCCCCCGACCCGGATCCGACCCGGTACATGGATCCCTGATTCACAAGAGACCTACTCTTACTTCCATTATTTATCATTTGATTTAGAAGAAAATTTGAGGTTTAATATAATATATAAATAATATATAAAGTTTTCTAATTAGTAAATAAAAATCATTTATGTTCTTTATCTAATACTTTAATGTAATACTACTAATAAATTTTAGTAAAATAATAAATCCATTTTTACTTTTTTTTGCAGCTCATTTTTCATGTTTATAGAGAAGTGGCTAATGGTTATGGAGGGAGTATTTGTCTGCCACAATGGAGGTTTTTTTTTGTGTGTATGAAGCACTTTTTATGTATATGGTGGACTTCAAATCAATATATATACACGATTTGGGTGTAACGCACAGAGGAAAGAAGAGAGAAAACGTTCAAACTCAAGTGAAAGAAAAATAAAAGAAGTGAGGAAGAAGTGGAGACTTTAAAAAAAAAAAAATTGGACAGAAAGAACGAACTGCGGTGCAACTGATACATAATATTATCTGATTAATTTATTATAATTCTTTGAGTTGGGCTATCCATATTTCATATATATTAAGTACCAATCCGACTACCCTACACGTAGTGGGTACAACATCTACCACTAGCGTGTCAGATATCCAAAATATTTATTAATTTCATTTTTCATATGGTTAGGGGATGAAATCATTATATGTCGTCAATTGACATATTAAAAGTTGTCCACCATATATATTTTAACATTTTCCTACTAATCACAATTATACCTACCTTATTCTAGTTATATATATAGAGAGAGGAAAATATTGAAATGTCCATGGTGGACAACTCTTAATATGCCCATCTCTGAAGTGTAATGATCTCATCTCCTAATTATATGAAAAATCAAATTAATTGATATGTTGGATTTTCACCACGTCGGTGGTGGATACATTAATATTTGCTAACAGTGGGTAAGTTAGCAAGAATATATATCTATACTATAATAATAGAGGAATAGTTGAGAATATTTACATAAATGTCATTTCCCCCCAAAAATTGTAACATCAATAATTTTTTTTCTTTTTCTTATTTACATTTTTTATTATTTAATCCTTATTTTAAATATTTTTTAATAATACATATATATTAGTTTAATAACTTTTTCTTTTTTTATTTTTCATTTTTTTATTATTTTTATTGTATTTAATATTGTATATAGATTTGATTTTAATATAAAGATTGTATTAGTTTATGCTTATTTTTTTGATCTTAATTAAATTAATTTTTATTGAATAATTTCTTAAATACCAACAATAGATATTGTCCAAACAATAATTAGAATAATTAGGGATAATTGATAACATAAATAATAAAAATTAATAAATAAATGTAACACCATTAAAGATGTGTGTACATACATATATGTATATATATAATATGTATTTAGTGTAAAATTATATATCATTCTAAGTATTTTTTAAATTAATATTTGTATTTTATATATATATATATAATATCATTCAACACTTTATTCTTTATCGATATATTTTAATGGTGAATTGAAGATATTGTTAAATATACAAATATAAAAGGCTAAGATATTTTTAATATCATTCAATTTATTTTAAAATAAAAGGTTGAAAATATATAATTGATTGTGCTTGCAACAAGTTCATATAAATACTCACACACATATTTAATTTAAGTAATTGAATATGATTTTTAATTCATAATTTATTTTTATTGTTTTTAATATTGATTGATGATATTAGTTTATAATATATGTGACAAAAAAAAATGACTCAATTAGAAATGTAGTGCATAAAGAAGTTTTTCAAGACTTATAAACTTTGCAAGTAAAATTTCCAATTTTTATTTGAAGATCATGATTGATACATATTTTTTTAGTATTAATCATGGATTAGTGAACTGAATATGTATAATATCAATAGGTTGTTGTGAATTGAATTATTTTAAGCTAATTTTAGATTTTCTTAGTTATTAAATATTATTCTATCTTCTATGTACTAAAATTATTTATATTATATTATCAAATAATTAAGATTTAACGACATTATATCACAGACCGTGCATCACGTATGTGTATATATATATATATATATGTATATATTTGTACGTGGACATACATTGATTATATGACAAGGGAAATGCACCAATTTAAACAGGCCTGGCCCAAGTTGGGTGTATGGTATGTTGATATGTAAGAAAATTGAGGGAAAAATATATATATATATAATATAAATTATTTTTTCCTTTATTTTACCGATAAAAAAATATATATCAATAAATTATTTAATCATTTTTGCTGTCAATCCATGATTATCATTCACCGGCATGAAAAGAGAAGACAAGTATTACGTAACATGATTTCATGAGAGATCTTATATAAAACGAGTTTATATGAATCAGTAAGGTAAATCAACCCATTCAATATGTTTAATACCGATCTCAATTAAGACAATAAAAATTTTTATATTATGTAAGATTTTATATGAGATGATCTCACGTGAGTTTTTTTTTTAAAAAAAGAAAAAAAGAAAACAGGGATTCATAAATTATTGATATTAAAATTATCAAGAAATTACTAATATTAATATTTAGTTGAAATAATTAAATAGCAATCTTCCCCATTCCAACGAAGGGGAAACGTGACTTGTATATTTTGAAAATTCATAAAAAGGGAAACAAGTTCCACGGGCTAGCCCGCCAAAAGTCCGCCCCGCCTAGGCCCTCCTTTTAGCAAGCTCTTAAATATTAAGTCCAACCCTCCATTATGGCGGGTGATCAGCCCCAACGGGCCTAGTTCATTTTATCAGCTCTAAATAAGACTTCTAATAATTGTATGAGTAATGCCAAAAATCTATGTTGTAGAGCTAAGGATTATATTATTATTATGTTTTAATCGTTTCCTAATTAATCACGTTGTTATATCCTTCTCCTGTGTTTTTTTTTTTTTGGCGCTGCTTTTGATTTTTTCCCTATTTCTTTTACCAAATATTTTCCTTTTTTTTTTTTTTTCCTGTTTCTATCTTTCTTCTCCTTCTTAATCCTTAGCTTATCGATTTACTATTTTCATAACAATTCTTTACATTCTTCTTCCTCCTCCTCATTTTTCTTCCCCTTCTCTTTTACTCATTTTCATATATTTAAATAATTGATTTTTAAATCAAAATTTATTACAATAACTTTGAAACATTGAAATTCAATTATTTCAAACAATATGAAATCATGATTTACAGAAAATTTGACAAAAAATATGATGAAATCAGGATTTACAGAAATTTTGAGGAAGAAGATAATGAAACATTTGTAATTTAAAGATATTCATGGAAAATATTAGTTGTATACTCCTAAAATATTAGTTACATACTCTTAAGGTATTTGTTGTTCATTTAATGAAGGTATTACTTGTATCCTCTTAAAGTATCACTTTTATACTCTAAGATATTACTACACCTTTTGGGTATGTTTGGGAGAGGTTTTAGTGGGTTTGAGAAAAACTTGACTTTGAAATCCTGGATTTTATAGTAAAGGTGAATAGTGAAAATGTATGTTTGTTTGAAAATTTAGTAGGGTAGGATTATATTGTATATATCAAATCAAATAGGAAAAAGTTGGTTGATATTATATTTTATTGTAAAAAGTTGGGTTGATGTGATATTTTATTATGAAAAAGTGTATTTTGTACTGATTAGATGATTAAATATAGGTAGTAATGATTATGCTAGGATTTTGTAATTCAAACTTCAATTTGAAAACAAATATATTTTCGGATTTTGAAATCCAAAATCCTGCCATCGGAAACCCGTTCCAAACATACCCTTAAGGTATTATATATTTCCATTTTATAAAAACCTTTAATAAAGAGTTAGAAAATAAAGGTTATTTAAAAACATCATAAATGATTAAAAAGTCTTTAATTTTACTATGTTCTATCTTTTTTCAAACTCATTTTTACACTAGCTAGACCAATACAAGTGTACAAAATCTTGCGTGATTATCTTATAAATAATTTTCATGAGATGAATTATTTTTATCCATTATCCAAACTCATTTTCACAAATTTATACGTTGATTGTGAATTATGGATTGTGGATCTCCTACGTCCGCACAGGTAATGAAACAGGTGGAGAACGAGAATTAGCACCTCTCTTCGTTCCTTGGATTAATCCGTCTCACACAACATAATCCGTGAGATTGTACAGAGAGTGTTTAATCTTTATAGAGAGAGTGTTCAAACATGTGGGGAAAAAAAAAAGAAGAAGAAGGAAGAAAGAATGAAAGCAAGCAAAAGTAATGTCTCAAAACAAAAAAAGAAAAGGATTAAAAACCGAAAGCAAAAGTAACAGCTCAGTTTGAACAAATACAATGCATTATCGTTGAAGCCTTTGGAAGAAACAAAACTTGATTTTAAATTATTCACCAACAATAAATTGACTCTCCATAATATTATATAAAATATAAAAGAAGAATAATTGACAGGTACTACTAGTCTACAGTTCTGGGGAAAATAACATGAATGATAACATGATAACCTGCATTGACATTGAAAAGTTAAAATAAAAGGATAATTAGACAAAATTTTAAAATATTTCATCTGAAAACTTTCACATAAAGAATATTTTATAAAATAATTTAGTGATTTCTTCATTATACATGTGGCATAAAGCCACTTGTGAATTAAAATATATGCAATATTGAATACAAAAATCAAATTACAACAAAAGAAGAGAGACATCTGCTTATTAGATGGGGGAGAAACAAGAAGAAGAAAAGAATCATAATGTGACAAATCCATAAATAATTCTAAATCAAAGAACCTCAATGATTTAAAAATAAAAAAATGAAAACATAGAATAGGTCTAATAAGTTGAAACACAAATAGAGTTTATCTAGGTTGGTTGAACACCACCAATGTGTTCTTCATCAATATCAGCACCACCATTAGAATCCTGCAAACTCCATCGACAAAGCTCTTCAATCTTTCCACTCACTTCCACCATTGATGGCCGCTTATCCGGATACTGAGCCGTGCAATCGACCGCCAGCTGTAACAGCTGAACCATATCCTCCTCCACGTTCTGATATCGGAGAAGCTCAACGTCGAACACCTCAGCAGTCCACTCTTCTCGTACCACGGACTGGACCCACCTTGGGAGGTCCACCCCTTCTTCGTTCATCAACGAGTGAGTCGGGGCCTTACCTGTGAGCAATTCCAACAGCAATACTCCAAAGCTATAAACGTCCGCCTTTTGGGAGATCTTGTGTGGGTCTGTCACCTCTGGGGCCCGGTAGCCGGCTACACGGTTAGGGGTGGCCGTAGGGCTGGCGAGCTGAGCCAGGCTGAAGTCAGAAACACGAGCCTCGTATGATTTGGTCAGGAGAATGTTGGATGACTTGATGTTGCCATGAGAGACCGACGAGCCTTGTGAGTGAAGATACGAGATTCCTTTTGCAGCCCCGAGGGCGATCACAGCCCTCGTCTCCCAGTTCAACGGTGTCCTCCCACTTCCCTTGTTTCCTATAACAACAGATAATAAACATTTGACATTGTTCTTGAAGTGAAAATCGGGCCCTAGATGAGCAACTAGGAATTGGAATCAAATTGATCTGGGGATTCAGTTTATGAAGTAAAGACATGAACTTTATGACAGTGTTGTATTAAGACAAGAATTAAGTGTGATTAGAAGATAGAATTGTTCGATTACATGACAAGATTCACAATTATTTCATCTTTAATAGCTAATGTAAGACAAATACGTACAGTGTTCACGAGCTACTCAAAATCAAGAACAGATAAGAACTAACAGACAAGTACATATGAACAAATGAAGATGTCTGAAACAATCTATCTTATCCACCCAACCATTACATCATGTTCACTGCAACTACCAATCTCAAGAATCATTCAAAATCAGAGCAAATTACAATATTACATGACAATTTCAAATCCAACTCAATGCAAACACAGATAATCAAGAATGTACCAAATTCAGAGACTTAATCAATCAAACATCTACACACATTGCAAGAACATAGGAAAGAGAAACACTGACCATGTAAGAGGGCAGATAAGCTTCCCATTGGCAAGTAATCATAGACAAGCAACTTTTCATCTCGATTGTAATAATAAGCCCTCAAAGGAACCAAGTTCTCATGATCCATTCGCCCAATCTCCTCCATCCTTTCCCTAAACTCTTTCTCCACCATATTAACATCTCTCAGCCTCTTCACCACCACCGCCAGCCCCGTCTCCATCACCGCCTTGTAGGCGGTGCCGAATGTGCCCTTCCCCAAAACCTCAGCCGAAGCTCTCAACAAATCCTCCAAATCAAAATTCCAACCAGTGTTTCCAAAGAAGATTAAACTCTTCTTCCCACCACTGATCAAATTGCCTTCACTCTTCTCCTTTCCCTTACCCCCCATTGCAGCCGCGAAACTGCTGCTGCTTTCATCTTTTCCTCCGCCACTATACGCCGTCTTGCCCCCCGGAATTTCAACGCCTGTGGCCTTAGCTCCACCTTGATTCTTCGATCTTGATAATGTTCTGAACAAACAGAAAATTAGCAATAGAATAAAGAATAACCCGAGCAGTGAACCAATAACGATTCCGGCAATCGCCCCACCGGAGAGTTTTTTCTTGGGTTTTCCAGCGCCGCAGGAATCCAGCGGGGCACCGCAGAGCGAGTTTCCGGCGAACGAGCTCTTGGGCTTGCCAGAAAGCCCGCTGGGAATCTGGCCAGTGAGGTTATTGTTCGAAACATCGAATTGAACTAAAGTGGGCAGGTTCAGGTCTGGGATAGGGCCCGAGAAATGATTGTCCTGCAAATAAAGCGTTCCCAAACGAGTCAAATTGTTAAAGGACACCGGAATCGGGCCGGAGAAATTGTTCTCCGCTAAATTCACGCGCACAAGGGTCGTAACAGAGAGCAATGAATTAGGGATTTCGCCACTGAAAAAATTGTGTTGTAAATAGAGATTTCGGAGAGAATTCAGCGAGGAGAAAAGGTCCGCTGGCAGCGAGCCAGAGAGGGAGTTGTAACGGAGGCTGAGCGTCTGGAGATTAGTGAGATTGGAGATAGAGTCCGGAGGAATCTGGCCGGAGAGCCCCATTCCGGGGAGACGGAGCTCCACGACTGAGGTGTTCTCCGGCGAACATCTGACGCCAGCCCATGTGCAGGGGGTGACGCTGGAGAGGTTCCAGAGGAGGGCTCGGCCGCCTACCGCTTTGCGGAGGGCCAACAGGGCCGCTCTGTCTGAGGCGATGTCCGGCGCGGCGGAGGGGAGGAGGAGGAGAATAGCGGCAGTCACAAGGAGGAGGTGATGGGCATTAATTACCCCCATTTCGAAGAATGTAGCAATATAATTTCCCAAGATTTAAGAAGAATTTCAGGCTTTGATGTAGTCAAGTGAGTCTCATGTAGTCTTTGCAGCTCATGTCTAGAGAGAGAAAGAGGGGAGAGAGAACGGTACAGACTACAGACTGTAACCGTTCGGAGAGAGAGAGAGAGACAGATAGTTGTTCCTGTGTTTAATGAAAATCTGTAGCTTGTTATAATATTAAGGCCTGCTTTTTTAATTTTACTTTCTCTATCTTATTATATCCAGCTTTATTTGTTTTTTATAGAGGATAATTTTATTATTATGGTATTAAAATCGCAATGAAAACGAATTTTGGAGATTAAAAGGAAAATATTTCTGAAAATTGAATATCAACATTAAAATATATTTATTGAGTCACTCATATATATATATATATATATGTATATATATATGTATATATATATATATATTTACATATGTAGTGTGCATATCTTCCCTATCTAATAAATGGTTAAAATCCATTTATATACATATATATTGTGGCGTAAATCTCTGCCAAATATAATAAATGGTTATGATAAATTAATATATATATATAATAAAATATAACATATAACTTTATATAAGCTTTTTTTCCTCAAATATATCAATGAAATTTAATAATTAAAGTTGGCTCACCTAATAAAATCATTTTTATAACCCTTTTCTTCATATTATTTCCTTGTATATAGACATCATCATTCAAATCATTTGATAATTTCCATTTTCATTCACATTTATTTATATGTTGCATCTTTCATAATTAATAGAAATTAAGTACCATTTATTTTAATAAAAAAATCATTTCCAGTTTTGACATGATGTTTTTTGCGTGAAAAATTGAACATTACTATTTAAGGAAATGTTTGTATTTATAACTTTGTCAAAATCCTATGTTTCTTAATCCGTAACAGAAACTTCATACAATTAAGATTAAACATAGAAATTATTATAGCTAATTTGAAAATAAAATCGTTTAAAATTTTAAAACAAAACTTAAATTGGGACAATATTTAGAAATGATAGTTATTTTAAATAGTGTAACTAATATTTAGTCTTACATTCTTAACTTTCGTACCCAATTTAATGAAAGATTCGAAATCCTCTAAATCGTGGCAACAAAAAGGTATGCAAATGAAGAAAAATGTATTATAGATAGCAACATTGTTGGTATTATATAGTAAATATTATTGGTTATTATAAAATAAAGAAAATATAAATACTAGTGGTAAATTGGTAATCCATTTTGGCTGTGTTTTATTCAATTTAGTAGTATCACGATATTATGTGTATGGAGACAAGTTACACAACATGTGATGTGTAAATTAGATTCATATAAGTATCAAATTGAAATAAGGTCAAAATGAATCTGACATCATTGGAGGTGACTAAAAAGGGTAAAAGAATAAATTAATTTGATTGGGTGAATAAATAATATGGATAATTAATACAGCAGAGCACCAGATTTGAGTTGACTTAAATAGAATGGTGACTGTTTGGAAGGTGAATATCTGCTCATCGAAAATTGATATTTGACTTTTTCTTATTATATTTATTGTTTTTCTTATGGCCAATTTCATGTATATTTAGATTGGAATTTTATTCATAAATAATATTTACATTGATTTTTGTTATAAGAAAGAAAAGAGAGAGGTGCGATTGGTAGAATGACTTTTTTTTTTTTTAATTGTATCTGATATTTTTTCAAGTCGTGTAAAAAGTTTGGCTAGATTTGATCGTATTATATTTATTGTCTTTTTTATTTCAAATTTCTAAATTTTTGTGAGATCTTTTAGAAAGTTAAATTTCATATTTTCATAGATCATAAAAATTCTTGCGCACCCGAATTCACGTAATTTTTTATGTTCTTATTTTCACTTTAAGTATTGAAATTTGTATGTTATATTGGTGTGACTTTTATGTTGTATTGATATGACTTGTATATACAAACATCATGACCTTTATATACTGCAACCTAGAAAAAATATGAATTTCAGCACATTTTTTGGATCAACATACATTTATATGATATTACGCATACCTTTAAGTGATGTTACAAATTTATATATTACATAAAGGTAAATGTGTGACTATATATGTTAATATAAAAATATATGATATTACATTAAGGTATCATAAATGTGTGTATACATATGTATATACACACAAATTGTGTTAATTGTTTTTCTAAAAGGTCATATAACCTAAGGGTCATATAACCTAAGGGTCAACATCTGAAGTGAAAAAAAATTGAATTAAAAGTATTACATAAAGCTAAGCATACTTGTACATGAAAGTCATACTAAATATAGAATGGTTGATCTATAGTACACCATGTGTATCCACCCATTTTCAACTTTTAGATCTGAGATTATTAAGGTCAAGGTCAACAATGATCTCAGATCTAATGGCTGAAAATAGTGGAGAGTCTGGTATATTAATACACTTGGTGTATTACAGAATGACCCACTAATATAATATATAAACCGCACGTTTAACTTTCAAAAAGTAAAAAAAATAAAAAATAATGATATCACATTTATAATATTAAGGTCAACTCTTGAAATGAAAAAAAAAAAAACAGATCCGAATCTATCAGGACCAACCCGAATTGCACAGTGCACCATATGTGCACAGGAGAGTCACTCTGAATAAATATCCTATGTTTACTATTGTTCAAGTTTTAAAGTGTATTAAATATATGGGTGGACTGTTACATAAATAATCATGAATTTGAAATTAAATTTTAATTAACAAGATTTTTCATTTCTAATAATGTTGGTTATAAATTATATAATTTTTCAATTATTGAAACAATCAATGAATGTTCATTGATAAGACTGTATTAAGTCAATTACTACTATAAATTTTGTCATCTGTCATCATTATCATCATTAATCATATGTGAAAATTATGACAAATTTAACTTCCACCTTTTATTCATGACAATAGCAACAACATATCGAGAAATAAATGGTAGATTCGAGATGATCACATTAAGGTATGTAATCACAACATCGATCACAAAAGATGTTGGAAAATGAGGTTATTGTTATTAACACTGCTAAAAACAAACAAATTCCAACGAAAATAATAACCGTTGGAATTTTTACATTTTCCAACGGAATTCAATACTGCTGGAAATTCCGCTGTAATTTTTATAATTTTCAATAGACTTTCCAACGGAATTCAACGCCGTTGGAAATTCCGTTAGAATAATTTTGGAATTTTATTGGTGGTTGTATATTCCAACGGAAAAGTACCGTTGGAATGTTCCATTTGAATTGTTTTTCCATTGGAATTTCCGTCAAAATCTAAATTCCAATGCCCATTTTCCGACTTTCCAATTCCGTTGGAATCAAGAATTCCATCAGAATTTTGCAAAATTCAAACGGTATTTCACAAAATTCCAAATTTTTCCGTTGGAATTTGAGTGATTTTTAGTAGTGTTAGTAATAAAGATTTTCATATTTTATTACAAATAAGCGGTTGGTGATGTAGTTGGAAGCTCTTAGGTAATTAATCTTAAATATATCTGCAATTATGATGTGTATTATTACACCAAAAATTAGTATATTAAATGTGTGTATCTTATTCGATTATGATCCACCACACTGGTTATTGATTCATGTGTCATTTATTGCCGAGAGAATGGGCTGTTTTGCAATTAATAATAATAAAATCATACTGAACAAAAATATTTTATGTGGTGGTTTGAACTAATAACATGATGTTTATATTTTTTATAATACATCTTAACTCAATAATGTTTTAGATTCTCTTAATTGATCTTACATTTTATTGTTTTTATTAATATAATTAATTAATTCCTCTTTTGCAATAATTTCTCTCTTAGAAAAAAAAAAAAAAAAAACTTTCCACCACACAATACTGCCATACATTTATACAAGTTGAGTTTCATATTGTAGTACTCTAGTATTTTTAATACAAACTATAATGATAATCTAATTTTATAGGTATAGTAAAAGATGATAATCAAGAATATAAAAGCAAAAGAATATTTGTAACAAAGAAAGAGTGCTGTTTAATATATTAATATGTAATGTGATTCCTACATATTTAGCTACAAAGATTCAGCAAAGTTGTGTTAAGCAGTGTTGTTTCAAAGATTGATCATATTATTGCTTGGCTTTTGAGAAGCAAATAATTAATATTATGTTATCATACATTATGCAACTTCCATATTATTTTAAAGTGTCAACATGTTTTATTTTATTTTATGCACATACAAAACATCGTATTAAGAATATTTGAACAGCAAAAATAAGAGAAATGAAATAGAATTATAGAAGGGTGCCAGCGTGTGACAGCTTCTTAGAAAAATGAAGGGAGCAAAATAGATAATCTGACAACTTCGCTGCAGATTCTTCTTGTCCATACATGCTTATTATATTCACTACATTTTGACAAGGATTCGCTGCAGATTCTTCTTGTCCATACATGCTTATTATATTTACTACATTTTGACAAGGAATAATTATACTGTTAAAATAATATAAATAGGGAAAAATTCAATTTTGATCCGTTTAGAAGGGCACTGTCCAATTTTAGTCCACCATATAAACAGTTTTCAATTTTAGTCCAATTAAGCAAAAAATCGTCACTATTTAGTCCATTTTTCGCCGGAAAATCATTATCACCGGCGAGTGTAATTCAACCGGCCCCGAATCTTTTAAAACACCTATGTGGCACGCCGGATCCTATGTGGACAATTCTCGACCAATCAGAATTATCCGAGTTAACTATATATATATATATATATATAAATTAATCAAAAAAAAAAAAAAACAGCACCTTCTTCCCCAAGCCCCCCTCTGCAACTCCAACACCAGCCCACCCCCCCCCCCTTTGCCTGCCACCACCCTGCCGACGACGAGCTCATCGCCGGCGACCACCACAACCACACACACGGGCACGGGTTTGAATGAAACACTTCGAACGATTTCAAACGGGTTGGAATGAAAAATTAACCCATAATTCCTTCATCGCTTCTTTCAATTATTGAATGAAACACACCTCAATATGTGAGGATCAAAACCCCTTATTCAATTTCATAAATGCATGCGTGAATTTGGAGAACAATGAAATGAGTTTGTGAAGTTCATTTTCGAACGATTTCGGTAAATTGAGATTCGATTTGAACAAGAAACATGAAATTGATATGAGATTATGTTTGTGCTTTAGGAGAGGATCATTTTGGTATATCATTTGACCTTTTGGTGGAGAATTGGAAGAAATCAATTTTTTGAGCTTGAAGTGGTGGCTATGGTGTTTTCCGGCGAAGTAGGCGGCTATTTTGAGCTGTTTTCGACCACTTTATGTATCATTTTGAAGGATTTCTTGGTGGGATAAAATAAACATGTTGGAATGAAAGTGGAATGGTTTGAAGGTGATTTTGGCAAATATGGCAACTTTCCGGCGACCAATTCCTGCAGCCAACGGTGGGGGAATTCCGGCTGCCGGCAATGGGGGTGGGGAAAAAAGAAGTTTGGGCTGTTTTTTTATTTTATTTTATTTTAATTTTTTAAATTTTTTTTGATTAATTTATATATATGGTTGACTCAGATAATTCTGATTGGTCGAGAATTGTCCACATGGGATCCGGCGTGCCACATAGACGTTTTTAAAAATTTGGGGGCGATTGTATTACAATCACCAGCGAGAGTGGTTTTTGGGCCAAAAATGGACGAAATAGTGACGATTTTTGGCTTAATTGGACTAAAATTGAAAACCGTTTCTATGGTAGACTAAAATTGAACAGTAGCTTTTTAAGTGGACTAAAATTGAATTTTTCTCAATATAAATATGTTTATTTGATTTATGTTTTTATTTTTGTTTTTGAATCTTTTTGTTTAACAAAAAATATAGAAGGTGATAATAATATAGGGAGAAGATACCCCAAATAGCCAAATATATATAAGATATAAACTTTAATACCATATAAGATAAAGTATGATCTCTAAATGTCATCCAAGATAAAATATTATCCCCAAATACCCGATTTTTAACTTCACACAGTTGATACAGTAATGATTTGTACATCAGTTGGTCCCAAGTGACAGAAGGTGGGAGGGGGGGAGGTTAAATAAACCTTCTTAAATTTTCAAATTTTTTCTCCAAAAATGTTAGGTTCAACGTAGCTATGGAGCTTACTGCACAGATGATACTGCAGTGACCTTTCTGAGAGAGGTTACTGGACAGTTTTTAACTTAGAATTTTATGCAGCAAAAATTCTTTTATGCAAACTTTAGAAAACACAAGTATGTAAAAATGTTCATTTCAATGCAAATAATATATGATGCTCAAGATAGATATGCAGAAAGATAATATATAAGAGCAAGATATGAAAACAGTGATCTACAGAGGTTCGAAGGTGGAATAACCCTTCTATGTCCTCTCTACCTCTTCCCACAGAGGGAACTTTATTAAGATTGTTGATTTACGCAACCCTAGCTATTACAACTCAAACTTAACAAAGAGTAGCAAGCTTCCCACAGGTTACTTGCCTACTTGACCAAATGACCCACACAAGATCCTCACTTTCTTCTAAAGAAAGCGAAAGCTTAGTAGGAACTATTCCTAGCACTAATCACTCCTAACACAATCTAGTGATTGAAAAGTATATAGATTTTCTTCAGCTGTTGTGTAGCAAGCTTTGAGAATTTAGCTTTCCTTAAAGGTTGCTTGCTACTATTGAGTGACTGAAGCTTAGTAAGATTTGAGAGCTTGAACTTTTTTGGATCGCGTAGAATGCTTGGAGTTTTAGTAATTGTTCCAGTCGAACTCGTCTTCTATTTATAGTCTTAAGAAATATGTCTGTTGAAGTGAGACAAATCTTCAACATTTAACGCATTTGATCTTCGTGGTTCACTTCATTAAGTGCGGTTGACTTTGGAGCATCCTTTCTTGTCCACCTGACGTGTTTTGATTAGTTGCTCTTTTTGATGACACATATAGTGCAATCAAAATAATTGTCCACTCGTACTCACGACCATAAACACATGTTATTTGGAAAATCATCAAAGTTGTCTTGCCCCAAACCTATTCATATCAGCTGAATGCTAGTGCTTCCCGCAGACTTCCGTCCACTTTGATAGGAGATTATTTTGTCCAGAGGCTCCGAAAAGATAGGTCTGATATCGCTCCTAGGGACATCATGTGAGAGATGAACGAGCAACATGGACTGAATTTGTGCTACAAGCATGCTCGGAGTGCAAAACATCATGCAATAAGATGTGCATACGGTGATCCGAACACGTCATTCAACATGTTGTTAGCTTACTTACAGATCTTGAAGGAACGCAGTCCCAATACATATACCACATTAAACACCCATAGTAATGGGAAATTCAAGTATGCATTTTTTGCGTTGGGTGCATCCATTGTCGGATTTCAGGCACATTCCAGACCTGTTATAGTGGTGGACGATTTCCATTTGAAGGGGCAGTACAGGGGGATTGAATTCATTGTTGTGACAAAAGATGGAAACGATCAAGTATTTCCTCTTGCCATTGGGATAGGGCAGGAGTGTCGAGAACGATGAATCTTGGACATGGTTTTTACGGAATGTCCGAGAAACATTCGGTTGCCCAGATGGCTTGGTTATCATATTTAATCAACACGTTAGCATCGGTAATGCAATAGAAGATGCATATCCTAAAGCATCCCATTATCTTTATTGTTTCCATCTTCAGCAGAATCTAGTCAAGTATGGGTCACATTTGGTTAGGTTGTTCCATACGGCGGCGTACTGTTACGATGAAGATACATTTGATAGGTATGTCGAACTTTATGTTTTAAATATTCCTCACGTTTAGGAGCAAAAATATATTTTATATCTTTGATTTCCCTTTTTTGTATAATCAGTTACATGTCAATAATCAATGAGAGTGGTTTCCAATGCGCGATTGAGAGCTTGAAAAAAGCTAACACTACTAGGTGGTCTTGTGTCAAATGCCCTGTTAAAATATTCAACTTTATCATCTTCAATGCTGCTGAGGTTTGGAATGCTCCTCTCGTGTGGGCAAGAAAGTTACCCGTTTGTTTCTTTTTAAAGGCTATCCGAAGGGTTATTGAAAAATGGTTTGCTGAGAGAAGACTGGCCGCTGATGAAAGATGTCCCACTTTCATAAGGTCTATGCATGATAGATTATCCAAATTCATGCGGCAAGGGCAATCGATGGAAGTCTAAAGGATGGGATGAGCTAACTTCAAGGTCACTGATGGTCAAAAAATAAATTTGGTGGGCCTGAGTGACGATGTGTGCAGTTGTATGTTCTTCCAAACAGAGTTGATTCCATGCGCGCACGCATGTGCAACCATCAGGTACTCCTAAATTCCTTACAATGATTGTTCTTTACTTATTACAGTAGAAAAGAGTGTTCGTAAAATTTAAGTTAATCTGTGTTTACTGTAGTGTTGCTAATGAGTTGGTTGCCTCGCACGTGGCCCCTTATTATTCGACCAACTGGTTAAGAGGGATGTGGGCTTGTGAAGTTCTGTCTGTGTCCTATCTGACAGAGTGGGTAGTCAATAATGAGACACAAAAATGTGTTTGTGTTGCACCGGATCAAACCAAAATAGGCCGGTCAACCAAGAAGCAAGCGAATACCTTCTTCTGGTGAACATTCGGGAGAGCGTCGCCTATCATATACTCGTTGTGGTAAACCTGGCCATAATAGAACTACATGTTCTGAATAAATTCCCCCATCCACTCAGTGCCACAATGACAAGCCCGACGATGAAAATCCTGACCAAGGTGGAAAGAAGTCAAGAAGAAAGAAAAGATATGTATTTGTGGGTCAGAAACACACACAAAAAGAAAGTTCCCTGCATATTTGAGTCAGGAACATGAATGACAAACAATTGATTGTAGGACAATGCTTTCCAAATATTTTGTAACTTAATTATGATAAGTACATTAGGGATATTGAAGTAAACCGAGATATATATAATAAATGATTGAGTTAAGGAAAAATACAAACATCAGTCTGGAGGAGTAAACATATAGTTCTACATTAGGGAAACATGCAACGCAAAAATTAACATGTAGTTCTACCAAACAAGTACTCTAAAAACTAAAATCAAGAGGTATAGTGTCACCGTCTGTGGAGTTTCTGTACACAACAAGGGTCATCCACTTCCTGACTCCATCGATTCCCCCATGCATCTCAAGTGTCCTCCTTGGCCACTACTGTATCATCCCACTCTCAACTGATAGTAACAACCAATTCCCACATGAGTGGTTGTCCACCTGCTTGTAGCACATGTCTACTTGTAATGTGACCAAGTCGAACTTCTCAACACCCTGTGGGATCCTATGCTCCTGTGCTAATGCCTTCTCATAAAGGCCACAATACTCCAACAATCATGGTAGAATGCGACAGAGTGGGAGGGTTTGTCTGATCAGACGGTGCAATACAAATTTCATGAGTGTACTAATTCCTAAAGTTGTCAGCCAAGCAGATCCGCTGCTCCTCGATATCTATTGAACATGCAACCCAATGACCGTTAAGGTTCAGTACCGTCCAGACCTGAAATTTTGACAAAAACAATTAGAATCATGTACCAATTTTGAAAAATAAAATAAAAAGAATACTAACTCGTTCGTATTACATGCTTACGACTTGTATTGTCAAAACACCATGGCTTAATAAAATTCCACTTCGGCCTCAACCCTCGCACATAGGGTGCAACTCGCTCTAGTTGTTCCGCCGTGAGCGTCTCTCTAACACCCCAACAAGTATTTGCATTCATCTTCCTCGCTAGCATGCTTTGTTTCCCAAATTTCTTCACATGTTTCTTACGTTTACGACAATTGCTGATCGGTGGCAACTAGGGGTGATCATGGTGCAGTTTTAGCAGTTTTTTTCTTAATTTCAAACCACATTGTTATATGCGTTGTGATTTATACGTAAAGTTAAAACCATGGTTTCCATATAAATATTGAATGTGCGGTTTTAAATGGTTTAGTTTGGTATGGTTTTTGCGGTCTTAACTTCATTTTGTTTTATAGTAACAATTGCTATAATGTCTTACATATGATACATTAAATATTGTTAAATAATATTATTATGTTATACTCATATATATATATATGTATATATATATATTAATAAATAAATGCTCATATTATAAAAGAAAACAAAAGACAAGACAAGACAAAAAAAGAAAAGAGCGTCATTACAAGGTAAGAAACCCCGACCTCATCAAAATAGACGATCAAAATTATACATATTCTATATATATATATATATATATATGTTATTTTTATCAAAATTTAAGATAGACGATCTTCAAATTTTAATTATATAATAAACTTACAATAAAAGTATAGCTTAGAAGTAAACTAGTAATACATTGAATTAAACATTAACTTAATAAATGTGTTCAAACACTCATAGGAGGCTACTTAATTATATTGAATATTTGTCTTTTAATTATTGACATCGAACACTTTTAAATCATATATATATATATATATATATATTAAATATGAAACTAAGAATACATATTTAGTCTAATATTAATGAAAGATAAAAGAAATTGTGAGAGAGTTCATGAATATCGCACATGTTACAATATATTAAAGTTTAGGCACAAAAACAAATTACATATACAATACAATAATAATATAATTCAACATATAACATATATACAATCTATAATATATATATATAATTATAGGTGGTTTGGTGCGGTGTGATTTCAATCCAAAACTGTGCAATTTTGGTTAACTATTTGAGTTGCGTTTTTTTTCAAAATTTAGCAAAAACGGTTTGGTGTGGTGTGGTGTAGTGTAGTCGGTTGGTACGGTTATTCAGTTTGTATGATCACCCCTAGTGGCAACATCACTAGATATTACTCTAAAAGTTTGATTGAAACTTATGAACAGATCGGTATTCACCAACTGGATCTTCCCAACACTCTAGAACCTGGAATGTATTTTGGCTGCTTCTGGGCAGCTCTGTAGTATGCCCAGGTATGCATCAATAGCATGTATTAGACAAGAATGATGTTTAAAGTACAAATTGTGTAAAATTAACTTAGGTAAAAAATACTAAGCAATATCTCGAAATCCAGATCCATCGACACATCAACGAAATTTTGGAATAAACTTGGCCTGACTGCCGATCCAGCACCGATGTTGCGCATGTAACAATAAAAAGGTAAAAACTTGATCAAGTATTAAGCACTAATCATGAAACAGACAATGGTTAAATCAAAACGTGTAATTGAATAATGTGAAAGAACATGGATGCTTACCACGACACTTTGCTGTCGTCACTTAGGTAGTAGGCCTTCAAATCGTACCACTTGTGCCCTGCCTTTCTAGTCGGCTCTTCCGCCAAAAATGGACTGCGAATAAATGCAGATGGACCTTTGCGTTGCGCTGCAGATCTAATATGACCGGTCGCTGGGACGATAGGAGGTTGGGCGTCGTCAGTCCTTATGCTGCGTGGCACCAGCTCTTAAACGCCACTCAAATTAATAAGTACCACCAAGGGTGCGCTTGAGCCCTTTGGAAAGAGCCTATTAGCTGGTGCTGGTATATGGAACGACGGGGGAAAATTGCAAATTTAGGACAGTGACCTTACCCCATTCATCATTTAAGGACATTTTCTTTTCGACCTTGGAAATTAAGTCTGTATCTTTAAAAAATGTGTGAATTGAGGATAAATCAGCCCGAATTGATGAATTTCGGGCCAATTCACACGTGAATGTTACGTGCCAGGGTCAGCCCGAAAAAACAATTCACATTCTAGTAGTTCTTCTTCTTTTTCTTCATATCACTTTGGACCGGCCCTTAGTCAATTCTATAACTTTTAAGACATAAGAACACAAAAAAGAGCTAGAAGTAACCCTTCACAAGAATTAGATAATTATTTAAGTGCCACTTTTGAATCAATTGTTTTTTACGACCCAATAGATTTATCGAAGTGGTGGTCACGAAGGGCCACCATGTATCCTATTTTAACCATTATTGCTAAGGAACTTTTTGCAAGTCCCGCCTCGACGGTTTCGGTTGAACATGCATTTAGTATTGCGGGCCACACATTGGCTCCAAGACGTGCAAACTTGGCAATTGAGAATGTGCAAAACCTTATGCTCCTTGAAGATTGGTGCAAAGCCAAAAGACGTTCACAACATTTACATAACGAATCAACATTTGAAGATGGTGGTCCCGATTTGTTTGGCTACGACTCGAACACATCATCCTCCGGCGGCGGCACACCAACCAACTTCGAAGATTATCACTTTTGGACTGGCGGGTAAGTTGAGGTAAGAGAACTACGTGAGCTTTGATTCCTTAATTTTATAAATTAAGGATACGTAGGCAATTTCATTATAAATTTGGAAATGAATTTCAATTCCAAAATTATAATGAAACTCAAGCTCTTTCAATTTTTTTCCCCCTTCCCAATCTTTTATTTACAAATTTGTAGATATATTTGAAAACTTGTAAACTTGTAATAGATAGAATTTTTTTATGTAAATTTGTAATAGATAGAATCTTATAAATCAAATACATTTTTTTTATGTAAATTCAAGTTGTAATTTTCCAATTTTTTTATCAAAAGTTTGTTCAATTAATCATTATTTGTTAGATTTCATATTTTGTATTCTAAAAAATCAATTTAGTCGAAAACAAGTATTAAAAATCAAAATTGGTGATTAAAAAAAAAACCGGCCGAAACTGGCGGTTCCGGTTGAACCGGCGGTTTCGGAACCGGAACCGATTTTTCCCTCTCCCCGGTTCGGTTCCGGTTCGGTCATTCCGGAAACCGAAACCGGCGGTTTCGAACCGAAATCGAAACCGCCGAACCGGATGAACATGTCTAACGGTTCCTAGGCCCCACCTAGGCTTCGACTAGTCCGCCTAGGCGCTAGGTGCCAGGCAAGCGCCTGACTAACGCCTAGCGTATTTTAAAACACTGATGTAGGCCCAAACGGGAATTGTGGTCGTTAGTATATCCATGTACCGCAGAAGGGCGAGGAATCTGATCTTCCCCAATGATAGCTCTCCCACAGATCTTCCTGCCGCACCAGCATCCAAACCTATCGGTCGACAACTGACTTGCCGATATCCACCCCGAGCAGTATGAGGTGGAGGATGAAGATTTTAGCAATCTTCATCGTATCCTCTGCACTATCACTAAACTCACCGGAGGTGAATCGAGCACCTAGCTCAGACACGGTGACCCGAGCTGACTCGGCATGCACCCTCCAGTACACTGCCCCTTGTGGTGGGGTGTGATCCCCGTCGGGTTGAAAGCTGAGTCACCGAACTTCAAGCCAGTCACAAGATATACATCCCGATCAACTCCAATTGTACCAATTGCAATGTTGATCCCAAAGAATAATAGAGACATTATCAGTAAAATCCTGAACCAACACCTGAATCTTGTACCTAAACAAATTTATATCATTAGTACATGTTCACACCAATTATCAATTTTCACAAACAACACCACATCCACCTCTATACAGAATAAACCAAATATCTTGGAGGACTGTTGGAATCAAACCTATCACAATTAACACAATCAAATGTATCTTGCATCTTGTCCATCTTCTTAAAACACTTTCGGCAAGACAAATACCACCATTCTGAAATTGTCTCCACCAACAGAATTTTTACAATAATCCAGAATGACCCAACCTATTGTCCAAGAATAATAACATTTCAAAATAGAACTAAGAAAGTTCAAAACACAGCAAAACCATTAAGTTACCCAACCTGGCCCAAACTCTTGATCTCTCGAATTGTCCTCATCATAAAATTAGGACTTAGAGGATCATCTTCACCCATCCCCATCACAGAAAAAGACTGCAAATTCACAGCTCCATCTCCACAATTCCTATCATCAAACCTTTACACCAACAATAGTAAAATCAGCCAAAAAATAATGAAATAAAAGCAAATTAAAAACAGATTCAACAATTAAAAACAAATCAGATTCAAAAATCAACCAACAAATAATGAAATAAAAGCAAATTAAAAACAAATTCAAAAATTAAAAACAAATCAGATTCAAAAATCAGCCAACAGATTCGAAATCATATTCAACAATTTAAAAAAAAAAAAAACAAGATTCAAAAATTAAAAACAAATCAGATTCAAGAATTAAAAACCAACCTTGACTTGTGCAAATCACCATCCAATATCATCTTTGTAGCATTGTAAGCCGTAGAAATGTTCACAACATCTAATATCAAGAACAAACAATAATATACACTAAGAGGAATAGAGAATAATATGTCATCTTAACTTAAAACAATTAAACTTCTCAAAATCAGCATTCAATAATGTAGAATAAAGAGTTACCAGTTTTGTAGATCTTACACCGGCAGAACTGCAGAATCATGATAGGAGCTTCCCCTGTCATACCAATTTTTTCCATCATTTCATCAACATAATCCTCCCAAAGTGTGCAGCTCAATCGATTTCGACTAATAAGATATAATCGAACAGTCACATAAATAGAAACACAATCTACAACATATGTAAGTTTCTAAGAATACATACTCTTGATCCTCCAAAACAACCTCCATCCATTTGCTAACTTGCTCACTATTGCCACGAACACGAGGATTGTTAACGCAGCACACACGACCAATAATATCTACCAAACACCAAAAACAAAGCTCAAACAAACTGACCAGGTTCACCTATATATAATGAATGTGAATTCAATCCACCAAAGCAAAGAATATATATATATATATATATATATAGTTACCTATCATCTCGCATTCATTAATCTGTTGGGGAATTGAGATTTCACTAAACTCCTTTATTGGGAAAAACAGGATCATGAAACTCAGTCACCCTTGTCCCATTGATAAAGATCAACATGTAACGGTTGCTAGTAGTACGAAAACGCATTTGGTTGTTGGTCACGACAAAGTTCTTCACTGCATATAGACCTCCCTCACACAAATCAGTGTTTATTCTTGACAGCAGCTCTGTTTTGATTGTAGCATGAATCCTCATACCCTGCATCATTCAAAAACTAAACCATAAGCATACACCACAATGCATAACATTATAGAATAACATGATTTTATCTCCATTCCATAACCTCAGTATCGTGAAAGATGAACTCAGTACTTCGATATCTCAACGGATTTCGAAATGCAGGTACACGATAGCAGTGGATTAGCCTGACCTTCACAGCCCATTGCGTTTTCGATGGGCCAATGTCCCTCAACATGATGAAACAAGGTGCCATGCTGCACGATAAATGTCATTAGAGTGAGTCAATAAACATGAATTATCACACAATAACCAAACTAAAACACTACATTTCATCATATAAACTCACACAATTCAACTACTTTGTGACAGGTATAAACTGAAATGGTTGAGTAGAGTTACAAATCAGCAATTGTCGTCCATAAGGCTTTTTATAGAGACACCATCCACAATTTCCATTTTCCATTTTATTTCCATTTCTCCTGGAGTAGTGCAAAAAGCACACTAATCATTCCAGTTTTGCATGCCTGCACATGTTATTATGCTAGCTTATCATTTTTTTTATTCCAACCTCAAATGTCATTAGCTAGAACAATTAGTAATACCCGCAAATCCTTAACTAACACACTAACCTGCAAACCCCAATTGGCTAAATTGACGGTAAGGCAGAAGGGTAGACTATTCTGCAATTTTCACCCTATTTGTGTGGCTAATAATTTGTGTCTAACCAAATATATTTTGCATGTCCTTTGTATACAAATCCAAAAAGAAAAATACCCGATTGGCGAATAGAAAGGTGCAGCCGCCTTTTCTATTTTGCATGAACAAAATTAATTAAAAAAAATTGTACTCAAATACAATATCTAGGAAACATCAAAAGTCTAGCCCCACTTACTCAATAGATCTTTGATCAGATATATGTCTTCACAATATAAAATAAAATATATTAACAACCACCACCATCATTAGAATATATAGTATATATTTACACTATAAATGGTGGGAAAATAGATTCCAATTAATTTTGGAGGGAATGACAAATCAGTAAATGTCACCAACTTCTCATGTTTTAAATGTAGTATAGATACGCACCGTATGTTAAATAATGATGTCATTGAAACACATTACATATGATGATTGTTTTATAGTAGAAGATCGATTTAATATACCATCTCACCAGCCTTTCCCCATCTCATTTAACAATGTTATTGAAGTCAAATGCTGTTTCTAATTTTTTTTCTTAAACTTTATATAATTCTATTAGAAAATGCTAAAAAGACCATTGTGGGCAGCTTTTAATATGTCTTGCTTTTGTCTAATGGAGATGGATAGTCCTCTCCTTATCTTAGTGGTCTTTGAAATCTCTTTGATCCTAAGTGTTGTGATCACCTAATCTAAGAGCATGTTGTCTTCCATACAAAATAGAATCATTGAAATGCTCAAATGGTCTTGGCAATGAACTCGGCAACATCAGGGTCTTATCATCCTCTAACAAACTGATTTCCACATTCTCAAGATCATCAATATTCTTGTTGAACTCTTCTATCTGATCGACTACTGGATTGTCATCAACCATCTTGAACGCATAGAGTCTCTTCTTCATGTACAATATGTTGGCCAAGGTTTTGACCAAGTATAGAGCCTCAAGCGTATTTGATCCACTACTTGATTGTCATCAACCATCTTGAACAAATAGAGTCTCTTCCTCATGTACGATCTGTTTGCCAAGGTTTTGACCAAGTATAGAGCCTCAAGCCTTTCCCAAACCCCTTGTGTTGTGGTTTCCTTTGTAACTTCTCTCAAGACCTCGTCTCCAAGACAAAGAATCAATGTGTGTGAATCTCCATAATCTGGAGTCTCTCCTCGGCTCCCATGGAAAGCACCTCGGCAATGAACTCAGCAACATAAGGGTATTATCTTCGTCTAACAAATGATTTCCACATTGTCATGATCATCAAGAATCTTGTTGAACTCTTCTATCTGATCCACTACTGGATTGTCACCAATCATTTTGAATGCATGGTCTCTTCTTCATGCACAATCTGTTAGCCAAGGTTTTGACCAAGTATAGAGCCTCAAACCTTTCCCAAACCCCTTTGTGTTGTGGTTTCCTTTACAACTTCTCTCAAGACCTTTGTCTCCAAGATAAAGAATCAACGTGTTGTGAGCCTTCTCCAAATGTGGAGTCTCTCTTGACCTCTCATTTGTCTCCAAGACAAAGAATCAACGTGTTGTGAGCCTTCTCCAAATGTGGAGTCTCTCCTGGGCTCTCATGGCTTCAGGGAAAGCACCTCTCTACTGCACAAGCAAGGCTCTAACCTTGATCCTCCAAAAGCAAAGTTACATTTTCCATAGAACTTCTCAACGTCAAATCGTGCCATGCTCATTTTGAAGTCTTGCCGTTCCCATATACGACACCAATTTGTCACAATATGGGCTGCAAAACCTCAAGCTTAACCAAGAACACTCACAGAAAACCCTAAAATAGCACGTAGTTCGGCAATTGCCTACATCCACGGAGAGCACAATAAAAATTTATTGAACTCTCAAACACCACACTGAACGAGTTACAACCAAGGATGAAAATATCGCGAAATATCGCGGATATATCGCGGATACGGATATTGCGATATGGATATTGAGTGTTAATGTTTTTTTTCCTGGGTATCGCGAATATTTCGCAAAATATCGCAAAATATCGATATCGATATCGATATCGGTTCAGTGTAGTATAAAATTGGATGGAAATTGGGAAATATCGCGGATATATCGCAAAATATCGCATATATATCAAAATGAGTGATTTTGATTCACAAAATTGAACTATGTGATTTTTTTTCCTTACTTTGTATTATGTATTGTGTTTGATATTGAAAGTAATATATTCTCCTCACATCAATCTTTCATTCACGGATATAGCCATATTTTGTGGCTTTTTTAAATTTCCTTTAACCAATTATTACTTCATTTATTTCTTTTTTTTTTCTAATTTTTTTGCATGATATATTTCTCTCTCTCTCTCTATATATATATATATATATGTTGAAGGCAAGTGAACATTTTCTATCATACAATTTAAGGTTCAAGGTATGATATTCTCTCATATCAATAACTCTCTCCCAACATTTTTGATTAAATTAATTTCAATTATTTACTTTATAGATTATGACTATTTTAATGTATCTAATTTATTTATTTTTTTGGATATAGGGCATTGACATTGGAGAGGAAATACTCGCACCACTATATATATCACTCAATTGTCATTTTGAAGAACTACGAATTAGTATGTAAATTTAATCTTTTTTTTATTTATTTTAGTTGATAAAACTAGCATTTTATTGGTATATTGTAAATTGCTATGTTTAATTGTGCTAATTATGTATATGTTAGGTGAATCATTTAGTTAACTTATAGAACTTTATTATAAAATCATAATTTTACAATTAATTATTTTATAGTGAAGCTAGGACGTAAAATGTAATGTTGTAATTGTGTATTTACAATTAATTGTTATAATTAGTTTTAGTAAAATTTTAAT
Source organism: Scutellaria baicalensis (assembly GCA_005771605.1). Lineage (NCBI taxonomy): Eukaryota > Viridiplantae > Streptophyta > Magnoliopsida > Lamiales > Lamiaceae > Scutellaria > Scutellaria baicalensis. The sequence continues at coordinate 15,805,056 of CM016727.1, forward strand.
AGTGCTAATTATATATATGTTGGTATATTGTAAATTGCAATGTTTAATTGTTGGTATATTGTAAATTGATGTGTTTAATTGTGCTAATTATGTATATGTTAGGTGAAGTATTTAGTTAACTTATAAAACTTTATTATAAAATCATAATTTTACAATTAATTATTTTATAGTGAAGCTAGCACGTAAAATGTAATGCTGTAATTGTGTATTTACAATTAATTGTTATAATTAGTTTTAGTAAAATTTTAATAGTGCTAATTATGTATATGTTGGTATCAGTACTGCTTGGATCAAGATGATATTCCATCTACTATGTTTGAACCTCATAGGTCATCCTTTTGGTACTAGTGTATTGTATGATTAATTTTAGTAATTTTGTCTTGTATTTGTAATATATTATCATTATTCATTCGAAAAACAGTATTTATAATGCTTATTATCTATATGTTAGTTTTAAATATATTATTTTAATGTGATTTTGAGTGGAATATATGTGTAATGAAGTGTAAAAATAATCCCTAAAATTTCATATTAAATTTCCAAAATTTTAATAAGATTTCCGTTGTTTTTTCAAAATTTTTGCGATATTGCGATATCGATATCGACATCGATATATCCGTAAAATCAAAGTTGCGATACGACATGCGATATCGATATTTTCATCCTTGGTTACAACTCACACACTCAAGATCTACTAGATGATGAAACACTCTCCGCTTCATGTGGAAACCAATCGCCATCAAACTCGATAGAGAAATGAATAAGAGAAATGAATAACAGAATCTACGTTTACGCATATCTCTATGTGGAAGAGACACAGAAAGTTTTAAGCTGTGAATACGCATATATATCTCTATGTGGAAGAGATAAAGTTTTAAGCTGTGAACATGAAGAGTACAAATTAGGATCTGAATATGTGGAAAAGACACCGAAAGTTTTAAGCTGTGAACTTGAAGAGTACAAATTAGGATCTGAATATGTGGAAGAGACACGTAAAGTTTTAAGCTGTGAACATGAAGAGTACAAATTAGGATCTAAAATGCAGAGTTCTTCTAGATGTGGTGTTTTCACATCAACATTAAATCACTCTATATTTCTTTGTACAATGAATGAAATCGTAAACCAACTCATACCCATTATAGATCTATTTATAACAGCAAAAAGAATGGATCGAGACTGTTAATAACGCTAAGATATCATCCTCGCAAGTCTGCTACTCGAACTCCAGGATGCCTTAGCTCGACTGAACCTCATCCCTTCGAAGCAAGGGCCATAACCGATTTTTAAATCCACCAATCAACTCCATTCTCGAATTGTTTCTCTCTCTTTTATCTTACATTTTAACACACATAAATCAAAAATGTTGCTCGAATTGTTTCTCTCTCTCATCTTACAATTTCAACACACATAAATCAAATCAAAAAATGTTGATGGTGTAGCACTGCTAAAGAAGTAGTATACACCATCCAAATATCAAATGTCAAACGTCAGCAGAAAGGCAAGTTATCTTTTATTGCTTAAATTAAAGGTTGTGCCTTATATCTGAAAAACCCTACTTTCTTTTAAAAAAAACGTGAGGGAAGTTATCTTTCATAAGGGTTGTGAAATTGCTTATCTATTTGTGAAGTTATCTTTTCACTAGGGTTGTAAAATTGCGTATCTATCTTTTCGGGGTGTGAAATTGCTTATCTGCATGTTATCTTTTCATGAGGGTTGTGAAATTGCTTAAATCAAAGCTTTTGCGTTACATTTTTTTTTTTTTATATACTTAGCCATTTTCACACATTTGAAATATTAAATATGTTATTTGATTTGTTTGGATTTCATTTGAAATTTTGAATATGTTTAACTATGAATGAGCACGGTGCAGTTGATGCTGGAGGTCAGAAGGGAATTCTTGAGACGCGGCGGCGGAGGGAAGTCGACATCGTCCTCTGACGATTTTAATCTTCTTTTAATCTTCTTCGACTTTAAATGGAATATCTTTTAATCTTCTTTTAATCTTCTTCGACTTTAAATGGAATATCTTTTGGACTAAAAAAACTATGAATGAGTGATTTAATATGTTTAAATGAATTTAGGTTTATTGAATACGCTTTGTTGAATTTGTTTAACATGAATTTCGATTAGATTTCTTTTGAAATCTTCAATTAAGATAAATTTAGGTTGGACCTTTAATTAAAATTAAATAAACATTATAAGAAAACAAGTTATGGGGAGGAAAGTATAAAAACTTAAACTCAATAACTATAAGAAAACTCTAGAGTTGTTAAAGAAATATTGACTCATTAAACTCTAAAGTTGTTGTCAAAGAAATATTGAGTGATTACATGAATTATAGTTCACGGTATTTATAGTAGATCACCTTCCTAATCGACGGTCTGTGGTGGAGTTCTCTGATGGGGGAAAGAAACTCTCTAGAAATCTCCTTCAATTTCCTTTATACCAATTATTACTCAGGATTTTTTATACTAATTCTGGAAATCACACATACTTTCTATGTACTTTCTAAATTCTGATTTAACCACAATAATTATTTCAATTTTGTGAAATTTCAATCTAGCGTAAGATTTTATAATTAAAATTAAAGATTTAATATTGTTTAAAATTAATTATTAGAGTTTTGAGTAGCAATTGGGTATTGAGATTAGTTTGCTTTTCATCTTATGTCAAGGATGAAAATATCCCGATATATCTCCTATATATTCCTAATATTTCCCTTTTTTGATCTGATCGATACAAAAACGAGCTGTAACGGTATATCTCCGATATTTTCATTTTTTTGGTGTAAAAATAAATGTAATATCAATAATTATTAGTAAAATATCAGTAAATATCGGTATCAATGTCGGTGACTGTAGGTAAAAATTATAGGAAAATTCATGAATATCAAAGAAATATTGGTAAATATCAGTGAATATCGATAAATATCGGTAAATATTGAAAAATATTGATAAATATCGAAAATATCGGTAATTATCTGAAAAATATTAATAAATATTGGAAAAATATATGTAACAATATTTTCATCATTGAGATGACAAAGAAGTTAGGGGTCTTAGGAGGTGTAGGCTTGCATTTGCATTAATTTTCATTCAAGATTGTCAACTTTTAAGGTACAGATATTTCTAGCTTATTTTGTGTTTGTTAAATACATTTTGGAATGTGATTGATGAATTTATACAATACGTGTGAGGAAATTTTTATATAAAAGGTTGAGATTTATTTGTATGTGTTAGAATCAAAATTGTTCAAGGTCTTCAAACAGTGACAGACCTAGAATTCTAATTCGCATTTAAATATTATATTTAATCTTGACAAACATGTCCTTTTTTGGGTCGAGTGATTATTTTCGTTCAATCATTTAAGTAAAAAAAAAAATAATGTAAATCAATTGTATGGATCTAAATCAAACACAACCTGAATGCACGCTCATTTACCTTTTTTTTTTTTTAGTTTTAGTTTTTGTTTTTGTTTTTGTTTCAGGTGCAACTTTTATGTTGTATTAATATGACATTTTTGTACAAATGTCACGATCTTTGTATTCTATAACTTAGAAAATGAAGATTTAAAAAACATAGAAGGTGGGACTATCCACACCCTATCAACTTCTAAACACACCCCATTTTTATATACAATAAAAATAAAATATTAAAAATCTAAAATAACCTTAATGATATTTATTGTTCATTTTTATTTCCCTTATCATCTTCTTCTTTGTCTACTACAAACCCTAACCTTCAAAACTTCATTATTTCTTCCTCAAGATCCAAAACCCTAATCTTCAAAAACTTCATAATTTCTCACCTCATTTCTGAAGGAAAATAATAATAGACCTTCAAAATACTTGTAGAACAAAAAAAAATCTTAAAATTAACACATCAAACCAAAAAAATATATCGCTTGAACAATCGTCCGATTTATACACACTGAACACCGTGCTTAATGTTCGACCTCGATTAGTCAAACACCTTTGACGTTGTTTGACCTCAGCTAGTCGAACACCTTCGATGTCGTTCATTTGTAAGGGGTCGACTGCTTGCCCGATCTCTCTCGTGAATCAAACCTGTTGGAGAGAAGTCTTCTAAAGAAAAAGAGAGAACGAGAGGGGAAAGGTCCTCTTAAGAAGAAAAAGAAGAGAGAACAACAGGGGGAAAAGAGGTATGAATGAGATTGGAAAAAATTGCAAAAGGGGGAAAGGAGGGAGACGAGCAGGTGCAAGAACAACAGGGGAAGAGGAGGGATGAATGAGATTGAAAAAATTTGCAAGAGGGGGAAAGGAGGGAAACGAGAAGATGCTAACGGAGGAGAGAAATGAATGTGGAGAGAGAAAATTGATTGAGAGAGGATAGATCTTTTATTTTCGATTTTTGTTCTATAAAATCTAGAGTGTAAAATTGAGAACTAATGGTGTGTGTTTAGAAATTATGTAGTCTATAATTCTTTTTATTGAGGTGTGTTGGGTATTTGGGGTGTGTTCAGAAGTCGATGGGGGATGTGGATAGTCCCACCCAAACATAAATTGTGTAGTGAATCAACATATTTTTATGTGATATTTCTCATACTTTTCTGATGTTACTTACAACTTCATAGGTTACAAAAAGGTATGATTACATCAACAAAAATATGGAACTAACATCACATAAATGTATGCGTAAATGACATAAAAAGTGTATATATATACATACGAGTATATAAGGATGAATTCTTTAAATAAAAGTATTAAATTATTATTAAGATCTTAAATAATAATCTTTTATAAAATATATAATCTATATATTAAATTAGATTTCTACTCAAAATATAATTATATATGATTTTGTTTTAGAAATCTAATGTAAAATTATATAAATACGACATTCCTAAATTATTATTATAACCTTAAATACGATCTTTAATAAGGAAATATTAGATTCTTACTTTTATATAGGTAATATATATATATATATATATATATATTTATAAAGAAGCAAAAACTCTTATGAGTCGGACACATGGATAGAGATCCATACACAAGAGTTGACCCGATCAACGCTCCAAAAAATGCACCCCCACAAACATTTCACGCGGCCGCACCCGCCCGATTCTCACGTTCAAACCCACTCAAATTCGCTCCAATAGACCTACATTTACGTATAATTAGACCTACATTAGTGTTATGTTAGACCTACCTAATGGGTCTAATATAACATAAATGTATATCTAATATACCATAATGGTACATGTACAAAATGTGTCAAACCTAGTTTTTTTTTTTTTTTTTTTTTAAGTTTAAGGTATGAAATTTGGGTAAAATGGTAGATTTAACACAACATAAAAGTATGTCTAACATTAAGTAAGGATAGATCTAACATAATGTAATGGTAGATGCCAAAATTCAAAAACAAAGCGTAAAAAAAAAGATATGAAATTTGGACAGAAAAGTAGTTTTAATATATTGTAAAGATAGGTCTAACATAATGTAGAAGTAGGTCTAATATAACGTAATGGTAGGTGTCAAAATTTAAAAATAGGCAAGAAGGAAAAAAAAAAAAAGAGCACCCTAATCCGACCAGGGTGTATGGATCCGAAATCCATGCACCTGTTTCATAGAAGACCTTCTCTGATAAAAATTGTTGATCTTTATTTTTTTTTCCTAAGTTACAGTACATAAAGGTTAACAACACCTTTGTACATATATATTCACTTGTATAACATATAATATTACACTAATATAACATAAATATCACATCTTGAACTGGGAGAAAATAACACGGATCCAGATCAACCCGCACCCAACCCGATTACACATTTGCACCTAGTGCAAAAGAGACGAACTCAAAACAAAAGAATGTTTAATTCCCTTGTTTCATACTAATAAAATAGCTTACATTTCCCTATCTGGACGTTAGTTAGCGACACTTATTAGTCTAGTCTTTTCCAAAGCCCAAAATTTTTCCACTGCACACTCAAAGGTTTCTATTTATTTAAATTTGGTCTAGACTTGTGTTAAAAACTGTATTATATTATTTGCACTGCATATATAAAAATCTGAGTTGTCAAAATGCCCAGCAATTAAATTCTAGAAATTGGGATGTTAAATTGAAATCCTAGGAACATGTAGAAAAAACACCTCAAACATGCATTTTCAGTGGAACATCAAGAACCTGTCTTAAAAATCCTATCAATATATCTCAAAAGATATGCATTAATATCTTTCAAAAAGTAACTATGTCATGAACACATTCCAATCAGTGTAATGGAGCATTTTGAGAGCACTCTCTTATTCAGAGAGAGGATTTGGACAATATCATCTTACAAAGTATCATTCATATTCAAATGTTGTCAGTGCATAACAAAGCTGATTGCTATGCAATGGAAGGTTAAGGGAAACTTTGCTTGTCAAGCCACCACTTTGGGTGAAGAAATCATTTTCTATTTTTATTAGGTACTTTGTACTAACACTGTTTTTAGGCATGGTTATCAAGATACCTTTACTAAAGGACAGGGGTATCAGGTCATTTCCTTTCGTCAACCACACGGACGCTAGCCATGGTGGAATGAAGTAGAGATCACTACTTAATACTTAAGAACGAGAGTAAGGAAGCAGGGATTCTATATGTTAGTAACTATAACTGCTGTATATGTTAGTAACTATAACTGCTGAACTGCACGATCTATTAACCTCTCTCTGATCCCATTAACTAAAAACAAGTCGATCCAATTTCACACCACTTGCTGGTTTATACATGTGGCTGACGAATAAAACAAGAGCCCTAATGAGCAAGCATCTCCACCCGTAATACAATTATAATAAATCCTGATCGATACTTGTGCCTGATTATCATCAAATGTTAGAATTCAAAGCCATACGACTTCAACTAAATTGGACTATTACTACAAATCCATATCCACCTAAGTTTTCAAGCTAGAACAATCAAAGTGCACACACATCTCCCAAGTGCTATATTTCTGAAATGATCACTAATATGTGAATTCTCTTTTACCTCTATACAAGGCAATCATACATATCAGAATAATCGAGTAAATTCAAACACACATAGTTACAATCTCATAGTTCAACACATAAATAGAAGAAAACGTTATTTAACTCCGAATCATACAATGTTTCTAGAGATCAACCACCATAAAGATAAATATAGGTCACAAAGCATAATCAGAAACCCAAAAACAAACAACACCGCAATCGGGAGGAAAAAAAAAAAAAAAACAGCAGTTAACTATTTAATATACGTGTAACTGAGATCAAACACATAAAAGTTGCATTCAACAACGCAAAAGGGGAAAGTAGATCCCAGAATTACGATTATATAAACTCAATTCATGACATGATTAAACATTCCGTAAAACTAATTAGGAAATACCAACAACAAAAGGGCGGGCGAGTTCGTGCTTCAGATGAGGATGGAAATCAATCCTGAGCCTTCAACTTCTCGATCCGCTTATTCAGCTGATCGACCTTGACAACGAGTGCCGTGACAGAGTAGAGAAGCCAGTAGAAAACGAGGGCGGAGGCGATCAAAAGGGCGTTGCGCTGCGATTTCATGATGGATTTCTGGTGGCGGAGATGCTCGGAGGGGGAGCAGGATTCGGACTCACAGGTGGGTCGGTTCTCGTACTTCCAGTAGATGTCCATTAAGAGGAACAGACAGAAGGGGACGATGGAGAGGAGGGGTTTGAGGAGACTCCGGGTCACGGTGATTAGGCCCTTACGGATCGGGTCCAGACCCGGAAGAGTGAGGAAGAGGAGCATGATCGCTTCTGCGCCGGCGGCGTAGCCGAGAACTACCCATTCCAAAGCCATGGATGTTGATCTGAGAGAGAGAGAGGTGAGATGGGAGGGGATTCTAGAGAGAGAGAGAGAGAGAGAAGCGGTGGGGAAATTTTGGAAAGGTGGGTGAGATGAGTGGGTTAAGGAAAGAATCTTTGATGGGCCTATTGGGCTCTTTTAAAGGGCTATTAGGCGGCCTGCTTTCTGTACATTTAATCTCTTTTATATCCATCTGTTTGACTATTATGTATGCAAAATAAGATTGACAAGATATTATTTTTTTAAAAGATTCTAAAATTAGAAAAGAAAAGAGCTAAGGTAACTAAGCCCATATGAAGAAAATTTGATGTGAATTTTAAATACAGAGGAATGGAAGAATGACCGAGGTTAGAAAAATACATATGGATGGATTTGAAATTTACATTAGTGGCATTTGGATATGTATGAATTCAAAGATTAATATTAGGCAAAAACTTTTATGAGTCAGGTGCATGGATCTAACCATATGTATGGATCTAAGATCCATGCACCTGACCCGACCCGTTCACGCGCCCAAAACGCGCCTCCCACGCGCTGAACACTTGTGCTGAAGCTCACCCAAAATTCGCTCCAATAGACCAACTTTTGTGTATAGTTAAACCAACCTTTGTGAATAGTTAGACCAACCATGTGTAGATAGGTCTAACTATATACAAAGGTATGTCTAACATATATAAAGGTATGCTTAACTATATATAAAGGTATGTCTAACATATACAAAAGTATGTTTAAGTATGCATAAAGGTATGTATAACACAACGTAAAAGTATGTCTAACATAACGTAGTGGTATGTGCCAAAATTCAAAAAATCATGCCAAAAAAAGACAAGGCATGGAATCTGGGCAGAATTGGTATGTTTAACATAGCTTAAATGTATGTCTAACATATACTATTGGTATGTGAATTTTTTCAAAAATCATGAGCGAAAAAAAAAAATAGTGCGGTCCCCCTGACCCGAATCCGACCCGGATTAGATCCATGCACCTGATTCACAAGAGAATTACTCTTAATATTTTTTTGTATCTATTAAAAGACATGATTTTAGGAACAATAATAATTGGAAAGAAGATTACCGTTACACACCAATCTATATCTATACTAAAGGAATAACTAAGAATGAGACTTAATTCCATTTAATTATAATTTAATTTTCAATTAATTCATTTAACATTTATAATTAATTCATTTAATGAGATATTAACAATTGGATAACAAAATGCTAATAATTAATTGGATGGAAGATGAAGGCTGCAATAAAGGTAATATATTCTCCAAATCATTATATTTCTTAATCATGTATTATATTTTTTTACTAATTTTCAAAAAATACTTATTTGAATAGACCTCGTGTACCTCCTTAATTAACAAGCATTATAACCAACATGTTATTTATTTTCTTAAAATACTTATTTTGATAAATCCAGTGTAGTATTTGAACTTTATATGTGAATTTGAAATGGATAGAACATCCACAATACCCACAATCACCCATAAATCTGTCAAATGATAATCTTTAGTCTTAGTTCAAAAGAACTTGGTTTTCTTTATGGCAAAAACTTATATACCCTGGCACATAGAGCACTAATCTAGGTGTTATATATGTGTTCTTCAGATGTTATATATATATATATTTTAGGTGTTATGTTTTTTGGTGTTATACATATACTCTACAGGTATCATATTTACATAAGAGTATACATGTAATACCTGAAGAACATACACATAATACTTGTAGAGTATATATTTAACATCAATATGATGATTAATCATCATATATTTAATACCAATATGATGATTAATTTAGAGACATTATACTCCCGAAACACACAAGTGTCACTCTTTCTTTATTTTTTCTTAAATGAATGAGTTAATTACCTTATATATAGTTTACTCAACATCTACCCTAAGAAATTGATTTCATTTGCACAACTTGAGATCAAATAATCACACACAAACTTTAGGTATTTTTGTGATGACAATATCATGTGAACCAACCATGACACCTAATGAAATATTGTTTAGGACATGTTGAGTTTGCTAATTGAAAAAACAATATAACATGTATTCAAATTGATAATGAACACATATTCGATGTAACAAATATTAAAATCAGACCAGACATCTGAATTTTGTAAATATAAATATTCACATATGAAATAATATCATAGTATATTGATTTAAAGATAATTTTCATAGCTAAGATTGAGATATTTAGTGAAAATTTTATTGTGTTACACATAAATTGGTAAGATCGATATATTTAGTGAAAATTTTATTGTGTTATACATAAATTGGACGTCAGAGCTTGCTAGTAACATGAATATTCTTCACTTTAGAAGGCTTAGGAGTTGTATCCTTAGGTACAACCACAGTAAGCACACCGTTCTCCACCTGAGCTTTTATCTGATCCACCTTCACATTTTCCGGCAGCTCAACCTCTCGCATGAAGTCGCCGTTTCCGGCCATTTTCCTCTCCGCCACATGCCACACACTGCCTTTCTCTGAACCTTCCTCTTTCTTACCTTCAACTCCAATCACCAATATATTCCCTTCTTCGACATGGACTTTGATCTCCTCCTTGCTATACCCTGAAATCAAACACGCCGCCGATAATCCGATCGCGATTACACGTAAGAAATGCTCAATCCGTCCAATTAAAAAAAAAAAAAGGTGCAGATTTATGAAACGTGAATGAGGATGAAGAGAATTATACCTGGTACATTGAGTTTGAAGATGTGGGCGGTTGGTGTTTCGAGCCAATCGAGAAGGGCCGTTGATCCTGGATGTGTGCGGTAGATCGTGGGGCTGAGGAAGAATCGCCGGAAGGGGTCACCGAACAGGGCCATAATTCCGTCTGTCTTTCTCTCTCTATCGCTGCTCTTTCTCTCTCTCTCAATATACGTGTGTGGAATTTGGGGAAAGAGATGATTTATTGGCTAAGGTCTAGTTCAGTTGGTGTAGTGAATGTATGTAGAAAGAAAGGTCTAGAACATCTGGAAGGTTCCACAGGCTTATCGTTTGGTACCTTGGAGAAGATGATAAGACCATCTCCAACAGTATACATGATTTTACTGTTAATCTAACACTATTTTTATGTAATAACTGTCAATGATCTCCAACAATTTATACTATTCTCTGCACCAAAAAAGAATATTCCATAATATTCTTTATTAATTAATATTTTTAACATTTCATTTATTATTAATATATTATTGTTAAGTAATTTATTTTTATCTTTATTATTTTAAAGGTGTAAAAAAATTATATATGTTTAGATCTAATTTAATATAATATTTTAGCTAATTTCTTGTTTTTACATTAATTAAGTCTTATAAAATAGTTTAAATTATATAAAAATAATTTAAAATAAAAATGTGAGTCACTAATCAATAATATTACAATAATAAAATACATCTTCGATATCTGGTGGTGGCATTATTGTTGCTTCCAGAGCATCAAGATTTCGTTCATCTTCAACAATTTTAGATAATAGGTACCTAATAAGGATATAAATAAAATTTTATAATATATGTACCTAATTTTATAATATTCAATAAGAATATCAATAGATAAACAATATTTTAGTCAATTCATTTCAGATATATGTTCATCCTCTAATTTAGATATATTCTCATCCTCAATAATATCCATAACTTTCAATATGTATTCAATATGAATATATTCATTAATCTACTTCAGATATATCTGCATCCTTAATAAATTCTATAATATTCAATATCGATATTGTACAAATATTTTCATAAATTTAGTTTAAATATATCTCAATCTTAATAATATCAGATATAGTTTCATATTTAGGAAAATCATTGTATTTTTTAATTTATGAATAATTTGTTGTTCCATTATTGTATACAAATTTAATATCAAAAGTACTTTAATATTTAGATATTATATACATCATATTAATATATATGATTTTGTATTATATTTTAAATTTTATGGTAAACATCAAATAATTATAGCAACACTTAATATAAAAATAAAGGAAAAAAATGAATAAAAAGTAAACATAATAAAAAAAGAAACTAAAAAACAAATAAAATAAGAAGAGAAAATGAATGAAAAGAAAAGGAAATAATTAAAATTTAAAAAAAAAAAGAAAAGAAAATAAGTTGGCGCAGCATGTTGACCTGTGGAAAGTTGGCGCAAAACTGACGGTTGAGATAAGTTAGCGCAGAATTGCAGATCACTGTTGGAGATGGAAAACAGGCGCTATCACAATTTGATAGCGCGCTGTTGGAGATGCTCTTAAGAGGAATGATCCTCTGAGCTCTGGTGCATACGGATCAATAAATTATTAAAAAATCGTAGTTTTCTTAAAAATCGTAAAACTAGGAAAAAACTAAAATCACCCCGCAATCTTCTAATAGCATCACAAACATTTTTGAGATAAATTATTTTTTTTCTAAAAAGACTAAAATATCCTTCATTAATACATAAAATGCTAAGAGCATCATACAATAATTTAAATTGGATACCAACAATACTAAGGGCACCACACACACTCATTTCTTCTCCATTAACACTTACGAAAATCCCAAGCAACATTCGATTGATTCATTCTTCATTTTCGTCACTTGTTTGGTTGATTTTTGTAGAAATTTGTATACATATCTCTAGGGTTTGTTATGGGTTAGTGAATCAAGAGTTTAATTTGATGAATTTGTATGCAAAAAATGCTGTTTTTAGGTGAATTTCTTGAAAAATCGAACAAGTTTTGTGTGGAAAATTCGTGCACGATTCGGCCCTGGTCGACCGAAAGCGCAGCCGGACAAGCTGCCGGGGCTGCCGAACGCACAACATGGCGCACGGCCAAGGCAGCCTTACACGCTGACGGGCGCGCGGCCAAGGCAGCCGAACGTGCAGGGGGCGCACGATCGGGCTACCTTGGCTTGCAGAGGGGAGGGGGCGGGGGGCGAGTGCAGAGAGGAGAATGAATTTTTATTTTTTACAGAGGGGAGGGGGTGGGGGTGACGGGCTGGGGCGGCGGCAGCGGACTACTAGAGTTGAGATGGGGCAGGGGTGGGAGTGCTGTGAGCTGGGCTGGGGTGGGGGGCGCCGGGTGGGCTGGGGTTGGATTTAGGGGGGGGGGGGTTTGTGCTGGAGATGGAGAAGAAGGGTTTCTTTTACCCTTTGTTTAATAATTTTTATTTTTAGTGAAGGATATTTTAATTTTTTCATATTTTTTAAATTATATTAAAAATGTGTGTGGTGCTATTAGAAGATTGTGTGGTGCTTTTAGTTCCTTCCTAAAATTATTCTATTTTTTAATAATTGTAAAAAGATTATGATATTTATGTAATGTGCAATTTAAAACATTTATAATCTTCGGCTATCAGATATCACATGTACGACAAACATGTTAAGTGCTCGACATCATTTCCGGCTCTTCATTCATGTCACAAGTCACCACAATATTTACCGTAAAAAAAGATTTAAAGATTAAATTGCAAATACAATCACCAATTTTCCAAAATTACAATTTAATCTTAACTCTTTATATAATTAGGAAAAAAAAAATACCATAACTTTCATTCATTATTGTAATTCAAATTTAATTTTTTGGTGTTCTTGTCAAATGATGCAAGAACATTTTCTTTTGTAAAATTCATTCTACCTAAGAAGTAGAATTGACATAAAGGATTACTCCAACTTTACACCACTATATATTTGTTACATGCTACCTGCTCAGTTTGCTTGTATGTGTTTGCTTATCTCATATCATTATAGCATACTACATCTAACTCTTAAAATCCATATCATGTTTTTTTTTTAAATGAATCTTTTATTTCACTACACAAAGCTCTCTTAACTTCTTTCTTTGTCAGCCAACGGTAAGATTTTTTAGCTCACTATCCTGCAGCTTGCTAACAAGTGCAGTAAGCTTTGGAGCATATTGCACAACATACAAGACTTACATCTTTTGAAGTAAAAAATTTGAGAATTTGAAAATGTTTATTCACCCTTCTAAATCCTCTTATCATCCTCGACACAGATGATCTTCTTCTTAGAGGGTGTTTGGCTAAACTCCTCAAAAGAGTTTGACTAACTTTTGAAAATAAGATCTTATTTTATGAGCTTATAAGACGTAAGGAGCTTATAAGCTCTTTTTTAATAATTTGAGAAATCCCAACTTATTTTTAACTTAAGAGCTTATTTTGAAAACACCTTCAAATTTGATCATTGAAATTACACAAATGTCATTACTAACATCTATAAGCTCCATCATTTTATTTATTCAAACACTTCAACAACTTTTTTTAAATTTAAATTAAACATCTTATAAGCTCTAAAGACATCTTATAGGATGCAAGAGTTTATATGCTCCAAAAATAATTTTAGCCAAACGCCTCCTCAGTCTTATCTCACATATACTGATCTTCTCACTCTCATCCCACCAAGGATGAAAATTACTGATCTTCTCACTCTCATCCCACCAAGGATGAAAATATCGGTTTCGGTGGATATATCGGTATCTTAATTTTATGGAAATATCGATGGATATATTGGTTTCGGTGGAAATATCGGTACATTAATTTTTCAGATATTTACCGATATTTCATCGATATTTACCGATATATACCGATATTTTCCAATATCTATTGCTATTTTGCCTACATTTACCGATATTTACTGATATTTTTGAATATTTACTGATATTTTTGAATATTTAACGGCGGCAAATTCTCCTGTGCACCAGGTGCACAGATCTGGATTGGTGCAACTAGGGCAACCTGACCCAGATTCGCGTATCTGGATTTTCCTTTTTTTTTTCGCTTAAGGTTGTTACTTTTATGTTGTAAGGATGTGACATTTATGTTATATAAGTGTGACCTTTATATATAAATGTTATGACCTTTATGTTCAGTAACATAGGAAAAAATGAAGATTTTCAGTTTTTTTTTTTGCTTCAGATTGAGACCTTTAGGCTCCATTTGGATAGAGTGATTAGAAATCTAGAATTTGAAATGAGTGGATTTCAATTCCTTTCAAGTTAGAGTGGATTTGAAATCCACCAAAATGACTCCAAAATTAGCTCAAAATAAAAACCATGGATTTCAAATCCACGTCCATCCAAACACTACCTTGTATTTGCTACCATGAATTTCAAATCCCTCCTCAAATCCATCCATCCAAATGGACCCTTATGTTGTATTGTTGTGACCTTCATGTACAATTCTTGTGACCTTTATGTACAAATATTATGACTTTTATGATCCATAACTTTGAAAAAAATGAAATTTTTCAAAATTTAGTGTTTTTTTAGGATGAACATAGGTGCAGCTAATATTACATAAGTATCCATTTGGATGGGTGGATTTGTGGAGGGATTTGAAATCCATGGTAGCAAATCCACCGGTAGTGTTTGGATAGATGTGGATTTGAAATCTATGGTTTTCATTTTGAGCTAATTTTGGTGGATTTCAAATCCACTCCAACTTGAGAGGATTTGAAATCCACTCATTTCAAATTCTGGATTTCAAATCACTTTATCCAATCTGATAAGGTAAATACGTAAAAAATTTGCTAAAATTCTTTTTTTTCTAAGTTAGAATATATAAAAGTCATTACATTCATACATAAAGGTCACACTTATATAACATAAAGGTCACACCCATATAATATAAAGGTAACAGTTTGAAACGAAAAAATAAAATTCAAAAAAAAAAAAGCGGGGATCCGGGTCAACCCGACCCGAATTGTATGTGCACCAGTTGCACAGGAGACTAACTCTTTAACGATATTTCCTCAATATTCACAAATTTTTCTATAAGTTTTACCTGAAACCAGTGATATCGAAATTGATAGCGATATATTTAGCCAATAATTATTGATATTTCATTTATTAGCCAATAATTATTGATATTTCATTTATTTTTTTACCAAAAAATAAAAATTTCAATGATATATCGTTACAGTCTGTTTTTGTTTGGATCACGTGAAAAAACGGAAACATCGAAAATGTATCCGGATATTTTCATCCTTCCATCCCACATACCCACATTCTTCCGAAGTTTCGTTCACGCTCCACAATCGAAACCACTCATCGACACATACCTTATTCTCATTCATACAGTCGTTTGTTAAAATTTACAAAATATGATTGCTTAACAAATAGGATAAATCACCAACCAATCTGAAGCCCACAATTCAATGGTTTTCATATTACTACAACACCTGTCTATTTTTTTATTTTTTTTCATTTTATTGTTGCGCAACCTTGTACTAAATCCTGCCAAAAATACCGGAGTAGAACCGGGATCAACAGTTCGGAAAACCATCGACGCGGTTTTCATTTGAAACCGAAATCATGGTTCACGATTTCGGTTTCGGTTCGAAATATTTTCAAATCGGGAACCGGCGGTTAAACTACCGGTTTATGTATTTTTTTTGTTTTCTATATTATATGTAAATAATACTTGTATTATGCTATTTTATTCTTTTATATTAAGTTGTATTGATTATTATTTGCAGTTTATATTATAATTTGTAATTTTTTAGGAATATGGATTGTATTTTGTTGTAATTTGTATGTTGTAATGTTGTAACTTGTAAATGTTAGCTCTAAAATTTAATTTATTATTAAATTATTAATTCAAACAAAATTGTTATTTTGTAATATATACATAATTGTAATATTTATGTGTAAATTTAAGTTTAGAAAATTAATAAAAATTTAGAAAAGAAAAGAGAACCAAACCGTCAAATCGGCGGTTCGAATCGGAACCGGGACCGTGACCCCACAGTTCGGTTTCGATTTCACCTTTCTCGATTTTTCGAACCGCCGATTTGAAAACCAAAACCGATGGTTAGGGCACCACTACCTTTGCATAATGATTATAAAATTCAAATGCTTCTACAATTGTGAGAAATTCCTGCTCAATTTTAGGTTTATGTTCTTTTGAAACTTGAGGGATAAACAGATCATTTGAAGACTAAATACTTTCGAATTTAATCATTGAAATTAATCACTTAATTGATATTAACATCTTATAAACTCAATTGTCTTATTTATTCTAACACTTTATCAACTTATTTTAAAATTAAAATTAAAAGTTTTATAATTTCCTAAAATATCTTATAAGATGTGAAGGCTTAGCAAACACTCTATTATAGTATTAAAATTGCAATTTTTATACTTCATAATTAAGGGCCGGAATTTACTAAACCATATATAATCCTTTCATTTTGGTTGCTCTTTTAGTAAAGAAATGATTTACTCCACAAATTATCATTGTATAAAAAGATTGAATAGAGAAATATTAAGTTTATAAATGTAAGTAATTATTGCTTCCCACTTTAATGAATTTGCCAAAGCTAACTTTTACAACTTTATTTTGTGTCTTATTCAAACCTTTTCTGACTCACATGATCCTGGCACTATTTAATCCTCCTTCTTCATCAAATGAATCCTTCGTGTTTAAGTATCATATTTATTGTACGTAAAGTTTTGGGAATATACACTTTGGTTTCCCTAAATTTATCATATATAGTTGAATCATGTTTTAAGAACAAAATAGGCATTATGTTTGAGAACAAAATAAAATTTGCTCTCTTTTGAGATTAGACCTTAAGATTAACATATATGATAGCAATTCAAGAAACCCGGGTTGTTATCCATAAACAAAAAAACTCATTGAAACAGATAGTTTTCGTGAGACGGATCCTTATTATTATCCATGAATTGAACTCATATCCACAAATTTTCATATGAACTGCTAAGTATATCGATTAATATGGGTTGACCCACCAATTAATTTCCATATAAATTGTTAAGTATGGATTATAGGTTGACTCATCTCACAAAAAAAATTCGTGGCACAAGACCTACTCATACGAAAAGTAATTAAATGTAAGTCTTGAGCCGTGTTAATAAGAAAGAAAAAGTTGGGTCATATTGTCATTGAGTGAGACTTAGGTGCACCCGGGGCACGGATCCAGGATCCGTGCCCCCAACCCGACCCGGATTATATATATATATTTTTTTTTTCTTTTTTTCTCTCTATTTTTTCCATCTTCTTCTTCATCTTCTTCTCCTTCTTCTGCCTCTTCTCCTCCTGCTCCTCTTCTTCTTCTTCCTCCTCCTCCTTATCCGATCTTCTTCTTCTTCTTCTTCTTCTTCTTCTTCTTCGAAGCTTCTTCTTCTTCTTCTTCCTAATTTTATATAATCATGTTCATTTCCATTTGTATAAGATTTGCAAAAATTTGGGGTTTTGTTCCTCAGAGATGGAGGATTGAAAAATGGGAAGTAGAATTGCTGGTTTCCTTGCTATAACTTGAATTGGGCTCGCATTGCGCTTGGATTCAAAGCAGAATTCAGAAGAATGATGACATCTTGCTCAAATGGAGATGAAGCTGTTGAGTTGGGTTCACATGGCAAGAACTTTAAATACCCTGATTAATATTCTTGTATTGAGTTCATATGAAATAGAAATAGCCTAGGAATTGAAGAGCTCATTCCAGTTTCTATGGTGTATGCATGACTCAAATTTGAAGTTGAGAGATGAACAAAAATTGTGGAATTAATGTAATACCATTAAGGTATTAATATAATACCATAAAGACATTTCTGTAATACCATTAAGGTATCAGTGTAATACCATAAAAGACATTTCTGTAATACCATTAAGGTATTAATGTAATACCATAAAGACATTTCTGTAATACCATTAAGGTATCAGTGTAATACCATAAAGACATTTCTGTAATACCATTAAGGTATCAGTGTAATACCATAAAAGATATTTCTGTAATACCTATAGGGTATATGTGTAATACCAATAGAGTATAGGTGTAATACCCATCACTGAATCATCAACTAGGTAATCAGGTGTGTGTGGGGCGCACACCAGACTTGCTATGGGCGCGCGTGGCGGCGCGTGGGCGCGCGTGGAGGCTGCCCACGCGCCGGGTCGGATCTAGGGGCACGGATCTAAGATCCGTACCCCCGGGGTACACAAGTTTTTGCCATTGTCATTTATTTACTTTGTTATGACTTTATGCCCAAGCTTCACCCATCGTAAAATTAATTTTGGAATATATATATATATGCATCAATAAATTATTTATGTAGTATTATGGAATAAAAATCCTTATTATGAACATTGAGATCAGCTTCTTTTTTTTTTTTAACTTTTTTATTTAGTGTCACTGCAGTTATCAAGAAAAAAGAGAAATAAAAAGAAAGATGGTTTGGTTGAGAAAGATCATTCAAACCACATGAATGTTGTAAAATCTGTTCATCAACAGGATTAATTACATAATAATGTGACAAAAGTAACACCAATTAGTTACACCTTTACATGAAAAGGAATAGGCAATTTTTTTCACAATATTAGACACAACACACTTTGTTCAAGTGGAGAATCTTGAAATCTCCCTTTCCACTTTCCTTTACAATTCAAGAAAGCATTTTTACAAATTATGTTCTTAAAATAATCGAATTAGAAAAGACAGGCAAAGATGAAAAGCCTAGTTGATATCCAATACCATGAACAACAATTTGAAAGGTTGCAAAAGGGACATCAGAAAAAGCAAATATAAGGTCGCTTGCTAAGAGGGGCAGAATGGTCATTTCCCTGCACAAAAATGATACGATAGTTATTTATTTGGTTTCATAAAAACGAAGATATTAAGATAGAAAATAGAAAAAGAATGGAAAAGAGTAATATCTCACCATTTCTTCCACACATTCTGCCCACAAAAGTGAGAAAGATGATAACGAGTGCAATACCAGCTAGCAATCCAATTATCAGAGCAAATGTCTTCTCCGATTCACTATGGGATGAACCTATAATATTTACTTAATTTAATTCACTTTTAAATGAAACATATATATATATATACATATATATAGTAATAATAATGTAATAACAAAATACAGTTCCAGTCATTGTTTGCAAATTGTGGGTTTTGATTGTATTGAAGGAAAATGAATCTATGTAGCACGAAATTGAGTGAAACTCATCTATGTGCCTTAAATTGAAGATTTTCCGAACATTACGTTGATCAGTTTTTCAAACAAGATAATCTATTTGTATCTGTGTTTCATCTAATGTTTCAAAACAATCATCATACATTAAGTGTGAAAGATGACATCATCAATTTAATCATGATATGATTGAAAAACGATAGATTACGAGATGAAACACTGTTTAAAATTGATGATCATATCGTTCAATTTTCATCCTTACAATATGAAAAACTCCAATTTAGAGCTGACATTTAAGTCGACAATTATTGTCACCACGAGTTTAGTTTGTAAATTAAAAACTATTGTCCGAAATCTTACTAAAAAAGAGTTAAATTAAAAATAAATAAAAACTCAAGATTAGAGAAATTCTTACCATGATTGGATCTTAAATAACTTTTGGCCCCACTAGTGGTGTATCTGGCATAACACTTAGCCAAGAACATGTCACCGAAGACAGCGCCGCCGCACTCCGCCTTCAACCGCCGTATCGCCTCCGCGACACAGTCCTGACACTGGCCGACACTCAGGTCCCCCACGCACTGCGCCACCCCATGAACATCCTCCGCCCCGCCGACCCTGTACATCCCACCCGCCCCGTTCAGCCCCGCCAGCATCGCATCACGCCGCCCCATTTCATCCGCGTTGAACCCATCCGACGGCCCACATTTCTTCATCGCCACCGTCTTATCCTCCACTCCTATAAACGAAGCGTTGTCGTACTTAACAAAGCAGCCCTCCAGCTGTATGGCGCCGCCGCTTGTGCCACGGCACAACGGGCCGAGCTGGGTCACCGCCTGCGCCACGCAGGTGGCGCAGTCCGGCATACCCAGGTCGGCCCGACACTGGTAGAGCCCGTAAGCAACGTCTTGTGGGCTCGACCCCATGATTGTGTACTTGTTGTATGAAGAATAGGTGGCTGAGTTGACCAGGGAGGTGAGGAGCGAGTTGAGGTTTGACTCGTAGGGTGAATCGGGAGAGTATTTGAGCGGCGAGCAGCCGCCGTAGAGGAAGTTGTCGGCGCCGGAGTTGGCTAACACGAAGAAGAAGAGCTGAAGGGTGATCGGAGAAAGTAGCAGTTTACATGCATTCTTCCCCATGTTTCTCACTTGTGTGTGTTGTGTGTGTGACAAATACGAGGTTATATATAATGGCGAAAGAAGATATACGACACGAGATGTTCTATTACATTTATCAATACAGATGTAATAAAAGATCGAATTTGAATGAAAGCATAGATACTTTTATCTCCATCCTAAAATATTCTTAATTATTAATCAACTCATATGCAAGAGAACCAATTAATACAAGGTAGCAATTATTTATTCCTATAAGTTTTACAAAGTTTGGATTTTTAAATTCCAAATTACATGCAATAACATGTGAAAGTGATTTATTGATGATTAACACCTACTATAAAGACTACAAATTAGAAATGAATAGATATATAGAATAGTTTTATGGAAATTTATTGATATATTAAAAAAGTATATATCATTCACTAATAAAAAATCTTAATTTTAAACTAATATCTGTTTTACATAAGTTTGAATGTCAAATAAACAATAAAATGTTATTATAATTTGTTATAGCATATCATCACGACTAAAAATAAAAAAATTATTTAAATTCACAAGACTAAAATGAAAAGGTGGATAGATTTTTGAGAAGTGAAAATTAGTTGATATAGGAACTATTAATTTCTGTTAATATTTAAAATAACAAATTTTACATAGTTTTTTTTTTTTTTTTTCCCAACAATGCGTGTAATTTATTTAGTGACAATTTAACTATTTTTAATTGAAAAACAACCTCTTTTTTAGTACTATATATCCACGTCAACCAATTTTGCTTGCAATGTTGCCATAATCAAGCATGTACAGATTGATCATGCAGAAAGTGATTAAGCCCTTTCATACTTTTGAATAATTTACTAATTATTTTAAAAAGTCTAGCTTTATTTTATTTTTTAATTATTGAAATAAAGTCGAGCTTTTTCTCTTCTTTGTAAATGGGGTAAAAATGAAACTTTATTGAGCAATGAAAAATATCAACAACTGTACCATCGCACTTAACAAACTTGTTACGTACCTTTTCATTTGGATTAATTCCATGCAAAGTAAAGCCTTCAATTAGGATCACAATTTCAGGGGAATTTCGGATCTTAATCTACTCAATTATATCTTAACAGAGTGTGTGCAGATAATGTTAACGAGTTTGAGTAGGGATGACAATTTTATGAATAAACGTGGGTATTATGTTCGATCATTCAAAATCTAATTGAATGGATATAAGTAGTTTTAAATGAAATCTTGGAAATGAAGGAAAATCCCATTAGAATTTGGATTTATATATACGATTATTATGGGTGGGAATAGATTGGGCTACTGAACAGAGCCTATAATTAATCCGATCTTATGTTGGTTCGACTCATCTCAGTCTATTTTATCAATAAATCAGGCCAACACCTTCTATTATGTTTTTCTACGAGAATAAGTTGGGCCTAAACTTTTAAAAAAAAATTATAATACCTAACAAGTTTACCTCTTTTTATATTATAAAATTACCTAACTACCCTTGAAATAATCCTCATTAAAGAAACTTATTAATTGATATGTTAGATATATGAAAAAGTGACATTAACAAATGATGGATTATATAAAAGTGAAATTAATTGATATGTTAAATATCTAACACATCAGCGATGGACACATCGAGATACATCGGTGGATAAGTTAGCCTAAAAATAGAAAATAGTCATTTTATACCCAAATTATATCTACTAAATATTTTCTTAATTTATATGAAACAATCTTAAAGGACACATTTTTTAAACAAAATAAATATTAAAATAAATAATTTTCACAAAAAAAAATTATTAATTGATATGTTGGATATATCGAAAGTGAAATTAACTAAGAGTGAGTCTCTTGTGCACCAGTTGCACAGTGCAACTGGGCAGCGCACGGGCTGGTGCGAGTAGGCCCAGATCGCGCCTCTTTACTTTTTCGCGTGTTTTGATCATTATCTTCCTGTTATGTTAGTGTTACCTTCATGTTATATTAGTGTTACATTCGTGTTATGTTAGTGTGACCTTCATTTCCAGATTTCATACCCTTAGTTTAAAACCATTGAACTAAAATAACACGATGGTCAGACTAACATAAAAAAACAATGTTAATCATACATTCATATTATGTTAGTGTTACCTTAGGTAACACTATCTTGAGCGAATTTTGGTGGGCTTGAGTGCGTCCACCAGGCGCATGAGAGCACGTTGACCGCTTGTGGGGCACGTTGGTCAACGCATTGACCGATTGCACATACACTCGGGTGCACAAAATATTTTGCCATTAACTAATAATGGATTGTACGAAAGGTGAAATGAATTGATATGTTGAATGTATGACATATCAGGGGTGGACATATCGATGGTAGGGTAACAGGACTGCGAATGATAGAAAATAGTCATTTTATACTCAAACTATATCTATTAAATATTTTCTTAATTTGTATGAAACAATCTTAAACGACAATTTTTTTTTAAATAAAAGAAATATTAAATTAAATCTTTCTCACTACAACAAAAAATCTTATTAGGAAGAACAAGATGTTGCAGCAAAACCATTGGCAATTGTCTCAAAGTTATTATGGTATAAGTCTTTTTGTAAATAGTTATTATTTTCAGACGTTATGTTAACCCATAGACTTTTTTCAATTGATTTTGGTGACACTTGTAAGTCAATTTTAATTCTCAATTTTTGTAACAATATGTTGTCCTAAAAGAAAAAAAAAAAATTCACGCTAACTTTTATTGTCGTAAAAAATCCATTAGATATACACATTTTTCTTGGATTGTCTTTTCATCAAATATAGCCTACACAATGCATAGCATGATCGTTATCTTCTTCTCTCTTATATTACTTTTTCCAAAGAGCCACATCTCCTTTATTTCTTCACATATGCTGCATTTCTTTGAGAAAAAGATTAAACCAAAAATGTATATAATATACCTTGCTTAATGCATACAAAACACCTTTAGAAATATTCCGGTTGAAAAGTATTAACCCAGTTCTCCTATTCTAGTTCAAGTAACACAAAATCTTCAAGACATTATCAAGATAAACTTAACATATCATAAAATGGACAAAGATTTTTAACTTTGTCCGAAGCTAAGAAGTAATATTCTGTTTTGTTCTGTCAAATTACTTGGTTAAACCTCGTCTAATCAGCAGCATAATCTCCATGCTTAAAGCAAAACAACCTTAATATGGTTGTTAATTTCATTATTTATAGATGTAGTTCCAATACAAGATCTAAGATGGGGACTTCCTCAGTGAATGCAGATGATCTGACGGCTGTAATTAGCCCAGATTTCTGTGCTCACGAAAACGTTCATCTAAGGATCGTGAAGAAAGTGTTAGCCATCACGGATGGCAACTTCGTAGTGACAGATGACAATGGTAACATCATGTTCGAAGTGATTGAGAAACTGTTGAGTATTCATGATCGCCATGTTCTCCAAGATGCTCTTGGCACTCCCATTGCCACTTTCAAGAAAAAGGTCTCGTTTTCTTCGTCTTTTTTCAATCTCTTCTTATCGATCTACCCTTAAGAAACACTGGTTTTCGACTCTATTTCAGCATCTAAGTGCACACAGAAGGTGGGAGGCTTTCAGGGGAGACAGCTCTGATTCTACTGATCTACTCTTCAGTGTAAGAAAGTCTTCAATTATCCAATTCAAAACCGAACTAGACGTGTTCCTGTCTGGAAACGAGGAAGAAAGTTTGTCTGATTTTAAGGTTGTTGGGAGCTGGTTCGAGAGGTCATGTCTCATCTACGACAAGGACTCGTCTATTATTGCTAAGGTAAAGATTTTATACTATAATCACATATCACGACTAATGATGATGATGTGTTTGATCGTTGCAAAATCGAAGTGCAGATGAAGAAGAAGCACACACTTGAGAGCATGGTGCTTGGGAAGAACACTTTTGAAGTGACTGTTTATCCAAAGGTTGATCAAGCTTTCATAGTTGCTCTCGTGGTTATACTTTACGAAATCGACAAAGATGATTGATCATCTTCATTTATGAATTCTAGTAATAAAATACACATAGCCCTGTTTCATGTAATAAAAACACAACGAGGTTGTTTAAGGAACACCATATGCATAATTAGTCTCAAGACGAGGTCTTACATAGTTGAGAATGTTGCTTCGGGTTCAAAAACAACTTACTAGATTAAACGACGAAATTGACCTATACAATAATACTTGCAGACCCAAGAAACAAAACGAGAGTTAGGCACGTTGCTAATCGGGCTCACATTTTCTTGAAATTTAAGTCACTTGTTGATGGCTACAAGTTAGATTTCCTGCTCTGGCTAAGCGAACCATTATCAGTTATAGCCTCGTTAGATTGTTCAGTGAGTCGATTCACTAGTACTTCTAATGCTTCCTTCATCCACCAGTACTGACAAACTCTCCTAGCTTCTCCTACACTTACCTATCGAAACCAAATATTCAATACACGAACAAATCACAAACTTTTATTTCAATCTTGAAAGTGTACATAGATGTAAGAATGTGGAAAGTACCCATATTCTTTGGCGGACGTCTTTCTCTGGCCAGGAATCAAGTTGCTCTTTAACAAGCAACGGAAACATGTGACCCTCATAGCAGGTGTCGCTTTTGCTCTTGAAATTCCAGTTACCTAGTTTATGCTGCATTTTTAAGTAACAAGGATTTCATTATTCACAAAAAAGATGGATATTCTTGATACTTATAACTGTCAATGGAGAAGAACTGAACTAACCTCAACATCTCCGACTACGCCGGCCTCCTCCACCGTTTCACGCAGTGCAGCATCTACAATCGACTCATCGATTTCCCAACCTCCCTGAGTGAAGTTCACCATGATCATCAATTTACAATAAACTTTGCAACCAACATAAAGATTGGGATCGATCAAACATACCTTCGGAAACAACATCCCTTTTCCTTTTCTCTGTGAAGTGATCACAAGAACTTCGATGTCTTCTTCATCCACCACACACGACGTCCCAACATCACTCTTATATCTGTAAGGAATGCATCTGCATAAACATAAACACTGATTTTCAGACCAAATTCAAATTGCCATTTTCCATTATTAAGTTAGAATCTGACTGTGATCCAAATCACAGGACTTAACATGGGGTCAACTCAATCAACATATCCAGTGTGTGAAATTATGACATTATTGAACAAAGACAAATGATTGAAACTTCATTTCCTACACACAAACACACTATGTTTTATCTGTTAGGTCATAACGGTAAATTACTCAGAAATTTCCCTTTTCACACTTTCTTATCGTGTTGGCAATTGTCATCAAATTCTACACAATCCCATTTAACAAAAGGAATTAGAAACCCATAATTTTTTTTGACAAAAGCATGAACAACAAGAAAAACCATGTAATCCTAAACCTGTTAGTCCAAATTAGTCACACAAATTTTCTAACTGGAAATTGCCCAAACTGGAGAGGGTTATTACAACTAATGTAGAATCATAACATTACTACAAAACTCCAATTTGGAGCAAGAATCAAGTTTTATTTTTTGTTACCCTTCTTTTTTTTTTTCTTTTGCCCTCCAAAGGATAACTTTAGAGAGGGTCAACTCTTGATTAATCACACAATGAAAACAGAGGAACATGAAAGTGTATGTTTGTTGGAGAGAGAGAGAGAGAGAGAGAGAGACGAACCCGACAACTTGGCGATGGCCATGAAAGTTGTAACGCTGGAGATGTCTTCCAGTACGAGAAACAAGAGAAACCATGTTCTTCAATTCCATGTTTCTCTCTTGTTTCTTGCCTCCAACACAAATCCCAGGATTTAAATAGTTATTACCAACATACATATGGAAAAAAGAATTTAGAAATGGTGAGATAAATTTGTTAGTAGAGAAGTTCGCAGAAATCAGGGCACAATAAAGCTCTTTGTCCCAACATTTATTATGGTCTAATGGGATACCGTTGCAAGAATTATGGCAGTTTTTAAAGTACCCCGTCCCAACCACACCCTCCCTCCAATTCACTCGTTATTCTCACAAAAACTTATATGGAACGACTAATGAAACTATCGTTTATAAATTTATAAATGAACTGTGAAGTGGGGAGGGTGGATTGACCTCTTTCACTTATTCTACTACTATGTTCTCTCTTTTTATTTTTTCTTTTGTCTATATTACATATATGTAACAGTTTCCAAATTACTCATTTAATTTAACACTTATTCAAGACGATGTATATTTAAGTGGAAGAGAAGATTCGAATTATCTATTCCACTATCTCATATCTCTCAACCATGTAATTATTACACACTTTTATTTAAATTAACAATCAAACTTTCATATTTGAAGATAAATATCATTATAATCGAGTGTTTTTAGTAGGACTCTTATGAGTGCGTCTCATGCATCTAATTAGGTGGGCTAGTCAAACCACAAATTTTACCTAACAATTCTCATCTTATTTGTGTCTAATGATATACTAATTTATGTGACATCATCTCACATAAGTCCTTTTATTTTATGAAATAGACACTATTTTAAATTTATTTACACGATAGGGAAGTTAATAATAAAAATTTAACAAAACTTATATGAGAATGTCTCAGAAGTCACAAATATAATTATATGAGACATAGCTTCAATTATCTATAAATCAAATTCATATTCACAAACTTATTCTCATTTTCAACAGGCATGAAAGATCATTCATATTGTGTTCCACTTCTCCAATGATTGATTGTGAATTGTGAAATGAAGGTTGACCGAACTCACTAATTTAGATCCGTGAAACATTATCACTTACTTGATTTACTTTGAAAAGTGGAAATGTTTAATTTGAGAATAGTAAATTAAGACAACTTTGACATAATACAGGTAAATTACTCTGAAATAAGAAAACGATAGTTATTTTGGAACGAAGAAAATATCTCAATCATTATAAATGGGTACGAGACACATGATTGTGAGATAAGGGGACCTACATAAAGAAGGTATTGAGAGAGTGAAGTAAGTACGTGTCGCTGACGCGTCAATTGTGGACTACATTTGCGGCGTGTGAAGTAGCTTTCCACTCTCAAATGAGTTTGTAATAACGACGACTTTAACTTCATCTAACAAAGTTGTGTTTTCATCGTAACAAGAATTGCAATTTCATATATTGACGACACTAACATACTACTTTAGCCACTTTACTTGCAAACCCAATTGCTAAAGCAAACACACCGCCCAACCTCTTTTATCATCTTATCTTTTGCCTTCTTTCGTACTCTAATCGACTGAATCTTATTGGAAATTTTATTATTTTATGTGAGATGAATCAATTCATAGTGTACTCTACGTAATTTATGCATAAATTTATGAAAATTAGTCTCATAAATCTATCCGTGAAACCGTATCATACAAGTTTTTTATGATATTAAATTTACTTTTTTTTTTAACTTGAAATTGATTCTTTAATATATTAATCAGATTCCGATTTAACACACGTGGCAAATAAATTTGTGACTATATTTGTATTTGATATAATCTAATAGGGTCTATAGTACACTAATGGTATTGATACACCATAAGTTTTAGCCATTGGATCTTGAATCATAACATCTTCACCATTCATTTCTATTTTACCATTTTTACCTTCTTTGAAAAGTTACCACAGGAAATTTCAAATATTCCCCTCAAATAGTCTAATTTTACAATCTACCTTTTCTTATTATTGTATTTGACCGTCAATAATAATTATAAAACTACAATCAAATCTTCTCGTATTATGCATCATGGTATAGACTTGAAATAGGCTCTCGAACACACTTCTAATATTTACTTCAATTTAATATATATACTGACTTAATTGTTATTATATTCAGAAAAATAATTATATAATATATATTGTGCTAATTGTTATTATATTCATAGAAACAGTTATATAATGTAAAATCATATTAAGAATTAAGAATAAAGAATTAGAACTCATTTATTCACCCCACTCATAAAATATTATATTGGTTTTAGTTATTTGTGAATATTAATATCATCAATCTCAAGTTAGTATTTTTTAAATATAAAATACAAACTTAAATTATACCTCATGATATCTGAAATTAAAAAATATTAAAGATTCTAAGGTGTTATTCTATTGCATGTCAACTATAGATAGGATGAGCACGGTCGATCTTAGAGAGATTAGTGAATTAAAACCTAGTTAATTGTCCAATTAAATTACCTAATTTTATCTATGTGACCGAATTGGGAGAATTGATTTATATTAATCTAAATATAAAACCAAATAAACAAAAAAAATTATAATTTTATTTAGGTGATCAAATTTAGAAAATTGATTTAAATTAACCTAAATACGGAACCAAATAAACAAAATCAAAAAAAAAATCCAAATAAACAATTATCAAGAAAATCAAGATTCAAACAAAGATCCTACAACTATAATTTCATTCTACTTCAATCAAATTTACTAGCAAAATTAATATCATATTATTTAATCAACCACAAATTCTTTCTTACTAATTTCAGTTATTTAGAATATATAATCTATTAACTAATATGTTATTTCATGAAATTTATATATTTTGAATATATAATTTATTTTCCTATAATATATTATAATTACATTATTAAAAAATTATGGTCTCAACAATGATTCAGTATATAATGATATGAAAAAATTAATAGAAAGTGGCTCAAGTAAGCAGGCTCAATCCAGCCCATAGTCACAACCCAAAAGATAAAAATTACCTTATATAAAATTACCACAGTAAAAAATGGTGGTGTATTAATATCATTGGTGTATAGTAGAATTACCCAATCTAATATTTAACATTGTCTTCGTGTTCATTTTCAAGAAATTTCTATTAAACTCGATTTCAATATAAAATCAAAGCAAACAAATTCGAGCATGACTTTCTCAATCAGGATCTTATATTTCGAATTGTATTTTATCTGGTGTTTCAATATCAATGTACATTTGTCATCTAATGAAAACTATGAAACATAAAATGAAATATGATTTGAAATAGAAGATCCAATTCCCGACTTTGTAAGCTTTATAAAAGTTCATAGCTCCACTAGTACCCTATTATTTACTAGCTAGGTTTATAAGTGAAATAACGGCTACAAAAATAACGAAAATAAAATTTATAATAATTAGTATAAACTCAAATACTTACTAATATTAATTACATATAAATACCCACATGTCTCATTTTCTAACTCATTTTTCAATGTTTTATACTCCCTCCGTCCCTGCTAACTTTGCCTACTTTCCATTTTTATTTGTCCCATCTTATTTTGTCAGCCCAAAAATGGTAAAGAAAAATTTACTCTCTTACCCCTCAATTTCTTTCATTTTACAACTTTTGCACTCAAAAAACACACATTAATTACAAAATTGTCATTCAAAAACATTAAAATAATACATCACATCAAAGTCAACAGTTTTTTCTTAGACTCCATGCCGGTCAAACGTAGGCAAAATTAGCCGGGACGGAGGTAGTATATTTTTCTCACTTTGAAATGTCATTCTTGATTTCTTGATTGCTCTTCCACGTCATTTCTCAAATTTGATAAGTATAAATTAAAAAGTACTATTAATGAGAAAACAGAAAGTCGCAATGATGAGGATCTGGGCAAATAGTTACAAACTGTTGTTATTTTTCTAAGCCAAACATATTTATATTAAAATAATAATGTATGGCATGATTGCATGTTTTTTTTTTATTATCTTTAATTGTCATTAGAAATATGTAAAATAATATAACAGAAACGATAAAATTAAATAAATAAGTACTTAAGCCGCTATCTTGTTGATTAATTAGTTATTTAAATATTATAAAGAGTCGTCATATCTTATGTCACATTTTCTTTAGCATTTCATTCTTCACCACCATTTTGTTTATATTATTCTTCTTATGCATCAGTCCAGCACCTAATTATGAGTTGGCTTATGTTTTATTATTCTAACAACATCAATACCCATAATTAATTTTGTCATTTTGAGTTGAGTTTTGTAAGAGCATATGCAATTTTTTATTTAGGAGGGGTTTTAATGATACTTTCAATAATTTTTGTACTTTTTTTTTTTTGGATTTTTAATTCAATATATTATGACTTCTAATTTAATGAATAAAGATGCCCCAAGACTTTCTAAATTTAATTTTTCTTTTCTTGTTTCATTCTTTTTTTCATTTTTTTGTGAAAATTACTTATGTGGAAGATTCGACAAGAGATCCCCAAATAATTAATTAAAAGGCTAACTAATTAAAAATCTCAAATGAGAAAAAAAAAATCATAGAGGTTTAACAGATGCAAAATTATAGGATAATATAAGCTTGGGATATTATACTCTTAATTACATACATCCATTTAGGTTGCTAAACCTATAATTAAATAATAATGTGTTATCATGTTAATTAGGATTAATTGTCAGATAAATCATCATCTATATTCGGATTGTCATTTTAACCACATATTTACGATTGGTCAAAATAATGTAACATAAACTATGTAGTGTGTTTTTTCATCAGTTGTTTTGTAAAAAAAGAAAAATTGATGTGTTCAGTTGCCCACATATAGTTAAAAATTTGGTCGACATCAAATAACTTACTACATATATAAAGTTATGTTATTTTGATCCATAATAAAAAGAAATTAAAATGACAATTCAAGTAAAAATTATTATTATTCCGATCAACTAGCCTTGTTAATTACGCATATATTAGGTCTCTTCATTAGGGAACTTCCTTCGTGTCATGTAGTGCAAGTCGGTCGATGATCCTTTTTTAAGTTTATATATATTTGACTTGAATTTTAATTTCATTATAATCTGAGAGTATCTAAATTTGTTATGTAGGAAGATCAGAACAATATAATGCACGATATACGTATTATTAGATAAAAAGTTATTTATTTTACACAAAAACTTTTAGAA
Source organism: Scutellaria baicalensis (assembly GCA_005771605.1). Lineage (NCBI taxonomy): Eukaryota > Viridiplantae > Streptophyta > Magnoliopsida > Lamiales > Lamiaceae > Scutellaria > Scutellaria baicalensis. The sequence continues at coordinate 15,836,851 of CM016727.1, forward strand.
AAGACAAAATATTTTGTGCAATTGGTGCATGCACCCGGGTCGACCCGCCCCACGCGACTCTCACCCGCATTTTCACGCGCCCCACCCGCCTGGTGAGTGCGCTCAAACCCACCAAGATTCGCTCCAAGCAGTTATACCTTTATGTTATGTTACACTAACATAACATGAAGGTCAGTCTAACATAACATGAAGGTATGATTAACATTGTTTCAATCTAACATACTTTCATGTTATGTTAGTGTTACCTTCATGTTATATTAGTGTTACATTCGTGTTATTTTAGTTCAATGATTTTAAACTAAGGGTATGAAGTCTAGAAATGAGGTCACGTTAACATAACACGAAGGTAACACTAACATAACATGAAGGTAACACTAACATAACATAAAGGTCACGACCAAAACACGCGAAAAAGTAAAGGGGCGCGGGCTAGGCTGGCCCGCACGCGGCCCGGTTGCACGGATCTCAGATCACTCTTTAGAAAAAGTCTCTTGCGTGCCCCATACGAACGTATTATGGGGTAAAAACTTGCGTGCCCCAGGGACATAGATCTTAGATCCGTGTCCTCGATTTGACTTGGCGCGTGAACCGCTTCCACGCGTGTCCACGCGCCCCCAAGTGCCCTCACGCGCGCTCACGTTTGATTTGGTGTCCAAACACACACAGCAAATTCCATATTATGTGATTCAGTGATAGATATTATATAAATACTCTTTAGGTATTGCATGCATGCTCTTGAGGTATCACACATATATTCTTGAGATTCAGTGATAGGTATCATGTGTATACTCTTGAGGTATCACATATGTACTCTCAAGATATCACATATATCCTATTAAGGTATTACTTGCTTATCTTGAGATTCAGTGATAGATATCAAATATATACTTTTGAGATATTACATATTTATCTTTAAGGTATTACATATTTGGTATTACTCAGGTACCTTTAAATATTACATATTTACCTTTGAGATATTAATGCTTAGAGTATAGTAGGTATTACATATTTGGTATTACATATGCACCTTTTGGTATTACATATTTACCTTTGAGGTATTAATTCTTAGAGTATAGTATAAGGTATTACATATTCAACTTTAAGGTATTATGTACATATTTATCCTTAATGTATTACATTTTTAACTTTAAGGTATTACATAAATACCTCAGGTATCACATTTTTACGTTTGTGGTATTCTATACTTACATTATAAGATATTATGTGAATATGCATATGCACAATTCTTGTTCTCATAATTTCAACAAAACATACGTTTATCATCTTTCAAGATTTGCACTAGAGAGTCACTAACAAAAATAACTTTTTGATTCTATCAATTTCCACACCTCCACCACCCAAAACTTCCACCTCCACCATCCTCCTCCTCATCCTCCATCACCACATCCATCCCATCAAACTTCACCGCGTTAGCCACCCGCTTCCACTCAAATCTCACCAATCTCACACCCCACATCAATAAGCCGGGAGAGGGAGAAAAGAAAAGAGAAGAAGTCGTCACGCAGCGAGAGGGAGAGAAGAAGAGAGAAGAAGTCTCTGTGTCATGAGAAGGGAAAAAGAAGAGAGAAGAAGTCGTCGCTGCCACGAGAATGAGAGAAGAGACGGAGAAGAGTTAGAGAGAAGAGATGTGGTAGGGAAGAAAGAATGATAGAAGAGGCGCAGGATTAGGGCATGGAGAGGAAAAAAGGAGAGGACAAAAAAGAAAAGGAAATATATATATGTGTGTGTGTATTGAGTGGATCGGGTCGGGTTGGGGGCACGTATCTTGGACCCGTGCCCCAGGGGCACGCAAGACCATAAAATATATATATATGTCTTAATGAGCGCTTCTTCAGCTTCTGCATCTCCTTTATTCTTTTCTTCAATCGCCACAATGTATTTCTCTTCATTCTTCTCTTCTTCGCAAACATAACATATTATTGTCTCTTCTCTTCAAAGCATCGATGTTATTCTTCTCTTCTTCACCATTTTTTTCCTTCTTACTCTCTTCTTCTTCTTCTTCATCTTGTTCTTCTTGATTTTATATGTTAGGTCTCAAATGTTTCAATTCACTCAATTATTTCTTCTTCTTCTTCATCTTCATGTATTATTTATGATTTTGAATTTTGAAAGATTAGAATTTATGAAATTTAGGAAGAAATTGTGGATGAAAAGAATCCACACATTTTGAGAATATTAATTGTAGTTTGATGATAACAAATGTGGTTTAATGAGATAAGAAACTATTTGTTGGACAAACTGATGGAATCAAAAATTATTTCTGTAATTGACTCTGTGCTATTAAGAGTTGTCCACCATGCATTTCCCTTAAATATCATTATACATGTCGTGAGTGATGATTTTCTTAAAATAGTAGATAAAATAAATAGAACATTAAAGGAATTAATTGTCTCATATATAGATCCAAAGAGTGGAACAACTTGGGAGGAAAGCAATTTGTTTAATTTGGCCATAAATGGCGGGCCTGATATCTTAATAGGCCACTGTTAGCTATTTGGATATATATATATATATATATATATATATATAGTAAAACTATTCAATCTTTTTAAGGGGATGAAACTATTCAATCTTGTTTTCTTTTTAAATTTAGTATTTTCACAACAAGATAAAATCAGAACAAGCCAAAGATAATGAGAATTGTCTAAAAGACAGCACAAAGACAACATATGTGATTACATTTCCACAAACACAAAAACTAAATCATTTTGTGAGGTACAATTTTATTACTCATAATTCAAACTTATATTTATTGTCAAAGTTTTATCTTGTGAATTAATTTATCTCACCAAATTAAATATACAAATTCGTCTTATATTTCATAAGAGTTCATTTTCCATAAAGAATGTACATTTAATACATCCCCGTATGAAGACACACATATATATGTAAGACACCGTCTTACAGATCTCGTTCCATAAGACAAGTCGGTTAACCCAATAGACACATCAGTCAACCTGGTTAACACAGGTCATCCATTACATTTATGTATATTATGTAATTATTTTGAATCATGTTGCACTTTTATATATATGACTATAAGAAAATTGAGTATTTGTGACAACAATATGTTGTTACAAAAACACTAATAATTGTCACAAAGAAAAATTTGCGACAACACTTTCTCGTTAAATTATTATTGCAAAAGTCTTCTAACTAATAGTTTTTTTTGTGACAATATTGTTGTCGCAACTAAGTCCTTTCAACTTTTTGTAACAACGTATGGTCAATATATATATATATATATATATAAGTATTTTTTTAGACACTTGTTGTCGAAAAAAATATCATCGCAAATATTCATTTATCTTGTAGTGTGAAATAATATTTATGAGAAATTATAATAACATTTGATATGTAAAATTTTGTATGTATTAATTAATACTTTTAATGATTCATGTAGAACTTATGATTCCAAGATTCTGGATCAATATTAATTTGAGAAATTATAATTTCTCAAATAATATTTTTATTGTAATCATATAATATTTTGTGCATCATTTAATAATTTTGAAAAATTATAAATTTTATAAGTTAATACTTTTATGTGTATAGGATAACATTCTTGTTTCCATAACATAGTTTGAGAATTCATAATTTGACAGCTAATTTTTTTTCTCATAACGTTTTTTTTTTGTGTAATTTGATACTTTCAAGAATATAACATAATAGTCACAAAATAATTACATGGTGTGCATAAAATTATTACTTGCCGTATAACGTCTCTGAATACATATGGATGCGGCCATAACCGCATGGTATACATGGTATGTAACATTTACAAAACCCTAGCAAAAATAAGGGACAATTTTACATAAGCTTTATCAAGTTTTATTCCTTATAAAATTTAATAAAGAAACTGCGATTAGTTGATATCAGCTTATCAAATATATAAAAATCTCTCTTACTATCTAATTAAATAAAATAATCCAAAACTGGACTTGATCTAACATTTTCAATAAAAATATTATAAATAATAATGATAAGATTGACAAAACAAAATATCATGTATGATCATGTCAAAACCAAAAAATCACTATTAATGTCCAACTCATTCCATTGAATATATAAATACATCAAAACAAAAAACAAAAAGAAAAAGACAATTATATGTGTATAAAATAAAACAATAAGAAGGATACGGTGACCTCCATTAAAATATAAATACGCCAAGAAAAAGACAACTATGTGTGTATAAATTAATACAAGAAGAAGGATAAAATAAACCATGTGTGTATTTCAAATGAAAAGGTTATAATTTAACTTGTAAAAATTACATTTTTTATCTAATATTTTTATAAATAATACTTGGTTTTGTTTTGTATGTGTAAACTATTAAGTACATCTAACACATTTGTATTTCTTTTATTTCTAAATTTAATATCAATTTATAAGAACCTAACACTTATATTTTATATAAAAACGTTTTATAAAAATCATTGAAATCCTCAAACATATATGAATATTAATTGTAATTTGATACATTTAATATGAATATTACATTTAAGATCATTAAAAATATATTATATATTCAAAATTAGTTTCAAAATAAAATAACTATTGTACTGAAAAAAATGATGAAAGACAATAGATATAAGTATTTATTCTTTGTTTCCAGTTTATACGTAATAAATATAATATTAAATATCTTAAATAAGTTCTTAAATTAAATGTTCATTTATCTTTCATTAATAAATGTAAGATGAATGTTAATAATAATTTCTAAAAATAGAAATATTTCATTATTTTTCCAGAATATTCTATCTTGTAGTATTTTATTACTGAAATGTGTCATTTTGTTTAATATGTATTATTAATTAACATGGATATCTCACTTCTTCTTCTACCTATACAAGTATTAAATATGAAATGCACTACAAACAAAGATGGGGAGTTTGAGTTTGATGAAGAAGAGTTAATTTGGAGGTAGCGTTGACCGAGAAGAAGGAGAGTTGACCACACTGCTTCGATGCTTCTCATGAAACTTATTGGCACCTTCCTTCCAAGAATTGTCTTTTCAACACTAATTTTTTTTATTCATTCCACACTTGAAATTGTGTGAAACCATATACAAATCAAGCCCACACTTTGAGAATCTCTCTCTCTCTCTCTCTACATCTCTCTCTCTCTCTCTCTAAGAAGAAGATGAAGCAGACCGGAGAGTTGAGTCATGGAACGCGACGAGCCGAGTCAATGATGACTCCCTATCCTTCAAACTTGTTTGAATTTCTTGCTACTTTCTTACAAGAATTTATAACAATTTCTTGAATCAAATTTGTGAACAAGGATGTAATATTGTTTGAAATAGGTGCACTCTAAGACCATCTCCAACCATTTTACTCAAATCCATACTCAAATCTTGATTTTGCCACCAAATTTGCCACTATCTCCAACCCTTTAAACTCAAATTGGAAAATTCTCTTACAATATTCTTAATTTTTATTTTTCAAATTTTATTTAATATCAAATATTTATTTATTTTAGTTCATAAAAAAATTAACTTAATTGGTTTCAATTATAAAAAAATATCTATGAACTATAAATCTTATTAAAAATACCAAAATTATATTATAAAATTCATCACAAATACATATTAATATACTAAAGAAAATAATCTAGTCATACAATACAATGTAAATAAATAACATAATGACACAAATTATAACTAACATTCCGAATTAGACCATTTTTGGTCACACGTAGAAGTCAAATACAATTCTACTTTGCCTAACAATATCACTGAAGTCAAAAAGGAGAAGAATCATCTCGTGTTATGGAATCCCTGGAAGAAGGAAATAAAATGTTTTAAGATTTAATGGCTGAATCAAACGCATGTCAAGAACGAATTTTAGATTTCTATTAATTATAATTCATGTTTATATTTATTAAAATATATAATCTACAATATAATGCAATACTTATAGATATATAAATTATATAATGTATCAAATACCAAATATCAAGTATATAAAATCAATACATAAAATATAATAACTCAAAATGTGGAATTAAATAAATAAAATAATTGAAAAGAAAAACAGAAATAATTGTAAATGAAAAAGAAAAGAAAAAAAATTGAGTTTGTGAATAGTAAGTGACAAATTTGCCACTTACTATTCACAAACTCAAATTTGAATTCAATTTTGAGGCTCCATTGGAACTCCCATTTCCATAAAATTGAGTTTGAGTGTGGAGTTGAGTAACCCCTTGGAAATGCTCTAAGTATTGAAATTTAAAACACTTTAGGTTACATTATTTTGAAAAATAAAAATAAAAAATTCTGAGCTACGTGTTTAATTCGGCTAAGAATAAATTTTATTCATATATGATTAAATGCAACTTGAAAATCAACTTGAAATGTGATTATTTTCTATTATTTTCTTGTGTATTTTTTTCTCTGTCTCTGGTACTACATAAGTAGTTCCATTAATTCTGCATAAACTCCAAATCATAATCTCTTAAAGCTCATCAATCACATAATAGTGTGGAGCACTGAATTCCAATTGGGTCTTTAAATACAATCAAATAGAAGTCCCAAGGATAAGATATGTGTTTTTTCTTAAATTTGTTATCGAATTAATCTCAAATGACAGTTCAATCATATCTAATAATAAATACAATACGATGATACTAAAACCACTTAAAATGAAAGAGATTTTAATTAAGAGCAAGTCTTGTGTGAGATCGTCTCACGGATCTTTTTTCGTGAGACGGGTCAACCCATAATCCACATTTAGCAATCAATTTATATGAAAGTTTGTGGATATGGGTTCAAAATTCATGGGTAATAAGGATCCATCTCACGAAAACTATCCGTGAGATCGTTTCACGTGAGTTTTTGTGTTTAATCAATCGATAATTCTAATGATTTTATTGAAATCAAGAAAATTATAATTAAAAACCACTGCAAATTTTCTTAACAAAGAAAATCTGAGTAAATAAAATATCAATTTTTATGATAATAAAGCTCATGATACGTAAATCATATACATTTGTAATTTTTAACATATTTATAATTTAAATTATAATAGAAACCTATAAAATCATATACAGGTTTTCCAGAAAAAGGAAAGCATTATCTTATTACTTCATTACAAAATTATTAGTTTAATTCATTGCTCTCTAAAGTGAGTATATATATATAAACGGTATATGGTATGTGATAATAGTAGGGGTGTGCACGATTCGGATAAATTCAGAGAATTGAAAATCTTAGGAATCAAATCAAATTTTGGAGAATTCAAAAATGTTTCTCCGAAACCAAACCAAAATAAAAATTCTCCAAACTCAAACCAAACCAAGTTTCGGTTCGGTTCAATTTGGAGATTTGGTTCTTATTGTTCAAATCAATTCATGATAGAGATTTAGATTTTCAGAGATTTTTCAAAAAAAAAAAAAAATTAAACCAAAGAGAAAAAAAAATTAGAAGAGAAATCTTTTTAGATGAAATGCATCCAATCAGAAAAATAATAACTATAAACTAATTAAATTTAATAATATGAAGATAATAACTCAAACCCTTTGAATTATTAACATGTAAGTTTCATCTTCTATTTTGCAATTAGATATTATGTAAATCGCATTTAAAGTAAAAAAATATTATAGAATATATATGGTACATTATTAATTAAAAAAGTAAAATATTAATAATATTTAAGGAAAAAAAAATTTGATCCTCTAACTTTAACTCTTTAGATTTTTGGTCATTTATCTTTCATTTTTTGATTTTTAATCCTTTATATTTAAATTTTATCATTTTTTAGTCCTTTGACCTACTATAGCAAGTAAATTACAAATTTTGACCTGTTATAGTAAGTAAATTACAATTTTTTTAATTAAAAATTACTTTTAACACTAAACATTTTTTTTTCAAATTGAGACCAAACTAACTTTTTATAATTAATATTGTGTATTCTTTATCTAACATGTTTAAACTAATATTAATAATTAAAAATAAACTTTCATTTTTCTATGTTGAGGATGTTTATATTATTAATAAAAAACTATAAGCCATATATCGAGATGAAAAATGATATATAATTACAATATTAATTTAGACATATTATATAAGAAATATAAAATTTTAATTTTAAGTACAACTTTTACAAAAATTTAATATTAATGTTATGCGAGTGTTGGATGAGTAGACATCTTCTAGATATATATTTAATATTTTAGATCATTTTTATGTCACTATAAGGCTTGTATTCTAATGTTGGATGGGTAGGAAGTGTTTCTAAATGGATTTTAAATTTTAGATGTTGGATGTGCACACACTTTCGAGATATATATTTTAAACTACCATTACATGAATATGATGAACACACATTGTTTCTCAATACATTTTAAATTACAATTGAATAATAAATCTTCGGGCCAAGACAAAGTTGTAAGTTTTGATGAAGTACAAAAAATCTGAGAACAACAAATATTTGCCTAAATTTATCATTTTTTTATAGTCTATATTACATATTTTTCATTTAAATTTTACAAAAATTTAAATAGAAATTTATATTTCTCATATAATACACCTAAATTAATATTGTAATTAAATATAATTTTCATCTCGATATATGGGTTATAGTATTTTTTTAATTAATTATTAATATTAAAATAATATAAACATCATGAACATAGAAAAATAAAGTTTATTTTTTAATTATTAATGTTAGTTTAGACATTTTAGATAAAGAATACACAATATTAATTAAAAAAGTTAGTTTGGTCTCAATTAAAAAAAATGGTTAGTGTTAAAAAGTAACTTTTTATTAAAAAAATTGTAATTTACTTGCTATAACAAGTTAAATTTTGTAATTTACCTGCTATAATAGGTCAGAGGACTAAAAAATGACAAATTTTAAACATATAGGACTAAAAATCAAAAGGTGAAACATAAAAGATCAAAAATCTAAGGACTTAAAGTTAGAGGACCAAAAAAAAATTTTTTTCCCTAATATTTATAATTATTAACTTATATGTATTATGTAATTATATCAGGATATATAAAAATAAATGACAAACACACATATATATACATATAAATAACGTTCTAAAACCGGTTCTTCGGTTCAGTTCAATTCGGTTTGGTTTCATCTCAATTCGGTTCAATTCTCGATTCGAATAATTGAAAACTCTCCAAGACCAAACCAAAAAGAAACTCGGTTCAATTCGATTCGAAGAAAGTCAAAAAGTCAACATAAATTTATAGTTCGGAACTTTTTCAGCACCATTTTCGCTTCAATTTCGGTAATCTTCGAGACCCATACAAAACCTTAGATAATAGTATATTTTTAAATTTAATTATAGGAATCGTCTTTGAATATAAAAAAACAAAGGATCATAATTGTTTAAAAATAGAAAAACGAAGAAGTTGTTTATAATATAATAAAAACACGAATTTTATTACGACTCGATTGATAATTGGCATGTGTAAGTTGCCCTAAATGGGGAACACTCCCGATTTTGAAAATTATTAAAATCGTTTTTCAAGTATAGTCGGTGTTGAAGTCAATCAGAATTAACTATTTTATTTTTAGCATTATTAGCATAACAAAACTTAAACTTATATATCAAGCTATTATTTCCATGAATAATCCCATACAAAATAAATGATTTTATGCATAAAAATTAAATATTTGGAATTAAGATAAATAAATGATTTTATGCAGAATACAGTATACATAAAAAAAAAATTAAAATAAAGTTTATAAAATTAAGATACGGTAGGTAATAAAAATTTGGAATAGTTTTGTCGCTTAGTGTGGAAATTGCTGCGCAAAGGGCACTTCATAGTTTAATACCCATCTGTGTTGTTATCAAAAAAAATCAATAATATATGTTGGTATAATATTATAATTAAATATTATTATTATTATTATAAGTAAATGGGAATAATTAGTGTCTAAGTAGTTAGGGTGGCTACAAGCTTCAAGGCCAAAATTTAATACCCCATAAATACAAATCATGCTAGGCCGGCAACCGGCATGAATCCTCTTTAAACCCCTTTATTATACATACCATAATTACACATTATTAAAATATTAAACTTGGGGCTCATCGAAAAAAACAAATTATACATCAATTAAAAACTATTTGAAAAGTAAAATCGAAACTGTTGAGAAAATAGACAAAAAAAAAAAAACTGACAAAAGTTGAACTGCTGCGGTCACGTCTAAGCTGAATCTCTGATACGCGAAATCAAGATAATATATCATAATTCTATTTGATATAAATAAAACCAACTAATTTAAATCAATTCATTATTTCATTTTTATTTTTTTTTTCCAAGGGGAATATAGATACGAATTAATATAGATGAAAGTGGATGGATGTCGATGGCCCAGGCCCAGGCCCAATAAGAAAGATGGACAAAACAATCAAGAATTCTGCTAAATGTACGAGACGCACACTAAGCAGAAACTACTTTGAACCAACATGTATAGTGCTTCTCAATATATTTGATCAACAAAAACAAGACATAGGAGAAGATTTGATCGGATCAACAAACTTACCTCAGACTAATGAATAGGTTTAAGAATCATCCTCGTCGTCGTCGTCGTCATCTTGAGAGGTGACTTGGGACTCTTCTGCCTCGTCATCATACTCATCTATCCGAATAGTCGTCTTGGCCGTTGTGATCTTTGTCAATGCTGCTGTTTTGCTCGCCCTTTGTGAACGGCTGTTGATCACAGTAGCTGGAACCACTGAAGTGGGAGAGACTTCTTCTTCAGACGAGGATGATTCTACGTCCCTTGCTCGTCTTCTTGCACGTCTTGCTCGCGTGGATGGTGGTGCTGGAGTTGGGGGCACTTCCATGGCCACATCTTCATCCAAGTTGAACTCCAGTTCCAATCTTTCTGATGAAGTATACAAGTAGTATAAGACATTAGATTTTGGAGTTGAGATCATGTGGAAAGCACATTACAATGACCAAGACTAGCCTTTTCTATTCATGAACTCATTGCATTAAGTAATGCATAACTTTAATGAGAAATGAAGGAGATATAGTTCATAAGGTGACTCTTTGCATTACCTAAGATCAAAGTGGCTTGATCAGTAGATAACTTCTCATCAGGACTCGTGTCTATTGCCTTTAGCCGTTCAACCATATGCCTCAGTTCCTTCATAACATCTTTTTCAGCAGCTGTGGCTATAGCCACGCGACTCAAAATCATACGCATCAGCTTTATTACCCCTTGTTCTGAAACTCGAAAGTGAAGCAACACAAGTATTCTACAAAGTGCAGCAATGTATGATTTTTCTGCAGCTGTCTTCTTTGCATGAAAGCTTGCCACCTTCATTTGGGGGGAGCAATAAAATTCTTGAGTATCATCTAAAAACTGAGATTCTTAAATATAATCTCGAATAGCTACAATAGTGAAAATAAATCAATGTACCTCTACTGCTATTCGTAGTGCAAGCCCTTCCTCTCCACTCTTAAAATCGAGTGAAGGGTCTGCCTCAACACCAGGATTCTCATTTTCATTAGAATCTGGCTTCTTCGTCTCTTTCGAAAATAAAGGAGCTTGCATCATTTGCAGCATAAAGCGTGATGCTTGCACAGCATGCTTACGCATGTTAGACACCATAACAGTAGATCCTACAGAGTTACCATTGACACCAGGCCACAATGAACGCATAACTGGAACAAAAGCCTTTGATATACATCTCTGCAATTTTAGTTGAAATGATTAGAAAACAACATAACTAAAAAACCGCTTAGAAATGCTGTTGTATCAACTCAGACCTTGTGATTTATGGAAAGGGATGGATAGTGCTCAAAGAAAACTGAAAGACATTGTTTCAACCTACAGAAATTATGAAATCAGTTAGTTGTTCAATATTCTGCATGTATAAATAGGCCAGTAACCTACTAACCTCTGGAACTCTTCATTCTCAGTGCTGAAGTACAGTTTCATAAGCTTTGCCAATAGCAAGTGATGTGTCGAAGCATGTGAACCCGGAAACTTATTACTCACCAGAAGAATCTTCGCTAAACCTTCCCCTAGAACATCTTGCATTGATTGATTTTCTCCGTCTACAAAATCATCCCAATCATGTTCAAGTCCCGCGTAGAACAGATCAAGCAGTTCAATATCCGGATCCTCACTTTCGTTGCAAAATTCAACAACAGGGATTGAAGCAACTTTTTTATCACAAAGATATGATGAGAGGTGACAGTTCATGGATTTATCCATTTCGCTTGGACCATGCCATATTGCAAGATCAAGTAATGCCTTAGAAGCCATTATTCTAACAGTAGAAGGTCCTTTAACAAAAGAACATCTTAACTGTTTTACTATATTCTCGCTGGGCTTTCTCCCTAACAACCCATAAAGACCAAGGCACCTAACAGAAGCCCTCTGGACATCCAAGTTGGAATTTTTTGCCTGCATTTACAAAGCACAAACCAAACAGTCATTGGGTTTATTAAATGACAACAACATGATATGATTACATAGCCGGTTGGAAAGAGAGATTTTCAGAGAGGCATACCCCAGGGAGCAATAAAGAGTGAAGAATTTCAGCAGGGTCAATTGCTTTTCCCTGCATATGTCGAAATGAAGTTGTGTTCTCCAAAAGAAGTGCAATCACAGCAAGACAGTGCAGCCACTGCTTCCAATCCGCAGTTCTCTCCCTGCAAGGCCGAGCAAGTTCTTCTATCACCATAAGAACAACCTCTTCAAACTCCCCTGTAGCTGCATGCACTTTCTTTGCCAATTCTGCTACAGCAGCAGCCCAATTTCTCTCCCCTCCTAAATTGAAACCATCTCCAATGACAATTTCATTTCCATTGTCATCCACTTCATGATCAAGGACCATATGCAACAAACTCTGAACAAATTCACCGGCCACCTTTCTGTTAGAAGCATCAGAGAAATCAAGCATAGCACCCAGAAGTAGCAGTTGCCGAGATACAAATCGAAAGTTTGGCCCTGTAAGATCAGATCGAATGAAAATGTATATTTTCAAACTTAACAAAAACTGTTATGCTAAAGTTCACCTACCAGCGGTGATATGAGCGTTAACCAATTCAACATATTCAGAAATAGAGGCAGGGAGAATTTTATCGAGAAGATCATTGTTATCTGAAGCTTCCTCTGCATATACTGCTGATTCTGTTCCCATAGTCATAGCAGCATCAGAGCCCTTTTTCTGGTTGAAGATGAGAAAAAGTCATTAGCAACGTAGCACTAAAGCAGTTAAAGACATAAGCTACATTCCTATAAAATAGAAAACATATAATCTTTTCCCATTCATAATGGTATATAGTCATCAACTTTGTCACTTTTAGCTTTTCTGAAAGTTGCATAAACATCACATAACAAGGAAGATGGGATAGAGTAGAATCAAAAATGTCAAGGAGTTAATTGCCAGCGCAGCATTAACAATCATCACTTCTCACTTTTAACTTCACAGACTTATATAGTACACACTTTGGATGTGAAGGCTTCATTATAAAGAGTTAAGGAAGCGAAAACAGTGTTCCTCATATATGAGTTCAAAACAAACATTTCATTAAAACAATGAGATAACGTTGGCAGTACAAAGTAGCAAATTACAAGTTATATTTTAAAACTAGATCATCTAAAATTCCCCAAGACTGACCATAATGTGGACAGGACAAGGGTACTTAAAAGGCCTTTTAACTGGTTCTCTTTGTAAACCACAAATTCAAGTACAAACTTTTAATTACAAGACAAGCATGCAAAAAATGGCTTGGAGTAGGACATGCACTTCTCACACAGAATAATATACGAAAAGCTCTGTCAATTTCAAAGGGCCATCTTAAATCAAACCTTAGATTGTATATGCGCACGCAATAAAAGACCTGGAAATCACTCGAGGGATATATATATACATACACATACATATACACACATATATATACATATACATATATATAGCATAGGGCATGAAGGGAAAATAGCAACTTAAGATCTATCTCACGAAATTCACTAAGGCTTCTACTAACACTTCACTTCTGAAAAAGAGATAAAAGAGAAAAACGTTAAGATAACTTACAACCATATGCTATGCATTACCTTATTCTGAAGGTAAATCAGCTCAATAAATTCTTTAAGATCAAATGCAAAGCTGATAAACCGTTTGTTTACATAGTACTTACATGTGCTTCCATGTGAAGGTGTTTACAGACCATTCTCCAAAAAAGAGCCACTTCTGCATCCATTAGCTGAATAGAATGATTGTGTTGTCCTGCTTTTTATATTGGTAAACATAAAAGAACAAATAATCAAGCTCAACCATACATCATGAGAAAATCATCTACAAACACTTAAAAAACAAAAACAGAATAAGCAAACGAGCAAATAAACACAAAATCCTTTTCTGCATCGGACAATCTTAGAGAGGAATATTTTTCTCCAAATTTTCAAACTGATGAAAAATGATTGAAACAGTAATAGATATTAAAGTGAAGCTCTACTGAAATTCTTGCTGATATTCAGTAATGCAGTCAACCTATGAAGCATTGCACATCACCAGAAAATCTTGCTAACTTTGAGCAAACCCCATGGTTTGAAGACCTCAGACACCACATGTTTCTTGAATGTAATCAACCTAAACCATTTTTTTCTGCACATATTGCTGAAGAAGTATGTAACTTATGGACATTGGATTGCAATAATGTAGCAGGACTATGATAAATTTCATGGTCTATTGAGATTTAACTGAAGAATGAACAAAAGATGAACTATTGGCCAACACAAAGTATAAATGAATATTGATGTAATAACCTTCAGCTGAGTCAGCATTGGATACAAAGAAGTTCCGAAGGGTTTGGCCATCCTGCAATTTTACCAATCCTGCTTTAAGAAGAGCGGACATTACTGTCTCTCCAACTGATTCATAGGTTTCAACATCAAGAAATTTAAGTAGTTCTATAGGGTCTCCACTGCAACATTTGTCTAGCCACTCATCCTTCATCATCCTGAAGCACTCCTTTGCAGCAGCTGCAGATCGCTCAGCAAGCCCCCTCCGAAGAATAGTTGTTCTGAACTTGATGCTGCAAGATACGATAGGAAAAGCTTACAAACATTATAAAGATTGAATATACAAATCCTGCAGATAGAGGGCCAAATTGAAGCGGAAAAATCATGAGGGAACACTGGTTACATAATTTTGAATGCAACATAGGTAGAAAATACAATGACACTTGAAAGTTAACAATAGAAATGCATTGTAGAGAAATGAGTTGGATGCTATAGGGTTAAACGATTGACTTACCTTAGGCTCTGTAGTGGGAATTTACTGGCTAGAAAACAGTATGCTGCAGTCCGAACGGACTCACTCACATCCAGAGTGCAATCAATTATCACTGATAAAGTCATACTTGAAGGAGGCAACGACAACACAATAATCTTACGCACATCCTGCAAATTTTCGAATCAAACTTAAGAACATGCCGATATATGGCATTCTGCTACATAAGTGATTCTTCTTTTACCCCCTCCAATCAGAGTTCTAATAAAATTGAAGTTATATTAGTATTTTTACTAAAGTCGTTATAATCATGTTTAAACACTAGCAGTACACAGAAGTGTGTCACTATGTCATTTAAAATGTGATCAAGCGGACCAAAATAAAATCCAAGGTTCGATCACAAAATAGTTAAAGAACGTACCCCATTCTGCTCAAGCGGAAGTTTCTGAAGGAACAATTCAAGAATGTCACTATTATCTGAATCATTTGCAAAGCGTGCAAGAGACCTAATTGCAAATGATCGAACTGCAGAGATCTTATCACTTGCCCGTACCTTCATACATTCTATCACCTCATCCCAAAGTTCATCGCTCACTTCAGCATCATCTGGCAACCGCATAATGATCTGTGTGGCAACAAAAAAGACATAAAATTACTCTCAGAAAGTTTCCAATCATGTCACACAGTTCAGATAGTCAAGTGAAATACCAAAAGCTAGTGGACCTAATTGAATGAAGACCTCCACCAAAAAATAATATGTTTAAGAAAACGATTTGTGATCTCAACTGACATGAAAGAAAACACCAAAATTACCATAACCTAGCAATACAAGCAAAATTAAACTATGAGTGCTAAATTCCCTTCTGTTCGACTTCAGTCTCCCAATTTCAGTAGGACTTACTTTTTTCCAACTAATTTACTAATAATATCTATGAATGCCGAAAATTCAGGAAGTCAGGAAAGCACAAAGCAAAAGAGTTCAACACACCTCAGAAACGATCTGACAAGCCCTAAATCTCGCAGTCCTATTGGCCGCAGCAGCAGCTACAAGAAGAAACTTGAGGAAATTCTCAAAAAATACATCATCAGAATCGCCATTGCCACCACACGAGCAAGCAAAGACGGAGACAAACTTGATTATACGCTCCGCCGAGGCCGTGCGGCGCTGGAAATCGAAGAGGGGAGTAAGGACTTCGCAAAACGCCGGGCAGAATTGGTCCGGCGATGAGGAGCGGAGAGCGGCGAGTTCCTTGAGCTTGCGGATATGAGTGGCGTGCGAAGTTCGTACATCGTCGAAAATCTTCGCGATCTTGACAGACAATTTCCGATGTTCTTCCGATTTTCCGGTCGCCATCGTCACTTTTCAGAAGATTTCTTTTGATCCTTCCTTTTGAAATGGTGCCGTAATGAAATAGAAGCGGGAAATTTTTGACTTTTTATTGGGCCGATTGTTTGTATTGGACCATCTAATTTATTTAAATTGGGCCTAGTTGTAATTTCACGTAAATAGGCCTAAACTAATATAGACACATAGTTGATTGTGCTAAAATAATGTTAAATGTTTTAATTTTGCCAAATATTTGATCATCGATTTCATTTTATTTCGAATTTTGAGACAGTTTTTTGTGTGACGTGGTCAGATATGGTGAAAAAAAATCCACATATTAAAAAGATCAAATGTTAATTCAAAAAAGAGTACAGATTATATATATTATAGATATCAAATTTTGCACATATATATATATATATATATATATATATACACACGTTGCTCTCTTGTACACCTGTTGCACGAATCTCAACCGAGCCACACGCTGGTTGGGCCGGCCCGCCCAGCCCAGCCCACGCCTCTTTACTTTTTCGCGTGTTTTGTTCGTTACCTTCATGTTATGTTAGTGTTACCTTCGTGTTATGTTAGTGTTACCTCATTTCCAGATTTCATACCCTTATTTTTAAATTATTGAATTAAAATAACACGAAGGTAACACTAACATAACATGAAAATAAAAAAACAATGTTAATCATATCTTCATGTTATGTTAGACTGACCTTCATGTTATGTTAGTGTTACATTCATATTATGTTAGTGTTACATGAAGGTAACACTAACATAACATGAAGGTAAAATTAACATAATATGAAGGTATGACTGCGTGAAGCTCCTGATGGGTTTGAGCGCACCCATCAGGCCCGTGGAAGCGCGGTGGGGAGCGTGAAAACGCGCGTTAGGGGCGCATGGATATATGAAGCTATGCAAACGTCCTCTACCTGAACACGTTCAACATAATGGGCTTCGAAGTCAGCCAACTTCGACCCTGCCAAGATGTGGTGGAAGGCTTTACAGGCCACAAACCTTAGGTTTTAGGTGTGTGCGACTTGAAAGTAAGCTTCGGAAAAGGAGAAGCCGAAATCAACTTAAGCACATTTGTAAACATTTCATCCCAATAATATGCAATATGGGGATGACCACTCCTCTCGAAACCTTCGGGCTGTGGTATCAATGCACCACTTATTCCTAAAGTTCCCCATAGGAGACTCAGTATATGTGGTGAAGGGAAGCCAGCTCACAGCAAGGGAATGCAGTTCGGCACTCAAACCGTGAGCCATATTCCTGACTGGAGGCTCTAACTAAGAGGATCTTGAGGAAGAATTCATAAATCCAAGGCAAGAGAAAAGGAGGAAAAAAGCCGCCACAATAAAGGAGTTGGACATGGTATCCTTTTCAAAGGACCGACCAGAACAAGTGATTAAAGTAGGCAGAGACTTAAGAGGACAAGTCAGAGATGACCTGATCGAATTACTGAGGAGTAACACTGACGTCTTTGCTTGGGCACACGAAGACATGGAAGGAAACAGGCCGCAAGACGCCTGCCACAAGCTCAACATACGACCTGAAGCAAAACCAGTCGTACAGAAGAGGAGAAGGCTAAGCCCTAATAGGTATAAGGGGTTAGAGTTAGAGGTGCAGAAATTGTTTGGCAACGGGTTCATCAAAGAAACACAATACGCCATATGGGTATCAAATCCCGTTCTGGTGAAGAAATCAAATGGGACCTGGAGGATGTGCATAGACTTCACCGACTTGAACAAAGTTTGCCCAAAGGACTGCTTCCCGCTACCGAATATCGACCAACTGGTAGACACAACTGTCGGCCATGAAATTGAGCTTCATGGACGCGTATTCGGGATATCACCAAATACTCATGGCAGAAGAGGACCAAATCCAACTAGATTGAATAAACACCAATTTCAGAAATTCTATGATTTGGATTTTGTGTCAAAGTTCACAATCACATAATAGAGCAAAGCATCAACATCGAACATCTAAGTCGGATCGACCCGACCCGAATCCCCAAGTCTGGGTCTCCATGTTCAACCAACTTGGAAAAACTGCAAAAATTTAGAAAATAAAATAAAATACTTTACTCAAATATTTTTCTCCTTTGTTGAGTTTCTTAAGTTTTGTATACTAACTTTTGTCTAATTTAAAAATACCACAAAAACTTGTGTAAGACCGTCTCACAGATCATTTTTGTGAGATAGATTCTGTTTATCCATTAATCAAACTCATATTCATAAATTTATATATAAATTATGAAATGTGGGTCATTGATTGACCCATTTCACAAGAAATGATCCATGAGACAGTCTCACATGAGAACTACTCTAAAATTATTTATTGTACTAACCTTTTATTTAGTGTTAAACATGAATTGATGGCATAGATTTTATTACGTCATTATAGTTATATCTTTTAATTTCTATAAAATAACCTTAAACAACAGTAATTTTAAAACAGTGAAGTAGTAACAACTCTTTACTTGAATTTTTTTTTTTTTTTTTCTTTTTCATTCTCCATTTTCAACT
Organism: Scutellaria baicalensis; assembly: GCA_005771605.1. Lineage (NCBI taxonomy): Eukaryota > Viridiplantae > Streptophyta > Magnoliopsida > Lamiales > Lamiaceae > Scutellaria > Scutellaria baicalensis. Next base: position 15,855,961 of record CM016727.1, read on the forward strand.
TTTTTTTTCCTTACAATTTACATGGAAGGATATAACTACATATTAGCATCAGTTTCATCTCAACAAAACATTCTTCAAGTCCTCTACACTAGTATCCATATCTGAGCTGGAATTTCCTTTACCAGAAATAGGAACACTTGAACTAGAATTCGATCTGCAAACACGTTTTCTTGGTATCGAATCACCACTATGATACCCTGCTGCATCATCGCACACCTGCAAACCAACTGTACCCAATTTGATATGCCTGCTAGATCCTTTTGAATCAAGGAGAACTTGATTCTCACTAAATGTTCCTACTGCACCAAATGGTCCGAATTCATGACCAGCAGCAACATTATTGGGGTATGGAGAAGACGGTTTGTAAGAATTCAGGTTCAAATGTGATGCATCGAGCTTGATATCAACCCCCTTATCGCCCAGTGCTAATCCAACCGAGTGCCTATCTGATGTGCTGCATGCATTGTTGCCTCCAATCGGGGTACTTAACACCGGACCTATATCAATATCTGCATCTGTTTCATCTACGGGTAGTTCCTGCAATAACTTAACAAAAACTTGTAAGAAATTATTGTATACCTGCACAATACAGAAGTGAAAATTATATGCCAAATATAACATCAAGGAAATTAAACTGAGGGATCAAACAGTATCAATTAAAAATACTTCTCTTAAAACTTAGAGATAACTACAAAAACCCAGCTTTCATTGAAAACTTACAAATACCACCTTCCAAATTAGTTTTTTCACAAACCACACAAGTTGGGGGGTAATTGTAATGAAAATCCAAACCGGCACTTGCCCCAAAATTTAGTAATATTTAGAGCAGATAATTACAGAAATAATACCTCATTTGGGGTGTTCACAACTAGTTCCGAGCCAGACATACTGTCTCTTTCTGAATCAGCCATCTCCTCACACTCAAACTCAACATTCGCCCCAAATTCTTCCTCAGAGTCGCTCAACTCTTCCTGTTCCATTATAATTTGAGGGAGGGACTCTTCTTGCATGTTATCAGAAACTCTCCTACTTACTTTGTATCTGGATGTAACCAGTGGGATGTCACCTGAGTCAAGCTCTGCACTCATCATATCCGGTGCAGAATCTCTCTTCTTGCTAGAACCCCTTACACTTTCAGATTCCACGACTATCGACGTGCCAGCACCATGTGGGCTCATATTTCTGCTTTCTGTAGCTTCTTGATTCTTGGATGTGAAACTCAGACGAATGTTCAGGTCCAGTTTATCAGCCCGTCCACTATGGCTGGTGGTTTTTGTACCTGAAATACCATCTACAGAGGGCGTACTAGTGGAAGCAGGAGGATTTCGAATTGAAGCAGATTTTCGCTTTGATTCCGAAATGGAAGGAAGCCTATGTGCTGCAACGGACTCTGCATCCACGTCATTGTGTAGAAGTGGGTGAAAGTTAACACCCGGTGTTGAAGCATTTTTCTCAGGAGTCTTAGATGAATTGCTGAGAAAGTTGACAGCATCTCTTATATGCCGGGGATTATGAAAAAGACTGAGACTTAGTTGTGGCTGCTTTCCTGAAAAGAAAGTGAAAGAGCTAGATGTGCTAGTACTGCTTGGATGGTAACGCACATCACCATCTTGAGGTGTCTGCAATAGCAGAGGATGCATGTGAAAATCTGAGTCATCTCTCTCTACCATACATCTATCATTTGTGACCTCTGAATGATTTCGATGCTGACTACTAGCAATATTATTGACAGGGTTGTTCCTACTCAGTCCAGATTTCATGGAAGAGTCAACTCCTGAGTTCATGGTACTCCTAGCATGCAGATCTCTATTTTCTACAACCATACTTGCAATTCTTGGTGCATTGCCCAAAACCTTTGCAGATGTAACTGCCTGAGAGCTTTTGAAAGCTGATTGTGACATAACTCGAACAGACGAAGGCAAATTCACAGGAGGCAAGTCTGGAGCTAATTTAACCAGGCGTGCAGCATTTGGTCTACGAGCTCGATAGGGCCGAGGAACTACTTGAGAACTTGACAACCTTAGAAAAGCAAGTAAAAAGTACAGTAATTTATCTCAATAATAAACACAACACACAACACCATGGAAAATCAAAGTATCAACCCATTACCTTGAAGCAGCTGGTGACTTGGATAACATAGGGGGTTGGATATCTCCATATCCATAATTATATTTCTGTTCACAAGCTTGAGGACCCTCCCTAGATGGGAGTCCAGAAGGAAAGCTTGAAGAAACATTGTTCTCTGGCATCCAACCTGCCAAAAATGCCTCATGAAGATATGCTTCATCTTCCTTGTCCATGCAGTTATCTCCACTGTGAGTTTCTTCAACAGCGTTGTCAGAGCTATCACCCTTCAGATAAAGTATCTTTATAAATACAAGTATTTAGTTTAAAATAAGAAAACAACCCCAAATTTCGAATTTCATGGAAGAGCTCAATTTAATGATTGAACACATTTAGTGCCGAAATCAGAAAAATTGTCATACATGTGAAATACTGAACATATATTTTCACAAACCCAGTAACCTGACTATAACAGCATTACGTATAATCATGTTCCGAATAATTTATCCATAATGTACTCAGTCTTGTCATTTTATAACTGATAAAGAGTATCCTTCTCTAGTCTGCTCTTTCTCATCAATTCATCTTCGCTCCATAAATCCCCTTACAATTATAACAGCAAACATGATTATAGTTGAAAAGAATCCGATTCTATTTAAAAATCAGCTTCTGCATAATATTCACATAACAAGTTCAGAAATATGAATCATATTGCTTGAAGAAAAACCAAGCAAGAAGTAAGGATACATCCAGGCAAGAAGGAACTATAGCATTACACTTGTATCATCTAGACTTCCGAGTTCATATTAAGTACTACCAGCAACACTAGCAAAAACCATGAGGCTGAGACCACATGCATACTTGTTAGAGGCGCGCCCGAGACGCGAGGCGCAAGGGGCGCCAAGGGCAGCGCCTCTGGAGAGGTGAGGCGGGCGCAGATAAGGAGGCGGGCGCCTCCGTGCGCCTCCTGCGCTTCGAGGCGCGCCTCTGCTACATCCTCTTTTATCTATTATTTAAAGTATTAAATATATATTTTTAGCCATATATATAAGATAGGGCTTGATATTAGGGTTTAATATTAGGGTTTAGAACATAGCCTCCACTTCTATTCTCTTCCTCAAACTTCAGACTGCTGACCGCTGCTGACCCGCCGCCGTCGCCGACCGCCGCCGCCGCCGCCGCCTCCGACGCCTGCTGCCGGATATGTGTTTTGTGACTTAGACTTGAATTTTGAACTATGTTTTATGTGGTTTATCATTTATTTTGAGTTTGAACTTGGTGTGATGGATTTATTAGACTTAATTTAAGTGGTTTATATATTTATTAAATTTTTTATTAATTTTGCGCCTCTGTTCAAGAGGCGCGCGCCTCGGGCGCTAGGGAGAGCCTTGCGCCTCTGTGCGCCTCTTAAATCTATGACCACATGGTAGCTGGAGTCTAACTAGTGTGGAAAGTTCAGCATACAATTCAAGAAAGATAAGAATAGAATCTATCTGCCCCAGAGGGTATCAAATTGCCAGCCTTTGCTCTTCACCATGAACCCCATATGAATTTTTTATTTACTCAACTCTGTTCTTTTGATTCAAAACGAAGGAAAAGAAAGGAATGTAAAACAGAAGTAACTAATTTGGATTCCAACTCTAAAAGATCAAAAACAATAAAATAAATAATACATAAAAGCAAAGCCACAATAAATATATAATAATTAGACAATAATTTCAAAACTCTGTTAAAACCCCTGAAGGATTGTATTTCAGTTAAAGATCTTGAGTTTTCAAGGTGGACTGCTTTTAAGACTATCAGGAATAAAATAAGGTAACAACCCAACAGGAAAACTTAGCAAGGGAAAAAAATGCTCTCTCCATGTGATCTGCCTATTAACATGATATGAGAATGAAGCCATTTAGCAAGGGAATTGATGGTACTTGATATACAAGAAAGGAGTAATATTGGACGACAACAACATATTGATCCAGTAACCGACTCACTAACAGATTAAGAATCCATTTCAAAGGCAACTTGAACCTACAAAGTTGAGGTCAGAACTATATGGTACCTCTTTCTCAGATGATGAATGCCAAGTTGAAGGAGAAGGTTTGGTGCTTTTTCTCCTTAATTCATATAAACGTCGCTTAGCTTTCTTGTTTGCATCAGATTTATATGATTTTTGTGTGCCAGAAGCAATGCGCCACTGCCTTGGAAGTAAGGAAGGATCTCTATAAGGAACGAAAAATCTCCATATAGATATCCAGTCGAGCTTAAACTTTTTCAATCCCTGAGTCATTTGAATTGATTACATAATAGGAAAACAAATGTCTCAAAAACTTTTTCCAACATTAATCACATAAGAGCATACCACTTCAATACGAGCAATCTCTTCTGAGGTCAAGGGAGAGTTTTTAATCCTTCTGACAGCCTTAAAGACACAATGAGCAATTCTGCTTTTAAATGGAGCAACATTCGAAGTTAACCTTTCTTTATATCAGAAATCATCACAAACCTTTATTGGATTCTCTGATGCTTTTGATGATGCACGATTCTTCTGCCTCACAAAGATCTGTTTCACAACAAATATCATCACAATGAATCAGCATGAATTTTCTTGCTAAATAACATCATACAAACTAGAGAAACTGACATTCACCCTTCATGTGAAAATGTCATTGCAGTCATTACAAAATACTGTACAGAAATGTTCCATTAACAGTTGCTCATAATCTTCAAACTATATACCCTCCATAAAGGCAGCTTCATATTTACAGTTATGATAAATTACATCACCTGATGCCTAGATTTGCACGGAAGAAACCTCTGTTGTATAGCCTTCCAGTCAGTATTATACTCCATCAACCCCAGTGCTAGCAATCTGCAAGTTCCATGTTCAGAAAACTGTGAAGTATAAAAGAAGAAACTGCTGCACACATGTGCATGAGTGTAATTGAGCATTTTCACAGGGTGATGCTAAAAAAAGCTGATTGAACAAATACGATAAGGATTATATTTGATTACTTTTAGTAATTGGTTTGCAAAATACCACTAGGAAAAGATTCACAAGTACTTTTCTTCCCAGAACTTTAATCAATATGAAGATTCTGCACCACACAAATATTTATAAGGACCGCTAATAAATCACATGTATTAAGGACATAAATTTCCTATAATATAGAACCCTGCATCCAGGTCACTGTAGAAACATGAAAAAATGATTCTGGAGTAGTCCTTGGAACAAGCACATTCACGAGCAGACACACATGATAGACCAACCAAAAAGGGGCAGTAGAACCTTGTATCAGAAGTAGGTAACCAGATGAAAATTATTTTCTTTCCACAAGATTTCCTAGGTGATCTAGACAAGAAACTGAAAAGTTGTTTTCTAGGTTACTAATGAGGGGAACTTATGATAGCTAAAACTAAACACGTTAGTGATTATTTAGAAGGCACTTCCTTATATATGAGACAAAGATGTCATAAGATAAAGATAACCAAGGTACCCCTCCAGCCTATTTAAGATAAATTTATAAATTACTATATGATGGATAAGAGCACAAAAATTATGACGATGCCAAGTACTCACCGTGAGCATCATAGTATTTAAAACCTAGTTGCACATATAAGTCATTACTGAGTAGATCTTTGGTGTGAATTTTCTAAGAATATGATTGAAAAGCAGTGATTTCAAACTCCTTTATCGCAGAAAACATCACTGTACAGAATGGTTAATGAAACATTATAAAAGAAAGCATACAACTCACTCATCCTCTGCATCAGTAAAGAGCACCCGATTTGCAATAGGAGCAGGAGGTGGCTTATGAGGATAAAGCGTGGGATTGAACAATGGCCAAAACCTCTGAGCTAATTTTGCAATCTCCTTGGGAACCAGAGCAACTGATTGATTTTTAGCCTTCTCAAGCAGAGTTGCAGCCATTGTCTTCTTGGACATTTGAATGTTGGATGAAGGAGAAAGCATCTCACTAGAATCAATGGGAGTGTTTCTGGTTTCTCCTTGACCATCTGATGCAACAGAACATATAGAATTGCGAAGAGGAAACAAGGGTTCCTTCTGACACTGAGTCTCAAAACCAAGTTCAATCTGATATCGTTCATATTCTCGAACAGCTGCCAAACATTTTACACAAACAGGCAACTCCAGTAAAGAACGAGAAGCAAACAATAACTCAGTAACAGGACAAACATATCATTGGTTCATTATGACATACCCGAAGAAACATCATCTATATAGTTTTCAACTAATCTGAGTGGAGCTACATCCATGACAGACAGCACCGGGCCACAAACGTAAGGCACCCATGAGGTGCATTCTGGAGTTTTACAATGGCCTCCCTGCTCATCAGGGAGATAAATGTGCCTCTTATTTGACATGGGATTGTTATCGGAATGAAGCAGTCTGTTGCTTCCAGAAGGAAAATTCAGCAGTGCATTTTTGTCGCTGCATTTAGATAGAAAAAAATTCTGAGGCCCATCTGAAACTGATGGATGAATGTATGGGGGGAAGAAGCAAAAGCTTGGGTATGGAACCGTTCTCCATTCCAATGCTTGATTATGTTTTTGATGCATCTGTACAACCAATTCCTTAACTTCAGAAGCAATGTGACTTTTCCCTGGCTCAAGAACACACAGAGAGAACACCTGAATTAGTAGCTGTACATGTTCGTGAATTAGACAATGCAACTGCCCAATCTGATGGGGAGTGAATCCATAAGAGTAACCATTATTCACAGTAGGCACATAGGACGGAGAAATGTTGGGTGTAAAGGGTTGTCCATCGAAAGATGAAAAGGTTCCGAGCGATGCAAATGGTACAAGGGGTCGCAATGGTCTATTTAATGGTTCTGAAAGCTTTTTACTGTGTTCCAAGGAAGCTTTGCGGTATCTATTTCGTCTGGTCCTGCGTCGTTCTTCAACCTCTTCAGGTTCGCTTTCCAGTGCCTCTTCAAGTTCAAGCTCAAAGTCAGCATCATTTTCTTCATCTTCATCATCAGCATTGACATTCAACTGTAAATTCTGGGAGTGATCACCTCTTAAAACTGCTGCAAGGAATTTTCTATATTCCTCTTCATCGTCAACATTTTGAAGATCATCTTCATCATCAGTTTCTTGAAGAAAGGTTTCAAGCTCATCAAGTGTGAAACTAGCAAGAGAATAACGAGCCCTTGTCCGCATACAGATGGCATCCTCAGTACCGATGTCAACCATGGATTTCCTGGAATCTGAAGCATTGCTAACATCCACCAGATTGATGGATCCATTCTCCTTATCAAATAGTGATCCATTCATAGATTGAGTAATCAAAGCAGATTCTTGGTTAGCTTCTACAGCATGAGCTGGGTCAGAAACCGTGTTTTGCATCACCCTTTCTTCACCATTCTCAACATTTCCACTAGTATGACAATCTTTCATAGTGTCTCCAGTTTTTTCCTTGGACTTTTTAGAAAAGGCTGCACAATGCTCTCCCTTACTATCAGCAACATCCATATCTAAGTCTTCAACTCCAGAACTTAAGCTTGAGGAAGCTTCCAAAGAGTTTGTATCTCTTAGGGAAGGATTGAAATCTGCATCTTCATCCTCGTCCTCTTCCTCAGCCACATACTCGTTTCCGTTACCATCCTCTTGATTATTCTCTTCGCCCACCACATTTTCATTTTGCAGATTGGAGTCCTCAGAGATCTTGGACAAATTAGAATTATCAGGAAGAGCATCTTGGTGATCCATGTCATGAACTTTAGAAGATGCTGAACACCCCCATTTCTCTGTTTGCCGAAACCATTTTATGATCTCTCTGACAATGAAAACAATCAACCGATCAAATTAGGGAAGAAGAGACAATGAAAACAATCAATCGAGCTCGAGTTCGGGCTCGAAAGCTCGTGAACACTAATTTTGGCCTCCATTTCAAGATTTACTAGAAAATAAACATAGTAACACAAATTAAATGCTTTTAAGAAGCAAACGGGTTTATAATTCAACAAGTAATATTTGCTCCAGATTATTGCCCTTAATTCAATCTTCACTAGTAACAAATCACAAGCTATAGATTAAAGTCTAAATATAATTGAAGAGAGAGAGAGAGAGAGAGATCATTTCCTAAAACAAAGAAAATGACATTTGAAAGCCATAAACCATAATTCCCTAGTTTAAGAGTCAAGAAAACTATAGCGAGCAGGCCAAATTTTGAAATCGCTGGATCTTCATCTCTCATAATTCACAATGAGAGTGGAAAAACTAAAATCCCAACTAGAATCCAAACATACGACAAAAATAGACAATCAAAATTGGGAAATTCAAATCATCAACTATAAGTAGTACCCATTTTTGAGGCTCCGCACCGATATACTCTGATAGTTCAACGGAAGAAGATGAGGAGCATAATACAGAGGCCATACCTAGAGAATAGGAGTAGCGAATGCAGGTGGCGGTGGTGAGCGGGGTGGCGGCAGGGGCGCAGCGTCGGGGACAAAGGCTGGGGCGGGCGGCGGCTGATAGAGAGGGGACGGCGGCGGGCGGCGGGCGGCGGGCTGAGAGAGAGGGGGACCGGGGCGGGTGAATGAGAGGTGAGAGAGAAATTGAATTTGGGGATTTCAAGTTTTAGATACTTGGAATTATTATTACCTAAAACTTGGAATTATTATCACTTATTACATGCTAGTCAATTTTTAGGCATTATTTTATAATATATGTAATATCTAGTTATGCTTTATGTAATACTAATATGTACTTGGGTATTACTCATGAATTTGACATTACTTACGGTAAAGGGAAATATATAGTTTACTTTCTCACGAATTCATTACAAGACTCGTGATATGTTAATACAAAAATATAAAATGTATAATTGTTTGTAACACTGATAAATATAAAAATGCAAAATATCTAATTATAAATATGTTTATTGTTGAAGTTATAAATTTTAGATAATATGTTATATTTTTTAAGAAATATATAATTTATTTTCGTTAATAAGTTGATATGTTAATATAAGAATGTAAAATGTATAATTGTAACACTAAAATTCTTACTCATGATAAATATAAAATGTAAAATATCTAATTATAGATATGTTATATGATTAAACTATAAATTTTAGATAATAAGTTATATTTTTTAAGAAATATAACATTTATTTTGTTAATAAGTTGAATAATATAAGAAATATATAATTTATCTCATGAGCGAAATCATTACAAGACTCGGTGATATATTAATATGAGAATGTAAAATGTATAATTGTAACGCTAAAATTCTACTGATGATAAATACAAAAACGTAAAATATATAATTATTGATATGTTTTATATTTAAGTTATAAATTTTAGATATTATGTTATATTTCTGACTTATAAATATATAATTTATCTTTGCTAATAAGTTGAATATATAATTAATAAGTTCGTTAATGTTTGTTTGTTAACAATATATAACCAATTATCTACTTACTTTGTTTGAAAACTAAATAAACCAAACACAAATATTCGATAGTTACGTTCAGATATATATGTGTGTGTGTGCACGCGCACGCGTGTGTATATTTCAAATCCTATAATATTGAAGAATCTAAACTCTAATTATTATTTCTATTTTAGTTATCTTAAAAGTTTAGTTTCAAATTTTTTAAAACACTAATTGGGCAGATATTGATAATTAATACATATTTTATATTTAGTTATATACGTATTTATAAGTTATAATTATGTGTGCTCCAAATATCAGATATAAATATTTAAAATATCATAATCGAAAATTCAAAATCAAGATACCCGAACTTTAATTTATATAAATATTTACAGCATTATATCTTTTATATAAAGATAATATATCATCACTACATTGTATCATTAATATCAAAATTTTAAAGATATTCAAATGACAATACAATTTATATATTAGAAATAAGTAAATTGTATTGAATTTTAATTGTTAATATGTTTATGAAATGAATATGTTTAATTTAATCTTGTAATATTTGTGTTAAGTATTTTTTAATTTATATATATTTAAATTTTAAATTTTAATAATATTATAAAATATATAAATAAACCAACCCACGAACACTAAACGAATATGCTAACGAACTCTTTACGAACCTAACGAACATGTTCGCGAGCCTGCTTAACGAACCTTGCCACGCCCCATTTTCAAAACAGCGGAAAAGGTACAAATTTTCATTTAGTTAGAATATTAACGGAGATAACACAACACTTTAAACGGGCGTGCAGAGATTTTCAAATTCCTGACAATTTTAACGCTTAAAGAAATAATTCAAAAGATAACTCTTGCAAAAAAAAAAAAAAAGGGTTACATGCAATTATACACACATCGAAAATAGAGGTTTATGTTCAGTATCTCAAGGCTAAACATTATGATACATAGAGAATTAGGGTTCTCAGAATACATGCAAAAGATAAAACATCTCTACTCATTCTCTTTCACCTCCAGAGTTTCCTGTAGATTAAAAGCATATAAGGGGTGAGTAAAAACACTGAATAGAGGGGGAGCACATATACATTTTCACGTTTTACGTTCAATATAAAATAAATGTATAACCTCATCTGGAACTTAGTCCAGTTAACCTCGTCTGGAACTTAGTCCAGTTCAACCTCGTCTGGAACTTAGTTCAGTTCAACGTCGTCTGGATCTTAGTCCAGTTAACCTCGTCTGGAACTTAGTCCAATTAACCTCGTCTGTAACTTAGTCCAGTTCAACCTCGTCTGGATTAGTCCAGTTAACCCCGTTTGGAACTTAGTCCAATTGGGATCCCACCTCTTCAAGCACATGTACATGCACAAACATTCGCACGTAATTCACATCTAAACATTTAGCATTCAACATTGACATTCACCTTTTAGAACATAACATTTATCGTTTGTCATTCACCATTGAAGGTTCACCTATTAAGGTTCACCGTCGTTCAACATTTACACTCCCATTTACTGTCACATTCCCATTACATTCACGTTCACATTCACATTTGATATCACAAATAACATTGGAAATCAATAGCATTTATAACGTCACGTAGTTAATCAATTTAAATTCATATGTTAAAAGAATTCATATATTCAAGTGCCTAATTTATAAAACAGACAAGATTTTACCCCCATCTTTGACAGTAGTAGCTCCTGCAAAAGTTTATAGCCTTATGTGTCCTTAATCTGATCCCCCTTTCGAATTTCCTATGAAATATTGAACGTTGACTTAGCGTATAATTTAAGGGTCTAATAATAGAATAATTCATAAAGATCTAAATCGTATGAAAGGTCTATGATCGACGTGTCTATGCTTAGGGTTCATTGGAGACTAAGGTTTGTTGTGATCGTAACCCTAAAACTAGGATTTTATTGTTCACGGTTTAAATCGTCGTATTGTATTAATTTGGAGGTTAAAATTAACATTCTATGAATTTATAGGGTATAAAATGCAATTAATAGAAAGTTTTGGGGTCATAATACAATTTCAGCAGGTTTTAGGGGTCAAATTATAACTTCTACAAGTTCTAGGGGTCAAATCTGGAATTTAACTTAAGTTTAGGGACTGAAATTAAAGTCTTTCAAACCTTATGGACTAATCTGAAATATTAAGAAAGTTAAGCACGTAAGCATAAATAAGGAAAAGGTTGGAAATTGCATTTAAGCCCCTGAATTAAGTCTAATTTTCAAAAGCAATCCCAGCCTCCCTTCCCCCTTCTCCAAGCCTCATCGCCCAACCCCCTCCTTCGCCGTTGCACAACTGCCGACGACGAGCAGGTCGTCGGCGACCACTACAGACCCACCAACACACCCGACTCGCCCAAAACCGCAGCCCACAACACCCATGACACACATGCATGCGCACACACACACCCTGCGCCGCCCAACACCGAGGCAGCAGCGACGCGAGAAAGGGAGAGCGAGAGAGAGACACGTCGTCAGCGGCGACAGACGAGGACGGCGGCAGAACAGAAACAGATACAAAATAAGAAGAACAATATTAAATTGGATGGGACTATCCACACCCCTCTCATTTCTAAATTTATCCCATAATAAAATAAATGAAAACTAATATAATTCAAAAGACTAAAATATCCTTTTATTTGCATAAAATTTCTCTCTTTTTCATCTTCTTCTCCGTTTTCTTTTTTTTTTTCTGAAACTCAATCACAAAATATTACACATTTCACATCTTAAACACTGCAGAGAGTCATGATCCTCACGAAATGGTAGAAGATAAACTCATAAAAGTCGAGCCCTGGTCCTCATGAAATGGTTGGAAGAAGAAAAATCGAAAAACACTTGAAAAACACATCAAACACACATTCAAATCGAACACACTGTGATATGTTCGATCTATGCGAATCGAACCTTTTACTTTATGTTCGACCCTGGTTGGCGGAACGATGCTAAGCACGTTCGACCATCCATGGCCAAACAAAACTTTAACTTCTTTAATTTTCAGATTTCTTCTCAAGCAAAAGAGAGGGAGAGGAAGAGAAAAAAACACCCGCATAGAGAGAGGGAGAGAACCATACTACTCAAAATGGAAAAGAAAGAGGAGAAAAGATAGATGGATGTTGGAGAAGATGATGGGGGCATCGGTTTGGGGTGGGGTTTTTAGGGTTTCTTTTTTTGTTTTCCACCCAAATGGTATAATTGTGATTAATTTTTGTTTTCCACACAGAGGGTATAATTGTGATAAAATGGGGTGTTTAGAAATAAGACAATTTTATACACACCCCAAGCAATATTAAACACACCCCATCTATACACATACTCCTTTTTTTTTTTTTAATTTGCATGTGTATAGATGGGGTGTGTATAGAATTGCCCATAGAAATATTTAAAGTTATAAAAAAATTTATTGAGGTGTATTTAGTAATGGAGTGTGTTTAGTAAAAATTGGGGTATGGATAATCCCACCTATTAAATTTTACCTCTTTTCTTGCTTGTTCCCAATATTGCTTTCTTCTTCCCTTTTGCCATTTACGTTCTTTCTCTATACTTATGAGGTGTCCCATTTTGGTGGGGTGGAGGGGATGACTAGGGATGGTAATGGGGTGGGGCGTGGCCAGGGACCCATCCCCATCCCCATCCCCGTCCCCGCCAACTTCGCGCGAAATTTTTCTTCCCCATCGCGGGGAAAATTTCCTCCTCATCCCCGCCCCGCGGGGATCCCCGTTTCCCGCGTGGATTCTCCACACACAAAATGTTTTTTTATTTAAATTTTTTAATGTATAAAAAAATTTTTATATATAAAAATAAACCACAAATTACATATAACTAAAATGTCAACAAAATCACCAAAAAATTATCCAATTTGTATAAAAGATAGTATATTATTTAATTATACTATCTTAAAAATACAATGATAAATTATATTATTACATTTTCATTAATTTTTTCAATACTTCAATGCATTTAGAAGAGGGTGAGAAACGAGAGCTTTGTATTATTATTAATGTGTATATAAAAATATATTATTTATTTTATAATAATTTAATTAAAATATATTTATATATATATATATATAAATTGATGGGACCCCGTGGGAAATTGGACGGGAAGTATGATCCCCGTCCCCGCCCCGCCCACTAGTCAGAGAGAAAATTGTCCCCATCCCCACCCCCACGTGGGTGTATTTCGGGGAATCCCCGCCCATTCAGGGCTGATCCCCGCTGGGAACGGAGATTCCCCGCCCCACTGCCATCCATAGGGATGACAAAGATCATACATTTGAAATGGGCTTAGAATTTGGTTGGAAAATGGACTTACAATGGTGGGAGGTGGGCTTACAACTTGGGCCAAAAAAATGGGTTTACAATTGGGCCGGAGAGGGTTGTAATCTGGGCCGAATATATATATATATATTGGCGATTTGGGCTCGAAATCGGGCTTCTTTTGGGCAGCAAAATTAATCGTGATTGTGGGCTAAAACAATGTATCTAATGGACCCTTTCCTGTAGGAGATGATTTGGGTGTATATATATAAAGAGAAAAAAAAAAATTATTCTATCAAAATCTAGATATTCATAACTTTTTAGAATGTTATAAACCTGTTCGCGAGCTTTCGAACAGAATATATCCAGGCTCGACTCGTTAAGTATTCGAGCTCGAAACTCGGGCTCGAGTTCAGCTCGTTAAACTTAACAAACGATCTCAAACGAATATTTATCGAGTCGAACCATGAATAGTTAGCAAACGGCTTGGTTTATTTACATCTCTTAGAAGTCTCTCATTTTAGTCATGTAACTTTGCATTTTAAGCATCCAACTTTTTTATTTAGTTCGTATTTATATATAAAAAAATTGTCCCAAAAGTGACAATTAAGAGTCTCTCATTCGATTAAGTGGAGTTTGAGGATTAATTTCAATACTTATCATTATTAGTTTTTATTATATAATCATTGTGAAAAACAATGGGAGTAAGATAAATTAAAATTTTAAAAATTTCCGTCTCTGTATTAATCCATAGAACGATGACGATGAAAGATGTTGTCGGTCATAAAAGAGATAAGTTGATCAATTCAAACTTGAAATAAATTAAATATTACAATTTATAATTACTAAGCATATATATAGGTTAAATTTTACTTTTTTGACATACTTAAAATACATTACAATTCCATTTACTATAGTTTTCGAGGTGTTTTCAAAATTTTGTTTTAATAATGCACGCTATACATAAAAATTGGATTAACAAATATAATTTCTTAACATGAGATTTCATGGTCCGTAAAACAATCTCATAAAAATCGTACTCTTCAAAGTTTTTTCTAGTGGTGGTTGCTAGTTGGTACATAGCATTTGGATATGGATAAGTAGAAATGAATAAAAAGGCTTAATAATAGTAATAGTATATAGTAAGTGAATATGTTCGAAGATGTTTCTAAACGGCACCGTATCAGATGCCTCCAAACAGAAGCCACAGAAAGAAAGAGACACAATTGTCTATCGCATATCTTCGCTGTCACGTTCAGATTCTCGAGGGCATGAAGATGACATTTTATTTAAATAATCTTGTTACGAGCAAAGTCTCCCACGAGATCATCTCACGAAATATTTCATGTGAGATGAATTAACTTATGACCTGCACCTTCACAATTCAGCATATGAATTTGATTGATGGGTAAAAAGAATTCGTTTCACACAAGTTTTTGTATTCTTATTAATATTTGTAGCTTATTCAATTATATTTCATGATTTTCATATATTTCAAAAATATATGTAGAAGGATGTATTTATATTATATACTATGTTTGGCTGATTTTAAATGACAACAACCATCAGTTTTGTTACAATTCTTCTATCTTTTATAGGATTGAACTATAAATCCTTTTATAATTCAAATATATAGATTTCAGAATAAGAAATTATTTCTATTAATAATTTGTTCATGATCAACTAAATACAGATATATGGCAAATGCTGCTGTGCACCAGGTGCACGGATCTGGATTGGTGCAACTGGGGCGACCCGACCCGGATCCGCGCACCTGGATTTTCTTTTTTTTTTTTCGCTTCAGGCTGTTACCTTTATGTTGTAAAGATGTGACCTTTACGTTATATAAGTGTGACCTTTATATATAAATGTTATGACCTTTATGTTCAGTAACTTAGGAAAAAAATGAAGATTTTCAGGTTTTTTCGTTTTAGATTAAGACCTTTATGTTGTATTGTTGTAACCTTTATGTATAGTTCTTGTGACCTTTATGTACAAATATTATGACCTTTATAATCCATAACTTTAAAAAAAAATTGAAATTTTCAAAATTCAGTGCATTTTAAAGATGGATATATGTGCAGCTAATATTTCATAAACGTAAATATGTACAAATTTTGTTAAAATTCTTCATTTTTTTCTAAGTTAGAGTATATAAAGGTCATTGCATTTATACATAAATGTCACACTTATATAACATAAAGGTCACATGCATATAACATAAAGGTAACAACCTGAAGTGAAAAAATAAAATTCAAAAAAAAAAAAATAATAATAAAAATGCGCGGATCCGGGTCGACCCAGACCCGACCCGAATTGTACATACACCAGTTGCACAGGAGACTAACTCCAGATATATAAATTATTACGAACGATAACTATAACATGTTACATAGGCCAACTAACATAAATTAAATGAGGGGAACGAGTGTACGTTATTTACAAAGCGATAGGATATTGGATTATATATACGAATTAAAGATATTTTTTTGTGTCCTATATATATAAAGATAAGATATATGTGTATTATAATTTGACTATAACAAATTGTAAAAGATATAGATTTTAAAAAAATTACATAAACCTAAGTCTTTAATATCAAACTAATATTTAATCACTATTTAAATATATGGTTAGGTTGATTTAATATTTAATATCATATTGAATGAAAATAAATATCATTCATAATATTCCAAAACCAAAAGTTTGATATTTATCCTAATCAGTACTACTGTACTGATCGATAAATAATCAAAATATATATATTTGCACATGTATCTAAAAAATATATATAATAAAGATACATATTTATTCGTACTATGTATACATCAGCATGGTCAATAGAATAGATTTATTTCATGAACATCATTTTTTTTTCCCTTTAAAGTCATTTACATGAACTTGTATACTTTTTTGAGTAAGTCTTGTGTGAGATCGTCTCACGGATCTTTTCTCGTGAGACGGGTCAACCCATAACCCATATTTAAAAATTCATATGAAAGTTTGTGGATGTGGATATGGATTCAATTCATGGGTAATAAGAATCCGTCTCACGGAACTATCCGTGAGACCATCTCATATGAGTTTTTGTGTACTTTTTTTTAATAAAAAAAAATATTTTATAAATAATTTATTTAAGTCTGATTTAAATATAGGACAAAACTTATTATCCCTTGGACATATAGGGGCACGGATCTAGGTGTTACACACATGCTCTTCAGGTGTTATATATATATATATATATATATATATTCTATAGGTGTTACATTTCTTGGTGTTATACATATATTCTACAAGTATCATATGTATATAAGAGTATACATATGATACTTGTAGAGTATATGTATAACATTAAGTTGGGGGCACCGTGCCCCAGGACACACAAGTGTCACTCTTAAATATATTATATAATAACATTTATGTGTACCCGGGGCACAGATTCTAAGATCCGTGCCACCGCCCTGCTCCAGATATTATATATATATATATATATATATATATATATTACTCCCCTTTCACGGGGTCATTACTCATCTTCTTCTGCGAGAAAATTTCTTCTGCTTCATCCTAATCTACGTCTTTCTTCTTCTTCTTTTTGTACAATAATTTTTCTTTCTTACATCTCGATTTAGTCTCATAATCAAAGATTTCATCATGGGTAACAGACCTGGAGTGCTGAACAATGGATCGGCAAATGAAATTGATCCAATCCTCCTTCTCCTTCTTCACAACGTTGTTTTTTTTTTTTTTTTTGGTTTCTTTTCTTCTTCCTCATTTTCTTCTTCTTCACCTTAATTGACAACGGTTTGGAAAGATGAATTTTCTGTTTTTATCTCTATTGTTCTTCTCTCTTGTTTAGGGTTTATATATTCAAGATTGTATATGTATGTAATTTGATATGTAACTTTGTTGGTTATTGAATGATGATATGAAATTGTAGAAATCTGATTGAGTAGTATGAATTTGTAGAAAATTTGAGGGAAAAGATGATAAAATCGCAATTCACAATCTATTATTTATATATGTACATAACATTGAATCTTAAGAACATCTTTATATATATAAAAACACAATCGTTTCTAAAAAAAGTAAGGCCAACATTTTCCCGCCCAAAACACATTTCCAAAATTGGAATTTTTTTTATTTAATAAATAAATAAATATCATAATTCAATATCTATATATATATAATGATAGTTTATGGTAAACTCAATTTTTTAACATATTTAGATTTAGATTCCAATTTGTGAAATTATGCACTAATGATGAAAACTAATTTATAAAACTAATGATTGTATACAATGATGAAAAATATATATTTAGATTTCGTACCATAAATATATTTAGAATTTGAAAACTAATAATTTAGTATCATCCCTATAATTATGCACTGAATTTTTAAATTTAAATATTATTAAATGAGGTTTATATTTTAAAGTGAATAATATTTAGGAAATTCAATTGTGAGACTTTATTTTCGTATGATATAATACATAATATATATATCATTTCTTTAGAAACCTCTCTCTATATATATATATATATATATATATATATATATATATATATATATATATCATTTTTTCAAAAAATATGTACTACGAAGCAATAACTCATCTTTTATTTTATAACTATATCTAGATTAAAGATAACTAGATTTCAATAATTATTTTGACATATGCACACGTAAATAACTCGATGAATTAGACAATTATATATATATATATATATATAAACATTTTGATAAATGAACTAATTTATAAAACTAATGATTGTATATATTTAGATTTCATACCATAAATATATTTAGAATTTGAAAACTTATGATTTGGTACCATCCCTATAATTATGCACTAATTTTTAAATTAAATATTATTAAATGATGTATATATTTTAAAGTGAATAATATTTAAGAAATTCAATTGCGAGACTTTATTTTCATATGGTATTGCATAATATATATCATATATATCATTTTTTTTAGAAACCTCTTTATATATATATATATGAGTGACACTTGTGTGCCCCGGGGGCACGGTGCCCCCAACTTAACCTATTATATGGTGTTATATATATACTCTATAGGTATCATATGTATACTCTTTAGGTATCATATATTTGTTTTTATATACATTAATACCTGTAGAATATATGCATAACACCAAGAAACATAACACCTATAGAGTATATATATAACACCTAAAGAGCATGTGTATAACACCTAAATTTGTGCCCCTATGTGCCCCAGGGGTATATAAGTTTTGTCCTATATATATATATATATATATATATATATATATATATATTATTTTTCCAAAAAATATGTACTACGAAGCAATTAATAACTCATCTTTTATTTTATAGTTATATCTAGATTAAAGATAACTAAATTTCAATTATTATTTTGACACATGCACGCGTAAATAAATTGATGAATTAGACAATTATATATATATATATATATATATGAACATTTTGATATAAGGTATCAATTTAATGATTTCATTAAATGTACATTTATTTTCCGTATTAATATACAACTACATTCCAATAATTATGCACTAATCATATCATATCAATATCAATATCAATATATCTTTAAAATTTTGTATTTTTGTCATATTTGGAAATTTGTAAGTATGTAAAATAATTAAAATTAATTAAGATTTATATAAATCAATCATTTTACTAATTGAATCTTACCAATTGAATTGAATTTGTAAATATGGTAATTATATCACCACTATTGGAAATTCATTTTTAGATTCAACAGTCACATACATTAGTCTTCCTTTTTTTTTTGTTAATTACCATATTTGTTATATAAAAAATATATCATTAATTTGTGATATAAATACCATATTTGTATACAATTCAAATTAATTAATAAATCAATCAAAGACTTACTCAAAATATTTTTTCTCATCCAAAAAATTCACATTATGATATAAAATTTTAGAAACAGTTTCTTCATTCTCTCACGTTTTTTTCTCTTATATGTTTTCTCTTCTGTCTTTTCTATCACACGTCTTCTCTCATCATCATGACTCCAATATTCAACATGGTGAAAGATGTAAATCCTTCAAAAACTATATGGGCTTTAAAACTTTGATTAGTGAGAGTTTATGAGATTTCAAATTATGGAAATCGAGGTGGTACCTTTAGTTACGACACAATTTTTTGTGACAAATAGGTAGTATTAAGACAATTATTTTACTAATATTCGATTTTTTTTCTTCATATATGATATAATATTATCATAATGTTGCTGGGGTCAACAATTCATGGATCAATACGTCGTCCTTATATTGAGAAGTTCACCCAAATGTTGAATGAGGGAGGCCTTTATATCGTTTTTGATTTCATAGTGGCGGATAACAATTTTAAATATAAGACAACCATGCACAAATATAAATTTCATTTATATCGTAAGACAAAAGTGTATGAGATTGAAGATGACACATTTCCTTCAACCCTCCATGATTTCAAGCCATTTACTAAAATATTGACTAATCAAATGTTGAAAATCATTTGTTTGGTAAGACAAAATTTTTTTTTTTTTTGCTTTTAAATAAAAATATTATACATTGTTTTTTCATCGAGTACTATTTTTATCATTTTCTGTTTATATAAAAATGTCATTGGAAGATTAGTTTCCATTCAACCACCTCAAATCAATGAGCTAAGGGATGGTCCAAAACAGCTTATGGAGATTGTTCTTGAAAATTTAGAGTACATATACTTCATTTCATGTTTTTTTAAAATTAATTATGATTTATTTTTATATATAAACATTGACCCAAGAGTGTATTATTTAATTTTATAGGAAACATCGAATTACTTGCACTCTATAAGTTGTCAACTAACGTGATGACATTGTGAAAGTGTTAGGAAAAATTAAGTGAATATGAGATTCAATGACAAGGTTTTAAAGAAGAAACTAAAATTTAGCTTGACCCCACCTCTTTTTCTTTATCATATATGCTCCATGGATATTTGGTGGGTTCTTTTTAATTGATTTTTTGTTTCTTAATATGTGACAAAAAGGTTGATGAAAGAAATATCACGAGAAATGTTGAATAGAAATAAGTGTTTCAATTTTTTTATATTATAAGTTCAATTGATTTGTAAAATCATCGTTACTGTTAATTATATATTATTAGGTTTTCAAACTTATAAATTAAGTTTAAAATTACAATATCTTATTTTATTAACATATCTAAAGATAATCTTCAGCAATATAATATTTAAAATATATAATATATAAGTAGCTTAATTTTATTATATTACATTTATATACTTTTATTTCAAATCTCAAATAAAAATATTATAATTATATTTTATAAAATTTTATCCCGTGCATCGCACGGGTACAAAACTAGTATACGTAACACTAAAGAGTACATATATAACATCTATAGAATATATATATATTACACATCACATAATCACATAATATAAAATCTATATATGTGATACCTCAAGAAAATACATGTAACACCGAAAGAGTATATATATATATATATATTATATCTATCATTGAATCACACAATATGGAATCTATATATGTGATACCTCAAGAACATGCATGTAACACCTAAACAATATATATAACACCTATATAATATATATATATACACACATAACATCTATCACTATATATGTGATACCTCAATTATATACATGTAACATTTAAAGAGTATGTATATTACACCTATAGAGTGTGTGTGTGTGTATATATATATATATATATATAACACCTCATATCACTATATATATATATATGATACCTCAAGAACATACATGTAACACCTAAAGAGTATATATATGTAGCATTTATCACTATATATGTGATATCTCAAGAACACATATATAACATCTATAGAGTATATATATAACACCTATCACTGAATCATATAGTATGAATTAGGTGGGGTGTGCGTACCCAAGCGCCGGGTTATAGAATTTGATACTTGTTTACACCACTATGAAGATAGTTACATACCTAGTTACGTATTAATTTGTGGAATCTCTCATATACTCCACCAGACAAAATCGAATATTATAAAATTCGATTGTGAGTGATTGAAAGTTGTTTATTTAAAAAATTACAGATTAAATGATATCGATGTGTAATTTCATTGACATGATTAGAATTTTTATGTTGTGTGCTTCATTTTAACTTCATGACCGGTTTAATCAGTAGTAAATCACTCTTTATATGATCAAGATAATCAAATCATAAATTCAATGGTTGAATATATATATGATTTTTTTTTTTTTTTGGGCTACATTCAAATGTTAACAATATTTGAGAATCATCTAATGTTTGAATTCAGATTTAAGTAGTTATTTTTAAATAATCAACATCAATTGTTAATAATATATTGATAGATTTATAGTTAATGATGGTTAGATGCATGAATGCATCTAATAAATACGTTGACTGTTTTTAAGGAATTGACATTTTTTTTTATATTACATCAGAATAAAAACATAATTTTTATACATGAGATTCATTATTATTATATATAAAAAATAGAGAATAAATTACTACAAATAATATATTTATTCATCATAACGTAAAATTCAATACCCAATACGAGTATATTCTAACGCGACTTTTTAATACGGAAAAAAAAAAATCAAACTTAACACTCAACTACCTCCACATAAATTATAATTGTATTATAGAGACTATAATTATTATATGAGATTGTTGACTTCTTGTGAGGCTATTAAGCCTTGTGATAATTAATCATAACAAAGACAAATCCAATGATGCCCATCTAAGAGACAAGTTGGCCATCTATGATATGTACATATAGTTCCTTATATAATTAAAATAATTATACGAAATAGATATTTTCTTATGAAACCGTTTCATGATTAATACCTGAAGTCTGATACAAAAGATTTGAATGTAGATCACTCATTATTAATGAATATTAAGGTGAAATGAATTAGGTGGGACTTCATATCATAAAATGAAATCCGTAAAATAGTCTCATTCAAAATTATGCCTCAAATTGACGCTACGCGAAGATTAGAGGCAGCTAATCACGAATGTCATTGTATTAATCAATATTTTAAAATAAATTTCATTTTGAATTAAACATTAGGGTACTTTGTCTCTATCACTCGATTAATTAGTAAACCCTTCATAATTAGATTAAAAGATTCGTTTTGGAAGACCTTCCTGTTTCGTAATTTTAGATTAATAGGTTCCCTTTTGAATGCCCTTTCTGGCTATGAAGATCCATTTAGCCTATAGCTATTTTATACACCTACTTTTTTTAATTAGGTTAAATATACCGCATCAATAATTCAATATTAATAAACATCACATTTTTTAATCTAATTAAATACAAGTGTTCCATGTCAACCTCTTTTAAGAAACTCAAAAACCCACGTGAGACTATTTCATGAAAGGTCGAGTTTTATAGAGTCCAATGTGAACCAAAACTGACCATGTTCGTTATAAGTGGGTTTATTAATTCGTATGCATTTCATTGTACATAATGTTTCACATTAGACATTTCCATATAAGACTTATTCAAAATTATTACTCCCTCCGTCCCATGAAAATTAGCCTACTTGCCATTTTCGTTTGTCCCACTTAAATCTGTCAGCCCCAAAATGACAAAGAAAATTTTACTCTCTTACCCCTCAATTTCTTTCATTTTACAACTTTTGCACTCAAAAAGTTGGTTTAAATTACAAAATTGCCACTCAAAAATATTAAAATAACACATTCAATTAAAGTCAACAGCTTTTTCTTAATATTTGTGCCGGTCAAAGTAGGCTAATTTTCATGGGACGGAGGGAGTATTTAATATTTTTATTTAAAAGAAATTATGAACTGAACTTTCAAATTAATTGGTGGGAGGGAGGGGGAGGGAGAGAATAAATCCAACTAGAGAAATTGATTGCCAGCATGTTGCTAACTAGGTATCCAATAGACATTAATTGCTTGAATAAGTGATATAATATATGTTATTGTTCGTAAATTGACTTCTATTATAAAAGTAATATTAAGTGATATTAAAAAATTCAGATTCTGGACATGAATATTCATCGAGATTCTTTTCATTCACAAAAGTCATATATTTGCGTGTATTGACAGATATGTGATGGATTACAATAATAATTCAAACTAAACTATTCCACACGTAATACAAGATTGATTGTTCAAAATTTGTCGAATTTATTCCGCATAATAATAATAATAATAATAATAATAATAATAATAATAATATACTCCAAAGTGAAATCTTTTTATTTCAAAAAATCTCAAAATTTACTAAAGCAATTTAGAGAAATCAGATGAGATAATAATCCATAAGTTAATCAAAAAATACGATGAATATTCTTCAATTTTAAAATTAAAAAAAAAATCTGGAGGTATTTATCAGTTGTCACGTTGGATTCGAGGGATTAGAATTGCAGCGTGACTTTGGTTAATTCAAGTCACATGTTACAATGGCGAAAAAGTCCACGTCAACGCAAGATCTTTACCGTCTATTTGTTCACTTACAAGAATAAACGGCTGTGATAATTCTAATATGCATCAAGTGTCAAGTCTTTCTTTCCTTTTCTTTTTCTATTTTTGTTTTTTTGTTGAACTTGAAGAGTAGAAGTTTGATAAGTCAAATGAATCATAGTCTGCTTTCGATTTTGGTAAATTATTTCGGTTTGAAATTAAAAGAAAATGGAAAAAAAAAAATAGAATACCATAGAGATTTTGATCCTACGTTAATCCGGTGTAGATATGATTTTAAGAAAAGTTAACACACTATGTATCGAGTGTCAAGACTTTCGTTTGCTTTTGCTTTTTTGTTTCTTTCTTTTTTTTCTTTTGTTTTTTTGTTGAAGTTGACAAGTAGAAATTTGTGAAGTCAAATGAATCATTCCAATTTTTGTAAATTATTTGGTTTGAAATTAAAAGAAAATGAAAAAGAAAACAGAATATCACAGAATTTTGATCCTTCATTAACAGATGGTCTTGAGAAAAGGTAACACTAACCATTTATGAAATTGCTTAATTTGAGAAAATATTTTTATCATGGTGCTGGAAAGACCCTTAAAATCAAATTAATCAAATACTTATTTATTGTTGAGGTGGATAATAACATTTTCCTCAGTACATTTGTTTAATTATATGTGGTTTATGTAGATGTATAAGGGAAGAAAAAAATATTCTCATTCTCATATTATTCAATAATATTTATCATTCCAAAAAAATGATATTCTTTGATTTATCTATATTTTCTGTGAGATGCAGGAAACAAAATTATTTTGTGATATATCATTTGCCAACAACTATTGACTTTTAAATAATTAATTTGTATTCTTTTCATACCTATTAATTAATGTTTCCACTACTAATTATTAGAGAAATGACTTAAACTACCTATTTGTTTCCCTTTTTTCTTTTCATTTTTCCGAAAAGAACCTAACTTAAAATTTAAATGTATATTATTCAATGTTATGATATTTTGTCTGAAATTAAAAAAACAACATTAAGTAATCAAATACATTATGAATACTAACAATTATATTGCAATTGTAGTAAGCATGAGATACGAAAATAAATAAAATATATTATCCTAATATATATTATCAAAAGCAACAATCATTAGAAACATGAGTTAGTCTCCTGTGCAACTGGTGTATGTACAATTCGGGTCAGGTCCGGGTCGACCCGGATCCGCGCACTTTTATTTATTTTATTTTTTTTGAATTTTATTTTTTCACTTCAGGTTGTTACCTTTATGTTATATGCATGTGACCTTTATGTATAAATATAATGACCTTTATATACTCTAACTTAGAAAAAAAAGAAGAATTTTAACAAAATTTGTACATATTTATGTTTATGAAATATTAGCTGCACATATATCCATCCTTAAAATGCACTGAATTTTGAAATTTTCAATTTTTTTCAAAGTTATGGATTATAAAGGTCATAATATTTGTACATAAAGGTCACAAGAACTGTACATAAAGGTTACAACAATACAACATAAAGGTCTTAATCTGAAGCGAAAAAACCTGAAAATCTTCATTTTTTTCCTAAGTTACTGAACATAAAGGTCATAACATTTATACATAAAGGTCACACTTATATAACGTAAAGGTCACATCTTTACAACATAAAGGTAACAGCCTGAAGCGAAAAAAAAAAGAAAATCCAGGTGCGCGGATCCGGGTCGAGTCACCCCAGTTGCACCAATCCAGATCCGTGCACCTGGTGCACAGCAACATTTGCCTAGAAACATATATCGATTATGAAAAAGAAAAAGTGATGAGTGGTTGGAAGAAATTTTCTTTTTTAACCAAAACTTAGAACTTGCGTTTGTTAGGTACGAGAATATTTTCTGGACCATTATATTTGAATGGAAAACAAAAATATGGGAGATGGTCTCACGGATAGTTTTCGTGAGACGGATCTTATTAACCATGAATTGAATCCATATCCACATATTTCTATATGAATTGTTAAGTATGGGTTATGGGTTGACCCGCGGTCTCACACAAGACCTACTCTGAATGGAATTGGCTCTCTATCAATCAGTACTATTATATTTCATCTCGTAAAAGTTTGTATCAAGTTATATATTCACTATACTATCATAGTACACCCTATAATGATTTGTACCACTAAAGTACACCCCCATAACATAACAAATATGACTCGTACCACCATATATACACCGTATATATCATTATTAATGAAACATCTACCATCATTCTTATAGCCCGTACATCATATTACATAAAAAATGTTATAAAGGTATAGTTGAACAAAAAACATTTCTTTTATTTGACTAAAAAGAACAATTTAATGACTTGCCAAAAAATGGTTAAAACAAATCCACCAAAACTAAACCTTCTATTTTTAACCAATATGTTTTTATAATCCATATTATTTATTATTTTAAAAAATTGACAAAATAATTATTTGTCAAAACTAAATGGCATCATTCAAAATATCATGATTTTCATAAAAAGTACAAATTTAGTCCAACTTTTCAATAATTACAAAATAAAAATCATGACACTTATTCATTACTGCAATTTAAACCATATTTATACTCCCTCCGTCCCGCTCTATTTTGTCTACTTTCCATTTTTGTTTGTCCTATCTTATTTTGCCAACCCAAAAATGGCAAAGAAAAATTTACTCCATTACCCCTCCATTTCTTTCATTTTACAACTTTTGCATTCAAAAAGCACACATTAATTGCAAAATTGCCACTCAAAAACATTAAAATAACACATCACATCAATGTCAACAGTTTTTCTTAAGCTCCGTGCCGGTCAAAGTAGGCAAAATAACCTGGGACGGAGGGAGATTTTCTAGAAAAATGAGTTCACATGTCTGGCAAACATGATACGTTTGGATGTCACGTTATTCCCAATAAAAAAATATTCAAAGATTAAATTGCAAAATAAAATCACTACTTTTCCAAAATTGCAACATAATCCTAACCCTTTTATAAATTAGCAGAAAACTCAATCTTCATCCATTATTGCAATTTAAATTCATTCTTGATAGAGAGTTCATAATTTAAATATCTTTCTTTAATTTGAGGATAAATAAATCACTTCTCAATTACAACCTTTCATGTAAAATAAAATAAAATGTATTCATGTTCTTTTTATTGTTTAGCATTCGATCATTTAACTTTTCTAAAAAATTAGAACTAATACATTGCGTTATATTTTTCAAATATATATGTAATTGCATAGTTATAAAAGAAAATTTTCTTGCATCATTTGACAAGAGAACCGAATAATAAATTTGAATTGCAACAATAAATGAAAGTTGTGACATTTTAGTATATAAAAAGTTAGAATTAAATTGCAATATCTCAAATGTGGTGATTTTATTTTGCAATTTGATCTTTAATTATTTTCATTTTTTGTTGGGAATCATGTCACATCCGACATGATGTGTGATGTGGCATGTTTGTCATACACGTGGATTTTAATTGGTCGCAGGAAATATAGTAATAGTCTAAATTGCAATAGTGAATAAATATATATCATGATTTTTTTTATACCATTGAAAAGTAAAGATAAATTTATAATTTTTAAAAAAATCATTTTTATTGGCAACTCCGCCAAAATGAATAAACAAATTAAGTTTTCCTCAAAATAACAGCTATCAATGTTATTGATATATATATATATATATATATATATATCAACAAAACGTATATGCATCTGGGGCACGGATCCAAGCTCCGTGACCCTGACCCGACCCGGTGCGTGGGCCGCACTCACATGCTCCCACCTGATCTGGTGTGTGCCCACGCACACCAAATTTCATACTATGTGATTCAGTGATAGATGTTATATATGTACTATATAGGTGTTATATATGTACTCTATAGGTGTTATAGTTATATTATATGATTCAGTGATAGATGTTATAGTTATACTCTATATGTGTTATATTTATACTATTTAGGTGTTACATCTATGTTCTTGAGGTATCACATATATAGAAGATTTCATATTATGTGATTCAGTGATAGATGTTATATCTATACTCTATATGAGTTATATATATACTCTTTAGGTGTTATATATATGTTCTTGAGGTATCACATATATAGAAGATTTCATATTATATGATTGAATGATAGGTGTCATATATATACTCTATAAGTGTTATATGTATGTTCTTTAAGTGTTATAATATTTTCATTACACCTGAAGGAACTGTGTTTATTATATATCATAAATGCATGTAATTTTATATCACCTATAGAGTATCTTTGTAATACCTTTAAAATATTTTCATAACATCTGAAAAAGTTGTATTTATTATATTTATAGATGTATGTGATCTTATATCACCTATATAGTATATTTGTAATATCTTTAGAATCTTTTCATAACACCTGAACTAACTGTATTCATAAAATTACCTTGTTTTTGTTTATTAGACTCTGAATGAAAGCTCTTGTTCACTTGACACTATTAAGATATACATATAACAGATATGATTATTATCATATTTTTTATCACTCCATCACGTATAGTGATAAGTGTTATATATATACTCTATATGTGTTATATGTATACTCTTTAGGTGTTACATATATGTTCTTGAGGTATCACATATATAATGATAGGAGGTGTTATATATATACTTTATAGGTGTTATATATATACTCTTTAGGTTTCTTGAGGTATCACATATATAGTGATAAGTGTTTTATATATATATATATATATATATATATATATTCTATAGGTGTTATATATATACTCTTTAGGTTTTACAAGAATGGAATCTCTGATTTTGCATCCAAATGCAATGAAACTCTTAAGAGAAGTCATAGACTTAGTTTCAAATCCCAAATAATCAAATCCTTTATTTATCAGAAGAAGAAGAAGAAGGTAGAAGAAGAAGAACAAGAAGAGAAGAGTAGAAGAAGAAGATGAGGAGAAGAAGAAATGTTCTAACATAGAAACA
Organism: Scutellaria baicalensis; assembly: GCA_005771605.1. Taxonomy (NCBI): domain Eukaryota; kingdom Viridiplantae; phylum Streptophyta; class Magnoliopsida; order Lamiales; family Lamiaceae; genus Scutellaria; species Scutellaria baicalensis. The sequence goes on from CM016727.1 coordinate 15,885,221, forward strand.
GTAATGAAATTGCACTCAAACAAAGGATCGGTGCCCTAATTAATACCTAGAATGAAATTCAAACTGTGAATGAAATTTGAACGCATTAAAAATATGATCCACAAAATACCCAGAATCACATCCAACCAATTGTCATCTAAACTCAATTGAATCTAATGTCGATTTCAATTTGAATAGAGAAAACCAAACACACACGAAATTTGAGGTGTCACACCCAAATTTAAGCAGCTTAATGAAGGTCAAAACGTCGAGGCCAAATGAATCTAGGATTTCATCATTGGTGACGAGAAGCGCGAGGCAGATCTAGTCGATTTTAGAGAGTTGCATAAACTAAGAGTAGAGAAGCAGAAGAGAAGAAAAAGATGACGGAGAATATTGGACGGCACTGAAAGCGGTGGAGAAGGCAAGCATGGTGGCCACCACAAATCCAGAAAAAAAAAATGAAGAAGAAGAAGATGAAGAAAAAGGAGCCGCCGCGCCGTACCGTACCAGAGAAGAAGGAGAAAGAGAAAAAGAAAGAAAGGAAAATAAAGGAAAAAAAAAAGAAAATATATTTATATATACAGAGTGGTCCGGGTCGGGGGCACGGATCCTAGATCTGTGCCCCAAGGGTACAGAAGTGTTACTCCACATATATATATATATATATATATTTATATATACATACTATTTTCACATCTTCTACACAATGTTTGTCACTTATGTCATGTTTTTATTTATAATTAATAATAACTAGTATAAGTAACGTGCGATGCACGGCTAAATAATTGTATATGTGTATATTATTATTAATAGACTTTATACAAAAATGTTTGGCATAAAAAATAATAAACTCTATTGGAGATTTCGATTAATATATTGTCGTGTGACGCGCAATCATAAAATGTAGATATTTTTAGTTTAATGTAAAAAAAAATTAAATTACAAAAAAATAATGTTCTCAATAATGTTTCAATCTCAATTACTACTCGTGTGATGCATAAGTACTTTTAAGTGTTATAATTTTTTGAAATAATACATTGATCACAAAAAGTAATATAGTTAAAGTTATTTTAATTACTCTACTGCCCATTTAATTTATGGATTTTAATTTTTTTCTTATATGTTATCGATTTTAAATATTTCTTATTTTCATCAAATGTTGTTTGACTACTTTGCTAATTGTTTGTCATAATTGGCCTGAAAAAAAAGTATACAAATATATTTTCAATAATCGATTCATAATGAGCGTAAAATATCTATATCAAGTTTTCCTTCCCATTTTTACTTCCTAATATTAGTAATATCGTAATTATTGATGCTTATTTTTTAGTTGATTTAATAATAATTTTTTAGACTAATTCCAATCCAATATATGTGTTACCTGTGTGATGACGCTTGACCATAAAATTTAAATATCTCAAGTTTTAACAAATTTATGGAAAAGGTCAAGTTCTTAAAAATATTTAAATTTTCTTTGGGTATTAGTTGATGCATGAGTATAAAAATTTCAAGTGTTTTAATTATTTGACTATTATAGTAATTGTGTTAATTGTCATAACTAATGTGGAAAACATCATGCAAGCATATGCTAAATAGCATATCATAATGAGAAAAGATGATGATTTCATATTATATATTAATAAAAAATTCCTAATTTTTTTTAAATTATAAATTATAGATTATAAATAATTACATTTCTAATTTTAGAAAGTGAAAGAAGACTTTATTTCCACTTTGAAAAGATACTTTTTATAATTTGAAATAAGAATATAGTTTATTATGTATTTTTGTATTTAATTTAATAAGAATATACTTTTTAATTCTTTATATTTATTCTTATTAAATTTTTAATCCGCTATATTTTAACTTTATATTTATAATCTTCTATATTTATCTATTAGATTTTTAGTTTTCTATCTTTCAACTTTTGATTTTTAATCATTTTTGTTTAAAACATATCATTTGGTATAATATCAAAACTAGTAAATATGATTAATGTCATTTTTTAGTTTTAAATTATCAATTTTCGACAAAATGTATGTAATTTATGTAAAATAAATTATCAATTAAGAGAATTAAAAATTTAATGAGGATAAATATAGAAAATTAAAAATCGAAAATTGAAAGTTAAATAATTAAAAATCTGATAAGTTGAAGTAAACAATTCTTTTTCCCTAACTTTAATGATTAATCTATAATGTTATCTTCAAAAACATGAAAAATGTGTCAACTGAGATGTTTGACCAATTTTTAAATTTCCTCGTTTGTATTGTCACGTGTATATACTTATATAATATCCTTAAGTTTTTTAAATTTTGAAATGAAGACATATTTAGAATTTTCATCCATCAAATTAAAATGTTTCACATGCTTAAAATCTTTTTCGCTTAACCAAGTTTGCTTGGTGAACAAATAATGTTAAGACTTCTTAAATTTATGGAAGATAATGTCATGATAATAACATTCATCGCAAGAAAAGGAGCATATTTACTATGAACAAGACAATATTTATTCCCCTTACAAAAACGCACTGCTGTAAATACAGCCGACTTATTGACCACACGATCTAATAATAACTCTCAACAATAATGTTCTATGTATTTAGCTTCTTTAATCTATTACTTGATATAATTTATTTACTGTATTTATTTTAACAAAAACTTGTGTAAGACGGTTTCACGGATAATATCAGTGAGACGGATCATTTTTACCCATTTTCCACAAATTTGTATGTGATATGTGAAATATGAGTTATGAGTGATCCGTCTCACATACGACTCACTCATTTCTTTTTTATTGATTATATAGAACCATCTTTTTAAATATAAAAAGATTCCTCCTCAATCTTTTTAAGAAAAAACCTCGAAAAAATTAGTAAAAGAAAAGGATTAATAATTCATAATGTTGATTCAAAAAGCAATAATAATACATATATAAACTTTTTATATTTCAATTTAACTATGGTAGGGTCTTCTATATTTAAAATAATTTTCCCATAAAAAAAGGTTATTGACTAAATTGCGTGATCTGGAGGGGTTTGTCAAAAAGTTCAAAACAAAGAGGTTGGTATTAAATTTTAGTGGAGCAGATCAAGTTTTCTTTTCCCTTTTCACCCCTCGGTAGGTGAGGCCTTGAAAGACATTTTCATGAATAAAAAATTGAAAGTATCAAATTGTAAATACATAAAGTTTGGGGGTACGAATTGATGTAAACTATAAATATATATATATATATATATTGTACTTTTTTTTTTCCCATTTGTAGATACATACTTTTCTTTTTCATAAACGTAAACTATAAATATATATATTGTACTTTTTTTTTCCCATTTGTAGATACATACTTTTCTTTTTCATAAACGTTTGCTTCAAACGTTGTGTGATGTTGGAAATTGATTTGGAAAAGTTGGTGTTGACCAATCTTTGATCAATTTGATTATATGGTATTTCGTTCGTTAAAAACGAAATTAAGTTGCAAATTTAAAATCTACGTTTCGAGTAGATAAATTTAGAGTATTTATTTTTTCAAATCCAATTTCGGATGAATGAGAAATTGATGCTTAAAGTTGACAACTTAAATTGAAGAGGTGTGAAGGTGTGAAAGAGTGTGAGTTTGAATTGAATTGATGCAACCCAAATTGAAGGGATGCAACCATTCCAATTAGACACATTGTTTCATAGAAAAATGTGTCTAATAATGAAAAGAATTTAATTCAAACGAATAGATGTCTAATCATGAAAAGACATCATTTCATGAAAAGGTGTCTCATTATGAAAAGACATCAATTCAAACAAAAATGTGTCTATTATGAAAAGACACAACACCTATTCAACTTCTATAAATAGACACCACATTCAATCATTTCATTCACTCCAATACAACTTGCACTCAAACATTCTAGCAATTGTAGTACTATTTTCATCATGTCCAAGAAAGTTCCAAATATCTCTTTTGTTCGCCGGAAATTTTTTGGATTCGTTGTGCTGCGATCCTTAAATTAGTAAGTCATTGTATCTTGGGGACGTGTGCCGTAGACCGTAAAGCATTGAATACGGGGTAATTTCATCTTACGGAGAAAGAGTCCAACTCTTGCCTCGACTTTCCTTATTTGTTTTCCAAGTCATTTTCAAATACACCACATTCATTTCCAACAGCGTAAGACGAAATATTGTGTGTTTGAAGATGACTACTTCTGTTCCTACAACACCAGTCTATGCTGAGAGACCAGTGAAATTCGACGGGACTGAATTTAAGAGGTGGCAACAGAAGATGTTGTTCTACCTAACAACACTTAATTTGGTTCGTTTCTTGAAAGAAGACGCACCAACTGTGGGGGATGATGAAGTCGATGTCCAAAGGAGGACTGTGTTGGATGCATGGAATCACAATGATTTCCTGTGTCGCAACTACATCCTTAATGGACTCGACGACTCTCTCTACAATGTTTACACAGTGACAAAAACTCCGAAAGAGTTGTGAGATTCACTAGAAAAGAAATACAAGACCGAAGATGCTAGATCGAAAAAATTCATCGTCGGTGGGTTCTTGGATTTCAAAATGGTGGATTCCAAGACGGTTTTATACCAAGTACAAGAGTTGCAATTAATCCTCCACAACATTCATGCTGAAGGAATGCAACTCAGTGAATCTTTCCAAGTAGCTACTATAATTGAAAAGCTACCGCTTCTTTTGGAAAGAGTTCAAGAACTATCTCAAGCACAAACGGAATGAAATGGGGCTTGAGGACCTGATCGTGAGACTAAGGATTGAGGAAGACAACCGAAAATCTGAAGTCAAGAGCGGCAGGATAATTATGGAGGCAAAATCAAACTTGGCTGAGGCAAGTACTAGTAAAAAGATAAAGTTGACGGGCATGAAGCAACAACAGGAGCCAAAGCAAAAGAAAGTTAGAAACATTAAGGGCAACTGCTACAACTGCGACAAACCCGGTCATATGGCAAAGGATTGTCGACAACCTAAGAAAGACAATCGAAGTCAGGCTAATCTAACTGAGAAAATTCAGTATCTCTGAGTATGAATGAGTTAAACAGATCAGCTATCGTATTTTAAGCCAACTTGGTGGATAATCCGAGAGAGTGGTGGGTGGACACTGGGGCTACACGCCATATTTGCTCAGAAAGAGAGATGTTCTCAAGCTACATACCCATTAGCGGTAGAAAGTTGTTCATGGGAAACTCTGCAACCTCCAACGTAGTTGGATTGGGAAGGGTGGTATTGAAGATGACCTTAGGGAAAGAGCTGACGCTTGTGGATGTGTTGCATGTCCTAGACATTCGCAAGAATTTAGTATCTGATTCCTTGTTAAGCAAAGTCGGGTTTAAGGCTAGTATTTGAAGCCGATAAGTTTGTACTGACTAAATGTGGTCAATTTATAGGAAAGGGCTACCTTTTTCTAATAACTATTAAGCGTGAAAATAAAGTTATTAATTCTTCTTACTTGCTTGAGTGTTCTAATTTATGGCATGATAGATTAAGACATGTAAGTTTAAACAAACTAAAGAAGTTAGTAAGTTTAAATTTACTACATGCAATGGATTTCGATCCACAAAACAAATGTGAAATTTGTGTTGAGGTAAAAATGGCCAAAACACATTTCCATTCAGTGGAAAGTAGTACTACGCCTCTAGAACTTATTCATACTGACATATGTGATATGAAGCTAGTGCAAACTAGAGGTGGGAAAAAGTACTTTATCACATTTATCGATGATTACACCAGATATTGTTATGTATATCATTTGAAAGGAAAAGACGAAGCTCTTGAAGCCTTCAAAAGTTATAAGAATGAAGTTGAGAATCAACTTAGCTTGAAAATCAGAAAAATTCGGAGTGACAGAGGGGGAGAATATGTTGCTCCGTTTGAAGAATTTTGCATAGAATATGACATTATTCATCAAACAACTGCTCCATACTCACCTCAGTCAAATGGCGTTGTGGAACGCAAAAACAGGACTCTGAAAGAGATGATGAATGTTATGTTGATAAGCTCTGGCTTACCTCATAACATGTGGGGGGTAGCCATCCTTTCAGCTAATCACATTCTCAACAAATTACCACACAAGAAATTGGAAAAGACACCATATGAATTATGGAAAGGAAGACAACCTTCCTTTAATTTCCTAAAAGTGTCGGGGTGTCTAGCAAAGGTCGAAGTACTAAAATCTAAACAGGTTAGAATAGCCCCTAAAACAATTGATTGAATTTTAATTGGATATGCATATCAAAGTAGTGCTTACCGATTTCTAGTGCATAAATCGGAGATTCCTGATATAAATAAAGAATGGTCATAGAATCAAGGAATGTAATATTCTTTGAGAATGTCTTTCCGAGCAAAGAAAAGAAAAAGATAAGTTCGAATAAAAGAACTTGTGAAGCTGTAAATAGTTCCCCTTCTGTTGAAGAAGAACTATGTTAGAAATATTTGAAGTATGTTTTGATGAGACAAAACCTTAAGTAACTCTAACAAGCATAATCAATCTTAGGATAGGTTACTGCAATAGAGTTACTGCAGAAGATTAAAAGAATAGAGAAAGTGTCAAAGGAATGATACTGAAGATAATGGTTGAAAAAGAATCGGGTAAACTGATAAGAATACTTATGACTACAGGAAGCTACTGGAAGACCTCGCCAAAGCAGAATGCAGCGAGACAGGAAGCTACCTGGAAGACCATGCCGAAAGCATATTGCAAGGGCAGTATGCTACAGAAGCCTCAAGCCACCTGAAGGAGCAAGCCAGAGAAGGAAGCTTCAGATTGAAGCAAGAGGAGGAAGCTGCAAAGCAGGTATGGGGAGAAAAGTCAAAGTTACCGGTAGACACAATAAGTTACCAGTAGAGAGAAAGAGAAGAGGAGTCAATGAGAAGAAGACACGTAGAAAGCGAAAGCTGGCGTGTGTTAGGAGTGCGACGCATCAATGATGGAAATCTACCTACCTTCAACGGGCATATTTCATAACCTATAAAAGAGGAAGACTGAAGACTGAAGAAAAGAGATGAGTGCGTGTGCAAGAGAGAAGAGAACGAGCACAACGGAATATACAAGCTCGTAGAGAGAAGCGATAAAAGAAGAGAGAAGAAGCTCAACAGATAAGAAAGCACAGAAAGTGGGGGAAGTTAAAATAGAAGAAAATAGAGTGTTCAGAAGAAAAGAAGAAAAGCTCGAACACTCGACACCCCACGCTCAGTCAGTCAGTCCAGCAGCAAGCTTCAGCAGATCAATCTGCAAACGAAGGTCAAGCTTGCTGCACCCAATTGAAGAAGAAGAAGACAAACTCCTTCTAAAGGACTGTCTTGGAGTACTCAGTGCGAGGAGCAGAGTCCGGGGTTGAGTTTTCCACTTTCTAGGAGAGAAAGTAAGGACCTTAGGTGGGTAGAATAGGATCCTGTGTGGGTCAGTGGAGAAGTAGGCAAGCATCTGTGTAAAGGCTTGCTACTTGCTTGTTAAGCGTGAGTTGTAATAGATAGGTCTATTTAAATCAACTAGCTTAACAAATGTTCCCTCTTGAGAAGAGGCAGAGAGGATGTAGAAGGATTACTCCACCTTCGAACCTCTGTATATCCTTGCGTCTATGTATGCTTATTGCTTTACTTGCATTACTCTAAGTTAGGTTGCACATCACTCACTTGGCTCTACAATGAGAGATAAGCTTCCGCAAACCACTCCGATCAGTAACCTCCCAAAAGGTTACTGATCCTAGAATGGAGCCAAGGAGAAGAAAAGTTTGAAAATATAGTAGGCTTATTCACCCCCCCCCCTTCTAAGCTTACTACCAGCCTTTTTGGGACCAACAAGTGGTATCAGAGCAGGTGGATTATTCATCCAAAGCTCACTGGTCAATCTGATATCAACAAGTGGTATCAGAACAGATGGATGAACAAAAGATCTAAGCGATCTATCCAGATCCAATCTGTGAAGAATCTCTCTCTGGAAAATCTCTCTCTCCATCACATCACAGATCAAATCACTGTCTTTGTTAAAAAGGATATGATTGATGTAAAGACAACAAACAACTATGAAGGATGTAGAAAATCAAGTTGTGATATGAAGAAAAACTGTTCAGAAGAAGGAAGCTGATAAACAGTAAGCTACTCGAAGAAGGGGCTGCAGACCAGGAAGCTGTGCGGAAAGGAGCAAGCAGATATTCAACATGGAGCAAATCAAAGAAAGACTAGTTGCTGAGCATGAAGAGGAAGCTGGTACAAAGTGAAGTTGGGAAGTATGGACCATACTAAAGCTTCAAGTCTACAACAATGGGCAGGCAAGCAACCTGAAAAGGATGAAAGAGGATCTACTCTTTACAAGTGGTGACCAGATATCTCGTTCTAATTTGCGCTCTTATTTACTGGTCTCACTCATATTTATCCTGTTAAGGAACTCAAGTGACTATATACCAACGATCAAAGAAGTCAAAGAAAAGAATCTTCCAAAGAGTGAAGATATTAGGCTTAAAACCTGTTGTCACTTGACTTGAAAATGAGAAGGAAGTCTACATGTTTATTTCCATATTAGAACGTAATACCTTTTCATGCAAACCTCAAAGTTACCCGAGATAGTGCTGAAAGTGACCCTACATTCTAATACAAGAGAACCATAAAGTAAGGGGGAACTTCTAGCATAAATCAAGGTAATTCAGAGGTCAAAAAGTCAAATCATTAGAGAAACCCAAATATGGGTATGCTGAAGATGTCTGCAACAAACTGACATTCCCTAAAGGAATCAAGCAGAACAACAACTCCAAAGCGGAATAGAAAATTGTCTATCTTACTAGTATCGTGCTTCATCTTTTCTATATTCTAAAGAGATACAGTAAGAAAATACCTGCACACGCCATCATTTTTATTCCTTAAAAAGTCTTGAAGGAGTCAAACTCTCTGTACAGCAACCATGAGCTGTAAAGAAAGTCTAAGCTCTTGAAAGAAACATTAACCGTAAAGGACTCATACTTTGTGTGAGTACCTATACGAGAAAACTTATTTTGCAGGTACCTCTGACAAATGGATACTGAATTTAGAGGGAACCATTGACAAAATGACAAAGCTCTGACTATAGGATGCTAGACAGCAAGTTGCCGGAAACTAGGTTGCTGGACAACAGGATGCTGAAAATCAGGACGCTAGACACCAGATGGATGGATACTAGGTCGCTGAACATCAGGTAGTGGTACACCAGAACGCTAGACGCCGAGCTACTAGATACTAGGTCACTAGACATCAGAGTACGTGTCATCAAGTCATGAGAAAAGGTAAAAGGAACAATCGATATTAAAGAACAAGATAAAGTTCTGACAATAGTACGCTAGACACTAGGATATTGGATACTAGATCGCTGGATAACAGGACGCTGTATATCAGGATGCTAGATACCAGGCTGACTGGAAATTAGGTCGCTGAATGACAGGGCGCTAGATATCGGGATGCTAGATACCAGATGCTGGATACTAGATCACTGAACACTAGATCACTGGGCACCAGGATGCTAAACACTAAGATGCTGGATACTAGATCGTTCAACCCCAGAATTGATTGAATTTTGAGTAGAGGAGAAGTTGCGTACGATTTGGGGAAAAAATTAGGGTTCCCCGTCTAATTTTCGCACAAAAACATTCATGGTAGTTAACTTCCGTCAGTTTGGAGGGATTTTTAACGACGGGTACTAAATTTGATGGATTTTGAAAAATTGAGGAACTAAATTAATGAACTCGAACTTTGAGATACCTGATCTGAAATATAGCCTATTTTCAAGTACTAAATATGAAATTCCCCAAATAAAAACTATAAAAAGTTTCTCAAAAAACAAAAGAGAAAAAAAATAAAAAACAAATCTAGAGAGGGAGAGGGCGAGACAGTGTAGGGGGGAAAATATTGGGAAAGAATCTTGTGGAAAGCAAAGCAAAGTTTCAAGGTGGTGGGTGGGGCCCAGGGCTTTGTAGTCTTCGAAGTAGACTGCCACGTGTCGGTTTAGCCGATATTTTCGACGTCACCCCTTTGTCTCCCGTCCTTTGCCGTACCATTAGTAAATGCCTATCCATCAAACGTTCACCAATCGCATCTTCCATATTAATATTCTTGGGATTTTTATTGAATAGATTCTCCATTTGGATCGAGCGATTTGAAATTTAGAATTTGAAATAATTAAATTTGAAATCTTCTTAAATTTGAGTGGATTTCAAATCCATCAAAATGACTCCAAAATTAGCTCAAAATGAAAATCATGAATTTTAAATTCACATTCATCCAAACACTATTGGTGGATTTGCTACCATGGATTTCAAATTCCTCCTCAAATCCACTCATCCAAATGGTAAGTTCAAACATTTTATGTCAAATTTTGGTACATAAGTACATTTCTTCATTCTATTTACTTTAAGAAAAAAAAAAAACAGAGATCCTTTCATATTTTTCTAGGGATTTTATCGATCCAACATCAAAAGATAAATTATCTACTATTGTTGGATATGAATGATAAATGTTATCAATTCAATGTTTGGAAGATTGAAAATTTCAGTATGATTTATTTAGTATATGTTATAAATAAATATGAACATACCCAAAATCTACAAATTTATCAGCATTAACAAATATAGAAAGAAGAAATAGCTACACTTACATGCACCCGGGGTGGACTTATTCATCTATCTACATGAAAGATACATATAATAATCCATTTTAGCATTTTTCTTCAGTTCTTTGTGTTTTGTTTTTGTCTTTGAATTTAATAAAGAAAGAGTTTCTTATAAATTATCGAAAGATTCGTTAGAATGCGACACAACCAGGATTTTTAGTGAAAATGGAATTTTCGGGAGATGAAGAAAGATACAAAACTATATATCTATTTTTTTCTCTATTTGAATTTGATTCTAGACGTAAGACGAAATTCATTTTATTTGCCCAATTTCACGAAAGAAAGAACTCGCACGACCGCTTTAATTATATATAGATATATTTTTTTTCTTTCACGCTGTTGAGCATCTCTTCTCCCCGTTGTTGTTGTTCTTCTTCTTCTTCTTCAACCTGATCTGCTTTATCCTTCTTCTTCTTCTTCTTCTCATTTTTCAATGCGATTTGTTTCTGCTTCCTTCTTCTTTTCCTTCTTTTTCAATTTCTTCATATGATTGTTACTAGTTTTGAGTTCTAATTTTTTAAGATTTCAAGTTTTCTGTTTCATCTCTGTTGTTCTTCTCTCTTCCTTAGGGTTTATATATTCAGGATTGTATATGTATGTAATTTGATATGAAACTTTGTTGGTTATTGAATGATGGTATGAAGTTGTAGAAATTTGATTGATTAGTATGAATTTGCAGAAAATTTGGGGAAGAAGATGATAAAATATTCACAATCTATTATTTATATATACATATCACTGAATCTTTTAGAACATATATTTAACACCTAAATATTACATATATAACACCTATAGAATATATATTACACATATCACTAAATCACATAATATATAATCTATATATGTGATACCTCAAGAACATACATGTAACACCTAAAGAGTATATATATATAACACCTATATAGTATATATATTACACCTATCATGGAATCTATATATGTGATATCTCAAGAACAAACATACAACACCTAAAGAGTATATATATATATATATATAGTGTATATATTTCACATATCACTAAATCACATAATATGAAATCTATATGATACCTCAAGAACATACATGTAACACCTAAAGAGTATATATATAACACCTATCACTATATATGTGATACCTCAAGAACATTCATGTAACACTTAAAGAGTATATATATAACACTCACAGAGTATATATATAACACCTTATATCACTATATATGTGATACCTCAAGAACATATATGTAACAACTAAATAGTATATATATATATATATATATATAACACATATAGAGTATATATAACACCTATCAGTATATATATGACACCTCAAGAAGATATATATATATATATATATATGAGTATCAGCACACGCGACGCATGTGAATGATAAATTTTAAAAATTAAAAATATTATATTCCTATTAACCTTAAATAATATATTTTTATAGATATTCAATCTAAACTAAATTAAATTAAATTCAAATTTTTTTTATAGTAAATTAGAGTTCTACTCATAATAGAATTCTATATGATTTAGGTTTAGAATTTCATTGTAATATTATTTAAATATGAAAATCATAAATTACTATTATAACCTTAAATAAAATGTTTAATAAGAATATATTAGGAAATCCATATTTTGTAAGAAATATTCATACTTTTATATAGATAATATATATATATATATATATATATAACACCTATCATTGAATCACATAGTATGAAATTTGGTATGCGTGGGTGCACACCATATCAGATGGGCGCGTGGAGGGAAAAAAAAATTGATGATGGGCTAAAACTCATAATATTAGTGATTAGATTTGATAGTGAAAGAAAAGAAGAAATTGAGGATTTTTTTTTTCCTTTTGAAAATGAAAACACTCATTTGTGAAGAATAATATCAAATGTTTTGCCTTCCTATTTCTTAGGGTAGGTAATTGTCAACGTTAGTATGATTTAACGGACATAACAACTAAGGGGAAATAATAAGACAACTTATAACTTAAAAAGTTAAGTATGTATACAACGTTTGATGAGATCTTAATTTATCGGTTTTCAATCATGTCTGTTAATAAGATTTATTTTTCATAATCTATATTGATAACATAATTTATCTTTCAGTACATAGATCGATAATTTTTTTAATACCAAAGCTTGGTTATAAGTTGTAATCTCAATAAATTGATAAATTGATTATTTGATAAGCATGTCAAACAAATTTGTCAAGTGATATATATATATATATATATATATATATATATAACAAAAACTTGCGTACTCCCGGTGCACCGTACCCCCAAAGGTATTATCAGTTTAATATTAGTTATATACTCATGAGGTATTATTGGTGTATTCATAAGGTATTAGTGGTATATCCTTGAAGGTATTAATGACATATTCATAAGGTATTACGTGTACAACTGAAATGTATGTTTTAGTAAATGTATTCAAGATATTACTTGTTACATATTAAGGTATTAATCATATTATTTAAAAGTATTACAATAAGTGTTTGGGAGCACAGTGTCCCGGGGGTACGCAAGACCTAGCCACATGAGAGCCAAGGGTCACTGGTCCCCTCAAATCTCAAATTCTCAAATTTTTTAAGCGTGATAAAGTATTTTATGTAATATTAGATAAAAAAATATCACATTTTAAAGGTAAAATAATATTTTGTATAATCTTATTTATAATCTTATTTATTCGTCATAATCTCATCTACAACTACAACCTCATTTACCGGTAATTATCTGATCCACAATCTCATTTAATATCTCATCTACAATATTTCACCCTTCATCCCAAAAATATAAAAATATTAAAAATTATTCAAAGCCTTCAATTTATATTCTTAGATCTAATCTATATACACTCTTATTCACCCATCATTAATGTATGAATTTCTTTCATTATAGAATATCAAAAGTTTCAACTCTAACGAACTCCTCTAATGTTACAAAATTTATAAATTTTGTAAGGAACTTCTCTAAATTAATATTCTTTTAAGATATCTTAACTTTAGTGGAATACATTTATCCTTAAGAATGATATTTTTATAAAATGATTAACACATAAATTTCCCCAACTATATAAAAGTAGTTTGATATTGGACCCCTAATTGAGATTTTGGCTTCGTCACTGTATATTAATATGGTTTGTGAACTATTACATGAAAATTATTATTATTATAGTAAAACCTCCATAAATTAATAACCTCGATAAAACTAATAATTTGTCCCGTCCCAACTTGGGACCAGTGCAAATTTGGACACCAATAAATTAAATAATAAGATAATTTGTTTTGGAAATCCTAGTGTATATTTAAGGTCCCGACGAAACTATTAATTAATAATTATTAAAAAATTCCCAGATATATATATATATATATATATATATATATATATGTTATTCACTTGAACATTCTAAGACAATTTAGTAAAATATGAATCCACTATTACTTGCTTTTTGTTGAACTTCAAATCTGCATTGTAAATTGATCTACTTGTACACAATGTACATATACGTGAGTCCATGAACCATTCTTTTACTTTGGCAAAAAACAATGAATGAGACCATTCAAACTTCCAATTAACATGATTATATGAGTATACATTCTTTGAGTGGTAATTAAAACTTGTGTTTTAATTTATTTGACATCAATAACTAATGTACATTGTAAGTGAATTATACAACCCAAAATTTTGAAGGTTAGTTATGTATATACGTTAAAACCTCTCTAAATTTATAAATTATTAATTATTAATTTATCAATTATATAATATTTCCCTAAATTAATAAAAAATTTCCAATCCCAACAATATAATTTATAAAACTTTTAGTGTATGTTCATATAACGTATATTTCCGCACATCATGATTGCATTTTATTTGCTAAAAAACAAAGAATAATAAATGAAACTTCAACATATAAAATTGATAGAATGGAATAACACATTGCTTCATGGTTCATACTAATTATGGTTATTAGGGTTGGTGCATCCCTAAAAAGTTAGGTAGAATTTCACCAATGCTGCTCCCACGTGAAGCACTGCACCCCTATTTAAAGTATTTATTATATATTATATTAATGGTATTTTAAGTGATCTATACTGAAAGTGCTTAAAGGAAATCCTGATCTATACTTTATAGGCCCGTTAGATTTCATTTTCAATCTCATTTTCATGCTTTCACTATTTTAAAGATAATATTATAGAAAAGGATCCAATGCCTAATGATATTTTTCCATGAGTTAAATTAGATTTTTTTCCCATTAATTAGCTGGTCTGATAATTTCAGACTTTAGAGTCAGTAATTTAGGATAATATCTTTTGCGTTTTGTGAATTTCATGGACCCCAAATCTCGAGCTTTTCAGACCAGCTATAAGAACGTCTCATGAATCATTTATTTTTATGTGGGTTGACCCATCTCACATAAAAATGATTTTTTTATATAAGACTTACTTTTAATTTAAAGAGTCTTATGTGAAGTCATGTCATGGATCATTTTATATTAGACAAGTCAACCCACACTTTGATATTCAATTATATAAACTTGTTAAAATGAATTTGATTAGTAGGTAAAATGATCTGTTTCAGGAAGACTATTTGTACGACAATCTTACCTAGTTTCTGTGCAATTTAAAAGCTGCACGATTCAAAAAAATAAAAATTATTAACAATATAGATAACTAACAGTGTTTGAATATTTTTAAGGCTTTGAAAATGAACCATCCATTTATTCCTAGCATTCTTAGAAACAAAATTATTAGTTGAACCTTATCTTATTTGATCAAGACTAACTAACTAACTAATTAATCACTTTCAATATATATATATATATATATATATTGCTAAATCTAATTTGAGATATTTTTCTTAAAGAAGTCAGCCTCATGAAATAATTTGTTTTCTTTTTGTCAGAAGCCAAAAAAAGAGTTGCATTAAATATCAATATAATAATGGACCCAATGGTGCTAATTAATCTAGCTATCAATGGTGCTAGTATTATTAAGAGATTAAAAGTCAATATAATCTACCATAATGACCATTAATCATTATTTTTATGCATTACTGCTGTTATTTCCTTTAAATTATCATTTGAAATTTTGTAAACTAATTTTATTATATTCCTATTTCTTAAGCTTTTCATGAAATTACAAGTTTCAAAATTCAATAAAGACTTTCTCAATCTTAATAATCATAGTCAATTTTTCAAAATATCTTTTACTGCTACATAGATACCGAATTGATACAAAATCCAATGTTACCAAGTCGATTTCAAAATTTCAATGCAAACTACTGATTTATTGTACCAAAAATCTTTTTATTGTTACTAAAAAACAAATTACTAATATTTTAAACCAACCTTTTCTAGTGGCCTACTTTGCTCCGCCGCCGGCCTGCCGCCAATACAATTCCGGCGAAACAAAAAAGTCTTAATAAACCGGTCACAAATCCATAGAAATAATTTTCCGGCGATGATCGGTTCAGCAGGGTGGCGCATAAGGAGAGAGAAGAAGAACAGCAGTTTACGCCGGCGACTTTTCACGGGAAAAATGGGTCGTGACTTTCTGAAAATTTGACTAAATTACTATTCCTTTTTAAAATAAAATTTGGAATTTCGAAGCTGATATCTTTTAGTAATAATAATCTGGAAACGTAAAATCTGCAAGCAAATATAAATAGGAAATATTTTCAATATTATAATAAATAAAATACAGGTAATAATTGCCTACATTGTATGTCATCTTCTACACAACTACGACTATAAAAAGCCGTCCTCCACCTCTTGATTCAATACACACTGCTCATTCATATTCCTTGTAGAGAGAGAAAATCTAGGAGTGAGAGAGAGAGAAGGCTGTAGAAAAGTATCTCAAAATGTCTCTGCTTTCAGATCTCATCAATCTCGACCTCGCAGACACCAGTGACAAGATCATTGCTGAATATGTTTGGTGAGTTTTTTCTCAACTCTCTTTGCTAACTGGTTCATCACTCACTCCACACTTGTTCTGTGTTTCTCTTTGATCTGTTTTTATGCTAGAATCTGGTCTCTTTTTCTGTTTGTTCTAATTAAGGAAGCAAAAGTTTAAGAATCATCTCTGTTTGGTCGGATTTTTGTTATGGTATGCTTCATTAATAGATCTCTCGATGTTCATTGGTTGTCGCTCTGTTTTTTACTTTTTCTGGTGATTTTCACTTTAATCTAAGCCTGTTTTGCCATTGCTAAGTTGTTTGGTTTTTTCTTCCTTTTTTACTTTTTCATCTTTTTGTGTTCTCTTATTCCTGCTAAAACCCTTACATATGACGAAAACTGTAAGATTTTTATTGGTCTTCACTCTCTTATGATTCCGCAATCAATATATGCTATGTTGATTGCTTGGTTTTTAGTCCTCGATTTTCGTTTCTTTTTCTTTAATTTTAACTGGTTCACTGGTTGATGCTTATCTTGTTCTTATCACAACAAATCTCAAGAATTAACTGCAGCTTTAGATAGTAGAACGATCTGATTCTTGTTGTCTTTGCTGTAATAATCAAATCCTGATGTGTACTAGTGGACAAATCGATTACTCTGTATCAGTAATTATTGTGATGATCCAGTTAATTTGATTCCATTTGACACCTAATCTTTACAGGATCGGTGGCTCAGGTATGGATCTTAGGAGTAAAGCAAGAGTAAGTAACTATTTTCAATTGATTTACTTGATTGTGACACTTTTTATTATTGATGTTCATGTTTTACTCAATTTATTGATGATCTTTCGTTTTGGTTTGGATAGACTCTTTCTGGACCGGTGACAGATCCTTCGAAGTTGCCAAAGTGGAATTACGACGGGTCGAGCACTGGCCAAGCACCTGGAGAGGACAGTGAAGTTATCCTTTAGTAAGTCGTATAGCTTCGTGTTATCATTTGTTTGGTATCATAATACTCGTGATAAACATATTTGAATGCTTATACTTATTATGATGCAATGCCTACAGCCCTCAAGCGATTTTCAAGGACCCGTTCAGGCGAGGAAATAACATTTTGGTGATGTGCGACGCTTACACGCCAGCCGGTGAACCAATCCCAACGAACAACAGAAACAAGGCAGCCCAGATTTTCAGCAACCCTAAAGTTGCTGCTGAAGTGCCATGGTAGTTGGAATGAGTGTTTTTTTTTTCCTCGTTGGGTTTGCTTCGTATTCATAAATACTTGCTAATTGTCGACAATTATTGTTTCTCTTAGGTATGGTATCGAGCAAGAATACACTCTGTTGAAAAAGGAAGTTAAGTGGCCCCTTGGATGGCCCACCGGAGGTTATCCTGGACCTCAGGTGATTGTGATTAGTTGTTCAAATGCGTGTTCCCTACTATGCGTTTTTGCATATGCCTATGTTGCGTGGATATTTAAAGTACATGTGTTATTTTTCTCCTTATTTAGATGTTTTAATCTAGTTTCTTATTGCGTGTAGGGCCCGTATTACTGTGGAATTGGTGCAGACAAAGCCTTTGGCCGTGATATCGTAGATGCACATTACAAGGCGTGCCTTTACGCTGGTGTCAACATAAGCGGAATCAACGGAGAGGTGATGCCCGGACAGGTGAGTTGTTTACCTAAAAATCTCGTTTTTCATTATATTTTATGTTGAACTTATTGTGCAAGGTTTAATTTAATTGTCTGATGAATCATTTTCAGTGGGAATTTCAAGTTGGACCTTCTGTTGGCATCTCTGCTGGTGATGAGTTGTGGATTGCTCGTTACATATTGGAGGTATTATTCTTGTGTGAAGTTTAGTAATATGAGAAAATCTATGGAATCACATTTTTATTGAAACGCTCGTTCTGTTGACAGAGAATCACTGAAATTGCTGGGGTTGTGGTATCATTCGATCCCAAGCCTATTGAGGTGAACATTTCTATCTCATTATCGTTTAGTTACCAGATTTATTTCCGAATAAAGTGAGCTATGAATTTAAAGGCCCTGTTAAGTTGTTTGATTAATTAACGAATATATATCAGGGTTGATAAATTTGTTACACGGATTGATCTTTGTTCTTCCATTCTTTTATCTTCAGGGTGACTGGAACGGTGCTGGTGCTCACACTAATTACAGGTAACTTTTGACTCATGGAATCTTTATCAACATTCTTCGTAGATTATCTGATTAAATTTTCTCCTCGATACTCTTGCAGCACAAAATCAATGAGGGAAGATGGAGGCTATGAAATAATCAAGAAGGCCATTGAAAAGCTTGGACTCAAGCACAAAGAACACATTGCTGCCTATGGTGAGGGCAATGAGCGCCGTCTCACTGGAAAACACGAGACTGCCGACATCAACACCTTCAAATGGGTAAAAACTCATGATTTCCAACTCTTTCTAATCGTTTCAAGGAGAGTTATCTAATTGTAGCCACAATGCTAGATATTTTGTGGGAGATAACAAGTTCTAAGTCTTGGTCAATTGTTGGCTCATGCTTTTTGTAGGGCGTTGCGAACCGTGGTGCATCAATCCGTGTTGGCCGAGACACAGAGAAAGAAGGCAAGGGTTACTTCGAGGATAGGAGGCCAGCTTCCAACATGGACCCCTACGTCGTCACTTCAATGATTGCCGAGACGACCCTCCTGGGATAGATTGAATGGGTGCTTAAAAGAGATGATCTAGTTTAGCAGAACGGTTGAATGTGTTATTTGGAGAATGTTTGTGCATTATTTACTAAAATTTGCTGTTCAGCATTTGAGGCCACAAAGATTGAGTTTCTCACATCCTTGTTGATTGAGCCTCTTTAATAAGATTTCGATGATTGCAAATAATGTGGGATCCTTAATTTTCCATGTATTGGAAATTTATGTTAGTGTTACTTCGACTTTGTTCATGATTTATGTATATGTTTCCTTTTGGCTTATTGAAAATGTTGTTGGTGTAGAATTCTTGGTCTTCTTCTCTTCAAGGATGAAAGTATCCGAGTCTTTTACTGATATTCTTTTCAATATTTTACGGACATTTTCCTAATATGTCATCCATTAAATATTTTTCGATATTTATTAATATTTTATGAATATTTTATCGATTTTTTTATAATTTTTATCATGAAACTATCGAAATTGAAATTGAATTAATATTTATCAATATTTTGCAGGTATTTATCGATATTAATATCTTCTAGATATTTAGACAAAATTTCTAATTTTATTTCTGATTATGTGAAAAAATGAAAACATATCATGCACTTGTTTTTGTGTTAATAATGTGAAAAAAATGAAAATATCAGTCAGAGGTCCTTGTTTTTCTGTCAATTATGTGATTTTTTCTGCAATTCCATATACATATTTTATTCTCCTAATTTTTACCCTAGCCTCCATTCTTCTTCTACGCTGATTTTTTTTCTCAACCTTCTATTTTTTTCTTCTTCTTAGGCAAAAAATCGTTCTTTCCTTACTAGAAAAGATCTATAAAACTATGCAAGCATTATAAAGCACATCAGAGGGGAATTTGAATGCTGATGAAATGACTTCATGTTTATTTGTTTTGGGAGACAATCTTGGGGATTTGAACTAGAGGTTGATAGAGAGAAAGATGAGGATGATGATGAGATGGACATGTGAAGAACTTTGAGTTTGAGAACAAAATTTTGGGATTATTGAAGGTGGAAGGTTTTGAAGATAAAAGGTCCTCCAAACTCAACCAAACTGGTTTTTTACACTTGCTTTCTTTGTATAATAAGACTAATAAATTTTTCTTAGTAGAGTTTCCTATCTATTTTTTTTCATCATTCTTATTCGAATTTTAAACATAAAAAATTATCTAATATGAAATCATGATGTGCAGAAAATTGACAAAGAAGATATTGAAATGAAATCATGAATTTGCAAAAAAACTTGATGAAGAAGATGATGAAATGATTCACAGAAAATTTGTCAAAGAAGAAAATTAAATCGCGAACACTAATACCTTTTACTTATATAAGCATTACATTTTATTTATATGAGTAATACCTCACATTTTAATATGTTTAAGGTATCATATACATACCTTTAAGGTATTAGATATTTATCATTAAGGTATTACACAGTTTCCTTAAAGGTATTACATAGTAATCTTTAAGGTATTAATGCTTATAGTATAAGATATTACATATTTACCTTTAAGATAATTAATGCATATAGTATAAGGTATTACATATTCACATTTAAAAAAGTAATACATATTTACCTTTAAGGTATTAATGCTTATCGTATAAGGTATTAAATATGCACATTTAAGGTATTACATATACACCTTTAATGTATTATTGTTGATAGTATAATGTATTAGATATGCACTTTTAAGGTTTTACCGATTTACCTTTAAGGTATTAATATTGATAGTTTAAGGTATTACATATTTATCTTTATAATATTACCTAAATACATTTAAAGTATTTTATACATACCTTTAAATTATTAATCCAATGATGTATTATCATTTCTCATATATACTAACTACCTGTAACACCCCCTTCTAGTAGAGTTACAACATCTACTAAAAATACATAACTTTCATAACATAATTTTTTTCTTTAATTCGTTTCCAATAAGCATCAGAAATAAATTTTCTTAAAAAAACATGCTCAAGGTCTTAAATTAGTCTAATCATCCATAGAGAGAAAAATATATGAGTAAAATTTATGCAAAAGAATCTTAAATGTCTAAAAAATAACGTCGAAATACTCAATTCAAAATGAAAACTTACTAAAAATAATCAACCAATTCCGAGGTTCCACCATCACCACCAATCACACTTTAGTGCCGCTACCTCCTTCATCACACCTTACCTTTACCTTTATCTGCAGTATGAGGTACAAACTATAAGTGACATGCTTAGAAAATACATCATCTAATCTCACAAAACATTTTTCTTTCATAGCAACTTTTGAAATAAATAATAGAAAGCTCAATTAATAAATTTAATAAAACTCATATACTCGAAAATAAGATACTATGAGCCCAGACATGGTATTAATGTACGCAACTCCGAAGAATCCGGGGTAACTAGCCACCGAATCCAAACGGAGCAACTCAATACTCATAGGGCGGTCTCAGGGCCTTAAACTCTTCTCATGGGCGATCCGGTGCCCGGTACCAGTCTCTAAACAAAATATGAAATGAAATATATATATATACACACACACATACTTTCTTAAAAGAATGATTTTCGCACTTCACATGAAACAAGATTAACTCGCATCTTGAACTCAAATAACACATGGAAGCACATAACTCAGCCAAACATTAAAACATACTCATGGAAAACATCATTGAACATTCACATAAATTTTGCATCAATATTAATTGAATTAAACAGATACTCCAGATGAGAGATGTACTTACCTGATGTCCCAAGGCTTATACTATCTCAAAACTCTATAACGCGTACTAAGCTTTCTCAAGCAAATCTAAAACATAATTAAGCGATGATATCAAAATTTATTAATCTAACACACATTAAATCCACACATATATGTGTATATACATATATATACTTGTTAATAATATATTAGTTACTTCTTACAAAATACCTTGCTTAATTAGTGTCATATGAGGCCTAAAAAAACGTGTTTGCAACTTAATCTGCCTTCATGTACTAAATTAATTTCTATCATTCATTAACATCATATCCTGCACATAGCACCAGGTTCCTAGAATCTACTCAAATTAAAAGCTGACTAATTGAATTTTTATAATAAAAATGGTTATATCAATTATCATTAATCATAGTTGCAACATTAAAGCTTATACTGCCATTAACACTCAGACTTCTAATAAAATCAAAGAATCTGATACTTATCCGAACATGATAATTACACCACATGAAAATGAGAAACATATATGTATATATATTATGTTTTTGAACTTAATAAATTTAGTTCACAAGATCGACAATTAGCCGATCTAATTAATTAACTAACCATCCCTTAATGACATAATCAAATTTCTAAATAATCTTCTAACCTTGACTAATTTTACCTTTGCATTAGCAGTCAAAACAGAAGTCCTAAAACTAGTAATTAATCTAATGATATTAATGAGGTTTCTTTAAATATTTATGAGATCCGGTTAATGGGGCTACACACCTTACATCAAACTCCTAAATTAATTAAATTAAATCAACTAATCTGCACTTAATTCACAAAATTTTAGTCAACATAATCTCCTTGTCTACTTCCATTCATGTCTCACCAAATCATCATACAAACCTTAATCAACTATGTATTGAACTCTAATTTTGATGATAACTCATGCTATGTAAAAGAATTCAATCAATACTTAGAATTTCAATTGAACAGTGCGGCTATGGGTTTCTCCTTTGATGTTGCGGATGTTCTCTAATTGTTTTGAAGAACCCTCATGCTATATATATATATATATATATATATATATATATATATATATAAGGATAATTTATACACAAATGTGCCTGTGCACCAGGTGCACGGATCTGAATTGGTATAACTGGGCGACCCGACCCAGATCCGCGCACCTAAGTCACCTGAGTTTTTTTTTTTTTTTTCACTTCAGCCTGTTACCTTTATGTTGTAAGGATGTGACCTTTATGTTATATAAGTGTGACCTTTATATATAAATGTTATGACCTTTATGTTCAGTAACTTAGGAAAAAATGAAGATTTTCAGGTTTTTTCGCTTCAGATTGAGACCTTTATGCTGTATTGTTGTGACCTTTATGCACAATTCTTGTGACATTTATGTACAAATATTATGACCTTCAGAGTGTAAAATTCTTTTTTTTTTTCAAAGTTAAAGTATATAAAGGTCATTACATTTATTCATAAATGTCACACTTATATAACATAAATGTCACACCCATACAACATAAATATAACAGTTTGAAGTGAAAAAATAAAATTAAAAAAAATTAAAAAAGAAAGTGTGCGGATCCGGGTCGACCCGAATCCGACCCGAATTGTATGTACACCAGTTGCACAGGAGACTAACTCTAATTTATATATAGGTTTTGGACTCTCTCATCTTTACGAGTTTAATACAACGTGGATTCCAAAAGTTTCTCAACTACTTAACTTATCTGCATTATCCACACCACTTGATTTAATTTCCCCAAGGCAAAAACTTATATACCCTAGGGCACATATGGACACAAATTTAGGTGTTATATACATATTCTTCAAGTGTTATATATATACTCTACAGGTGTTACGTTTCTTGGTGTTATACATATCTACTACCTATATAAAAGTATGGATTTACAAAATATGGATTGCCTAATATGTCCTTATTAAATATTTTATTTAAGGTTATAACGGTAATTTATGATTTTCATATTTAAATAATTTTACAAAAGAATTCTAAAGCAAAATCATATAGAGTTCTATTATGAGTAGGACTCTAATTTACTATACATTTTTTTAATTTAATTTAATTTCATATAGATTGTATATCCTTATAAAAAAACATAAATACTCATATGCAACCATCTCACATGCGACGACACTCGCGCACGGTCGACCGTGCCCCAGGACACTCGCGCACGGTCGACCGTGCGCGAGTGCAGTGTATAAGTATGTCTTTTTCAATAATAAGTATGTGATTTTTTTTTCTCGCCCACGACCGTGCCCTGGGACAGACCGTGCCTCGCGTGAAAACTAAGAGCAATCTGTGGAGCACGGTCGTGTCTTGGGACACGGTCGAGATAAGTATGTGATTTTTGTCTATAAGTATGTCTTTTTGTGCTATAAGTATGTGTTCCCGCGCACGGTCGACCGTGTCCCAGCGCATGACCGTGCGTGAGTGCTGTCGCACATGAGACGGTCTCACAGGAGTCCAGCTGAAAATAAAAAAATTATTATTTAAAGTTAATAATATTATAATATTTTTGATTTAAATAATTCATCCTCCACATGCGACGCATGTGCTGATACTCGTACTCTATAGATACATATGCATATAAGAGTATACATGTGATACCTGAAGAGTATACACATTATACCTGTAGAGTATATATGTAACACCTTATGATGATTAATTTGGGACACGGGGCACACAAGTGTCACTCTTTCCCCAATCCCGTATCTAATCTAATATTTTTTATAAATCTACCAATTATTTAAGGATCCTAATCACATAAGGTATATTATTTGAATTATCATATAGCTAATTTTTATTATAATTCATCATGGCAAAAAATTAAATAAAACTTGTCTTCCTAAGAGGATTTAATTAATATGAAATTTGGGGTGTTAAACTACCACTTTTGAACTTTAATTAGAGTTGGTTTGATTTAGGTATACTAGTTTGTATATGTATGAAAATACTGATTTGTATTATATGTCTAGGTTTAATAGATATATAATATATATATATATATATCTCACTCTGCATAATTCTGATTTCTAATATTAAAAATCTAGATATCCCAATGGAGAAGAGAAAGACAGAAATGAATACGTGTGATGAGAAAGGAAGTAACAATGCCTTGCAATCTTTTCATTTTATGGGCTTGCAAAGTTCTTTTGGTTGAGCCCACAAATAAAGACTATGACTAAAATTGAGAAATTGATGTTACAAAATATGAGTTCAAGTGATAACTCAATGCTCAATTCTACCTCTTTTTCTCCCATTACTGTTCAGAATGATTATCATATCAATAAAATAATTCATCCTGATCTAGAGGAAGAATTACACACTCATTTGTTTGAACCTAACTTACACATCGACAGACATTAATAATGGGAAAAAATCAATTTTAGTCCATTTAAAAAGTCATTGTCTAATTTTCGTTCACCATGAAAGTGGTTTTTAATTTTAGTCCAATTAAACCAAAAATCGTCACTATTTGGTCCATTTTTGGTTTAATTGGACTAAAATTGAACACTAAAAATTGAAAACCGCTTCCATGGTGGACGAAATAGTAACAAAAATGGACCAAATGGTGACAATTTTTGGCTTAATTGGACTAAAATTGAAAACCACTTTCATGGTGGACGAAAATTGGACAGTGGCTTTTTAAATGGACTAAAATTGAATTTAACCTCGTTAATAATCAGCAGGTTGAGGAAGAGAGAGCTGAAGATATTACATATAGAAAATCAACTAGAACAAGGCATCCACCAACATATTTAGATGTTTATGAAACTGATTTTCCTAAATCTATTGCTCATTCATCACATGCTAACTCTGTTCATGTAGATTGCACTGTAGGCAAGAAGCATCCTATCTTTATGTTTTTATCTACTAACCAATTGTCTGATAAGTATAAGACTTTTACTGCTGTTATCTCACAGTTACATAGTCTAAAACCTACAAGTAAGAATGTAAACACTCTCTCTAGAATGAGGCTATGAAGACTGAAATTTAGGTTCTTGAGAGGACAAATATATGGACTTTAGTTAGTCTTTCTAAAGGTAAACATTATGTAGGTTAAATATATGGACTTTAGTTAACCTTTCTAAAGGTAAACACTATACAGGTTAAAAATGGGTTGACAGAGTAAAATATAAGGTTGATGGTAGTATAGAAAGGTATAAGGCTCGTTTGGTAGCTAAACGTTACGCATAAGAGGAAGAGATAGATTATTTTGATACATTCTCACCTATAGCTAAAATAACAAGTGTAAAAGATTGTCACATACATCAACTTGGTGTTAATAATGTTTTTTTACATGGAGACTTACATGAAGAAGTTTATATGTTGCCACCTCCAGGATATTATGAAGCAGTAGACACAAGAGTTTGCAAGCTAAATAAAAATTTATATGGCCTAAAACAAGCTTCCAGATAGTGGTTTAGTACATTTACTGATTAATTCCCTTTTATGTTTTAATTACACTCAATCAAAAGCTGATACTTCTGATCTCTTTGTAAAATCTTTAAATGGTTCATCACTGCTATTCTACGTCATGTTGATGATAATATTGTTACACGTAACAGTTTAGACGAGATCAATAGTGTTAAGGTACACTTAAATACATTTTAGGTATTGAAGTTGCTAGAAGCAACAAAGGCTTACGGTTATGTCAATGAAACTATGCGTGAGACATACTAAATGACGAGAAACTACATAACCGGATATGCTTCTTCTTGTTATTCGCATCTAGCCTAATTTGAGTCATTGAAGGCTTGAAGTTTGAAGCTGCACTTTGCTGGAAAAGATGTCTTGTCCTTGATTTGCCTTGAGATACCTGAGGAGTCTATGTAAGCTTACTCATATATTGTTTTAGTGTTTATATAAGATAAGTCAGGTTTAGTAATGGTAAGGAAAGTTGAGATGAGATTTTTTTTTTTTTTTCTGCAGTCATTATATTAGCACCACTAGATTGATTAGGCTGTAAGGACTCAGGAAGATCATACTTTAGACATCTAAATAAACTGGTGGTGTCTAGGTCTAGTAGATCTTCTAAAACACCCATCATATTTTTTTTGGTTTATAATTTTTTCATTAAAAATAGTATCTACAACTTCTTCAGCATTATAAACAACATGATCAAATAAGTGATCCCCTAATTCTTCTTCAAGATCAGAATGTGCAATCTGAGGTTCTACTTTTCTACATGTTGTGATGTAACATCATTATCAATATTATGAATGTGATCAACATACTGAATATGATCTATGCTACCATAACTTGCAATGACATCATGATCATCTTGAATAGGAGGCTCAACTTAAGAGAATGTATTTATGATTTATTAGAATAAGGGTATGACATTCTCATAAAATTTGACAGCATGTCTGGAGATTATAAAGATTTTACCAGTAGTTACATTTAGAAGTTTATATGGTTTGGTGTCCAAAGGATATCCAACAAATATACACTTAGAAGCGCTTGGTTGGAACTTATTTATCTATGTAGATAAGATAGAAACATAGCAAAAACAACCATATATGTTCATATAACTATAATCTGGAATTTTGTTGAATAACATTTCAAAATGGAGTTTTGTTCTTTAGAACAGAAGGAGTTCTATTAATAATGTGCACAACGGTAAGAATACTCTCATCCCAAAACTTAAGAGGCAGACAAGATTGAAACATTTCTTGAACTAAATTTTTTAAAATTCTCTTCTGTCTTATAATCTCAAATGTGGAAACAATATATTTTTTCAATCTATTCTTCGTCCTCCTACACTTATTTATTTATAATATAATATGGTCTCTGTTAGAAATTTAAGTGTTTAGTTTTGATGAGACAAAAGTCTATATTTATATTAGGAATATAGAGTACCCCATTTCTCAAACTGTTTAAGTGAGATAGATTATAAGTTAGATAGGTTGCTGAATCAAAGATATTGAAAAATTCACTAAGGCATGAAGGTCACTGCAGCAACCTCTGGAGGTTACTCTACAACAACTTAGACTTTGGAACCTAATGTCACCGACAACAAATCCAAGACCAATTGAAGATAAAGTCAAATTAAGAGTAAAGGGAATGTTGTTGGTTACCAGTAGACACATCAACCAAAACAACAAATAAGGATACGCCATGTGGACCAGAAGATGCTCCAAAGTTAGCCGCATTTAATGAAGTGTACTATGAAGATCAAATGCATTAAATGTTGAAGATTTATCTCACTCCAACGGGCAGAATCCTCAAGACAATAAATAGGATACGAGTTCGACTGGAACACAAAAAGGAACTGAAACTACAATTATGCTATGCGAATTCAAGCTCTCAACCCTCAAGCACAAAGCAAACAGTTTCAGTCACTCAATCTAAGCAGCAAACAACTTTCAAGGAAGCTTAACTCTCAAAACTTACTGCACAACAATTGAAGAAAACTCATGTACTTTTTAATCTTAGATTGTGTTAGGAGTACTTAGTGTGAGGAATTGTTTTCTACTACGTATACCCTCTTTGTGAAAGAGTAAGAACCCTGTGTGGGTTATAGGATCTTGTGTTGGTCAATTGGTCAGTAGGATGAGCTTTGTGAAAGAGTAAGAACTTTATGTGGGTTATAGGATCCTGTGCGGGTCAATTGATCAGTATGATGAGCAACCTAAGTGGAAGTTAGCTACTCCTTGCTTAGGATAAGTTTGTAATAGCATAGACTATGTAAATCAAACCCTTTAACAAAGTTCCTCCTGCAGAAGGAGCAGAGTGAACTAAGAGGAATTACTCCATCCTCGAACCACTGTATATTGCTTGTCTGGTTATTTTTTATCGATCTATCTGTCAAAACATACTGCATACGCTTACAACAACATATTTCCAAAAGCGTTTACATATTTTCCGCTACACAAAAACTCTAAGTAAGTTCTGACTGGAAGTAACCTTCTCAATAGGTTACTCCAACAACCTCTGAACAGTAAGCTTCCAGCTACCTGTTTAGTAACCGGACTGAAATATTCTTTGGAGAAAAGTTTGAAAAATTCAGAAGAGGTTTATTCACCACCCCCTTTAAACCTCTTATCACTTGAGACCAACGGTCTCCACACTTTTATCTATTTATAATAGATGGATAGATTTTTAATTGCTACTCTTATCTATTTATGATACCTTTATAAGATCCTACTCATATCTATTTATAACACACATAAATGTCATATTAATACAATATAATTAAAGGCTCACATCTTGGAAAAAAAAAAAGGTAAAGAAATTTAAAATCCACACGAATATCGACTTGAATCGACCCCTATTACAAATGCCCCAATGGCATAGAATTGTCGCTTCTAAAAATTAATATGTATAAATTTATTAAATTAATAAATGAAATTAATATATTTTAGGCAATGGACCCAGAAACCAGATCAATTATAAATCAAAAGTTGGTGCACATTAATTCATAGTACATACATGATACCTTATGTCACAATCAATAAGAACAATCAAAATTGTAATTAAATTTTAAAAGAAGTACATCCTTTAAAGTAATTTAACTCAATAATGAATTGCTCTATACAAAACAACATGATTGCATCAATTGTTAGAGATCTTTCTCCTTCAATGTGTTCTCAAGAACATATTCTTTATTTCAAATCTTGTGATATTTGTTATATAAGTTGAGTCTAGTTCATTAAACCTCATCCTCTTGATTCCACATTAGACACATCGATTTTGAAGTCATTAAATATTTTATTGTCAGAGAAAAAATATTAAAAGTTAGTAGATATGTGTGTGAATTATTTTAATTTTACATGCTAGAGGAAGATGATTATATTACCAAATGATACCATCTTATTTAATTTGATCCAACACTGATTTAATTTTTTTGTTTTTCCAACTTTAAACAACTTATACGTTTTAGCACTTTTTAATGAGTTTCTTTCCATTTCAACTACAGACAAACTTTTGAGCTGAAAAAAAGAAAAGGTGCCTCTTTCTAAAATATTTAGTATTAATTTCCTTTGTCGGCCCCCCCAAAAAAAAAAAAAAGTAATTTTGAAACTACAAATTTTCTCCTTTTTTTTTTTTTGGTGAAATTCAGCATTAGTTTTAATTGGAATTTCATCTTTTCATGAATTTGTGATTAGTTATAAGAAACTTTGAATAATGGTTTGAAAAATTAAATAAACGAAGAATTATACATGATCATAAGTCACCCCCCCATTATATAGCCATTCTAGCTACATGAGATTCGATCATTGTGTGCATGCATGTATATGTGTGTATATATATATATATATATATATATATATATATATCTTCATCCAGTTGATAATTAAAAATAAAGAATTAATAAATACTTTGGTAAAAAAATAAAATTGTATTTAATTGGATGGTGGTAGCATTATTAATTATTCGTCACCTAACAACAAGTTTTCTGGTGGCCCAAACGTCCCCACGAACTTAAATACCAACAAACCAATCTTCCTTTCTCAATTAACAAACCCTCAACATACCTTTCACCATTCTCTATTTTGTCAAACTACATATTATCTCCTTTTATATTAAAACCTAGCTATAAATGCATTAATAAAATTATAGTAATTTTTAACACGCATCAATTAAAAACAAAAACAAAACACTATTTTACAACAACGTAGGATTAGAAGTATCGTACGCACAATACAACACTAAGTATTAAAGCGTGGAACTTCGTTTTCCCACATATATAATACCTTTGAAACCCAACCAAAAAATGCCCTCCTCATCCTTAAACACTTTGATGGAGAAAAGAAAACCTAGAAAATCCGACATCCTAGTCCTCGACGAACTTGCCTTAGCCAAATCGGCTGCATGGGCATGGTACGGACGTGGATCCGGGTCGGATGGGAGGCCCACCCGAGAAGTCGATGTATGGAGGACCAAAAGGGAGCCTAGACAATCGAGGTACAAGCTTGAAGCATTGAGATCAATTGCAGAAAAAGAATATCGACATACTAAGAATTCTCTTCTTGATAACTATGAGATTGAGAGGATATCTAGGGAGCTAGATCATTACATTGAATCTAGTGGCGGCGCTGGCGCGGTGGCGGCGGAGATAAAGAATGTGGTTGACGTCCAAAAGAAGATCAAGATACCAAAAGGGTTTTGGTTAAGACATGTCCCGGGTTGTGGCTCATCACGAAACGATGTCGTGGAGAATCGAAGAGCGCGGCCGGAGAAAGGAAGGGTGGCGGCGGTGGAAGTTGTCGGTGGCCGGCGGGGGGCGGGGCCGTCTGGCATCCGTGCCTGGTATTGAAGGTGGGTAGGTGGTTTTGGTAGTTATGTAAATTCGATCATTTTTTAACTTTTATACACATGATTTGGAAATTGTAATTTTAATTCATTTTTCTGAAATGTGATATGTATTGGTTATAAGTTTTATTTTGCTCATTTTTTATTTAAGTATTGATATATAAATCTTATTAAGTACATTGTGTAAATTAAAAAATACTACTCCCCCCGTCCCAGCCCAACTTACCTACTTGCCATTTTTGTCTGTCCCAGTCGAACTTGTCAGCCCCAAAATGGCAAAGAAATAACATTTTTTAATCAAAAAGTAACCAAAAAGTCAAAAAATTTGAGCTAAAAGTATAAAAAACACTTTTTTAATCAAAAAGTAACTTAAAAAAACAAGTCAACTGCATTTTCTTAGGTTTCGTGCCCGGTCCAAGTAGACAACTTGGACAGGGACGGAGGGAGTATATGATAAGGAAATAAAAAGCTATATAACACTGAAAGAAGTTTTAAAGCGAAAGCTATAAATGGAGACCATGACATGTGGCCTTGTATTATGGTTTAAATGCAATCGTGTTGTTACCCCAATTATTATGGGCGCATTAATATGTGTCCACTGCTAATATATCAGATATCCAGTATATTAATAAATCTCACTTTTCATATAATAAGGACATAAGATTATTATATGTCAGTGGTGAATATTTTAAGAGTTGCCCACAAGGAATATTTAGCATTTTCTGACATAAATATATGCATATATTTATTATATATACATAATTAATAAGTCTTCTTTGGCGTCTTTAAGTATGTCTTGCTCGATTGTCCTTTCTTATATCATTAATACTAAAATTGAATACTATTACAAAGTTTGGCATCAATGTTATGTGTAACAATTAATATTGTCAGTTGTACTATTTTGGTCTTGGAATTAATGTGTGTGTGACAATGCTTATGACTTTAATTATCATGCATCTTGGTTCAAGATTGTTTAAATTTATCTCGAGTCATATAAAAACCAATGTAAATTAAGATGAAGATTTAATTTAAGGTATCGCAAATATAAAGTTAAGAAATACCTAACCTCTCATATATTGTTGAAAAATATTAAATAAGTTACATCATTTTGCTACCATTTCGTTACTATAGTTAACTAGTGTGTAGTAAATGATTTACAACTCTAAATGACAAGATACCTAACGAGTTAAAATCTCAACTACAACACTAAAACTTGTGTGAGACAGTCTCACGAAATATTTTCGTGAAACGGATCTCTTTTACCCATTAACCAAATCCATATTCACAAATTTATATTTAAATAGTGAGGTGTGGGTCATGAGTTGATCCGTCTCTTATAAAATGATCCGTAAGATTGTCTCACACGAGACTTACTCCAACTTCAAGTATGCCAGACATGATGTTTTAAATCCAAATTTGGATTTAGTATGATTATATGTTGATTTATTTGAAATTGCAATTTATACTATTATGTTATAAAATAATTTTCGCTATACAAATAAATTTAATTCAATCCGGATGTCGTTTTTCATATCAAGAAGAATTGGTAATTCTTTTCTAACGTTCTTTTTTTTTTGGTTGAGACTTCTATTTAGTAGAATGCATTAATTGGGTCTATTAATTATTGATTAATACGATCGTTTAATAGATATTAATTTTTATTAATCTATATGAAACAACCTAAACGATAACTATTTCGAAATTGATTGAGTATTTTACTATATGATATAGTCCATATCGTCAATCTAAGAAAAAGGATAAATCTAAAATCAACAAAAGAAAATTCAAATTCATAACGGGCCTTTATGAAGATTTCAAATAGGAGGCCCTATTAAGTTATTAGGCCCAATTAAGAAACAAATTCAATCGGGCCCGAATCATCAAAATTAAAGCCTAGAAACTAATAAACAGCAAAATGAAGGCCCAAACTCCCATGGCCACGAAGAGCATTTCAAGAATCCACCTCCTCCTTCCTCCTCCCTTCCACCACCGCCGCTACGCCGCCGCCGCCGCCGCCGCCAAATGGTACACTCCACCGCCATCGTCCCGTCATCAAGATGTAGACTCCATCATTGCCACCCTTTCTGAAGCCATCCAAAACTTTCCATCAAAGCCCCTTCAAGCCTCCCTCAAACACCTCCTGCCTTCTCTAAACGCGCAACACATCATAAACCTCATCACCCAAAACCCCGACTCTCTCTCCCCTTTCTCTCTCTTCACTTTCTTCACATGGCTCTCCTCTCCCAGCAACACCACTTTCCGCCACACCCTCCACTCTTATTGCACTATGGTCCACTTTCTTTGCACCCACCAAATGTTCGTGGAAGCCAAGAATTTGCTCCAAATTGTAGTTTCAAGAAAAGGGAAGGACTCTTCCTCTGATGTGTTTGCAGCAATTCTTGAAACCAGAGGTACCCAAAGATCTGATATTTATGTTTTCTCTGGACTAATTACTGCTTATTTAGAGTTAGGATTTGTTCCTGATGCTATAGAATGTTTTAGATTGAGTAAAAGGCATAAGTTTAGGGTTCCTTTTGATACGTGTAGGAGGGTTCTTGATCATTTGATGAAGTTGAAGAATTTCAAGTTTGTTTGGAGATTCTATGAGGAAATATTGGAATGTGGGTATCCTCCAAGTTTATATTTTCTCAATATTTTAATGCATAGATTTTGCAGAGAAGGAGAAATGAGTTTAGCTCGTTCGGTTTTCGATTCAATTAGAAAGTGGGGTTTAAGGCCTAGTGTTGTTAGTTTCAATACTTTGATGAATGGTTATGTTAGATTGGGTGATTTGGATGAAGGGTTTAGGCTAAAGAGTGCTATGGAGGCAAGTGGAGTTGAATCCGATGTTTATACTTATAGTGTTCTTCTCAACGGGCTGTGTAAGGATCGAAAAATGGATCTTGCGACTGAATTATTCAAGGAGATGATTGACAATGGATTGGCACCGAATGATGTTACATTTACTACATTGATTGATGGCCATTGCAAGAACGATAGGGTTGATTTGGCAATGGAAGTTTATGGACAAATGTTGGCTCAAGGTTTAGTTCCCGATTTGATCACATACAATACCATCATTTACGGCCTTTGCAAGAAGGGAGATTTAGAGGAATCGAAGAGTGTTATTGATGAGATGAGTGTGAAGGGATTGAAGCCAGATAAAATCACATACACCACCCTTATTGATGGCAGTTGTAAGGAGGGAGATATGGAGACTGCATTTGAATTCAAGAAAAGAATGGTTAAGGAAAACATTGCTCTCGATAATGTAGTTTACATGGCCCTTATTTCTGGCCTGTGTCAAGAAGGTCGAGTAATTGAGGCAGAGAATATGTTGAGGGAAATGTTGAGAGTCGACCAAAAGCCTGATATTGGAACATATACAATGATCATGGACGGCTTCTGTAAGAAAGGAGATGTTAAGACAGCTTCCAAGTTGCTCACAGAGATGCAAAGATATGGAGTTGTACCAGGTGTTGTCACTTATAATGTGCTTATGAATGGCTATTGCAAACTAGGACAGATGAAAAATGCAAATGTGCTCCTAACCGCGATGCTAAATTTAGGTATTGTGCCTGATGATATCACATATAACATCCTTCTTGAGGGTCATTGTAAGCATGGAAAGCCGGAGGTTGTTTCTAGATTGCGTAGCGCAAAAGGGCTCGTTCTTGATTATGCTTCGTACTCTTCATTAGTTAGCGGCTCTAGTGAAGCCTCATGATGTTCTGAGGATGATGGTTGTTGAAGTTATTTCCTATTGTCTCAATCATGAAGGCTATTAGGTGATTTGTGGTCGTTGAAATGCTGCTAAAACGTGTAAGAGGATCGTGTTCATGATGGGTAGATAGCCTCCTAGCTTCGGTGATCCGTTGTTGTGTGTATATAGTGTGATTCCTTGCTTCGTTTTATCATTGACATGTTTGTGCAGATCGACAAAATATGGATGTTTAGGCATGAAAACTATGTCCCGCATCATGGGTTTTTCATTGGAAGCATCTTAAATAGAGTAAATTAAACTGGCTAAATTGAGTCAATTCAAATCTATTTATGTGAATGTGTTACATCTTGAAATAGTGAAAACACTAATCATTGATTAGTGTTTTTTTTTTTTTGGTTTTTATCACCTCGTTCTCAATTTCTTCATATGAGTGCTGCAAATATAGGATTTTTATTTTTCCAATACTCAAAACAAGTTCTTCGAAAAAATAGGATTTTTATTTTCCAATACTCAAAACTTGAGAGATCCGATCCAACCTCTCTTTTATATATGTAGCTTTAATTTTGTAAATGCAATTAATTTTTAAGTATACACTATTCAAAAAAATATCATTCTAGTTGTTTACATAATTAATGTATCTTAAGTTCATTAACCAGTACCGCAAGAACAAAAATTAAAAAGCCATAACTTTGCTCTTATTGTGAATGAAGTTCTATAAGGCTTCGTTTAGATAGAGTGATTTTAAAGTTAGAATTTGAAATGAGTGCCACTCAAAATCAAATTCTGGATTTCAAATCACTCTATTTAAACGGAACCATTGAAATTTGAAGTATTATTATTATTATTATTTCAAAATAATAATGCTTCCTTCAATATCATTTAAGTATCGTTTAAAGGGAACTCGCTATTAGTTTTCTTTTTAGATTTTTATACAATTTTATTTCAATATTATCCGCATCACTATTCTTAATCAGCTAATTTTCAACAAAACATTTGAACTCTTAGTTAAAAGTTTGAAATTTGATATGAATCCATGTTTTTGAATTAATTCAATTTTCCTTCAAATGTTAGAACACAAATTTCTTAATTAATGCTATATTAATCAAAATTTCATATTTCCAAAATTTTAACAATTTTTTTAAAACGACACCTCTTTTTAATTTCTATATTTTGATGACATTGGAAGGAGTAGAAGTCTTGTGTAACACTGATCATTACACAATCTGCACCTTTTATAAATATGTATTTTATAAGGATGAAATACCACTTGAATTACAGAGTTTGTGATAATTATAGAGTTTGTGATAATTATAAAAGATTGATAAACGAAATATAATATATAATAGAATAATAATGAGGTATATTTACCCGTGAGTTTTGTCTTCCACGTTGCAAGCAAGAAGTAGAGTTGTGGAGCCCAGAATTGATTTTAGGATTTAATATTTACATGTGATGTTGTGATCTTGAATAACAGTGAAGTTCCTTAAATTCATTAGCTATGTCTCCCTTTCTAACATTATTTTCCAACCAAATTTATGTAATTATCTCTACAATAATCAAACAAATGGAGCTTTCTTATTTGTTTAAATTTGCATTTGACGTTATTAATGATTCTTCTCTAACATAGGAAAAATCTGTACAAAACTACTTTAAATTATATAATGATTTAGAATCACTTAAATATTGAGGTTATAATTGGTAACAATCCTATTTTCTTTGTTTTTTTTTTTTTTTGAGATTTTAATTAATTGCCCCACAATCACTTAAATAAGATCTTTTTCTATTATTTGTGTTTTAATTGTTTTGTTGATTCAGGCCTTTATTTTTGTTTGTTAAGTTTAACCCGTTGTATTTTAATTTGCATTACCCTATCCAAACAAATTTAAAGCAAGATTTTGAGAAATAAAAATAGTCCCGAGACAAGTAAAATCAGATACAATATTTCTAATTGTTATATCGCAACCATCACAATTTTATATATGTTTATCAATAATGTGGCAATATCATGTAAATTGAAAAATCAGTTCCTCTTAGTTAAGACAAAAACTTATATACCCCTGGGGCACATAGGGACACATATCTAGGTGTTATATATATGTTCTTCAGATGTTATAAATATATTCTATTATGTTTCTTGGTGTTATAAATATACTCTACAGGTATCATATCATATACATATAAGAGTATACATGTGATACCTAAAGAGTATATACATGATACCTGTAGAATATATATTTAACAACATATAATGATTAATTTGGGGGTACTGTGCCCCCAGACACACAAGTGTTACTCCTTACTTAATTGTCTTTTGATCTATACCACTATACATTTTGCTTTGTAGATGAAGTAAAATTGATATTGTCCTATTATTATCAACAATGTACACATTTTTGACCTTAATTAACATGGAGATACATTTCACCCTCTAAAATTAGAACCTTGAATATTAATGTCATAAATTTATTTGGATTAGTTAATAAATAGTCCTTTGAAAGTTCCTAGTCGATTCTTCTGGAAACAAATGAGCAGGCTTAATGGAACATTATGAATCGAACAAGTGTCACATAATTTAAGGTGGAATGAGACACGTACTAAGATGCTCTAAATTGACTCTCCAACTACGGACAAATATGTAGCTTTTGAGTAACAAATTGTGGTTTTGAATTTTTATAAATTATGTGTGGTGTCACTAAAGTATTATCCAAACCAAAATTAACTGATAAAAATCCCAATAAAATAATGATAATTACGTTTATATTTATCTTAAAACGTTAGTTTAAGTTAACATTTGGTGAAAATTTAAGTTAATAAAATGTAAGATATAACATCAAAATGACATAAAAGATATTTAATTCTAAGGGAAAAAATATAAAATTAGGTAACCACAATTTCACAACTTCCATAGCAAAATTTGATGACATGGCACAATGTAATGCCACTACATGGGACTATGTACATACACAGAGACAGTCACTTGTGTACAGTACTACAAATAAACCATGCTGATTTTATTGGATTTTCATTATTATGTACTCTTGATTTTTGCTATAACATATACAACTATCTACTAAATTAAATAAAAGATTTCACACAGTTTTGCCACAATCAGCCACTCCAAACCCTACTTGCCGACTGTTCATATCAAATTCAACCCAAAGATTTTGTTGATGAAAGTTACCAATAATATTGCTAGCAATCCCTAACGAGTCCGATTTCCCGATGGTCAGGCAACTAACACCGCCACCGATGTCGTCTAAAATCCTCTCTTTACTGATTAAAATCTCGACACCCTTTTCGAACTCGAAAGCCATATCACCTATTGATCGGCCAATATCAACTGAACTCCCATCGAAGCACATGTCCAACGAGCCTCTGTAAACGTATCCTTTTTTCAATTTTGGTCCCACTAGCCTTACAACTTCTTCCCTCAACTTGGCATAGGCTGGTTCAACCAGAAAGGTGTATTGAGTGCCGGAGTCGATCATGGTCTGACCGGAGCCGCTAGCATCCGGCCGGAAAACCGACTCGGAGATGTTCAAATTTTTCCCTCCAATTTTGATGCCCACCAAACCCACGGTGTAAGCAAGAGGGTCAAAATTGGGCGAGCGTTGACTCTGAGGAAAAGTCAAGATATTGATATATTTGAACGTACGAGAATTTGGGTTCTGTCCCAGGTAAAATTTGCCAGTGGGGTTAATTTTGTCCTGTCCTTGTCTACGTGGCACGCAGTAAGAAAACTTTTTTACCTTTGCTTGTGAAATAAACGACAGCCGGCCAAGGTTCATTCCCAGAATGCCCTCGGCGTCGCCGGAGTCGGTGGCGCAGCCTAGGATGAGGGGAGGGGTAGTTTGGGAATTGGAGAGGGTGATTTTTTCTCTGACGAGATTGCCCTCGGCCAAGGTCCCATCGGCGTAGAAGTAAGAGTAGTGGCACAACCGGTTCTGGTCGCAGGTGGTGGGGAGGGTAAAATCGGGAATTCGCGGCTTGCAGACAGGGTGGTTGCAGGGGAGGACAGAGAAGGTGGAGGAGAGAGAGGGGTCAAACGACGTCGTGGGAGGCTTCTGCGGGGATTTCCGGTGGCACTGAATCCAGGACAGCTGGCTGCCGGTGTCCAGAACCATCTGCTGAGTCTGCGGCGGCGTGCCGATGGGGAGAGAGACAATCAGAGCCATCGAATATTTAATCGACGACTGGTAGTTGTAACCCAACGGCGGCGATGACTTGGCCATGAGTGATGATGACAGAAGCTTGGCTCTATAAGCAGGGGTTTCTGTGAGTGGGGCTGAGGTGAGAGGGAAAGAGAGAGAAACCGTGTTTTCCTGAAGAGAGAGATGGAAAGAAGAGAGGGAGAGGAGAGAAAAGAGGAGAGAGAGAGAAATGGAGGAAGGCATGTTGATGAGCGAGAGAGTTAGAGAGAGAGTGGGAGTGATGAGGAGTGGTGTGGAGGTGGAGATGGTATATATATGGGTTTGAAAGAGAAAGCGCGGCCATTGGAAGAGGAACGCGCTTTGCTTTCCCAAATACATACACGCTGCTTGTCCATATCTATTGATTCGTCGTATCTCATGTTTCATTACATTTAATATACGATATATTATGAATAATACTATCATCAAATACAAATAATATGTGATGATTGTTTTAAAATAAAATTATAATGTAAAATATAATAAAACATCTCGTCATCTATCTATATATATATATATATATATAACAACACCTACTTAGCTTCTACTAAAGTGCTGTTTCTCCATATTGGGACTAAATTCCAACTTCGATTCTTTTCATCCTTTTACTGCTTTTTCTACTTTTTTCATTTTATTAATATATAACATGCCGATTTTATAGATATATATATATATATATATACACAATGAGACATATGTAAATATATGTATAATTATACACTAACTGTATGTTTATAAATAAACTCTCTAATATCTATCATCATCGTCGCTGTCCTTGTCCAATTTGGAACTATCATATAGGTAGGTTAAATTTACCAATTTGGAATTTAGAATTTTAATTGACATGATAATACCTTCCATGAATAAACATTACTCGTGTATTGATATTGTCATGCTATATATTTTTACATGCATTAATAAGATAGCGATACAAAGTTATAACTAATCATGATTGGAACCAATTGGTTTAAGTTAAATAGACTTGGCCCTTTAATATTCCAAAATCATATTACAAACATATCAATAGTTGGAGTTATATACATTTGAACATTGATGGAAATAAATTAAAATAGAAAATTCAACACGATGATTTGAGGATGTGAAATCAAAAATATGACATGATTTGAGGATTAAAGATCTTATTTGAAATTTTCTTATGAAGTTTTCAACTAAAAGAATAAAAAAAAAAAAAAAGACAATGACAATTGTCTTTTACTAATGATATAATATCATACTTTACAGCTACTACCAATCTACCATACAATTGAGTATAATTCAATTCTTTTGACTGTCCACCAAAGAAAAATACTCGTATAATCATATTCAATAATTTTAAATAGTGAAAAAGAAATGGGTGGTTAGAATCACCAACAAAAAAAAAAAAAAAAAGTCCACATTTCTATATATTTTGTTTATTTAATATTCACAAACACAACATTATATATCAACATGGAAACATGCATTTATAAAGTAAATATCCTATTTTAAAAAAATGTTTTG
Source organism: Scutellaria baicalensis (assembly GCA_005771605.1). Taxonomy (NCBI): domain Eukaryota; kingdom Viridiplantae; phylum Streptophyta; class Magnoliopsida; order Lamiales; family Lamiaceae; genus Scutellaria; species Scutellaria baicalensis. The sequence goes on from CM016727.1 coordinate 15,925,844, forward strand.
TTTTAACCTTTTGAATTATCAATATATATAACTTGCAATGAAAAGAACACCACAAATATAAAAGTGACACACATATTTAACAAAATCATTGATATGTATACAATAAAAGAAATCCAACTGCTTTTGAGGGCTTTCACTTTATCTTGCAAATTAAGAAACATAAAAGCATCAAAGTCCAAAAATAACATAATAGTATAAATTCTTAAGAATAAACACTTGTCTAAAAAACATATTTCTTTCCTATTTTATGTTCATATTAGCTTTAAATTTAGTTGGTCACCGAAATGCATGTATGGGACCGATATGGCTGGTGGGCCCATCATGTCCTAATTACACATGATTTTTCAGTTGGTGCATACAATTTGACACTAAATTTCACAAAATCCATGTTCCATTTTAATACTATGTTTTATATTTTCACATGATCCACTTTGGTTTTGTTTTTTCTTTTGTTTTTTGATCTTAATTTAGAGTGATCCATCGAAATGATCTAATTTTCTAATATATATATACTACTTTTTCAAGAGTTCAATTATCTAAACTAGTTTGGAATAATTTCATCATTTTTAAATGAATTTTCATTTGTATTATACACATCGAATCAATTAAAGACTGATAAGAGTATTTTAATTAAAAGATATACTTACTATAATAGATAATCTTTATCACACAAACTTAGTTTGGTATATTCTTATTCAAATCACATGTAATGAGATTAGAGTGCTACCCCAATTCATTTTATTTTATATATTATGCTAAGTAGTCAAAACAATCATCTACATTTAAATTTGTATTATACATAATCTTTAAAATCGAGCAGAAATAGAGTTTCTTTTCTGTCTAGCTCTTAAAAATGAAATAAGATGGTTAAAAAAATTAAATAAATTTTTTGTAGGATCAATGACTTCGATAATTTAAGATCGATCGATTGGTGGAACTCATTTTATTTGAACACTTTGTTTATTTAAACTCTTTGTTAGCTCATATTTAAGGTTCCAATCTTCCCCTCTTTGTTTACATGTGTCATGTAAATATATTGTCGTCTAATTAGGCTTTGAATAAACATCAAAATTAATCTTATAACTAGACATGTATAACAACTAATTAATCTTGTTAATTAGAATTTCTAATTATAATCCAATATGTAAAAAATATGTAGTTTGAGTTCAACATATGCAAGAAATTACATCTATAATCGAAATTAGCTACATTAGCATTGAGCACTCGAGATTCTAACCATGACAAATTTGAAACAATTTATCAAATCACATGGTAATAATTAATTAATTTGTTGTGATATAAAAAATTTAAGTGGTCATGTAATGAATAAATACTGATCAAAATATTCCATTATTTGATAAAAAAATAAAAAAAAGTTAAATGTGACTACAACTATTATTTGATAAAAATTGAACTATGAATGTTATTAGAAAGAACTAATTTCTGATCACATAATCCAAAGTTGGAATAAAGCTTTATATTCATTTCCATATATTCTCATTTGATTATTTAACTTTTCCAGCTAACAAAATTAAATTTTAAGGGAAGAAAAGCTATTAAGAAAACTTTAAAATAAAGTTGGTTTCCATACTAGCTAGTGCTATCATTGCCACGAAGTCTTATAGAAGAATTCATATATATATATATATATATCGTTTTCGAGGTATTATTGCAGTTGACCAGTGTGATACAAATTAAATGTCAATCAACATATTTTCTCATTTTGATGACATCGGACCTCGAAATATATGTTGTCAATGTTGTCCGTTTCTAATTAATGCTACTATATTACAATCTACCAAACTTATTGTAAGATTGTTACTACTAGATAATAATGTATGTGCACAATTATTGAAATAAATATATTACTGTGTAACAATGATGGATTGAAATTGTTGTGTTAATTAATTTGCTATTTAAATTATTTGTTCTTTGATCTATTTATTTTATAAATTTTGTATTCTTTTATTTTAGACTGTGATCAATTTTACATTTAATGCATTTTACTATATATGAAATTATAAAGATGGCTATATACTCATGTGGAACATAGGGGCACAGATCTATGTGTTATACACATGCTTTTCAGGTGTTTTATATATATATAGTTTTATATATATATATATATATATATATATATACTCTTATAGTGTTACGTTTCATGGTGTGTTATACATATACTCTACATGTATCACATGTATATAAGAGTATACATGTGATATACCTGAAGAGTATACACGTGATACTAGTAGAGTATATATGTAACACCATATGATGATTAAGTTGGGGCAACATACCCCAGGACACACAAGTGTCACTTTATAAAGATATACTATGTACAATATCTACAACCAATATTTATTTGATACATTCAAATGTATCAAATCTAAAATTTATACACCAAAATGAAAGATTCAAATTGTTAAGAAAAAAATGTTAATGATGTGATACATGTAATTAAACTCTTAACGTTTATTATGAATAGACAATTGTTTAATTTCGAATTAATAGCATAATAATCTGGAGTTAGATAGCAAGTCCCAGTCAATTTAAATAATGTTCGTATTCAAATTTAAATGCATGAAATATACTTTGAGTTAATGTTTGAGCACATCGATTCGATTCAACAGTTGCTAAATATAACTCACATTATTTGATAAATAGGAAAAAATGTACCAATTTTATATATAGTTTGAAATGTATTTTATGACGATAAACTTGAGAGCATATTGGAATTTTCTACTTATTGTTACTTCATCTCCAAATACTGAGATTCTTGCATTTTGTGATATTTCAAACTGAGTATATAGCTACGCTCGTGGTAGGAGGGAAACATAGGTGATGGGTTTGTCTCAAAATAAATAAAAAAATGTTTGTCCCATGTTGATTTTTTGGTCGAATAAAGAGGAAGAGACTCCTAGGTTATTTAAGAGGTCGAAGTGTCTTTTCACATGTGTGTTCAACGGGCTCTCAGTTAACACATATTGGTCTTGTATTTGATTCTTGTCAAATTCTTTTCTTGGTTTACTGAGTGTTCTAAGAAATGTGAGAGTCATTTAAGGCTTTAACAGTGCTTTCATGGAGAGTGTTGTAAGAAATTTGTAAGAACTGTGAGAGAATGTTGTAAGAAGTTTATAAGAAATGTGAGAGTGATTTAAGGTGGTGAGTGTTGTAAGAAATTATTGTAAGTCATTCAATGTGGAGAGTGTTGTAAGAAATTTGTAAGAAATGTGAGAATAATTTAAGACTTGTCAGTGGGAAAGAGAGGAAAATGTTGTGATTGTAAAAATTTGTCACATAGTGATATTCTCCTATTGGGTAGTGGTTTTTCTCTGATTTTAGAGTTTTCCACGTTGAGTCGTGGTTTTTCTCCGATTTTAGAGTTTTATACATAAATTCTTGGGTTTTGGATTATTGTTTCGTTTCTTCCTTTTATTTCTCATTTACTCCTTTTTCCTAGAGATGAAGGGAGATGGTGCAGTTTTTCCAACAATATGAGCATAAGTCTAGAGGACACAAGTGTAGCCCAAATGTGGACCTTATTGAATTTATCATGTTAATTCCTCTTGTAAGAAAAAAAGAATTGTAATTTGTAATTGTTAAGAGTTTATAAATTGACCATAGCAATTGTTTTGTATCTGGTGTTTATAGTACTACATAATTTATTGTACCTATTAGGTTATTTAAATTACCAATCAGTTTTTAATTAAAATTGTTTCTTTAATCTGTATTTTTAATACTAATCGATAAACATCTATTATTAATTAGCACTGACTTGATAAGGTTCAAATCATTGGAAAAGAAGTGTATTGTGAAAAAATTAGATATATTGATAGTCGAAACGAGATTTAGAGTGATATACACATATAGATGGATAAGAAAATATTACAATGCTCACAGTGGACAATTCTTAATATACTCACCATTACTGTGTAAAGATCACATCCATGATTATGTGAAAAGTAAAATTATTTGATATGCTGGATTGTCTGACACATTTGCGATGGACAAATATTAATTTGCATACGGTAGGTATATAGGCTAGCAAGACTGTATATGTATATATTAATACAAAATAAAGGTTGATCCTTCTTATTAAGTGTAAGCTGTTGATCTAAGGTTCCATAATTTGTAAGGTTCATAAGATGTTGACAATATCACACAATTCACGATTTTAGCTTTATACCCATATTGATAATACCCCAATTCATATAGTGTAATTAATCTCCAAACTTATACAATCTATTTACTTAATTCATGTGTGTGTGTGTGTTTTTTTTTGGTTGAAACCAAACCACTAAGCCTAAGCTCTTTAAGAGGAACAAAGGACAAAACACACGTTTGTGTTTAGATAAGAGAAAATTAATGAGTGAAGAAAATTAAATTTTGAAAAGGGGTTAGTTTTTTAATCTAGGTGTCAAATTTCTAATATTTAGCTTGTCTCATTTCGTAATCCTAAACCATAATTATTAAGTGGAAAAATAATTAGGACACGCGTAGAAGAATTGCGACATTTCATTTGTCTTTTTGGATGATTGAACGAGACATTTGTACAGATTTGCATCATTTTCTAACTTCATTTGAATCTTATTTAGTCTTTTATGTTCACGAGAGTATTAACACTGTCACAAGACATGTCATCCATCGTAATAAAGCCGAGCATGCAATGTATATAATTTCATTTTATTTTTCGATTTTTATCTCATAATTATCAAAAAAAGATTCAATTTAATTCTACAAGTTTAAGAATTTATCTGATTTCAATCCAATATATTACATGTTAATTTTTTTATTGGTGAGCTGCCAAAATCAAAATCCTAATAGGAATTTGACACATGACACTTTTCTAAAAAAATTCAATTCAAATTTTCTGTACAAAATTGGATTGAAACAGAACGTTTTAAAATTACGAGATTAAAAAGATTGTGATATTTTGGAAACATAATCGAAAGATACGAAAATTACGTGATGAAAAATGATTTTAACCCTCAAGATAACATATGTGAAATATTTACATAATGGATAATATTTAATACTATTTGTCCCAAATAGTTAGTTTGTATTGCCAATAGAACAAGGATTATAACAAGGAGCAGTTGCTCGAATTATTGGATTGTCAGCTACATAAAACTGTTAAGTCAATTCACATTAAAGTTTATTGGACTATTAATAAAAGATAAGCTAATGTCACTTTTGATTATTTATTATTGTGTGAAATTATAATATCTTGAAAGCAACTAGTAGCTAGATAGCTAGCTAAGGGTTCAATTTCTTAACATATTACCAACCACAAAAAAATAATATTAATTTTGTTAATTAATTTTTTATATAAGGCCTCTATATAACACCGACCACAAAAGGATATATTAATTAAAAATGTTAACTATATATGTTAATAATTAAATATGTTAAATGTGAGAACAATTAGTGGAGTGTAGGGCCCAGCTTTGGACTTTGTTAGAAGGTCACGCAAGCATTCAACTATTATAGCTCTTTTAAACCAATTATTAATTAGTACATTGAACCAAGAGCCGACATCTAATGCCTTGTTCTTAATTTTTTTCGTAAACATTATTAGCTACCTCGCAAAATAAATATTATTTTAGTTTTTTACACATAAATTAAATAATGTGATAAAAAGTTCAATTTACCCTTATTTAAGTTTAATTAATTAGGAGTTTTCATCTCTTTTACACATTTTATTTGAAATGAGTAAATATGAGCATATTTGATATATTATATGTAAATATGATTTGGAATACAGAAACGAAAATTATTTTGGGACAATTTTTAGTTGCTAAAACGACATTTATTTTGGGACGGAGGTAGTACATACAATAGATTACATGAAGCCCAATGTTATTAACAAATATAACAAATATTTGTATATATGTATGTATATGAGAGTGTGCCTACAGATGATAAATAATATGTTTGGTGTAATTTATCAAGTATAACTATATCATTGATAAAAACTAAATAAAGAAGTTAAGGATAAATTTGATTCTATTAAAATTTATGACCTCATTTGATTTCATTTCTAAATATTTTATATTCAGTATTTGGTTGAAAGTAATTTTACAAAATTTTAGTGCATTAGTTAAATATATTGTGTATAGATTTGCATATATAATATGGGGTGTTTGTTGTGTCCAATATAAATATTTTCTTCATGTTGCATACTCTTCTTCTTGATTTTCTCCTCAATCTTCATATGGTGTTCTTCATTTTCTTTTTCTTTGACTTATATATGGTTTAATGGCTGTGATTTATTCTTGGAATCACGAAATCATGTATTGTAATAATTTCTTCTTCTTCATCTTTCGTTTTCATCTTTGTAAATTATTTGTTCAACCTTCGATTTCATGAAATATTGCAGAAAATTGGAGGAAGAAAAATATGAAAAATTGTATTTACATTGACACCTTTTAAGTATATGATTAATACATTTAAGTTATATTAATAATACCTAACATTTCAATAACTTAAATTTATGATTTTAAACTTCCACTCTACATTACAATCTGATACATTTTTCGTATATGAGTAATACATTTAAATTATACAAGTAATAAATTTACATTTAACAAGTAATACCTTAAGCCATATATATTTCACTAAAACATAGTAACTAATACCTTGATTAATAGTTTGAGATTTCCTTTTAGATACATAAGTAACACATTTAGACCTTTGTGATAAACAAGTAATGCATTTACATATAATAAATAATACCTTTAGGTAAAATAAGTAATAAATAATAAGTAATATATTTCACTAAATCACAAAGTTAAACAAAATAATACCTTTAAATAAGATAAGTAATACCTATAAATAAAATAACTAATATTTTAAAAGTATACAACTAATATCTTTCACTAAACATATTAAATGTAAGAGTATATTATAATTATAGAAGCAATACCTTATGTATATACAATTAATTAATACCTTTCATTGTATATTTAGGCTAGATATATTTTAAAATATTTCAATTCGATATTTTATTTCATGTATATTGATACATAAAATAAAATACAAGACTGAAATATAATAAATAAATAAAAAGGAGTTTTTTCCCCTCTCTTTTAATTTGTAAATAAACACAATTTATTTTGCCATAATATTGTTGTATTAAACTAACAGCCTAGGTCTACCATACAAATAATTCAATACTAAAGCATAAACTGCAGAATTGTTGTCTTCTAGCTTGCTTGTCTATAAAATTAAATCTGCTACATTTGGGCATGAAAAATCATAGTGTTGTACATGCATGTATAATAGTAATCTTTTCGAAATTAATTAAATGTTTTTTTAGAATTTTATCCAAAATTAAGAAACATAAAAATTTGAATAATATATTATGATTAGTCATATGGATTTCAAACAAAACATTTAAATGTTAAGTTGGAAACTGAACATAGTTTTGAGGAATAATGACAGGGACTAAACGACACTTGCACCATATGTAATAAAATATTGGATCTTTTTTAAGTCAAAAATTAAATCAAAAGTTTGGTTCGAATACATTTTCATCACAAATCATCAAACTTCATAAATTGTGTACATAAAATATAAATAAATTATTAATTGGCTCATCTGATTAAATTTGATTTGTGGTGATCATCTTGCAATAATCGTACCGGTCATTTGAAATAGTGAGTTTGGTTTAAGTCTCCTATAAAATATCAAATCACATCAATTTAAAAGCAATCATTTCATATATTTGAGTTGATTAGGTGTGGTATGGCATGAAGCCATCACTGTATTGAGGTCAATTCATGTTTATTGGACTCTTCTAATAATTAATTAAGCTATATATATATATATATATATATTATAATGTCACGTTTGATTATTGATTGATACCTGAAATTATGTATAGTTTCATGAAAATAACTACTACTTCCTTTCCGATTGAATTTGCCTAGTTTGACCAGACACGGAGGTTAAAAAAAAGCAGTTGACTATTGTTTTTTAAGATAATTGAGTGATTTTTTTTTTTTTTGTAATAAGGGAGGAATATGAGGATATAAGTGTTTGACTTTTGTGACATTTTAAGATTGTTTTTTTGCTTTTAAGTGACATTTTTATAATAAGGATGAAATATAAGGATATTAATATTTGACTTTTGTTTCCATTTATGGGCTGACAAGTTTAATTGGGACAAACTAAAATGACAAGTAGACAAGTTGAGCTGGGATGGAAGGAGAACTATGCCTTCATATACAATTAATATATACACACATCACAATAATTATATATGTTCCTTTTATCTATAATAAATTATGAACAAAACTTATATGCACCTGGGGCACGGATCGCATACCTGGGGCACGGATCCAAGATCCGTGCCACTGACCCGACCCATGCGCCCCCACGTGCGCCCCACCTGATCTGGTGTGCGCCCATGCACACCAGATTTCACACTATGTGATTCAGTGATAGATGTTATATATGTACTATATAAGTGTTATATATGTACTCTATAGGTGTTATAGTTATATTATATGATTCAGTGATAGGTGTTATAGTTATACTCTATAGGTGTTATATATATACTCCTTAGGTGTTACATCTATGTTCTTGAGGTATCACATATATAGAAGATTTCATATTATGTGATTCAGTGATAGATGTTATATTTATACTCTATATGAGTTATATATATACTCTTTAGGTGTTATATGTATGTTCTTGAGGTATCACATATAAAGAAGATTTCATATTATATGATTGAATGATAGGTGTCATATATATACTCTATAAGTGTTATATGTATGTTCTTTAAGTGTTATAATATTTTCATAACACCTGAAGGAACTGTGTTTATTATATATCATAGATGCATGTAATTTTATATCACCTATAGAGTATCTTTGTAATACCTTTAAAATATTTTCATAACATCTAAAGGAATTGTATTTATTATATCTTATAGATGCATGTAATCTTATATAACCTATATAGTATATTTGTAATACCTTTAGAATATTTTCATATTATATATCTGATATGTTTAATATATACTCTATATGTGTTATATATATATATACTTTTTAGGTATTAAATGTCTGTTCTTAAAATTCAGTGATATGTATATATAAATAATAGATTGTGAAATGCGATTTTATCATCTTCTTCCCCAAATTTTCTGCAAATTCATACTACTCAATCAGATTTCTACAACTTTATACCATCATTCAATAACCAACAAAGTTGCATATCAAATTACATATATATACAATTCTGAATATATAAACCTTAAGGAAGATAAAAGAACAATATAGATGAAACAGAAAATTTGAAATCTGAAAAAATTAGAACACAAAACTAGTGGAAGCATCAATGGTGAGCTAGAGTTAACAACAAAATATCCTCCCTCATTAATCAGAAAATGAGGATTTGATAGACAAAGGTTGGGTTCCTTCCTTTTTGACCACATAGATGATTCCCCAGAAACTGAAAAATATATATATATATATATATATGTATGTATGGATGTATATATATGTGTTCGGATTGGGTTGAAGAAGAAGAAGAAGAAAAAGGAGGAAGCAGATCGGGTTGAAGAAGGAAGGAGAAGGAGAAGAAGAAGAAGGAGAAGGAGGAGGAGGAAGAAAAAAAAATGTGCTGCGTGAAGAAGAGGAAGAGGAAGAGGAAGAGGAAGATGAAGAGGAAGATGAAGAAAAAAAAAGAAATATAATTAATGGGTGTGGGTCGGACGGGTCGGGTTAGGAATCCGTGCCCCGAATATGTCCTACTCATAAATTATATATGTAAAATGTGTGGCAATTAGTATACTAGAGAGGCACTTTGTATTTTGTTGAAATAAACGATGGATATTAGAATTAAGCATATTTGAAGCAGTTTAGGGCGAAATTCGAAATCCATGGATCACAATAAATTTTTCAATCTGTAATCTAACATTATATATATGATAGTATAACTTAGATAATTAATGATCAATGATAGTCTTGTTTTGACATAATTGAGTTTGAAGTGACATTCTTTCCTTTTAATACTGATCAAAGCATTAAATCAACAGTTTAATTTCATAATGCAATGGGTCTTGTCAACTAATCCGGACTAGTCAAGATGAAATCCCTGTAGAAACAACTTATGATAACATAATAATAGAGAATTTTTCGATTTTGATCCCATAAATTGGGTGCGATTTTCATTTTCGGAATACTCATTTTATCGGTTTCTATGATACTCTTTTAAGTTTATTCACATATGATATATTTTGATTGTATGTATGTAAGATTGATACATGCAACACTAAATTGAGTGAACATTAATTCCAAATCCGAATTCCTCAAGTACTATTAGTGTTACATAAATAATTCTCTCTTGACTCTCAAAAAATCCACAATTCAAAGCATACAACTCGGTAAAATTAATGGTAAAAATGGATTTATGAACCAAATTATTGATCCAATATTAAAATGCATGTTCACAATTTTTAAAACCTGATACATAAATTATTATGTGTGATTAGTTCATAGTTTGTATAATATTTAATCATCCCACTTTGAAAACATGATGACATGCCACCCTTAATCCAGACAAGAGGCAAAAATTTGGTGCATGGTTCTTTATTTATTTTACTTCAAAATATACTCTATAAGCATCATTAATGTCCTTTCTACTTAATTATATTTTTTAATTTGAGAAGAGAGTAGGTGCCCAATAGTATGCATATTTTGTTCTTACTTTTTTTCCCTAAAAGAAAGAATATGTGTGTTTTTTAAACACAAAATTTTGGACTAGATGTCCTTGTCATCTACCAACAATTCATGAACTTATAAATAATTGAATATGTTTATGTATTTTTGAGCAGAAAAATTGTCTTTCTGTCTACAAATTTGTTGCATTTTGTAATGGAGAATGATGATGTTATGTTGCACCTTCTCCTAAACCTTATCTGCTTTCAACATATTTTTTATAGGTCTATTGTCCTTTTGTGCCAATTTTAATAACGATTTTATCACTAACTACTATCTCGTATTCTATCTCATGCTGTATAGTAATTTTGTAGATTAGTGTTCCTATCTATATATGTTTTGTATTTTAACATGAACTTTAATTACTTAATTTGCAATTTTAACCGATTTATTAGCAAACATTACATGTATTTTCATATTTTTTTACAATTTTAATATCGGATATGGTTGCATTCAAGGATGTAAAAATATTTCAACTTCAAACCTTTATGATAATAGTATCTCCACGACAGCTTTACATTGGTGGTTTTCAGATATAGTTGTGTTGACACTAAAGTGTGAAGTTGATATGGATAAACTATTATCAAAAAGGCTTTGGGAGTTGAAAAAATAATGCATGTCCTTGAAAGCAACCATATCCAAAAACTGTCCATGACTTAAAATTGCAAAAAATATAAACGTTTGTATTACATTTGTTAAAACTTGGTTAAAATTACAAATTGAGTAAAATTCATGATTTTTCCATCAATTAACCTAAAATATAAGGTAAAACAGAAAATACAATAAATGATTTATATATATATATATATGTATGTATGTATGTATTTGCGACACAATTATGTTATCCAACTCACCATAGGTACAATAATTAATATGTGTTCTCATTGACGTGTCAGATAATTCACTTTTTATATAATCAGGAAATGATGATTATTACACATCGACAGCGAGCTAGAAAAGAGAAAAATAAGAAATAATTTCTTTGAATTTAACATATTTCCAATATTGTCCCTCAAGTCAAGTCATAGTCATATTTTCCTAATATTGTCCCTCAATTCAAGTCATGATGATTCATCGATGCTAAATGGAAGAGTGAGAAAATTTACTTAAGAATATTGTGGTTTTGTTAGCTCCAATGCTACAAGGGTTTGGCTGTTTGCTGAAACAATATATATATATATATATATATATATATATATCTGATGTGAAAGAAGAAAAAAGAAATATAAAGGAGGAATTATGATGAAAATAATGATGGATAATAGTGCTTCTAATATATATATATATATATATATATATCTGATGTGAAAGAAGAAAAAAGAAATATAAAGGAGGAATTATGATGAAAATAATGATGGATAATAGTGCTTCTAATAAATCACATGATAATCAATCTTCCATTCCCAACCAAGAAGACTCGGCCCCATGAAAACAAACAGGTTGAAAAGAATGTCATGGGGATTTATTTATGATAAAAAAAAATTGTGCAATCCGATGAGATTCATGGAGTCAGGTCGATCCGGTCTACACACTTAAAAACGAGTTTTGTTGGAATAGTAGAGTTTCAGAAGCTTGTGTGCTTGGTTATGAAGGCTCAAGAGTTATATAGGAAGAAGTGGGCTTAGCTGAAATACGTTTCTTATCTTGGTTGCAACTTTATTAGTAATAAGGGTATTATTGTCCTTTTAGTGATAAGTCGCACCCAGTGTCATTCTCGTGTTTCTGTTTACACACTTTTGTTCATCTTCTTCCTTGAGATATAGCCGTTAGATTTTTTAGGAAATTTGTTACAAGAGTGTAGCTAAGACCTAAGTAGATGTATCCCTTTTTCCTTGATGATGGATTTTTTATTATCAATAATATCTACTCTCTCTCTCTCTCTACAAATTACATATATCTTTAACTTATAATAAGTTTTCATGCATGTTTCATGCGTTCCCACGTGTCTGGTGGTTGAGCCCAACCCCACACAAATTCGTTCCCACTTGTCTCTATGATATGTTAGTCATAACTCAACATTTTCTTTGCATAGTCATTTTATACTTTTCATACATCTTAGTCATGTTAGTCATACCTTATAGTTATGTTAATTGTACATCTATATTACATAAAGGTACAATTATATTCATATAAAGGTATAAGTAATGTTAGATAAAAGTATGACTAATATAACAAAAATATACGATTAACATAACATAAAGGTCAATGGTTTTTTTTAAGCTAAAGCATTAAACTTATAAGGGTATGAAATCTTGAAATAAAGGTATTACTGATATCACATATATGTATAACTGACATAACATAGAGATATGACTAACACAATATAAAGATCACAAATAAATCACAAAATTCTTGCATGAAATAAAAAAAAAAGGATATGGGTTGGGGCGACCCGAATCTAACCCCGATGCATGGATCAATTGCACATAAGACCTCCTTATTTATTCATTAGTTTTTATGGAGAATGTATTTGATTCACCATTGTGAAGAAAAATACACTTTGATGATAGACAACGGCTGAACCACAACGCTTATGCAGAAAACCCTAAACCTAGACACTTTGATCTTCAAATGCGAACAGAAAATTGAAATAACACGCAAGATTTTAGGGTGGTTCGGCTCGCCACATCGGCCTACATCCACCATGAAAGGACTGAACAGATTTCACTAAGAAACGAGAGAGAATTCGAAGTTACAAGCTAAATCCCCAAAAATTAGGGTTTATGCGCACTCAAGAACCCTAATTTTCTAATCTCACACAAAACTCAAAATTGCAAAGTAAGATTACAACTAGATATACACCTATATATACTAAGCAAAAGCCCTCTGCCAATTTAACCGAAATCACAACCGAAATCATCGAATCTTGATTTCAAAATCAAATTCTGCGCTGTGCCCTAGCTGTTGCAACAGCACCAACGACCTTGAACCGGCCGTTACAGCTAATCTCCCAGAGCCCGGTTCGACCATTTCTAGACCGGTTCTTGACTCGGGATTTCCGGTTCCGACATCCTTGATTTATTTCCGAGCTGCCACTCCACAATTCTCCACCTCAGCTTGTGAAATCAATCCAATTCTTCCATAAGTTCAGTCTTTATTCAAGCTTGATTTTGTGCCCAGGTTTTCACCTGAATTTGATCCCTGCAAAACTCAAATTTCGACCTTGGAAGTATTTTAGTTAGCATATCAGATGGATTCTCCTCAGTTGCTATTTTCCTAGCTTCTACTTCTCCTTTATCTATCAAATTTCTAACAAAATGCAATTTGATATCAATGTGTTTGCACCTACTATGAAACATTTGATGCTTAGCTAAATGTAATGCACTTTGATTATCACAGTAGATAGAAACTCTTCCATGCTTTACCCTTAGCTCTTTTAGAATTCCCTTGAGCCACATGGATTCCTTAACAGCCTCGGCCATGGCAACGAATTCAGCTTCTGTAGTTGAGAGGGCCACCATCGATTGCTGCATAGCCTTCCAGCTTATGGCTGTTCCAAATAACCTGAATACATAGCCTGTAGTCGACCTTCTTGTGTCAGGATTCCCTGCAAAGTCAGAATCTACAAAACCTTCCAAAGGGTTAGAAAGATTAAGTTTAGATTGCTGATAAAACATTAATCCCAGATTTGATGTTCCTTGTAGGTATCTTAGCATCCATTTTATTGCTTCCCAATGAGGTTTACCTGGACCTGCCATGAACCTACTTACTCTACTCATAGCATAAGCTATATCGGGTCTACTACAAACCATTACATACATCATGCTTCCTACTGCATTGGCATAAGGAACTTCAACCATCAACTTCCTTTCAGCTTCAGTTTGAGGCTTCTCTTGTGCTGTCAACTTAAACTGAGTTCCCAATGGAGTGGTGACTGATTTTGATTCATGCATAAAGAACATCTTAAGAACTTTCCTTATGTAATCAGTTTGATACAAGAATATCAGCCCCTTTCCTCTATCTCTTCTAATGTCCATGCCTAACATCCTTCTAGCATCACCAAGATCCTTCATCTCAAACTGATCTTTGAGTTTATCCTTGATGATTTGTATCCTTTTCATACTCTTGCTAGCTATTAGCATATCATCAACATAGATTAGAAGATAGGCCAAGACTCCATTGTTTTCCTTTTGTAAGTAAACACAGCTATCATGATTGCATCTCTCCAGTCCAATGCTCATCATCACACTGTCAAATCTCTTATACCACTGCCTAGGACTTTGTTTGAGTCCATAGAGTGATCTTTTCAATAAGCAGACTTTATTCTCTTCTCCAGGCTTCTTATATCCTTCAGGCTGAGCCATGTATAAGGTTTCATCTAAGTTCCCATGCAAGAAGGCAGTCTTAACATCTAGCTGCTACAACTCCATGTCTTCTTGCACTACCAAGGCTAGTAAGATCCTTATTGATACATGTTTCACTACTAGAGAGAAGATCTCATGATAATCGATTCCTTCTCTCTGAGTGAAGCCCTTAGCCACCAGCCTTGCTTAACCTCACTTGTTCCTTTCCAGCCACTTCGATTTTCCTTTTAAAAATCCATTTGCAGCCAATTAACTTCTGTCCAGCTGGTCTATCAACAAGGATCCAAGTCTGATTCTTTTCAAGTGACATAATTTCCTCATTCATGGCTTGAGCCCACTTCTCACTGTCTTTAGACTTCATTGCAGCTTGGTATGAGTTTGGCTCCTCATACTCCAGTTCCTCAGCAACACATAGGGCATAGTTGGCTATATCAGCTTCACCATATCTTGATGGAGGGGTTATTGTTCTTCTTTGTCTATCTCTTGCCAAGTGATAGGTGGTCAGATCCTCAGGCTCCTCCAACTGGTCAGTTTGATTCTCAATGGTTTGATCATCATCTGAATCAGTGGTGCTTGATCCATCTCTCTGATTCTCAGCCTGAGACTCTCCTTGCAACTCCACCTGAATTCCAGATTCTTCATTGCTCGATTCTGAATTTGGAGTTCCTTCAGTTTCAGCAGCATGTTGCTTCTCTTTATACCCCATCACCCCTTCTTTAAACACCACATCTCTGCTAATGAAACACTTTGGAGTCCCATTTTTTAAGCTCCACATCTTATATCCTTTTACTCCATTTGGATAGCCAATAAAGATGCACTTTATAGCTCTTGATTCCAGCTTATCTTGCTTAGAGTGAGCATAAGCTAAACATCCAAAAACCTTTAGAAAAGAATAGTTAGGAGTCTTAGAATACCATACCTCATTAGAAGACTTAAATTGGACTGAAGATGATGGACTTCGATTGATGAGAAATGCTGCTGTTGAAACTGCTTCTCCCCAAAATGATTTGGGCAATCCAACATCTAGGAGCAAGCATCTTACCCTCTCCAAAAGCGTTCTATTCATGCGCTCAGCTACTCCATTTTGCTGTGGAGTAGCCACCACAGTCTTGTGTCTTGAAATGTCTCTCTCCCTGCAATAGCTTAGGAATTCCTCTGACATAAACTCTAGACCATTATCTGTCCTAAGATGCTTTAACTCTTACCAGTGAGATTCTCTTGCTGTGTTAACCATTCTTTAAACTTAGAAAAGGACTCAGATTTATGCTTAAGGACATACACCCACACCTTCCTACTGTAATCATCTATAAAGGTTATGAAATACCTTCCCCCTCCATGTGTTTCTACTCTAGATGGACCCCAAACATCAGAGTGTACATAGTCAAGTATACTTACAGTGGTGTGTTTACCTTTAGGGAAGGGAGTCCTTGTGAGTTTCCCTTGGATACATTGTTCACACTCCTGTGTTCTTCCAGGATCTGAAATGGGAATCAGTTTTTGCCTTGATAGCTCAGCCAAACCTTTGTCTCCAATGTGGCCTAACCTCTTATGCCAAAGGTTAGTTAAATCTTCTTTTTCAGCAGGTGATGCCCCTCCTTCCACTGTGGTTCCCTTAAGGATATAGAGTCCATTCAACTTTATTCCTTTCATCACTACCATTCCAGCTTTGGTAACTTGGATCTCCCCACCTTGAGTCTTGAACTCACAGCCTGTAGCATTAAGAACACCAAGAGATATTAGATTTCTTTTGAGTTTAGGGATATACCTCACATTGGTCAAGGTCCTGATCCTCCCATCATGCAGCTTGAGTTTGATGGATCCAACTCCCATCGCCTGACATGAATGATCATCTCCCAGTAGCACTGAGCCTCCTTGATGCAATTTTAGATCACTAAACCAGTTCTTAATTGGGCACATATGGAAAGAACACCCTGAATCAAGCACCCACTCTCCTTTCATATCAGAATTGCTGATACACAGCATATCGGCGCTGTCGTATTGATCTTGCGCAATGGCTGCTTGATGATTCGAATTGTTTCCACCTTGCTTCTTCTTCCTCTCGGGGCAATTCCGCTTGAAGTGCCCTGGTTTGTGGCAATGAAAGCACTTCCTTGCTTCATCTCCTTCAGAGTTGGATCGACCTCCACCTTGCTCAGATCTTTGTGAGCTTTGCCTTGAATTTCCTTTCCTGAATTTCTTGCCCTTTACAGTCAATCCTTCCCCAAGATTTTGTTGCTTCCTCTCAGATTCAAACCCAAGAAATCTTGATCGAATTGCTACCTGAACTTCCTCCAAAGTTAGTGGGATTACTCTTCCATATACAAGAGCATCCTTGAAGGATTGATATGATTTCGGGAGCGCATTTAGCAGCAGGAGAGCCTTGTCCTCATCCTTTTACTTCTCTTCTATATTCTCCAAATCATCCACCAACTTATTGAATTCATCTAGCTTCTCCAAGATCTTCTTATCATCTAATATCTTAAAGGAAATCAGCCTTTGCTTCAGGAATAGGCGATTGGCTAGGGACTTTGTTTGATAAAGCGATTCGAGCTTCTTCCAAACCTCCAACCGTTCGTTCTTGATACACTTCTCTCAATGCCTTCTCTCCTAGGCATAGAATGATCCAGCTATGAGCCTTCCGATCAATTTTGCTCCGATCAGCAGGTGAAAGGGCCGATGATTCCTCCGAATCATCCACGGGTTCTTCAGAAATGGCTTACTCCCAACCTTGCTGGATCAAGACAGCTTCCATCTTCGCCTTCCATAGTGTAAAGTCACTGATCCCCGTGAATTTCTCCACGTCGAGCTTCATTCCAGACATCTGCAGTGGTTGTGCGTCGAGTGCTTCCTACAGACGGCGCCAATTGTGAAGAAAAATACACTTCGATGATAGACAACGGCTGAACCACAACGCTTATGCAGAAAACCCTAAACCTAGACACTATGATCTTCAAATGCGAACAGAAAATCGAAATAACACGCAAGATTTTAGGGTGGTTCGGCTCGCCACATCGGCCTACATCCACCATGAAAGGACTGAATAGATTTCACTAAGAAACAAGAGAGAATTCGAAGTTACAAGCTAAATCCCCAAAAATTAGGGTTTATGCTCACTCAAGAACCCTAATTTTCTAATCTCACACAAAACTCAAAATTGCAAAGTAAGATTACAACTAGATATACACCTATATATACTAAGCAAAAGCCCTCTGCCAATTTAACCGAAATCGCAACCGAAATCGTCGAATCTTGATTTCAAAATCAAATTCTGCGCTATGCCCTAGTTGTTGTAACAGCACCAACGACCTTGAACCGACCGTTACAGCTAATCTCCCAGAGCCCGGTTCGACCATTTCCAGACCGGTTCTTGACTCGGGATTTCCGGTTTCGACATCCTTGATTTATTTCCGAGCTGCCACTCCACAACCATGAATTAGTTATATAAAGGATGTGTATCTATATATGTAAAATATATATGAACAATTACACATGGGATAGATTACAAAACATATCTATAAGATACATTAGAATATTTTAGAGATATATATTTGACTTAATCTCTAATACCCCGTCAAGCGATGCATCGGATTGAAGGAGGCGTGCAACTTGGAACGCAGGAACTCAAAAGCTGGGAGTGGAACACTTTTTGTGAAGATGTTGGCCACCCGAACATGTGATGGCACAAAATGTATTTAGAACTTGCCAGTGGAAACCAAATCACGAACAAAGTGGCAATCGATGTCGATGTGCTTAGCCCGCTTGTGCGCCATCGAATTCTGATTTAAAAAGATGGCACTCTTATTATCACAAAGGAGAAGAGGACAACCGGGAGGAAGAGCACGTATCTCTCATAACAAATTTGTTAACCAAACTACTTCAGAAGTAGCATTGGCCAAAGCACGTTACTCAGATAGTCTTAGGTAGTTTCCTCGCACTCCAAGAAACAAGATTCCCTCTAAGAAAAAGGGAATATCCATACATAGAGCGCGTGTCTCAACACAACGTGCCCAGTCTGCATCTGAATAAGTCAAGAAGACTAATCAAGATGATAAGAGAGAGTTAATTTTAAATGAATCGTCCCCTTCACATCCCTACTTGGAATTTTATTACAGGAGATTTTTCATTTTATATCCCATTTTAATGTTGTTCCATGCATTTTAAATAACTATCATTTTATAAATTAAAATGTAATTTATTTTAATTTGACGGTCATTTTGTTACGAAGAATGATCATCTTTTTAATCCAACTTGTCTCTAGCTATCTCACTTTTTTTTTTTTTTACCAACTAGACTTTTATCTATTTGAATAGCATATTAATTATATGTGTATTGTTATTGTACACCAGTTGCATGAATCTAGATTCATACAACTGGGCGTCTATAACCCGACCTAAGATTTGCGCCCAGATTTTTTAAATTTTATAATTTACTCGAATCTTTTATGTTATATGAGTATAACTTTTCTTCACAAATAGTATGTCCTTTAAGTCAATATACTTAAACTTTTTTCAATAAAATGTAAGATAATATAGTTGAAAACCTTTAAGTTATAATAATTTAAAATTATGTTATGTTGATATAACTTTTATGTATTAATATCATAACCTTTATGTACTTAAACAATAACATAAAGGTTATGTTAATATAACTTAAAGGTTAATATTATTATGCGTAAGGTTACATTATTAAAACTTAAAGGTTTAAAAGGTATTAAAACCTTAAAGTTATATACTTAGAGTTTTTTCAGTCATGTAATATAACTGAAAACATTTATATTTCTTATAACTTATCACTTATGTTATATTGATATAACATTTATATACAACTATTATAACTTTGAAAAATATAAATGTTATATTATTATGATATAAAATTTAAATTATAATAACGTAAAGGCTATATTACTATAACATAAATGTTTAAAATGTAATATAGTTTTATAAGACTCTATAGATATCAAAATATCATGATATAAATGTTATGCGAACTTGCCTAAAAGGTAAGACAAAATAACTAAAAGGTAAGTGAGCAAAATTAGGGTTCAAGAGGATTTGGGACGTGTGTCAGCGCGTGGGGGCACGTGCAGGTGCGTTTTGAGCGTGAAAACCACCTTTCGGGTCATATGATCCAAATTGCATGGGTCATGACTCATGCACCTGGTGTATAGAAATAATTGTGTAATTATATTTTTTCAACCCATACACTTGGTATATAAAAATAATTGTGTAATTATATTTATTGAATAATGAGTGATGTGGTCATTTTTCACATTAATATATGTCAAATTCTCTTGTGCATCAAGTGCATGTATCTAAATTGGTGCAATTGGGGCAACCCGACCCAGATCCGTACATCTGGGTCTTTCTTTTTTTCTTTTTGCTTCAGATTGTTATCTTTATATTGTAAGGATGTGACATCTATGTTATATAAGTGTGACCTTTATATATAAATATTATGACCTTTATGTTCAGTACCTTATAGGATAAAATGAAGATTTTCAGGTTTTTTCGCTTCAAGTTGAGACCTTTATGTTGTATTCTCGTGACCTTTACGTACAAATATCTTGATCTTTATGGTCCATAGCTTGGAAAAAAATGAAAAATTTCAGAAAAATTTCAGCACATTTTTAAGATGAACATACATTTATGTGATATTAGTTGCACCTTAATATATGACATAAAGGTGCAACTAATATTACATAAAGGTAAATATGTATAAATTTTGCTAAAATTCTTTTTTTTTTCTAAGTTAGAGTATATAAAAGTCACTGCATTTATATATAAAAGTCACATTTATATAACATAAAAGTCACAACCATATAACATAAAGGGAAAAATTCAATTTTAGTCCATTTAAAAAGCCACTGTCCAATTTTCGTTCACCATGAAAGCGGTTTTCACTTTTAGTTCAATCAAGTCAAAAATCGTCACTATTTGGTCCATTTTTTGCTTAATTAGACTAAAATTGAAAACTGAAAATTGAAAACCGCTTCCATGGTGAACGAAATAGTGACAAGAATTGACCAAATAGTGACGATTTTTGACTTAATTGGACTAAAAGTGAAAATCGCTTTCATGGTAGATGAAAATTGGACAGTGACTTTTTAAATGGACTAAAATTGAATTTAACTCATAATATAAAGGTAACAGTTAGGAGCAAAAAAAAAGCTCGGATCTGAATCTACCTGAACCTAACCCAAATTATATATGTGCACCGTGCACAGGAGACCAACTATATATATAACTTTCTTATTCGTTTAGAAACAAACAATTTAGTTGAAACAAAGCAAAATATGTCATTTCATTAGTTCACACATGTCTTTCTTGGTTACCTCTTTCATATAGTTTGGAAACTATTGAAGATGGTGTCAGCTTTGTCCAATACACATCTTCGAATAGTGATTGTGGGTTTTTAATTTAAAAAAGATAAAGTTAAATTCGAATATAAAAAATCAATCCAACTTATAGATTACTTAAATCTACAAATGCAATGTTTCTTGGAGAGTGGATGCATGTGTTCAACATCAACATCAGCCACACTATATATCCTAATTAAGATAATCTCATAAGCAATTAATATGACTATGCTAAACCCTATTTAAAGAATATCAATCGAGTGCATATATGCCCATGCTTCTTCTTGGACCACTTTAATTCATGATCATCATCAACTCACTTCTATTTTATCTTTCCACTTTTTTATTCATGCTTATCTTTAGGATTCATACCAAACCATTCAATAAATATTTGAATGAGTTGTGTATGAGGCCGTCTCACGAATCATGTTATGTGAAGGTCAACACACAACTCATAATTCACAATTCACATATAAATTAATGGAAATGAATTTGATTCATCAGTAAAAGGACGCGTCATATGAAAATTATCCTTGAAACTATCTCCGAAAAGTTTTTGTGTAAATTTATACTTTCAATCTTTTTTTAAGTCATTTGAGAACATTATAATCTCTATTTCCTTTTTCTGAAGATATAATTTACAGACCAAGAAAACAAATTAGTTAATTAGAATAGGCTTGGTAATATTTAGAACAAACATATGCACAATCCCATAAATGCATATAAAAATCATCGATTAAATGTCCAAATTACAGTTCAATAAAATGCAAAATATCGAGGATGCACATGATCATATGATAATGACCCCTAAAAGATCGACAGAATTAGGCTTGCTAGATTATCAACGTTGAAAATGAGGAGAAATACTCAAATAATTAGGAATATAGCAAGCCTAATTCCTTATATATCTATATATAGATTTAATTACATAGAAAGACACGAACTTAGGGTTCCGTTTCAATTGCAACATGAACTTTTGACTGTAACACTAAAAACACTCAACTGAACACTTATTGACATATATATTTACATGTGAATGATGACTGATTTGCGACATGTTTGGGTGTTTCAGGAATTGCAGACGTGGAGTTCAAATTGTATAAGTTAATTATTGTCGTATAAATTTTATATTTGAATGATAACTATACTTAAATATACATGTTGGCAATTAACATATATAATTTGGGCTTCACATCAGCAATTAGAGCCCGAAAAAACTCAAACATGTCCTAAATTGAAACAAGTGTTAAGTTCAGTGTTTTTGGTGTTACAACCAAAAGTACTTAAGTACATGTTGCAATTGAAATTGAGTCATCTCCAGCAGTGTACAAAATGATAATGCAAATTTTGCATTATTTTCATAATGTAATTGGAATTCATCTGCAGCACTATGCCTCATTCTTTACAGTAAAAAAACATAAATTTTATAATTTAGTGTGCACTTTTAAGCATTATTGAAATGAACTGATCTTAAATTCTTAAGAATTTAAGACACTATTGGAAATGCCTTTTTTATGTAATTAACCCTTATATATATATATATATATATATATATATATAAATAAAAGAACTAGGCTTGCGAAAAGTTTCGAATTTAGGCTTGCTAAAGTGTACACTTATAATATATGACTTCATGAATTATTGGTATTTGTAAGCATCGAGTGGGAAAAATTCACATCTGGTCTCATAACTATTTCCTTTTCCGAAATTAGTCCCACAACTATTTAGTCCCGTAACTTAAATAATTGCTCACTTTTGGTCCCAATGTCGCCGGAATTTTCGAAACTAGCCGGAAAATTGGAGGTTTCCGACGAGAACTAATGACATGACATGGTGTGTCATTTCTCTATTGGTTCAAACAATAAAAAAATTCTAAAATAAATAAATAAATGAAACATATATTTATTGCGTTTCCACATCATAAAAACATAAATTTACTTATCCACATCATCAAAAACATATTTAAAAAAAAGAACATGAAAAGGCAATGACTGACTCATCGATAGATTACACATTAATTAGGTTTTGAGCTTCCACTAAATTACAAAAACATGTATAAACAAAAACATGAAAACGCATCGAGTCGGTTTTGAGCTTCCACTAGATTGTGACATTTTTTCAATTCCCGAATTAGGGTTCTTCCACAATTTGGGGTTTATTAGAAGGGGATTTTAATCTTCTATTTTGACACCCCGTTGGATAAGCCATTGCCATTTCATTTTTATTTTCTTTATGATTTTGATGATGTGGATAAGTAGATTTATGTTTTTGATGATGTGGATATGAAATAAATATATGTGTCATTTATTTATTTATTTTAGAATTTTTTTTATTACTTGAACCAATAGAAAAATGACACATCATGCCACGTCATTAATTTACGCCGGAAACCCCCAATTTTCCGATCAATTTTGAAAATTCCAGCGATATTGGGACAAAAAACGAGCAATTATATAAGTTACGGGACTAAATTAAAAAAGTAAATAGTTGTGGGACTAATTGAGGAAAAAGAAATAGTTATGGGACCAAATGTGATTTTTTCCCAGCATCGATTATTCGTACTTTTTGAAGGCAATTTTTTTATTTTTTAATATATGAAGCCAATGTTGAATCTTTTAATATAGAGTAAAATTTGAATTGTATAAAATGCTAATATAACTTTTTAGAAGTATGATAAATTAAAGACTGATGGTATAAAATACAATATATTAAGAAAGAAAAAAAAAAGAAAAAGAAAAAGAAAACCTAGTCATAATTAATCCTTAAATAGATGTGGTTAGGGCATTGTCGTGTCCTACCTTATTTGGGAGGTGGAACACATTTCTTAACATTAAAAAGTCAGTAGACCTATATAATTATATTAAATGTTTTTCGAAAAAGTATTTTCTTATTGTTTTATCACAATGATTAGTATAACCTATCGGTCCCAAATCAAGATTAAAGAAAATTATATATAATAAAGATTATAAGTCTATTGGGTACTAGTTTCGGAAGAGTTAATTGTGTGCATAATTTTATATTATTACCTCTATTACTAACAGTTGAAAAAAAAAAAAAAACAATTTCTATTAAGAAATGAATTAGTATTTCTGACAATTTCACAAAATAGTATGAGCAGTATATTTTGGACTTGATATATTTAGAACTCTATTTAGAAGATCCCAAAAGAAAAAGAGTATTCTTTTTGTGCACCAGTTGCATAGATCTAGATCCATGCAACTGGGTGCCCACGGATCGGGTCGGGTCGGATCTGACCCGGATCCACGCCCAGTTATTTATTTATTTTTTAATTTTTGCGATAACCTTTATATTATACGAGTATAACCTTTATGTTATATGACTATAACCTTTTTGTACAAATATCATAACCTTTAAGTTAATATATTTAAACTTTTTTCAATATAAAATGTAAGATAATATAGCTGAAAACATTTATGTTGTGATGATTTAATCTTTATGTTATGTTGTATGTAACTTTTATATATAAATATCATAACCTTTATTTACTTAAAGAATAACATAAAGGTTGTGTTAATATAACATAAAGGTTAATATTATTATGTGTAAATGTTGCATTATTACAACTTAAAAGGTTTACAATGTGTTAAAACCTTAAAATTATATACTTAGAATTATTTCAAACATGTAATATAGCTGAAACTTTTATATTCTTATAACTTAACCTTTATGTTATATTGATATAACATTTATATACAATTATCATAACCTTTAAAAAATATAAAGGTTATATTATTATAATATAAAAGTTAATTATTATAACGTTAAGGTTAAGTTATTATAACATAAAGGTTTAAAAGGTAATATATATTTATCTTACTCTGTAAAATATTAAACTATCAGGATAGAAAGGTTATGCGAATATATCATAAAGGTTATGTAAATATAATGAAAAGGTTAGACGAGCATAACTTAAAGGTTAGACTAAATAACTAAAAGGCCATGGAGTGAAATTAGGGTTTGAGTGCGATTTTGGGGGTGCGTGCCAGCGTGTGGGGGCGCGTTCCAGCGCGTTTTGGGCGTGAAAATCACCTCCCGGGTCATACGACCCGGATTGCATGGGTCATGACCCATGCACTTGGTGTATAGAAATAATTGTGAAAGAAAAAAGGGGGAAAGTTGAATAATAATGTGTTAGAGGGTCGATCTAAAAAATCATATAACTATTGGCCCTATGAGATTAGTACAAGTATTTATGTAACACAAAACTCATGTGTAACCATGTGTTTGGTTACACTTACTGTAAAAAAAGACATATTTATAGTTGAAAATGAGATATTTGAAATATATGTAAAAGAAACATATTTATGATCTATTAACATTATCTATTAATTAATTAGCTATATAAAAGTATGGATGTTTCTTACAATATATGGATTGTCTAATATATCATTATTAAAGATTATATTTAAGGTTTACAATAGTAATTTAGAATTTTCATATTTAAATAATTTTACATTAAAATTTAAAATCAAAATCACATAAAATTTGATTATGAGTAGAACTTTATTATGTTAGAACTCTAATTTAATATAATTATATATCCTTATAGAAGATTAGTATTTAAAGTTTTAATAGTAATTTAATATTTTTAATTTAAAAACTTCATCCTTCACGTACGACACACGTGATCTATACTCATATTTATAAAACATATATTTTATAGTTGAAAAATACATACTTATAACTCGTCGCATCGTCGTATGTGAGATCGCCAACTCTACATGTTATAATGATTTGCAGAGTCTTGGGCTTTACAAACTAGATAATCATTATTTCATTATGATACTATAAATTTACCCTTAACAAACCTAATCTAGTTTTGAACACCAATAATAATTAAATGTGACTCGCATCTTGTATTTAATTACAAAAACATGTTTGATACCAACCATTTTAACTCACATGAATCAAGCTCACTTCCACCAATTTACATGTGAATTGTGAAATGTCAGTTAACACATCTCAAAATATGATCCGATCTCACATGAAACTTACTTTTGTTTGATTGATTAATTTGGTAAGTTTCATTTGATTGATTAATTTGGGTAACACAACTCTTGATTAAGAATGAAATATTATTCCGAATTAACCAAACACGTGTCTCCAATTCATCGATATAACAAATAACAATGCATCTGTTGAGATTACAACAGAGATGGGTTACAAAAAGGTACACTCCATAGATTAATGTTATGATGCCATTTATGAGCAAAATACTATGGCAATACATTACAAAGGTTACATTTTAACCCATTTTCTTTGTCCCCAATAAAAAATCCTCAACAACTGCACCAAGAAAATTGAAATCACACCTTATTGTAAGCATTCAGATTCACCTATTTCTTCAACAGGGCACTGCACTGAGCCATGATCTTCGATGCCCTAGTGATCGCATCGGTCATATAGAAGTTCTCCACAAGTGCTTCAAATGGAGTCTTGTCCACCTTCTCCTTCACCTCCGGTCTCAATGAAGTTGTCGAAAATGTAGCCGGTTCCCTCTCGTCAACGTGCAAAAGGTTGGGGGCCACAGTCCTTATTCGCGATCTGATTGCGTTGATGTTATCGTATGGCAGCTGAACACCTGCCAGCTCAGACAATGCTCGGATTATCTTCCAATCATCTCTTGCATCACCAACTGTAGGAACTGCAGGTACTGTGGTTTGAGCACACCCTTCTGTATTCGCATACGTGCCTTCCTTCTCACTGAAAGCTGAAGCTGGTAAAATCACGTTGGCGCGATAGACGCCCTGATCACCGTGGTGACCTTGGTAGACAACAAAGGCATCGTCGGGGAGTTTATCCAACTTCTCATCGTCTGCACCCATTAAGTACACAAACTTGGCCGATTCGATGCTTTTTTCTGATTCAGGTACGAGTCCAAGGTCCAGGGCAGCAGATTGGGCAGCATTAAGCAGCAACACATTGAGTCCATTCCAATCAGGTCTAACTGCATTGATATTTTTCGCAATGGTCTCAACCACTGAAAAAACTGCATCTTTATCTTTCCGCCCAAAAATTCCAGCACCAATAATTATGGCAGGGTTCTTAGCGTTAGATAGAGCCGAACAGAATGGATGATGTCCCTCAGCAAGTTCAATTAGAGTGTCCGGACCTGTGCCAAGATGTTCGTGATCATAGTTGAAATCAGCTGAAGGGCCAACATAACCAACCTTGGCATTAGTTGCTCTGACTGTTTTGTGAATTCTTGCATTTACCATAGCTGCTTCTACTCTTGGCTGAGAATTCAAGATAATCAAAGGGATTTAGATGAAAGAGTTGGAACTGTATAATTTTCCATGCTACAAAGATTCAAAGAACAAAACGACAATTATAAGTTGGTCTATAATAACCAAATCCACCTCATCAATGTCTAACTTTAACATTTGTTTTTTCACGAGTGGGATGGCCAACCATTTTTATTTTCTTGATAAAAAAATTATGGTTCGTAGGTCACAATTGAATGTACTCTTATTCTACCATATAAAAAACAATTATGTTTTCAAATTAAAAATTACCCTTGAGGTACAAATATCACACATTTGACTTGCAACCCCACCCCCCCCCCCCCCCCCCCCACACAAAAAAAAAAGGACTTTGGTGCAATTCGTATATTACAAACAAAAGATACAGGGGGATTCGTAATTTATGAACTTGGTTTTTTCAGGGTTAAACATGAAGGCTAGAATTTCTGATTTCCCTATATTTGAACATTCCTCTAAATCATCCCTAGAACCTACTTGTTTATTTATAGCCAAACAACATAACCCACACTGGAAGATAAATTTAACCAAGCTCCCACAGATTAAAGTCCAATAATTGTGACTATCAATGAACAAGGATAATTACCTGAGTACCAACTAAAAGGAAAACATCTGCCTTCTCCAACCCACTGATGCTAGTGTTCATAATATATCCAGAACGTAGGTCAGCATTTGGATTTGGGCCATTTCCTTCACACCAGATGTTATTGGATCCCATCTTGTTCAAGAAATCCTTTAGTGCTATCATAGATTCGGCATCGGACAGCTTACCAGCAACCCCAACAATTTCCTCTGGTTTGACTTGGTGGATTACCTCTGCAACCACTGCAAGTGCATCACGCCAGCTCACAGCCTTAAATCGTCCATCTGAACCGCGAATCATAGGATCATTTAGCCTTTGCCTCTTCAGACCATCATAGAAGAAACGCGTCTTATCTGATATCCATTCCTCGTTGATGTCCTACACACAAGCACCCAAAAACATACAAATTCATATAGCAGGATGATATAGAACCAAATATCACATGGTAAAAGATTTTTAGCCCTAGAACCAATAGATAACAGCAATTGAAAAGCATAATTCACAACGAAAAGACTTGCATACAACAAGTGGACAACAAATTTTGCACTTAGAAAAACATCAAATTACTTTTACACATGCATTTTGAAGACAATCTACTTAATGTTGAAATGCAGAGATGAAGCAAAATTAAAGATTTCCTGAAATTCAGAGGCAGTTAAATTCCCAAATTTAATTGTTCATGAGTCGCTGAAGCAGAGAGAAGATGCTACCAAAGATTGAAGAACAAATTTCTAGCAAAAGGAAAGACACACAGACACACCATACCATATTATAAAATAATGAAAAAAATTGCAAATTGAACGAATCAACTATTAAAAGTTATCAAATAATACTCGATTGAGCCAATTAAAGTTTTAAGTCATTTATGGAAGCGTTAATTCAACAATCATCCAACTAGTTCATCTTTACTAACAAGATTTGAAAAAGGAAAAAAATGCATAAATAGTTGAAAGCAAGATGAGGCTAGAATTCTCTAACATGCAAACATACAGAACAGATGTGACTTGGAAGACACGAATAAAATGCACAAAATGCTCAAACTACCTCATTCAGTCGTGGTACAACCCGCATGACCTCAGGACCTCTACTGTCAATGCGAATATTTGAACCAACTGCATCAGTTACATCAATGCTTTCTGTTCCCTTTAGCTCCCAATTACGGGCTTTAAAGGCAAAAGGCTTTGAGGTTAGGGCACCAACTGGACAAATATCTATCACATTCCCTGACAATTCACTTGTCATAAGTTTCTCAACATAAGTTCCAATTTCTTCTCCACTGCCACGACCCAACATTCCAAGATCTTGGACACCAGCTACTTCTGTTGCAAACCTCACACACCTATTTGATGGTATGTCCATATCAGAACATCAATCAAAGCAATCAAGACTGCTTCCAGTTCCAAATCGTGCTTTATATTCAAACAAAATGGTTCTTATAGATAAATTATTTAAATGTGATGGCAAGTAGTAGCAGTGAACATTGATATTAGTCTAGATAACAAGAGTTCTTTCAATCAGATGGCATTGCCCAGATAGACCTGTATAAGGAGTTCTTTCCTTATACATTTATCAAAAAAAATTAAATTATAAAACAAAGCATCCCTTTACAAGCTATGACTTATCAAGCAGAAATACAAGAGGTTGTGCTGTATAAGTAGAGCTGTAGCAGAATGGATTTCAATTCTGAAAATAGATTAAGTCATAACTAGAAAATAGTTCCATTACAATAACTACTTACTTAGTCAAGCAACAGTTTGTTTATAATAATATAACAAAATTAGCTACTGAACTAGAGAACCAACTACTTTTAGTCATCACAAAACCTCTGACAGCAATTAGTTCCAGGATTTATCAATAAAACTAACCCATCCTACACTCAGGTTTCTAGATTCATGCTAATGAAAAGGATAATTCCTCATCCAAGAACTATTACCCAGTTTCTAGCTATTCATTTCAGGATACAGTGAAACAATTGTCTCCCATCATTTTGAGGCAATAACATAGAGATTCTGCAACCCAAATGCATAAATATATTTGCAGTACTAGATATTAAATTAAAATTGATAAGATAAAAGCACAGATTGACTTGCACCTTGTGCACTGTATGCATCGAGTCATGACGGTCTTGACTAATGGGCCTAGGTTCTTATCAACAACTGATCTTTTCATTTCAGTAAAACGACCTCGATCAGAGCCAAAAGCCATAGACTGATCCTGGAGATCACACTCTCCACCCTGATCACAAATTGGGCAATCCAGTGGATGATTCATTAAGAGAAACTCCATGACACCTTCTCTCGCCTTCTTTGCAAGGGGTGTATCAGTCTTGATTTTCATTCCTATGAGGCATTGATGTTAAAAAAAAAAAAAAAATTAAAATGAAAAAAATAACAAATAATCAAGGAACGAGAGCAAATGCTCTTCCTTGTAATACCATATAAAGCTAGATAAAAATGCAAACACCAGAACAATAACTTCATAAAAGACCATGACTCTTCTTTTGCACAAGCATTATAAATCAGTAATACTATAGAACTAGCAAAATACCAGCCTTATCAACCTGTTAGCAGATATAGAGTATTAGATTGACTGATAAAGTTCCAACTTATTGTTTTACATTCACAAAGCATTATACATCAATTTGGGTGTGGGGGGGGGGGGGGGGGGGGAACCAAAAAAATACCCCACCAAAATCCAGCACCAAGGCCCAAATTGCAGGTTTCCACAAACCCTAAAACCTAACAACACTTCTCAGTTGTAAGCACTCAAGAACACACAAAATTGGCAGCATACCTGGGAGAGCAGGCATGGCGCAGGAAGCAACCGGCTTGGGCGATTTCTCGACCTCAACAAGGCACATGCGGCAGTTTCCGGCGATAGAAAGGCGGTCGTGATAACAGAACCTGGGAATATCAACGCCGGCGAGCGTGCACGCCTGAAGAACCGTCATTCCCTTGGGGACTTTGACCGGGTACCCATCAACGAACACCTCGATTGCTTCATCCGGGTTGGGGAAGTGGACCCGGGCGCCGGCCACAGGCGTCCTCTTCGGGAGATCCGGCTCGGGTTGGGCTTCAGCGGCAGCTGCTTCCGCATTACGAAGCTCCGGTGTGGTGACGATGGAGCGGCGGAACGAGGGTTGGGGTTTGGAGGCGGCGAGGCGGGCGGATCGGAGAAGGGTTCGAGAAGCGAGTTGACTCAACCCCATTTGAGTAATTTCGGACAATCAGGGTCCTGGATTGTTTGGGAGAGACGAGTTTCAGGAGAGAGAGAGAGAGAGAGAGAGAGAGAGAGAGAGAGAGAGAGGTGTGTGCTTGTGCTCTCCACAATTTGTGATTTGAGCCCAAATGGAAATGCGAAAGATGAAGAGTCCATAATAATACGGGTCATCTCAATATGGAAACTCGGTTCGACCCGATTACCCATGCTCCAACATCTCTTCGCCTTTCTGAGATAACTATTTTTATATAATAATATTAATATTAATATTAATAAGTTAACGTTTAAGTTTATGTTTTTTATTTTTTTTATTTTACTTATGGTAAATACAAAACCATTTAATTATATTAATTTCTTATAATTAAATTATAAAGTCTTACAATAAAATATAATTTTTAGAATATTTAATCAATTTGTTAACGTGTTTATCAATTTTACTAAAATAGTTTAAATTTTTTAAACTCATCGAGTAAACTCGTGAACTATAATGTATTCCTTAAACTAAAAATAAATCAATCTCAAATGAGCAATAGTTTAAGATTCAATTTCATCACATTACTAGTATCATGGGATCAAACTCTTTTTCTCTCTCTCTCTCTCTCTTTTTTTTCTTTTTAATGAATACATCAAACTTAAGTATATTATCAAATTTGTCAAATCAAACTCAAGTTAATAAAAACAGACTCAATTAAATCATAATAAAGTCTGGTTTTGTTTTCAGTTATAGCCTCCAATATTCAATAATGTTTTCAAGATTGTCATATCAGTTCGATCCTCTTAATCAGTGGGATACAAATATTTGCAAGTTCTTACCAACATATTCTCCATTATTATGTAATTAGTCATAGACTAATCAAGGCAAAACATAACTCATCTGTTGGTACAAATGTAATAAATTACCATGCATGCATTTTCTTAATTCAAATGTAATAAATTGGCACATTGACTAGTAGAGAAATTCACTTTCTTGTTCATGAAATTTTGCTTTATCTTTAGTCAGATCAAGTAAGCGTAAAATCAAGGTCATATAACAAAACCCTTAATTTGGAACACATTATCTACTCGACATTAATTTCATACTATCTAAATATCACTTAAAACAGTGTTTCATATCTTCTTTCATTGCACCATCATTAGATTAAACGTAGACTGATACAACTAAAAACCATTATACAACAGAAGATCCTGATAATATCTTCGTCCTAACATCGACAACTGCCAACTAAGAGAGAGATGCAGTTCGAAAAATGCTGCATCAAATATTACATATACATCAGATATGTTCTCATCTCATTTAAAAGCAGTGATATAGAGTACAGTTTCTTTACACTTTCCAATTTCCTGTTGGCATTATCAATAATGTAGTTACCATCTCAGGGGCTATTTCAGATTTGGCAAAAAAATGTTACGGAAAGAATAATGCATCAGTCGCGCTTCAAAGCCTTTCTAACAAGAGTTCTACCTACAACTATTAGAAGGTAAGCAAAAAGTGTGACAAGAATACCGAATAGCAGAATTAGATGGTCATAGGCATCATCTTGGACAGTGTACATCCTGATGTTTATTGTATCCCAATTACTTTCTGTCCAAACTGGATCCTTCGCATCCACTATATCCGAGGCATTGCTTGGCAGCACTGTCCAGCTTCCTGATTCATACTTCAAACGAGTTGAATATGCAGGAACATACCTGAGAGTGAGAGAGAGAGAGAGATGTAATCTCCACAAGTTATTGAACTCTTGGGCTAGTAACCAGAGATCGTGAAAACCAGAATTTGAAAGATTTACATTCAAAGAAAGGCTTCCTCAGGTTTATATATTTATATAATATATGAAGATAAACTTAGTTGCCACATGCCATCTCTAGTTAGAGGATAGAATTCCGTATCAAGTATTCGTTGGCACATGCATTAAGATATCATATATAATGAAGATATTAGATTAAATGATAAAAATGATGCTCTTATCTAATAGCTTAAACTTTAAGTTGAATGGTCACTCAACACATATTCTTTCACCACCACCTACATATCAACAATTTCCATGTGCAAAACTTTAACACAAAAACCACATGTAAGCGAGTTCTTTTAAGTGATTCAAAAGAGGTGGCCATTCACCAGTTTAAAGTTCCTTGAAAAACAAATACTACAACACTTCAAGCTATATATTGCTCCATTGGATTTATGTGTGCAACTTTGTTATCAAGTAATGCTTGAACGACTGAAAATACCTGGTTGATGAGATGACACAGACGCCTTTATCAACAGCCTCCAGTCTGATGCATAATTCACCATCACCATTGCAACTCTTTGGGCAAGAAGAACTCAAGTTTTTTAATGGGATTGATGTCTTATCAGCTAAAAAGTTCCAGATAAATCTTGAAATATCCCCTGCATAAGCAGGATAAGTTGCGGAAGATGGTTCTCCCAAAATGACACCCACGTA
Organism: Scutellaria baicalensis; assembly: GCA_005771605.1. NCBI lineage: Eukaryota > Viridiplantae > Streptophyta > Magnoliopsida > Lamiales > Lamiaceae > Scutellaria > Scutellaria baicalensis. The sequence goes on from CM016727.1 coordinate 15,959,760, forward strand.
ATGGCTTGGACAAGTTGTTGAGGGGGAAATATAGCGCTTCACCAGCTCACATGATAACCCGGGTTCACAATTTAATAGGCAACCAAGAAGTTCTTCCACCAAAGAGGCATTGATTTTTATACTGTTAGTAACTGAAGGATCTTTGCCACCAGCCTGGATATATAGAGTTCGAGCAACAAGGGAAGCAGCTGCTACAATGGATGAAGAGTTGATGTTTGCTGCACCAAAGAAATATGTCACTTTTTTAACAAATACAAGAGAATGATACTTTATTCCTCAATATATATATGTGTGTGTGTGTGTGTGTGTGTGTGTGTGTGCATACACGCACATACAAAGGGAACTGAACATTGTACACAGAAAATTTGAAATTTTTTGTTTCACTAACATAGGTCATCAAGATGACTGTGGTAGAACTCGTTGCTAAAAGCAGAGTCAAAGTCTTCCAAGACAAGGCCAGATATCTGTGGGTTCTGCAAACAAGATTCATATAGAAAGTACACAATCAGCTCAACCCTGTAAGGAAAAAAATAAAAAATCTAAACATTCTCGCTCAAAAGTCCTAAGGTGTACAATGTCCAGATTAAAACAGATTAGTGCATGGGTGAGTTAGATAAGATAGTAAAATATAACTAGTTCATCAACATATCTTATATTATTTATCTGAACTGATAGATAGGCTAAGTTGATGCAAGATAAACTACAAAGATAGCAACTTACTCACTGGAGCATGATTTCATGACTGGAAAGTATTTTGTAACTGGTTCGTCATTTTTGGTAATCGTTTGATAATCAAAAATTGCTATTTATATGATTACATCTCAGGTATGCAGACACATCCGGGTAATTTCAATTTAGCCATCTCTATCTATACACAAAATAAAATAAAATCATGATTCATTATGAATTTGCATAATAGCAATACCGCTTTATTCATTTACAAACTCATGGTTGTCGCTTAATTCTCCTTAATACCAATTAAATTTATATACACCTAAATTTGTAAGTGGCAAATGCATTTGCATCTAAATGACATGCAATATTGTTTCCTTTTCTCTTATCTTTCTGGGAGAGGAAAAAAAAAAAGACATACAAATATGTTCCGGAGTCTAATATCTTCAAACAAATGTCATCAACATGAGGCACTTCCACATTATTACCAAGTAAAAAGCTCGTAAATATGGTGAATAAAACTTAATCCAAAAGGAAGGTAACCTCCAGATTTTTATAACCACACTTCTCTAGAATATTTCTGTAATCTGAGACTTTGAAACAAATAAATGAGCTTATTCTATTTCCAATAAATGTGCAGCCAAGCAGCTTGAAATAACTGCATGTGCTTCACCTTATATCTGATGCAATACCACAAACAAAAAATGCAACTGCATTTTTTCTAAGACCTTCCTATTGAGCAATTTGTTACATTCTTATTCGAAGTTATTTGAGCTCTATATTCCTCTATCAATCATCAGAAGCAATTCTTGTTTGGCAGAAAATTATTCAAGATAACAGTATTGCTTAGTGAAGCAAAAGTAAGGGAACGATAAGGAGTAACATTTCTGACTCTAGGTCCTATGGTTATCCACCTTATATTCCCTCATTTTCCTGTTTGTTTTTATTTGCTCCCATGACAACACAAACAGTCAGAATGTAGATAAAGAAGGTACCAGTCTTGACCTTTCTCAGAAATGTCATTAATGAAGATGGAGGAACCCCAGGATTCGATGTGCTGGCTGTTTTGACCATAACACTTTCATTGTTCAAGGAATCTTGCGCAAGTTTTAGTGCGCTTAAAGTTTCATTCACAGAAGATGTAGCCTGCACAGTTTATAGGGTAAGATAGAGCACAATGTTCTAATTTGAGTGATACTAGATCATGCTAAAAAGAAAATTGAAAACCAGAAAAGTTGCATTTAGATAAGGCCAGGACTTTGTAGTTCCATAAAATTAGGTTATATCCTAGTCCAAACAGTGCCTTACTCCGGCAGTGTGAGCGAAAAATGTTTTGGTGCCCTGAGGAAAGATCTTTCCAATTGATCCAATTTCAATTACCTGCACATAAAAGAAAACTAAATATATAAATAAATCTTTAAAATATTTAAATATTATATGCAAGTATATTAAATTCGGGTACATGATACACATCGGTGCTCCATATCACATGTGTGACAGTCTCTCAAATTTTGAGCATAGCTGAAACCATTCAGGTATCATTACTTGATACGGATTGAAATAGAAATTCATTTATGAATCATAGAACAGACCCTTACCACCACCAATTAGGCTAAAACAGAACAATGTAGACAAGTTAGTGATGTGAATTCTCTTTTCAGCTCTGGTCAAGCATGGACAGTGAGTCATAATGAAGCAATGATTCATCTCAATTTCAAGTATGTAAACCCCCACACAAGCGCCGAAGTATCATTTAACTTTTCATCCTAAGATTGACTAGAACAGCTGAAGACTTGATTAATTTATTAAGCATCATGCAATACAACATTTCCCATTAGATTTATGCACTATAGCTGACAGGCAATTTTTCACATGAAGCTCCCTCTAGAAACAAATTCCTGTGAATAAACCCAAGTTTAATTTCCAAGCAAAGACTCGTTGAATAAAACTGAATATGAGAGTAAAAATTCAAATGAGATACGAGTAGCATCTCTTTTGATTTCGACCAATATAATAGATGGGGGATATGATGGAAAGAAATAGAAATCATTCAGGGTGTAGTGTCGAAGCCTTGCGGTTCAAAGAAGTGAAATGGACTCAAATCTAAGAAAGAGACAAAGAAGAATGAAGATTTTCAACAGTACCTACCAGGAGAAATTTAGAATGAAAAGAATAGAGGAAATATAATTTCTTCAATTTTTGATACAAGAAAAGATGAAGTGACATTTTTAGTAATGGAACACCTAAAATATCATCAAAGGAGCAAGCAATTTGTGCCCAAAAGCATGACTGCCTCCAAAGTTCATAATTATTAAATTTGTACATCCACATGATTGATCTTTAAAACAAAAGGTAGCTCAGGAAAATACCGTTTCAATCATTTTCAAGTTAAGCCCTTTAATGGTGTCTGATTGTCGATCAGATTCTAGGAAAAATCTCCGACTACCAAGGTAGCCCCAGGCTTCTCCTGTGAGAACTACAAAAACAAGCTGAAGCATAAAACATGTGAGCTAAATCCTCACTGATAGCTTATAAACATAAAATGGCTTTAAAAATTCTTATGTTTTGACTAGATGACAAATTATTTGTAAATAATAACCAGAACCAGAACCTGCTTTATTAAGTAAAATAGGAATGGTAAATGATGCAAGAATAAATTCTAACATAATTATTACCAATATAAATAATATCAATCAATAAAATAAGCTGTGAATGTTATCTACAAGTGTTAAATGCTTGGAGAGGGACCAACCTGTTTATCAAGTTCATCTAATCCATTAACATGCGAAAGTGCATCAACTACAGCAAGCAATGCAATCAAACCCTGGACATTCATAAAGAACAAAGGTCTAACAAGAGATGTTCAACATCCAAGTAAAGATAACTTAGAATGACAACATAAAGGTGACTTACAGATATAGGGGACTCTGCACCAATGCTTTTATCACGGAAAAAAGATGCAGAATCCATAGATGTTATCGCCAATACAATTGGTTTTTCCTTAAGTGAAGATGAGATATTAATTGGTGGAAGCGCTGACCAGACACTGCCCTTCAAATAAATTACAGAGGTCAAAGACTAAGGTCAGGCCCTGAAACATTCTGAATACCATAATCATAAAAAAAAAATCATAATAGATGCATGACATGGGATAAAAAGCTGAAAGATAAGAGCGTAAAATGATGTAATTTATTGCAATGGCCCATCAGAAAGTAAAAGTCTCAAACAAACCATTGTCTATAAGACGAAAGTACAGATCATTGGATATCAAGTTAGAGAACCTTAAATACACTTTGAGTGTAGGAAATATCAGGAATTGTCAATATTTTGCAACTATCTAAAGAAACAAATGAAGGAATGGACTTCATAGAAAATTAAGAGACTAGGACAAATAAGTGCGTGAAACAATAATATAGCCGGTAGATACAGAACCAAACAGAAATGGAATAAAAGGTCGTGTCAAATCAGATATTCCATCCCACAAGTGGCAAATGAAAATTCCACAGTATATCCCTAATCTTTTCTCATACACCAAATTCCAGATAAACAGCATCAAGATCTAGTCGTGCCGTAAACCAGTCAAATACATAATTAAAATTTTCTTTGTAACATTAGTTGTAAATATTCATAAGAATTTGAACTATAATTTATGAAACAAACCTGTATCCACCAAGGGGAAGACAAGTTCCTTCAGTCAAACAAGAGCCTGAATCATGCGTACCAGATTTTGTAGTCTGGTTGAAATGAAAGTTGACATTTTAATCCTTAGCAATTAGAAAATATATTCTCCATGTATGTGGTATATTATATACATGAAAAGGTTGATTTACTGGTATCATATACCTGCATAACTAGATCAAACTCAGAAACAACTTTAGTATAAGAATTCTTGCCATTCTCATTAGTTAAGGCAGCCTGCAAATACAAGAAATTAATAATTAACTCAATAATTACCCACTTTGTCAAATTTTTGGCAAGGGAATAACATCTTTTGAGTACCCAACTACCTGTTGCAAGATCAATGTGCTAGTCTGAGAGAGTAAAAACACTGGAAAGTTATAAGCCTTCCACATGATTCCAGATCCCTGCAGAGTGAAAGATGTAAATTAGTTTTAAAAACTGAAAATGCAGAGGCTACAGTGGAGAGAGGGTAAAAAGCAAATTGCAGGCTGTAAGTTCAAATATGTTCAACCAAAACCAGATACGTTCTCAGTTTAATTCAATTGGTTTCACATTGAATCAAATCCTGTTTCTAACATATATAATGCTGCCTCAACCAAATGTCTGTTGCAATTTGCATCACAAAATATTTTGTGTAATCAGAATTAACTAGATTAAAAGCTAATGCAGGTTGACAACCCAACAAGAGAATACAAATCTCAACCAAAGAAAACAGAAGCCTAATTAGATTTTTAGTCAATTGTTGCAGAAGTTTCTTTCTTGTATGTTTTCTATTGCAGGAGTATTAACAGAGGAATGATTAATATGAGATGTTATCATATCTCAGAACTTACAGCTGGATTCCACTCAAAATTGTTGCTTGGATACGGAGCAAATTCTGCCAGCGGAAACTTTACATCTGGAGAAAATCCTGAAAGGTAAAATAGGATAGGTTATCTCTAAATAACTTTCTTAACCCACTCATTATGAACAAAACTGATTGATCCAGTTACCCTTTAAACCATTTTGAACACGACTTCCTGATTCAACCAGTATCCCAGCCACTTTCCCAGCAAATTTTGAATCCCTTGATACTCTGGAACAGAGGGAACAAACAACAACGACTTTAAAGGTTAGACACATCAATAGATGGGGATTCGCAACAATAGTCCAACAAATAAAGAGAAAAATGTTAAACATAAAATAACATAATACATGCAGTCATCCAGATATAAAGCTTGACCTGTAGATCACGATGTATATGCTGAGAGGGTCATGATGAGAAAACATGTACACAGGATAGATATTCCCATGAAAATATAATGAAGAAATGAAAAAAGAATTGAAGACAATTGTAGCCCGTCAATGAAAGTCAACCATCTGACAATAACTAGCAACATGATAGGTTGTGAAAGAACCCAACTTTCGGAACTTGTTTCAGTTTCCCTTCTCATTCTCCCTTTATTTTCGCATATAATAAAACCACACATATATCATATTTCCCAACACATTCCACTGAAATTTATTCTCTCACCCCAATTTTGAGAAACAAATTTTAAAAACAATCACAAGAAATTTAAGGCATGCATAAGAAAGAAATACATGCCTTGAAATTAAGCTTTCAAGTTCATCCACAGAGACCAAGACGGCAGCTGACTCAATCAACTCCTTTGTATTAGTAAACTTTACAATTGGAGCAACAACTCTCCCACGCCCAGGATCTAAAATGCAAATTGATAATCAGTGAATGAGCTGAATAGTAGATATACGTTTCATGAGAAGTGTGATAAAAATACCAACTTGAACAACCGATTTCCCCTGAAAGGTTGAGTAGTCGAACACATGGGAACCCCTCAATTTGTGTATACATGGACTTTTCAAGATCAGGAACTGACTCAAATGATTTTGTCTCTCCTGAAGCTGTACAATATCATAGAGATCAAATGAAAAGCAAAATCAAAACATGCCAAAGGAGCGGCAAAGGTGAAAAACACATGCACGCACAGACACAAAAGAACTAAGGAAAAAAATTACTCTAGATATTTACACCTGAAATACAAAAGCATCCAGCAATTTCAGAACAAGATATAACTCGCATCGCAACAACAATAGTCAACCTTTTCTATTTGAAAAATAGCCACCAAGTTCCCAATTCTTAGTAAAAAGACTTACATTAAAATTAACAGACAAGAATTTTATACACGAAATTGAATACAGCAAGAATTAATAACTTAATATAGAAACTTTAGCTTCATTGCAGACTAGGACCATCTCAATTGCAGTTATGCAACATCCACCACATGCAGTTGACTCCAATGAAACTTTATATAACTCCGTCAGAAGAAGAATGGCTATAACCTAACAAAATTAAATATCTTCCAATGCAATGTGTACTTCCCCACAAGTACAAGAACCCGTACATGATAATAATTCGCTTTCCCAGGATATTATTTCATTTCATTTAGCCATTACACATAAAATAAATCAAAGGAAGAAGTATTCACATGCTAAACCTATGTCAGAATATAATTAGATCAAACATATTAAATGATATTGCAGACCTAAGATGCAGCTTTAACACATAACAAAACTGTCCACTTGACCTATAACTTTTTATAGGAAAATTTTAATCATACTGAAGTTTTTCCTTGTCAGTTACCACACTGTATTACATTTCGAACACATTCCATCAAGTAGAGCCTAAAAGTTATCAATATGAATACTGAAAATTTTGTCATAGCTAGAACTTAACAAACGGCAAAATATTCCAGCTAAAGTCTAAAATTACATTTTACTAACAAAACCCAGCAATTTTTTGTTCTTAACTTAAAAAATATAACTCTCTCTTTCATTAAGCGGCCGCCACTAGTATAATTAGTTTTTCACCATCGTCACCCGAATTGCAGTCTTCTCTCTTGAACTAACTTGACACCACTTGTGTAACTAGCATTTCATCAGATGTAGCAAGAATTTACACCATTAATATCCTCAGACTTCAACTTCCACTTCATTCCCTTTAATAGCCTCTCATCCTAATTGAGTCTCTGGTTTCAGAACACATCTACCCAACATGTACAATTATATGTAGACAAGGAATTCAAGTAAGCAAAATGTTCCCCACGACTTCAATAAGACTCCAGATTAGGAATACCCAAAATCACTGATAATAACAAAAACGCATTTTACCATATTACTTACTTAATCACGGAAGCATATAAACATTAAACACATTTGTAACTATCCTCGGCACCAAAATGCCACCACCAAGGGTAATAAAAACCTCAAAATCGCCTCAGCATTTCCACACCGAGATTCAACATAAATTGAACAGTGACCAAACCCAGTGGAAAAGAACAAACCCATCAAACTTCAACTTCCACTACCAAAAAAAAAAAAAAAAAGGAAATACTAAGAGACGAAAACCAAACCTGAGAAAGATAGGTGAAGGCGTGCGAGGAAGCAGAGCAGAGAAAGCAACAGAAAGAGCTTCGAGTCCATAGCGAGGTGATCAGGGCGAGTGATTAGAAATCCGTGAGAATTTTGAAAATGAAAAACCCTAATCCATGGACGTTGAAGTGGAGCTCCGTTGCTTGAACACTGGAATTGAAAATTTTCTCCTCTCTGATATTCACGTGCGACTTTGATTATTCAACTTAACTAATTATATTTAAAATGTTTTAACACCTAAACTTGAGTTTTTTTGTTTTTTTATATTTTTGATGATGACAGAATTAATTTTGAGGTTATTATCTCTCTCTCTCTTTTGTTTCTTGTTTTCCCCTATTGATCTTTGGATTGTAAGACTAAGTTTTTGGGAGAAAAATAGATAAAATTATAGAAAAATGTGGAAAAATGTAGTGGAGATACATCCGTTTACCAATTTTTATATATTAAGGAACTTATTTACCAATTTTTATAAAAATGTAGTTTTTTACTCATTTTGAGATCGAAATGTCAATAATGCCCTCAACTTAAGTTTATATTTACATAAAGTGACCTCTGATATCATATCAGCATATTGTGAATACGATATCAGCATATCGTGAACAAGATATCAGCATATCGTGAACACAATATTATGTGTTGTGTTTATGATATGTTGAACCTTTCTGCATATCGTGAATACGATATTATTTTCTGTGTTCACGATATGTGAACGTTTCTGCATTTCGTGAACACGATATTATATTCCATGTTCACGACATGTTGAATCTTGCTGCATTTCGTGAACTCGATATTATATTTTGTGTTCATGACAACCTTATATGAAAAGTAGACGCAGGTAGAGTTTCTGAATACGAGTAGAGTCTCCTGGATTCTTTTATTATGTAAATATAACTAAAATTGAAGGTATTATGGAGATTTCACTGCCAAAATTGGGTTAAAAAGTTATTTCTTATAAAAAGGGTAGATAAATTTCTTGTCTTATGAAAATGGATATTTTGGAAATCCTCCCAAAAATGTATTTGAAAATGGCTTTGGCCTTTGAAGTGTAAATTGAATTCCATCTATACGTAGAATGAGTAAATCTTATCTGAAATGGTCTCACAAATCATTTTATTTGAGATTGATCAACTCACAACCCACACTTCACAATTCACATATAAATTTGTGGAAATGAGTTTGATTAGTGGAAAAAAAGAGTTCGTCTCACGTCCACATATAAATTTGAAAATGAGTTTGATTAGTGGGTAAAATCTGTCTCACGAAAATTCAAGTATTTGTGTTGTAGAATTGTCTCGTGATATAATTAAGAAATAATTCAAACCAAAATCGCTAGTTAAACAAATTGAATTTGAGTAAATAAAATTGAAGTTGAAAAAAAGGAGGAAATGAAACAGATGAGTAGTAAGATCTTATAGATGCCATTAGATACAAAATCCACACAGGAAACAGAGTGTATCAATGGTAAGACACCATGTTTTGTATAGTTCACTAGATCTAGAAGTAGTATCTGATCAAATGATTTTTTCTAAAGAACTAAAACAAATCCCTTTTACAGAAAAAAACTAGTCTTTGCAATTCAAGTTTTAGACATCTAGTACGAGTTGCCACCATTCTCAACATCGAAGCAACAGTCATTCGAATCACAAACCGAAGTCAAATTCAGCTCGCTTCAGCACAGATGTCACTCTGGAGAAAAACTCTGGTTCTTGTTCTTTTATACCTTCAAGTGACCTTGATTCATGTTCATCAACCTGCAAGAAATTAGTAGTAGTTCACCACGGCTCTATCAGTATATCATAGTTTCGTTTACTTCGTCTTTTGTTTTAATATTAAGTGGGGGGCTATGCTGATTTCCTATTAGTGGATGCAACTCAATAATCGAGATCATAGAGGCTAGACATAAGTTTCAGCTTCACTACATGATCGAAATGTACTTTGCATCTAATATGTTCAATTAGCAAACAAATGTATAAATTCTCATTTGGGATCTTTATGTATGTTGTTGAATAAAGAAGGAACTGAGAGCGCCATAGGCATATATACCTCTTTAAATTTAAGGAGAATTAGATTGGAGATAGAAGCTGGTTTCGAGCAATCCCACCTGAAACGAAGAGTCGATCAAAACCAATCAATGGAAACATAGATAACAATTACATAACAAGGTGATGCCTACTGCGTGATTACATGTGATATACTTGACTGTGCAAAGTATATATCAAGGAACTTGAAGTTGATTAAAGCTGCTAATTCATGCTATCTATATTATTCATTCAATTCAATCAGAATGTTAAATTGAACTAATGGATATAAGTTTCTCAATGATGTTTCTTGGAGGCATAGCTTGGCATAAAAATATTGATGTTAGACAAATGAACAAATATGATCGAAAGTCGCATCCAACACTCCATGAAACTATGGGTTCCGTACACTTGAATACTGGTGAGAACTTCTGTCAATCAGCTTCTGTGTATTTGGATCATCAATTAAGATGGAGGGTATGTCTTGCTTTCACCGCTCACATTTTACCCAACTCAGATCCTCTATGACCAAAATCCTAATTTCACTTATGTACCATATCAAAACTACATACTATTTATGAAAAAATAATAGATGTCAATACCGATCCCACTTGTGTCGACAACAAAACTACATAGTATGGATTTTAAAAATAGGGGCTACAACAAAACTAGCCAAATAAGATAAAAATGAATTTAAACTAGTCAAATAGGATAAAAATAAATTTAAAGACGCCAAAACAATTTTTATAGTCAAATTGACCAAAGTACCTTTAATGAAATGAGTCTCAATCTACACATGACATGTTGATACACATGCACATGTCCATGTTTCATGTATTGCACGAACCATAAAATCTACACAGGCTGTGCACGAACCACACATCACATACACGGGCCATGCAATGGACAACCTACAAAAACTATATAGTTTGTGCAATGCACGAAACACACACACCAAACAGGTCGTGCATTGCTCAACCACAAATTACATGGTCCGTGCAATGCACGAACCACACACCATACACAATCAAATGTATGCATGTTATTTAAGTAAGGATATTTGTGTCAAACAGTCACTTTTTTTTTTTTTTTTGGGCTAAAAATACATGTTTCTTCTGGACTTGAATAGAATAAATGTTCTGTTATCTAATTTAGCTATTTCCACCCATTATCACTAAAAAATAGGGTTGAAATTGACAGTAAAATTGAAAAACGTTAGTTCATCCAAAACTACATAATTTTGATGTGGTACACAAAGTGGGGCAAACATTTTGGTGCAAAGGATCAGAACAGCATTTTACCCAAACACTTATATATCACACCAACCTCTGGTATAGAATTGAGAAATGTTATGATCAAGTTATACTCTAATGTAGACTGAAATGAGATGTGTATCCTTCTATAACATTACATAGCGGATGTGCTCAACCCATGCTAAACTACAGTGATGGAGAGGGGGACAGGGGGAATAAAAAGAGTTGCTATATAGATATACGAATGGAAATAAAAGATGGACAATTATGCATAACAGGTCGAATTGAATATTATAACTGATATTTTGACCATGTGAATGACCTTAAGTAACACTGCATGTGATTATTGGTCCCAGAGATAAAAATAAGCAGTTCAAAGAAATTAACCAGCCATACAAATTCATGTAATTAGATTATTTAACCATAGACATAAGTCACATTCAACATGATCCTCTACCATAATCTTTCATTTGTATTTCAAATTAAAGCAAACAAAAGATGAGGAAAACAGGACAGAACACACTGTTTCTCAGGCCTCCAAACAGACAATTAAACATCTATGCTAATATGCAACAAATTAATGAGAGTCCCCAAGAACTTCTAAATTTTATACCTATAATTCTTTTTCCAGGCCCTTTAAGAAGTATTATTCTACAAGTAAATGTTTACTGACATCCATACCTGATAAGTAATAACTCATTAATTGAACGCCACATTCCTCGTCCAACATCTTTAGGTGATTGGTCTCTGGCACTTCGTCCATGCCATAACTCTTTCGCTACATACATAACCTCCTCAACATCCACCTAGAAAGTTAAAGAACATGTGACCTGAATTAGTGCAAGTATTATTTAGTGATCTATCATTTCTGCTGAAGATAGAATGATATTTAGATAAAAGACGGTGCACAAATCATATTGTTTTATTATTGAAGCATCTTCACTTTTATAACAGGCTGGTTTAAGCTTTCTGTCCTTCAATTACTAACATAACAACAGAACTAAGGCTCTATGATCATCCCTTGCAACCTTTATTAAGAAAATTGACATACATTCTCAAGCAATTCTATGGGTTTTTCTTGTTTCTTTCTCAGAGTCCTTATAAAAAATTTCATTTGATTTAAAGAAAGCATATGTATCCTCTCTAACATTGTATGTAAAAGCAACTATTTCCCGATCAAGTAAAAGGGGAAAAAAGTAGAAGACAGCATGACAAAAAATGTAGAAAGAATCATATTCCCATGCTCTAGGACAATTATCAGATTTAGAGGAAGCAAAATGCAAAGTTTATTAATAGTTTATGAGGAGTTTTGGAAACAGCAGTAGTCCCCATGACAACAAACGAAAGAAATTGTATTGGCAAACCCATGATAAGAAGAGAGAGAAACTATCCAGGCAACTTAAGGAAGTGTAGCACCAGAAGTCCTAATAGACATTAAAAAGCACCATCACTCCTTAATCCATTCAGGAGAGTAGCACCTGGTAGTTTAGCTTTAGTGATCTTGCGTTCTAAATATGTAATCTCCAGTTTCATAATTTACTAGAGCTTTTTTTTTTTTTCTTTTCCCATTCTATCTAAAGAATTTTGAATAAGTTACAGCCAATATAAAACTACCTTCTTTTTTTATTTTATTTTTTTGGGCGTGTCATGGCTACCGATTCTATGGGACTGAGAATCTGATCTCTGTAGGAATTCATACATTCATAGTCCTATCAAATAATATAGCAACCAAGTAAAACTAAAAAATATTTCAGTTCTAACTTAATTGCAAGAGAAGATACTGCTATATTTCAGTACAGAGAATGCAAAAACTGTGTACCTGAACTTGCTCTGCCGTGCCATATTGTAACTCTTCATGCTCGATAAGGCGCTGATGGAGGATGCGGTAATGATCCATATCAAAATTAACAACTGGCTCCATATGAACTTGCAATCCTGCCAGTTGAGTAACAACATGTGAAGCCATGACTTGTCCAAAAATTGCTGGTATGGTTCCTAGGACTGGAATGATGCGAACTCGAAAGCCTGGAACAATCTGATAATCAATTTCATTACATTGTTACTCTTAACAAATTAAGATGAACACACTGCACAAGTTAGGAGAGAGAATAGAAAGTTCTGCTCATTAATGTTTTGTAAAAGGATGCTGTTTTTATGAGTAACAGAATTCTGACAATAGAGAATAGAAAAATTATGAGTACAGCTAACTATAGAATGCATAACCCCACATTCCTATAAAATATGAAGTGCATACTTGATAATCTGAAGGATTTTCTTCCTCTCCACTTGGTCCTTTAAAAGGAAGCAGTTTTGCCTTGGGTTTCTCCAATGAAAAAACTACAGGAATACCACCTTCAATGCCATGATCCTTTCTTAACCGGTGCCTTACCTGAAAACTAATGTATTTAAGAGTTCACTCTGCCACTTATGACCAAATTAATGAAATATTATGTCAATAATTTAGCTTGAGCATCAGCAGTATCTGGTACTTAATGTTTTTAAATTAATATTATAGAGCTGCAAATCATGAGAAATCTATAACAAGAATATTTTGAAGAGGTAGTGGAGACAGAGCAAAAAGATTTTATTGAAGAAAAATCAAGGAAGCATAACGTTCAGAAGAACCACAATGTTATATCAAACAAATGGAAGAACAAAATATAAAATGTAATAATCACACTGTCTTTACGATCATAAGTTCATAGGTACTCTCGAAAATTAATCAAGACAACTTTTACATGTTCATGAGAGAGAAAAGTTCAATTTCAAACCATTATCCATGTGATTTCTTGTGTAGTCCGGTTCAATTAGTAGGCATTGGACATTCCTATTCTCTCATGGGTGTAGTAATTGCAATCATTCTGCACTACGATGGTTCACACTTCCAAAGGTGTCTAAAACTGCAGAGAGATGTCTGCTCAGTCCTTCATTTCTTCTGATTAAAATACAGGATGGGGATCAACTAAAATTTGGATTGAATACCTAGAGTTGGTGGGTTTTTCTGTTAGTTTTCTTTCCCTATCTTTTAGGCTTAACGTTTCTTTGTAAATCCATGTCACTACAGTCTGTTTACTCTTCTAAGAAAATAAGAGTATCTTCAGATAGAGTTCGGTGTAAGGTCATAAAACAAAAACCAATAAACCATAAAATCAAACCAGAAATGTCTATTCTAATTTAACCAACTTTGCAACTCTGGCCTAAAACTTCATGCCAATGTAATGCAACGTCTAAATGAAGGTGGAGGAAGTAGAGTTTTTGAAAAAAGTCAAAGTAACTATGTATGCATATAATTATATAACAATAAGATATGACCACCTTAGATTAGTTAAGATATACATGCAAAGGCTTGCTTCAATGAGAGGTGCAGGGTTTGAATTACAAAATCATAAAATTACTACAATTAATCTTAGCCCAAAGGCCGAGAAAGGTATACAAAGTCATAAATTAACTCATCCCTATCTGATATTGATAAACTAAGGCACGATTTTGACCTCCTTCCTACTGGGAAATTCCCCCCTTATTAAAATCAGAAAGTGACCATGAAACTCATGAAGCGATGTTAGTATTTGAAATTCCATATATGGCATTTTTAGAAGGGCTAGGCAAAGTCATAATGTGATCATGAATATAATATGCATAACAAGAGATCAACTCATTACTGAACGAGATAGTGGATCATTGGTTGATTCTCTTATGTCAGCTACACGGATTCTTGTTGGATCAGCTCTAGCCCCAGCTCCAGTAGCAGATAGAACTTTCAATCCCCTCCGCACACATGCAGCAAGAAGAGACACCTGCAAGACATGATTGCTGAAAAATTTAGACATTTTAGATTGACCATATAAGAAAAATCATTTGTTTAGGTAACTGGAATGCCTATGTTGTTTAGAGTTACAGCTAGTACCAGTGCAAAAAAAAGGCTTCATCAAAGAGCAAAGGCCATTAAAATATAAGAGTTTCCAGAATTCATATATTTCTCAGCAATAGTTTCTATGTGATGAATAATTGTCCAGTGTTAAATAATTTCTCGGTAGTGGAGAATTTAAATATGAGCCATATATGGAATATGCAAGTACAATTACAAAGGTACCCTAATGATGCAGCAAAAGCAATAATGGAGAATAAGGAATAGATATATTTGAAAGATTTAGATTGATTTTATTGTTATTAGTATTTTTATGTTTGATTTTATTGCATCTTTTAGGATTCTATAATATTAGTATAAATAAGTGTTATGTTTATTATTTTGGGGAGTTGAATATTGAATTGAAAATTGAGTTATTTCCCTTCACGTATCTTCTGGTATTCATGTTAAAATATTATGCTTCTACTGCATCAGTTGGTATCCAGAGTCATAACCATAAGGATTATGTAGAGTCCATCAACGATGACACAAGATTACGGTACGGAGGAATTTGATTTCCTCTGGTCTCAATTGGTTGCCGCCAGTCAACGGAATCTTTGACAGCTACCACTAGCGAGACGAACTCGCGCAGGAACTGTTCTCGACCATGCCACCATCTGTCTCCATTTTTGGTAGCCCTTATTGCCACCGCAACAAGGCCACCACTATATTCAAATCGGGATTTATCCGATCCCCATGATCCTCCACCAACACCGCAGATTTTAAATTTGGATTTGCATGGATCCCATGATGCAACACCACCATCGGTTACTCCAACCACAACCATCACAACGTCGGAACCCCAATTTTCATCGCCTCTGGCTGAGCGCCGTAACGCAACCCGGATTGCACTCCACTTCTCCAATTATTGAATGGTTATTTTGGGTCTAAACTTAATAACTATTATTTTGTCATCATGAGTGATAGTCATTTTGGCGCTGCTCTAAAATCCACGTTTACCTATCGTCTGAAGACCTTAGGCCATATACATACTACACATGTTTTTGAGATCAAGTTTTGTGAGGTATTACTTAATTTTGCTTTCTTTAGGGATAAACATGTTGTCGAGATCAAGTTTTGTGAGGTATTACTTAATTTTGCTTTCTTTAGGGATAAACATGTTGTCGACTCTATCAAAGATACAGATTCGAGGACGAATCTTTTCAAAGAGGAATGATGGAGAATAAGGAATAAATATATTTCATAGATTTAGATTGATTTTATTGTTATTAGTATTATTATTAAATTTTATGTTTGATTTTGTTGCATCTTTTAGGATTATATAATATTAGTATAAATAAATGTTATGTTTATTATTTTAGGGGTTGAATATTGAATTGAAAATTGGGTTATTTCTCTTCACGTATCTTCCGGTATTCTTAGAATCAAAGAATCAATGAATTTACGTTAAAGTATCGTGCTTCTGCTGCATCACCTAATTAGTCCATTAAGTATAGAAGCAACGCAATGTTAATAAGATGCAAGTAGCTGCCACACCTTTTTTAGGATTTAGGCATTTAGCTTAACTAAAAATAACCAACTAACCACCTAAGACTATTTCCTATTAAATATAATCAAATAACTAACTAAGCCATCGAGTCTTATAGTTGAATCAATAAGTGGCAACACAGTAGTTCAACATATGAAAAGTTTAGAAAACAATGGAAAAACAAATCGTTAATAAAGGATTGCTACCTTGGTATCAATGTTATCAATGCAATCCAGGACAAAGTCAGGATGCCCAGCAAGAATTTCATCTTCAGATGATGAATCGTATAGAAGCACTTTCGCATCTACATGACACTCTGGAAAAATTGCTGAGAAATGTTTCTTCAGACACAGAGCTTTTGATGTACCAACATCCTCTCTTGTTGCAACAGCATGTCTATTCAATGATGAAACTGAGACCTTTACGAACAATTAGTAAATAATAATCAATTCTGACATACAAAGATATAGCATATTCAAGTCATGAGATGTTAGGCGAAATAAAGAGTCTGTAATAAGCTCAAGCAATAACGTGAATATTAATTGTCATGTGATATGTGTTTCATCAAGCACCAAATTACAATGATATGCATTGGTTGCAAGTTTCATCTCTTTTCAAAAGTGAATTATCTAAAAGGATCTTGTATAATATATTTAATAAGGTTGTATTTGGACAGAGAGACCTGGTCCATATATATGTAATTTATTTAGCATTTTCAGCATACTATATTATTATATAATATGTGTATATGTGTGTGTGTACACGCGCACAGACACGTGTTATGACTATACACAAAATAGAATAAAGGTGCATGGAATTACAAATGTATTCATTTTAAATCAATCGGAATTTCTAGCAAGAGTCCACTTAAATTTTTATTGATGATAACTATACACAAAATAGAATAAAGATGCATGGAATTACGAATGTATTCATTTCAAATCAATCGAAATTTCTAGCATGAGTCCACTTCAATTTTTATTGATGATGTAGAATGATGCAAAAGACATAAAAAAAAAATCTAGGAACAATGGTACATTGTAGCACAGTGGAGGAAACATTTGTAAAAATATAGCATACCTGATCAAAATCGACAAGAAGAAGCTTGCCTACACCAGACCTCAAAAGCATAGATGCAGCATGACTCCCAACTCCACCGAGACCAATAACCACAACATAAGAAGAGACAACTTTTTTCTGGTGTTCCAAGCCAAAGAACTGAATATTCCTGATGAAAGTAACAATAGCATTAAGGTCTAAATTTTAATCATGTATATGTTGTTAAATACCAAAAAGTAATAAACTAAATACAGCTTGTCGACCTCATACTATGTTGCATAATAAAATGCTCTGGAATAGTTTACCAATAACAGTCTGTCCTTGAACTACATGACATACAGAAATGTTACAGGACTTCTGACAGAAAACGACTAACTACAGTAACCAACATATCCTAAGCATGTCTTCTATCTATTACCGTGTAGAGCAAACTCATAGAGTAGCATATTTGACACTAAAACAAATTAGAAGCAAAGTAATTAAGCGATAGATGTTTCTCTATTTGTTGCCAGGGACAATGCACAATTGCACTCCAAGGAGTGGTGGTAGGGTGGATGGGATGATGGTCTGAATAGATTATAAATTCTCTATCCGCAATCAACTTATTGATCATTGAATAATCAGTACAATCAGAGAAAAAGGAAAGAACCTAGTATCACCTAGTCAGTTGTTCAGACACGATTTCATCCATTAGCAGGTCACAACCCCCAACATTACGATTCACATCCTCCAAGATCTTTCGATCTGCAACAAGAACAGATGTTCTGTAAGTTAACAAATTTTCAAACGCTAATAGATTGTGAAACATAGCAAGCATTCCAATAGGAAGTTCGATGGCAATAAGTATATATGACATTTTATTCCACTTGACAACACAAAGTTTCAGCTCCCAAGGTAGATGAATATGCAAGGAGATATAAGCAAAATCACAAAATGTACTTCTACTTTGGAGCATATGTGCTTATTGATGAAGAAAACAATGAATATTTGAAGGCAAACAGATTAAACCGATTCATTGACAAACTTGAAATAACCCTGGTTGCAGATCATATTATCCTGCTGCTATGGACTAGTCATTGAAAATTTCAAACTTGATAACTTAAATCTCTCACAGAAATGATAATTTAGAGATACTTAAGCGTCCAGGTCTGATTTTCTACACTGGAATCTCAAAGACAGACCTCTGTTGGGTTCTGATTCAAACTCATAGCACAAGATACATTTCCCATCACTAAAATCATCAAATACCAAAATTCACTCATAAGCCAATTAAAATTTACTCAACTAACTAAGCTTCCAAAAACTCCAAACTCACTTGCATAAATTCAGAAGAAAATAAAAGATAAAAACCCTGCCATTTCTTACTCTCCGTATTGGGAAGGTAACACACACATTCATATATAGCCCCAGAAAGCGTGTGAATCATCATACCGTTCAATTCAATCGCCTCCAGATTACCACATTCCCTTCCAACTCGTCTGCAAAAATGATGAAGAAAAAAACCAATCCCCATCAACCTTACACCTCGATTTTAATCCAAATTACAACAGCATACACTTATCTGCTAAGCAAATTTGGAAGAGAGAGAGAGAGAGAGAGAGAGAGAGAGAGAGAGAGAGAGAGAGAGAAGGATATATACCTGGGAAGAAGTTTGAAGATAGCAATGGTGGCAGCAGAACCCAGTAGAAATCCAGCTCCAAGCAACAACAAAGATGCCTTCTCTCCCATCACACCGTGAGTGTGTGTGAGAGAACTTAAAACCATACACCGCCGCCGCCAAGTTTTGTTCAGACCAAACGATGGCGTTGGGGGAAACGATCGAGCACTGCGGATTGGAAGCAGGGAGACATAATTGATCGAAAGATGAGTTATGGCGGCAAAAGGATTTGTGGACTCATTTCTTTGTTTTTTTTAATTGCTGCAACCTAATTCACAATAGTTGGGCTCAATTTTGAATAAATCGGAATTCTGGGCCCAAACCTATAACATTATGTCTATTACATCACTCAATCTTCTAATAAAAAATTATTTCTCTCTCATTTACATACATAAATTCAACTAAGGAAATTACAAAAACTTTAATTTAGAAAAATATACACAATTTATGTTATTTACATTTAGGATGACGCGTCATAAAAAAAATACAAAGATACTTTAAAAAAACACACAAGAAATAGGGGTGAACTTTTGTGTAGATTCATGAAGGACATTTTAGGTATTTTAGGGACATATGATAATAATCAAACAATCTAAACATAAAGTTAAAAATTAAATATACCTAAAAAAAAGTCACAATACTTCAATCCAAACAAAACTTCAACTAATCATACTAGACTAAACATACAATCCAAACAAAAAAATATGTCACATCAAGAGTTAAAATAAACCTACTATATCTCACCTAAACAATCCCAACACTCAATCCAAACTAGCCCGATTACATGTTTGGATTGCATGTTTGGTGTAATAGGATTAGTTGTTATTTTTGTTTGGATTAAAGGTTTGCAACATATTTTTAGTGAGTTTATTTTCCCATTTTTTGTTTGGATTGTATGATAAATATCACCCCTCCTAAAAACTCCCTAAATGCCCTTGTTTAAGTTGTAATATTTAAATAGACATTTGTATATAAGAGCATGAGCATACTTACATAAATTCCTACTAAATATTATAATCTCTAACATCTATATATATCTTTCATTATTTTTTACACAGTATATCCTTCCTTTTGTATGTTTTGTACATCATAAAACAATAGATAATAAATAGATACCCAACAAATTTAGTTCATACATCATAACAAAATGACTAAGAAATAGATACTACATAATATAGAAACTAACATCACATAAGTGCTTCCAGATTCAAATCGTACATAACATACAATACATGGTTAAAACATAACTACATGTCAAAACACAAAAGTGGACCAAGGTCCGTTTTCAACCATGTTCATAGATAAACTGATACTTCCAAAATGTGAAACGATCATATCTACCGTGACATCTTCCACGGGAACATCCATGGTTGCATGAATAACCGTTTCGTGCATAAGTTAGTATCGAGGTAGTCATCATTCTTCCTTCACGTTTGGTGGATTAAGTGTAGACCACCCACTGTGGTTCATGTCCACCTCAGCAACCTCACATACTTCAAATATCTTCCATCACTTTGTCCACAATGGAAATCCACACTCACGAAACAACCATTGGAGCTCAGTTTCCTACTATATATGCAAACAATCATATACCCAATAATGCGTCATATAATCTTAAATTAAAATTTTGACAGTATATAAATACATTCAATGCAAAATACCTTCTTAACAAAGTGTCAATACTCCACATCAACCTCGATGCGATTTCAACTGACTGAGTATTTGACACCTATTTCTGGCTTCGCATAATTCATGAATTGCTTAACTAGGAAATTGTGTAACCACTTCGATTGAAGTCATGTTTAACGACTCAATATTTTTTGTGAAGAGAGATGATAGAAAGGAAAATTGCAACTCCTTTAGAAATAGCGACGTGACACGTAAAAACAAGACCACCAAGATTTCAAACAAATAGCACATGTCAGAGAAGCTATAACACTACTCATTCGCAGATGGTTTAGATAGGTAACATCATTAAGAAGAGTGATTCTTATTGTGTGCTCTAATGTTCTGGGTCAAGATGTTCTGCATTTCATCATCCTCGTCCATCTTTTAGGAATAAGAAAAGTACATACATATCAAAATACTTTTTTTGGGCTGTAAATCTATCCCCCTTTTAATTTGGGCTGTATTAGTTTCTAGAATGAGTAAATTTTTTTTTTAATCTTTAACATCAATACAGCCACTTGTACTGCTGCCATTACATTATTGCTTACATCACATCTATTTTCATGTTTTTTTTCTTGATTTGCTTTCCAAAACTGATATATTAGCAAGCCTCGTATACTTTTTATATACATACTATATCAACAGAGAAATTAACCATGTTCCGAGCATGCTATGTATGGGGATTGGGGGTTATTGAATTAGAGAAATTACATGTGTATTTGTCTATAAAAAATGTTCGTTTCAAAACAACAGCATTTATCCAAAACACGAATTACAACGGACACCATTTTTCAAATGAAGGATACTGAAGAGAATGGTGAAAGTGTGAAAGTTGAGCTCAAACTTCGTTTTATTTGGCTAAGTAAAGAAGAAGCGCGCGTCACTTACAGAAACGTAATCAGCAAAGCGCGATTTCAGACGGTTTTGTTAGTTGAGCGCGATTTCCGAGGCATTTGGATGAGCTGAAGTTTGTTTGGATCAGTTTTGAGCAGCCAACTTGCGGGCGCGTTATCTCACTCGATATTTTATGGATTTAGCTCATTCTTATTCCTATAAATAGATCTTCTATTGTAGTTTCTAATTCATTCTGTAATTTTCTGCTAATAGTGTTTAGAGAGAGATATATTCAGAGTGAAAGTCAGTTGAGCGTTTTGTCTAGAATAGTTTGAGTGATTCTTGAGTGTTCATTGTAATTTGCTTTTGGATCTTGCGTGGTGGTTTAATAAAGTGTTCCTCAGTTCATAGTGGATGTAGGCTCAAGTGGACCCGAGCCGAACCACTCTAAATCGGTGTGTTTGTTCTTGATTCTACTTTCTTGGTTTATGATTTTATGTGAATCAATTTTCTCATTTCTTTGCTTGATCTTTGGTTGATTTGCTGTTAATCCACAACAATTGGCGCCGTTTGTGGGAACTTCGATCAACCATGTCTTCCACGCGATTTGATGTTGAAAAGTTCACTGGGAAATCTGATTTCAATCTATGGAGAATCAAGATGAAGGCCTTGCTGGTACAGCAAGGAGTGTCTGAAGCCTTAACAGGAGAAGAAAGCTTTCCTGATGATATTTCGGAGCATGAACGCAAACTGATGATGAAGAGGGCACATAGCACCTTGATATTAAGCCTAGGAGATAAGGCTTTGAGGGAGGTTGCAAAGGAAGACACTGCACAAGGGATTTGGGACAGGTTAGAATCACTATACTTAGTTAAATCTTTGGCTAATCGATTGTTTGTGAAGCAGAAGTTATATGCCTTCAAGATGGTGGATGAAAAGCCTCTGAATGACCAAATAGATGAATTCAATAAGATCTTAGATGATCTTGAGAATTTGGATGTGGAATTAGCAGAAGAAGACAAGGCCTTGATGATGCTCAGCTCACTGCCCAAGACCTATGAGAACTTCAAAGATTCAATCCTCTATGGTAGGCAAAATGCTATCACATTAGAAGAGGTGCAGACTGCTCTGAAGTAAAAGGAACTTTCCAAGAACTCCAGCACATCTCAAGAACCTACTGGAGAAGGATTGATGGCTAGACAAGCTGGGAAGAAAGGGGGTTTTAAGAAAGGAAGAAGACCTGCAACTCCAAGGAAATCTAAGGATGACACTTATGAAAGTGATGTTGAAGGTAAGAGGTGTTTTCATTGCCATAAGCCAGGACATATAAAGAAGGACTGTCTAAAATGGAAGAAGCTCAAGCAATCAAAGAATGGAACAACACCTCCACCCAACAATCAAGCAAACCAAGCAGCTAAAACTCCAGAAGACAACTCAGGATATGAGTCTGGTGAAGTGCTGGCCATCACCACTCAGAGTGTGAGCAAGGATTGGGTAATGGACTCAGGGTGCTCCTTTCATATGAGTCCAATAAAGGAATGGTTCAATGATCTAAAGTATCAAAATGAAGGTGTTGTGCTACTGGGAAATGATCAGACTTGCAAAGTAAGAGGAATTGGTTCAATTACACTTAAGATGCATGATGGTGTCTGCAGAATCTTAAGCAATGTAAGATATGTTCCTGATCTTAAGAGGAACCTGATCTCCTTAGGAATGTTGGACTCAAATGGCTTGAAGTTCCATTGTGAAGCTGGAGTGCTTAAAGTCTCTAAGGGATCTCTTACAGTTATGAAAGGAATCAAAAGAAATGAGTTGTATTTCTTGCAAGGAAGCACAGTTATAGGTGAAGCTGAGGTAGCACCTGAAGTTGATAACACTGAACTTTGGAATCAAAGGCTAGCACATATAAGTGAAAGAGGCTTGCTGGAATTGGCAAAGCAAAATCTGATGTGTTGAGATAAGATATCACATCTTAAATTCTGTGATCATTATGTGCTTAGTAAGTCAAAAAGGCTCAGATTCTCTACTGCAAAACACACTACAAGGGATATCTTAGAGTATGTTCACTCAGACATTTGGGGGCTTGCTAGAACTCAAACAAGGAATGGTGGCAAGTATTACATGACCATCTTGGATGATTACTCTAGAAAGGTATGGATCTATATCCTTAAGACAAAAGATGAAGCTCTAGAAAGGTTTAAGGAATGGATAACAGAAGTAGAGAATCAAACTGATAAGAAGGTTAAGTGTCTAAGGACTGATAATGGTCTAGAATATGTGTCTGAAGAGTTCAATAAGTTTTGCAAGTCAAAGGGTATAATTAGGCATAGGACAGTACCTGGAACACCCCAACAAAACGGCTTGGTAGAAAGGATGAATCAAACCATCCTGGAAAGGCTTAGATGCATGCTATCTAGTTCAGGTTTAAGCAAGAATTTTTGGGGTGAAGCAGCTACTACAGCTGTGTACCTAATTAATAAGTCACCTTCTACTGCTTTAGACTGCAAAACTCCTGAAGAGATATGGAGGGGAGCTCCAATAGACTATAGCAATCTCAGGGTGTTTGGATATCTTGCTTATGCACACATAAGACAAGACAAACTTGAACCTAGAGCTTTGAAATGTCTGTTTTTGGGCTATCCTAAAGGAGTAAAAGGGTATAAGCTTTTGTGCCTTGAACCTGGTAATGAGAAATGCATCATTAGTAGGGATGTTACTTTCAATGAATCAATCATGCCTTATAAGATTTCTGTGTCTACTAACAATGATCATGTAGGTGGACATGCTAGTACTCCTACTAATCTTGCAGGTTAAAATGATGCTCAATTTGAGGTGGAGGCACAGAAGAAAGGACCTCAAGATCAAGCTCAGCAAGACTTAAACTCAAACACTTCAAGTTCAGAGTCAGAATCAGACTCAAATGATGAAGGAAATCTGAGGAACTATCAACTTACCAGAGATAGAGGAAGAATGATGATCACTCCTCCTCTCAGGTATGGAAATCTAAGTGTTTCCTCATATGCTTTAGTTGCTGCTTTGTCTATTGAGTGCCAGGAACCAAGCAATTATAGAGAAGCAGTAAGATGTAAAGAGAAGGATAAATGGCTATTAGCAATACATGAAGAGCTACTTTCACTAGACAAGAACAAGACTTGGGAAATAGTGAATAAGCCAAAGGGGCAGAAGATGGTAAGCTGCAAGTAGATCTTCAAGAAGAAGATTGAAGCTGCAAAAGGAGGCAGCACAAGGTATAAAGCCAGACTTGTGGCTAGGGGCTTCACACAGAGAGAAGGAGTAGATTATGATGAGATCTTTTCCCCTGTGGTTAAACATTGCTCCATCAGAATTTTACTTGCCATTGTAGCTAAGTATAAACTGGAATTGCATCAAATGGATGTTACAACAGCTTTCTTATATGGTGAGATAGATAAGAAGATCTATATGAGTATTCCTGAAGGGCTTCATGTGAAGGACAGTGAATCCAAGGTGTGTTTGCTTAAGAAGTCTTTATATGGATTGAAGCAAAGTCCAAGGAGATGGTACAAACGATTTGATGAATACATGATCTCATTAAATTTCAGAAGAAGCAAGCATGATAGTTGTGTCTATTTCAAAGGAGAAGCTGGACAATGTATCTATCTACTATTATATGTAGATGATATGCTAATTGCAGCAAGCTCTATGAAAGGAATTCAAGAGGTTAAGGCTATGCTTAAAGCTGAATTTGAAATGAAGGATTTAGGAGAAGCCAAAAGAATGCTTGGCATGGACATCTTCAGAAGCAAAGACAAAGGTACTTTGATCCTAAATCAAGTTGCCTATTTGGACAAATTGTTACAAAGATTCAGAATGCATGAAGCAAAGATGGTAAGCACACCTATTGGCCAGCATTTTAAGCTATCAATGAAGCAATGTCCAGAGTCAACAGAAAAGAAGACTGAGATGAATAGAATACCTTATGCTAGTGCAATAGGAAGTGTGATGTACTCCATGGTTTGCTGCAGGCCTGACTTGGCACATGGAATGAGTGTGGTTAGTAGGTTTATGAGCAATCATGGAAGATCTCATTGGGAAGCAGTTAAGTCGCTACTAAGATACATAAGGAGGACAAAGGAATGTGGACTGATTTTCAGAAGTGATGATCAAACAGAAACACCTCTTAAGGGGTATGTTGATGCAGATTATGCTGCAAATCTTAATACAAGGAAATCTCTCACTGGCTATATTTTCACACTCTTTGATACAGCAATAAGTTGGAGGGCAGTTCATCAACCTGTAGTGGCTTTGTCAACTACAGAAGCTGAGTTTATAGCACTAACAGAAGCTATCAAAGAGGCTATGTGGCTGCAAGGGATCCTGGAAGAATTTGGAATTTTTCAGAAAAGTGTTAGCATCTATTGTGATAACCAAAGTGCAATACATCTTTCTGAGCATCAGGGGTATCATGAGCGCACCAAACACATTGACATCAAGCTCTATTTTATAAGAGATGTCATTGAAGGTGGAGCTATAAAGGTTAAGAAGATTCACACCACTGAGAATCCTGCAGATGCTTTTACTAAAGCTTTACCTGTATCAAAGTTTGAGTTGTGTATGAGGTTGATTGGATTAAGTGGAGAAGGATTTGGCAAGATTACTTGATAGTGTTCTGCAGCCATAGTCATTTGGAGCTCAAGGTGGAGAATTGTGAAAGTTGAGCTCAAAATTCGTTTTATTTGGCTAAATAAAGAAGAAACGCGCGTCACTTATAGAAACTTAATCAGCAAAGCGCGATTTCAGACGGTTTTGTTAGTTGAGCACGATTTTCGAGGCATTTGGATGAGCTGAAGTTTGTTTGGATCAGTTTTGAGCAGCCAACTTACGGGCGCGTTATCTCACTCGATATTTTATGGATTTAGCTCATTCTTATTCCTATAAATAGATCTTCTATTGTAGTTTCTAATTCATTCTGTAATTTTCTGCTAATAGTGTTTAGAAAGAGAGATATTCAGAGTGAAAGTCAGTTGAGCGTTTTGTCTAGAATAGTTTGAGTGATTCTTGAGTGTTCATTGTAATTTGCTTTCGGATCTTGCGTGGTGGTTTAATAAAGTGTTCCTCAGTTCATAGTGGATGTAGGCTCAAGTGGACCCGAGCCGAACCACTCTAAATCGGTGTGTTTGTTCTTGATTCTACTTTCTTGGTTTATGATTTTATGTGAATCAATTTTCTCATTTCTTTGCTTGATCTTTGGTTGATTTGCTGTTAATCCACAACAAAAAGGAATCGGGTTAACTAAAAGGATACTGATGACTGCAGGAAGCTACTGGAAGAGACCTTGCCGAAGCAGATTGTAAAGCAACAAGCTACCAGACAGGAAGCTACCTGAGAGACCATGCCGAAGCATACTGCAGAGCAGCATGCTATAGAAGCCTCAAGCCACCTGACGGAGCAAGCCAGAGAAGGAAACTCCAGAGTGAGTGCGAGGAGGAAGTTACAAAGCAGGCATGGGAAGAAGTCAAAAGTTACCGGTAGAGAGAAAGAGGAATGGAGCCAATCAGATGAAGACACGTTGAAAGCGAAAAGTTGGCGTATATCAGAAGAAGTGCGGCACATCTAATAATGGAAATCTACCTACCTTCAATAGGCAGATTTCCTAATCTATAAATAAAAGAAGACTGAAGACTGAGAAGAATGCGAAAGAGAAGAGCGCAAGAAGAAGAAGAGAGCACAAAGTGCGAGAGAGAAGAGCACAAGAAAGAGCTCAAAAGAGAAAAAGCGCAAAAAAATAAGAGAAGAGTGCAAAAGAGAGCTCAGAAGAGAGAGCTCAGAAGAGAAAGCTCAAAAAGAGGGGGAAGAGCATGCAGAAAAGAAGAAGAAAAGAGTGTACAAAAGATAACAAGTGAGAAGAAAGCTCATACACTCTATGCCCAGAAACGCACACTCAGTCACACAGTCCAGGCAGCAAGCTACCACAGATCAACCTACAAAAGAAGCCTAAGCTTGCTGCATCCAGTTGAAGAAGAAGAAAACAAACATTTTAAGGACTGTCTTGGAGTGCTTAGTGCGAGGAATAAAGTCCTGCTAAGTTGTCCACTTTCTGAAGAAGAAATTAAGGGCCCTGGGTGGGTTGAGTAGGATCCTGTGTGGGTCGGTGAGGAGAGTAGACAAGCAGCTGTGAGCAGCTATGTGTAGGCTTGCTACTTACTTGTTAAGTGTGGTAATAGATATGGCTATGTAAATCAACAAGCTTAACATATGTTCCCTCTTGAGAAGAGGCAGAGAGGACGTAGAAAGATTACTCCACCTTCGAACCTCTGTATATCCATGCGTTTATCTATGCTTACTGCTCTATATGTTTATCTTAAGTTAGAAGCACGTCTTGCATATTTGCTCTTTACAGGAGAGAAAGTTTCCTCATATAACTCTGATAAGTAACCTCTCAAAAGGTTACTGTCTCCCTACCAAAGCCTATTGGAAAGAAAAAAAGTTTGAAATATATATGAGTAGGCTTATTCACCCATGCCCCCTCTAAGCCTACTGCCACTTGGGACCAACAGAATATCCATGTAAATTATTGAACAAAAAACATAGATTTAATTATATTTTTATTTCAGTTTAAATAAACTTAAAATATCATTGCATGAGAAGTCAAGAACCAAATTCTAGATTTGCGGAACCGGTCGAAGTAGAGTCAAACCTAGCAGACTTAGTTGTTGAACCTGTTTGTGCATGGATAGGTTAACTTTTAGGGTTTATTGGTATGATTAGTTAGAATAACTGAAATTCGTTTCCGTGCGAGGGTTAATTGAGTCGATTAGCATAGACCTTTCCTTTCATATATGCATATGTCATTGTAATCACAGATTGAGTTCTCAGGGAGAGAGAATGAGAGAGAGAGAGAGTTCTAGAGTGATTAAGGTTCGTATTGAGTGTGTAGAAACCCTAATTTGTGTGTGAAAGTCTTGAACTGATTTCTGGTCGATTTAGTGAATTTCTTTGTGCGATCTAGCACCGTGGATGTAAGCCAAGTGCTTCCCTGACGAACCACATAAAAACTTTGGGTGTTCGCTCGATTTCATTTCAGCTTACATTATCATTTTTCTTGGTTGTGAGTGTGTGATCTTATTAGGTTCTTGTTGTGTTGTTGGCTTGATAATTCCAGTCAAATCTTTACATTAAGTACAAATATATAAAATTCGAAACGCTCCGAAATAGATGACCAAAATACAATTATATTTCATTCCAATAAAATTTCAAAATTATGGTCGAAGATCTACATGTAGTAGATTTGCATTCTTATAAAGATATAATATCCCAAATGTGTATCTATACATTAAAAAAAAACAGGGAAAAGTTGGTAATCCCATGTGTGATTAGTTGGGAAAAGTATATAAAGAAAATGAGTTGCATCAAATCTCAATTATAAAGAAGAGACAAGTTGTAAGTGATTAGCAAATTAATAAGAATACAAATACCATATATATACATTTGTGTGACTTTTGAAACAGCCACTTCCCTGTAATGGAAATATGTAGAGGCATAAACCACTAACTGTTATTAAGTCAATCATTAACCACAATTCCTTAATTAACCAACT
Source organism: Scutellaria baicalensis (assembly GCA_005771605.1). NCBI lineage: Eukaryota > Viridiplantae > Streptophyta > Magnoliopsida > Lamiales > Lamiaceae > Scutellaria > Scutellaria baicalensis. The sequence goes on from CM016727.1 coordinate 15,988,997, forward strand.
TTTATCACAAAATTCAAATAGCCCACTTCTTGAAATTTGCTCTTTAATTAGTTATATATATATGATCACTTAATTGTAGAAATTAATCGATGATATTAATATACATTATCTATGTACGTGACATTAATTGATAAACAAATATGCATGGAAAAGTTGGCCATGAAGTGGACATTCATGAACCACCAATTTCCTTCATCTCATTTCTTTAACTATAAAAAAATCATCATAACCAAACTACATATATAATGTTCTATGGATTGTTTATGATGAAGTGGGAATTAGGGTCTTGGCTTAATTAAACCATTGGTTTCGTGTTATTAGTGAAGTGGGCTTAATTAAGTATAATCTTTTAATTAGTAAAATGAGGTTTGAGGGTTTTAAACAATAAAGGTTAGTGGTTTGTACCTTCGTAGATTTCCATTACATGACATGTATGTGGCTCACGAATTAAATTACTTTTTTTTTTCTCCCCAATAGTTGCCTTTCTTTATCGTTTTATTTATAGTTGAGCCCCTTTTAGCTAAATATTATTGATTTCAGTTATCTTATGGATTATGATGGAAAGTTGAGAAAGGTTGAAGTTAATGCAACTAAATGAAATATATATATGAAGATAGCTATCACTTTCATTAAAATTCTTTATGGTAACATATTGTCATTTTGTTTATTGATATATATTCACACATAAAGTGTGTATGTGCAATAAAATATTATATGAAACTATGGATGCATTCAAGAACCAATAATGTTTACCTAATTTGTGAAACTTATATTGAAGTGTATATATATTGTTGTGTGTAACAAATTTTATTATATGAAAATATAAAGTCTTCTTTCTTAATTTAATGAATTGGTCTCCTATGCACCAAGTGCACATAAAATTCGGTTTGGGTTCGGGTTGATCCAGATCCGAGCACTTTTTTTTTTTGCTTTTTTTTTAATTTTATTTTTCGCTTCAGGCTGATACTTTTATATTATATAGGTGTGACCTTTATGTTATATAAGTGTGACGTTTATATATAAATATAGTGATCTTTATGTATAAATCCGCTGAAAAATTTCTGAAAATTTTCATTTTTTCCCAAGTTATGGATCATAAAGATCATGATATTTGTACATAAAGGTCACAAGAATACAACATAAATGTCACAACAATACAACATATATAAGTCTCAACCTGAAGCGTAAAAACCTGAAAAATCTTCATTTTCTCCTAAGTTACTGAACATAAAGGTCATAACATTTATATATAAAGGTCACACTTATATAACATTAAGATAACAACCCGAAGCGAAAAAAATAAAGAAGGAAAACTCATATACGTGGATCTAGCTGGACGGATCGCCCCAGTTACACCAATCTTGATTCGTGCACCTGGTGTACATGAGAATTTGTCTAATTTAATTATACTATGATAATCATCTCCATATTATCTACATAAAGAGGGAATAAACAAACTTTAACATTGAATTTCTTATCGAAACTCTCTCTCTCTATTGATTGTGCATGTTTAATTTGTGGGTAATTCTCAATACTTAAAAAATTATATAAAGATGTTTCATTGACATAATTTTGTGAGGTGGGATTCCTCTCCACAAAAAAAAAAAAAAAAAAAACCATTTAATTTACCTAGTCAGTCAATATTTATTTTATAGATTATAAATTAATTATTTCATATTATAAAATAAGATTTATGAAAGGATGTTAGAAGAATCCTACCTTTTCAATATTAAACTAATGTTTTGGGGGCATGAGGATTAGGGCCACCATAAAATTTCACACACTCCATATATGTGTGTATATTATAAAGGAATAATAGTAAGAAGAAGTTTGTGAAAATGTGAAAGCCGTAACTAATGACATATATTAACGAATTTTTTATTTAAATGTGATAATTTTGGGTTTGTCATACTAATTACATAAAATAGAGAAAAACTCGTGTGTGTTTGAAGTTGTCAACATTGTTTAACAATTTATTATAACCCATGTATAACAAAGAATATGCATTGATAAGAAAAGTTATCACTTATCACCTATAATGACGCGAGTGCAAAATAAATTTATTGTTGCAGGCCTGTATGAATTAATTAAGAGGTATATATGGGGATATTTTTGTCTAAATAAATTTAAATTTGGTGAAATGTATCACAATATCGATGTGTTTGTTTCAATTATTGATTATGTTCGATTATATCCAGATGATTATTGAGTTGTCTTGAATACATGTGATAAAATATTTATAAATCCTTATGAGTTGTCATATTACAAAGTTGAGTGATATAAAATCGAACTCTGTTTGTTTTATGGGTTTACATTTTTCAAGCAAACAAGTTAATTTAATGGATATAATATATATCAAACCTAATAAGTGCAGGCAAACGGACCCTAAAAATGTTCTTTCCACTGTATATGTTATACAATTGATGGTGCATATTGTGATGACTCATGACACGCAAGATTTATAGTATTTCTTATTCTCTCTCTTTCATTCATCCCAAGTTCATTAAAATAGATGAATACTTCATATTTCCGACCATAAATATCACAGATAAAATCAAGACAAATTCTTGTATGAGACCTTTTCACGGATCTCATTTCATGAGACAGGTCAACCCAATCCAGTCAAAGTCAATAGTGAACGGTCAAAAGTTAACGTCGGTCAATGATTGGTCAACGTCGGTCAATAGCCGGGCAACACCGTTGACCAAAATTATTACATATTATATGTTAAAGTAATACACGACATACATAAAAGTATTACATTATAAATGTAGTACTTTTACTTTTATGTGTATCATTTGTGACAGTTTTGAGAAATTATGTAATATTTTTGCGTGTTTAAGTGTTTTAGGTATTACTTTTTAATATATTAGATAATACTTTTGTAAAATAGAATGATTTTGGATTGGCTAAAGTGTATGAAAATATGTAATACTTTTATGTGTATTAGATAATATTTTTCTATATATCATCTAATACTTTTGTAATATATTATACATTATATGTATATAATACAAAAGTATTATCTGATCTATAGAAAAATATTACCTAATACACACAAAAGTATTACATTATGAGAACTTAACATCATGTAATACTATTAAAATCAACAAGTGATACTTTTATGTACATCATGTAATACGTTTATGTGTAACATGTAATACTATTGAAATCAATAAGTAAAAATATTGTCTATACATGTAACACTATTGAAATCAACAAGTAATACTCTCATAAAGTAACATTTTTATGTACATCATGTAATACTTTAATGTGTAACATGTAATACTATTGAAATCAACAAATAATATTTTTATGTGTATCATGTAATACTATGAAGTATTAGATGATATATAGAAAAATATTGTTTAATAAACAAATGTAATATTTTTATCTACAACATATATATAATACTATTAAAATCAACAAGTAATACTCTCATAATGTAATGCTTTTGTGTGTAACATGTAATACTATTAAAATCAACAAGTAAACTTTTTATGTGTATCATGTAATACTTTTATATGTAGTACGTAATCTATATATATATATATATAAAAGTATAATATTCTGTCAAAAATAACTGCAGTAAATTATCTACTTATTAAATAATTACTATTTTAAGAAACCTATTAATTGCTTTCATATTGTATTTATTGTAAGAAACTCAATACAAATAAATAAATACAAATAAACCTATTTATTGTATTTTAAGAAACTCAATACAAATACATAAATATTTAATTTAAGAAATCAATTATGATACTCAATTTAGTATTTATTGTATAAAATTTCAAATAAAAATAAATAAATAGATAAATAAGATGAAATAAGGGATTATATATTTATTATCTCTCATCTTATTTTTAAGTACTTATTTTAAAGGGTAAATTACAAAAAACAACTGCATCTATCGACTTTTTTCAAAATTGCAACCTTATTTTTTTTATTTTTTTTTTCAGATTGTCACCCAGTCTTTTTGTGGTTTTGTCGATTGCAAATTTTCCGGCTAACTGAAGATTAATTTGTTCACTTTGCAACCTAAACGTTGTAGTTTTATTTTTAAATCTAATTGCAACCTAAACTTTGTGTTTTTATCAGATTGCAACCAAGAATGAAAATTTCGATTCCGGTGGAAATATAGGTAACTTAAATTCACGAAAATATCGTGAAAATATCAATATCGATGGAAATATGGGTACATATATTTATTGTTATTTTTCTTATATCTACCAATATATTCCGATATTTTCTCGATATTTATTGATATTCCATCGATTTTTTACCGATATTACATATATTTCACCAATTTTGACCAATATTTCCTTGATATTTATTTTATGAATATTGATCACACTTATATAACATAAATGTCTCAGTGTGAAGCGAAAAAAAAATATGATTTGCGATTGGACAAAAAAAATAAAGTTTGGGTTGCAATTGGATTAAGAGAAAAAGTTTGGGTTGCAAAGTGAAAAAAATTAATTCATTTGCCGGAAAAATGACAGAAAATTTTGCAATCGGCATAACCACAGAAAGACTGGGTGGCAATCTTAAAAAAAAAAAACAGATTAGGTTGCAATTTTTAAAAAGTCGATAGCTGGGTTGTTTTTTGTAATTTACCCTATTTTAAATCAATTTTAAATATATAATATATAAAATCAATCATTATTTAATGATCTTAAATTTAATATTCATATAAAATTTATCAAATTAAAATATGGAAATGTATGTGTGTGGGCTTCAATGATTTTTTATTTTTAAACGTTTTTATGATATATAATATTAATTTATTGTAAATTGATATTAAAATGTAGAAATAAAAAAAATATAGGTGTACCTAATAGATTACACATATAAAACATATCAAATAGAAAAAATTAGATTAAAATTATTATTGCAAGTTAACCAACTTATTCATTTGAAATATACAAATATTTTATTTTATCTTTCTTATTTTATATGTATTTGTTGTCAAATTTTATTTATATTTATATTCTAATTAATTGAGGTGACATAAGGGATTTGACAGAAGTAATTTTTCTGGTTTTTCACAAATTAAAATTTCATCATTCTTAGTCCCTCATATATTGACTTATCAATCTTATAATTATTATACATAATTTTTTTATTCAAAACGTGTAGATTAAGTCCAATTTTGAATTGTTTCATTTAAATAGATAGCAAGAGAAATTTTCATATATTTGATAAACTGATATAATTTTTTATTTGATTTAGAATAAATGAGTTATATGTGGCGTTGAACCAAAATTTTTTATTAAAATACGTGTGTATTTATAGTTATAAATGCCAATAAAATATAAATTTATTTATCTCAATACTTAAATCATAACATTTCTAATACATATAACTTATTTTTAGATATTAAATTTATTTTTAAAATTTCACTAACCATGTAATGTTCTCACACAATTTTTTTTATTTGTTTGTTTAATCCATAAATTAATATATTACTTTATATATTTCAAATTTCTAATATTTTCGAATATAATTATTTTTAATGACATAAATTTAAAGTTAAAATACCTAGCTTTATACTAATACAAATTAAAAAAGTATCAATATATTTTTGTTAAAATAATAATCATTACATTTTATATGTTATTATATTTTTTTAATAATTATATATAACATACTGTGCAACGCACGGGTACACTACTAATTGTAATTTATAACACAACACCTTGAGAGAGGTTTTAGGTTAAAGTCCTCAACGCCAATTATAATTATAATTATATATATATATATATATATGAAAGACGGTTTCTATAATTATTTTATGCCGTAACATGTTAAATTTTTATTTTAAAAAATTCTTGAAGATTAAACAGAAATATGTGTACAAATATTCTTGGATAAGGGAATTATTAAACATATCTCGCCACATTTTGCATTAATGCACTCCTGATTGCTCGTACAACCATCGGGGCATTGTCGTAATTTCACTCCTTGTTGCAATTCTCTTGCTTCGAGCATTTTTTGGGGTGTTAAAACTGCAATAGTTAGACATGTAAATTTGAAATTGGAATTAAAAAAACAAAGAAATTTATATACCAAAACTAATATAGCGATATATAGTACTTAGGAAATTTAAATTCAAACAGAGATTGGGGAGGGGATGAATATATATATATATATATATATATAAATTAAGAAATAATTTATTAAAATATAACATAATCAGAATATAATTAACCAAACCTGTTGAAACTATGAGAACAACAATAAGTGCTAACTGGAAAATTCTAAAATTAATGGCCATGCTGAAGTTCTGTAGATATATATTCAGAGCTTTTTTTTTTTTTTTGTGTTGAAGTAATATATTGAGATGGAATATATAGACAAGCAGATAATTTAATTATGGTAAGTACAAAACGTAATTTGCTCAAATTCTTTTTATATAGTAATTGTTATAAATCCACTTACCTAATACAGTTGCAGAATCATAATTAATTGCCTAATTGGGAAGACAGACTGTACAAATGAAATAATTTGTGCATTAATTATGGATTTCATTATAATCATGATTTAGTTTCCTTTTTAGTTGTGGTTAACGTTTTTTTTTCCTTTGACGAAAAGTTGTAGTTACTATAAATGTCCAATTTTGTGGTATGGCTACCCATGAGGATAGATGAATATATAAGAGACTATTATCTTTTGGAATAATAAGACTATTTAAATAAAATATTTTTAAAGTGGAGTAGTATATTTTATAACTTTTATGATGTAAGAACATAAAAACGAGTTAGAGGTTCTAATCCATATCAAAGAGTTAGATTCATATTTAAGTGCAACATTTGAAACAGTTGCATTTGAATCTCCTATGTATTTATTGAAGTGATATTCAAGAAGGACCACCATTTATCCTACATTAACCACTATTGCAAAAGAGATATTTGCAAGTCACACCTCAACCGTCTCTGTGGAACATGCCTTTCGCAAAGGATAGCATACGTTGAATCCAAAACGAGTTAAATTGTGTGTTGAGAATTTACAAAACATAATGCTTCTTGAGGATTTGATATAAGAGTTAAAAAACGTCAACGACATCTCGACTTTTCACATTTAGATGAATATGAAGATGAAGATGACACTTATGGATATGAGTCAAACACATCCTCATTTGGCACTGGAACCAGCTAGTGCTAATTAAAAATATCACATGATACACATAGAAGTACTGTGCGATTAGAATAACAGTAATACATTATAAATGTAATACTTTTGTATATGAAATACTTTTATGAATGACATGTAATACTCTTTGGTCAACGGAGTTGACCAACCGTTGACCGACGTTGATTGACCGTTGACAATTAACTTTGACTAAGACTTTAACTGTTGACTTTTGGTCGGGTCGGGTTGACCCGTCTCACGTAGTAGGATCCATGAGACGGTATCACACAAGACTCACTCTAAAATCAATGGGTCATGACAAATCTTTATCTTTATATATATATATATAACAAAAACCACAAGTGCCACATGGCACTCTCTCATTTTCTAAGCATTAAATGTTCATTTTAAATTTGTTATTTTCTATTTTTCTTATTTTTTAACTAAATAATTTATTACTTAAATTTGTTATTTTCTATTTTTAATATTCTTATTAACTAAATAAATTATCATTATAAATTTTATTATTACTATATAGATAAAAAAATAAATACTATATGTATAATGTTACTATGGAAAATATTTTTATTATTACTACATATAAATATTTTTATTATTACATTCACATATTTACAAATGATTCATGGCAAACTAGGAAGCTATATTTTTAAACCCAATGAAATATGTTATTAGTACTACTACTACTACTACTACTATCATTCCAAAACACTAAGGTTTTGTTAACCATTTTTTCTCAAAAAGTAATTTACGCATGTTCGTAACATAATAAAGATTATAATAATCAATATTATAGATAATATAATTTTAACTACATATAAAGACTTCTATTATGGGAATAATCAGTTATTAGGTTGGATAGTCATGACTAATATGCCAAAATCATATAAAAATTAATATAATTTCTATAATCATTTATATATTATCCAAGATTATATAGATAAGTATTCCAAAACACTAAGGTTTTGTTAACCATTTTTTCTCAAAAAGTAATTTTGTAACATAATAAAGATTATAATAATCAATATTATAGATGACAGAATTTTAACTACAAATAAAGACTTCTATTATAGGAATAATAATCAGTTATTAGGTTGGAGAGTCATGACTAATATGCCAAAATCATGTAAAAAATGAATATAATTTCTATAGTCATTTATATATTATCCAAGATTACAGCTAGAAGTTATCATACATTATTATATATAAGGTTTTTAATTGCCATAATTTTGGCTTTGATCACTAATTTCTATAGTCTTTGATGACGGCCTTAGATGAATCAAATTCCCTTTTCTATATGAAATGTTCATTTTAAATTTGTTATTTTCTATTTTTAATATTCTTATTAACTAAATAAATTATTATTATAAATTTTATTATTACTATATAGATAAAAAAATAAATATTATATGTATAATGTTACTATGGTAAATATTTTTATTATTACTACATATAAATATTTTTATTATTACATTTACATATTTACAAATGATTATGTTACATTATTATATATAAGGTTTTTAATTGTCATAGTTTTGGCTTTGATCACTAATTTCTTTAGTCTTTGATGACGGTCTTAGATGAATCCAATTCCCTTTTTTATAAATTCAAACTTATTATATATATTCATAAGTTTTGTATAACTCATTTTCAGTTTGAAGGTTTGTGTTGCATATTTCACACGTATCTAATCTCTCTTTCAATTCGTATGAAGTACCTTCCGATTGCTGATATTGATCCTTACAAGGAGACATGTGCAATTAGAGTTCGAGTTGTAAGATTATGGTTTGTACCCCTTAAGAATTCTTCATCGGAGAATTCCCTCATGGAGATGGTTTTGATGGATGATAAGGTAACTCACGTTATAATTTACATAATATTGATATATACTCTTCAATGTTAGATGTTTTATATTTTTTACATGTCTACAATTCAAATTTACTATATTCTAATTTTTTTCATAAATTCATTTTCAGTTTACAAGTCCAGGCTACTGTTGCACGTAGTCAAATTAGTAGATGTAAAGACATCCTATGAGAAGGCGTAATTTGTTCGTTAAAAAACTTTCAAATAGGTCAAAATCAAGGAACTATGTTGGCTACAAAACATATATATCGATTGAGTATCCATAAATATACTACCATCAAACCATGTCCTAAAGTTCCAATCCCTATGTATGGCTTTGAATTTACTACTTTTGAAGAAATTAGCTCATGTCCTCATATTGAAACATGTTTAGTAGGTAAGAATTTATTTTTTTCCCAATTTATGTTATTTCAACTTTATTTTAAAATGAAAGTGTTTAATTGATGATCAGATATCATTGCGGAGGCATTTCCAAAAGGAGCTATTGAGGAGATCACAAAGAAGAATGAGGAACGAGCATGGAGAATGAGCATAGAGTTTGTGGATCTAAAGTGAGTAATTATCTAATACATTTATAATACGTATATAATTTCACATACATATGATATACTTCATGATTTATATTTAATATATTTATGAAATGCTAGGCAACAAAAGTTATCTTGCACGCTGTGGGGAGACTATGCTAAGATGTTTGACACTTACTTAAAGGAACATCCATCTGAATTGGTTGTGATAATCTTGCAATTTGCTAAGATAAATCGATGGAATAGTAAGCAATTTATTTTATAAACAAATATAATCAATTATATATTTTATATCTTATTTGTATGTCCCAATTACCTTTTCTTATAGAAACAACATCGCTTTCAAATTCTTTCTACGCAAGTAGATTGATGATGAATAACGATGTTGAACCAATCAATGAGTTCAAAGCAAAGTAAGTAATTTCATATTCTTAAATATGTTTTCGGTCACATTTTTAAATAATGAAATAAATGAGTTTTTTTTTTCTTTTAGATTGTCAAAAGAAAGGTGCAAATAAATTTTTATATGAAAATATTATATTTTAAAATAGAAATAATATAAAACTAAAATATAAGATAATATGGATAAAAAACAAAACTTATTTATTATATCCTGTGTATTACACGGGTCTTACACTAGTTCATGTATAAAGACTGGTAAAATTTACAATTAAACCAAATATTAAAGATATAATAACGTGATCACCTTTACTATATGATACATATATATATATATAATGACCTTTAAAATTAAATTACCAAAAAGTAACAACTTTTAAATACAATTCCTATTACTGCTAACATTACAATTAAAAAAGTTATCATTTAATATATAAAATTAGTATTAGCTTTTACATTTCACTTAAAATAATTATTATTGAATACATATTTTTCCTTGTACTGATACCCTATCGGCCTATCCATTAAAAAAACTAGGATAACTTTATAAGTGAGGTGAAGCTGGCTTATAAATTGTACATAATTAGAGCATTAACATCCAAACTGGGTTTTCTAATTAATCAATTTAATATGAGTATCACTTTTGAAATACTATTACACGTATTTAATTTAATAAAATATGTCAACTCATAAATCATAGCACATAAAATATGGATGGATTACGATTGTGGAAAGTGAACTTCCTCAGATTATATTATATTTATAAGATGATTGTATATAACTTTTTATGGTTTTTATATATATGATCAGTCATGATATTCATATATATTAATATATATTCATTGCTAATATGTCAAACAATCATGAATCTATTAATTTCACTTTTATATTAAGGACATAATTTTAACATTGTTTGTATATATTGTAGCCACCAATAACATGTGCCCAAATTGACCCTATAGTATGACGTCATGACATAGTGGAATTCAAAAAATTTGAGCTACTTAAATTAATTATTTGATTAAGAGCAAAGGGAGGTCTTTATCCATTGAGTTGACAAATCTCTAATGTCCATTTATTATATAAAAACATATCCTTCGTAACATCTACATAATCATCATCTACATATACACATTATAAAGCCCTTTTCGGGTTTTCATTTTTGAAACTTTTGTTGTTTGAGATTTGAAAGAACTGATATTGATTTGTTTTTTGATAGTTATATTATCTAATAGAGACTTATATAGAGTGGGAATAAAACAAGAGCAACTCCCATGTGCATATATTGCATGGATTTTAGGATCCGGGCTACTGACCGCTTTTCTTTTCTTTTTTTAATTTTTTTTCGTACTACTTTTTTAAATTTTGGTCATAACATTTAGTTTATGTTAAAGATACATTTACGTTATGTTAGATATACATTTAGGTTATGTTAAAGATACCTTTATGCCCAGATTTCACACCTTTACGTTAGACATACATTTAGGTTATGTTAGAGATACCTTATCCATAACATAGTTGTGTTACACATTTTATACACAAATGTATCTCTAACATAACCTAAAAGTATCATTAACATAACGTAAATGTATGTGCCTGGACCGAATTTTAAGAGCATGATACAAGATTTCAAAGGTATTGTTAACATTACCTAAATGTATCCTTAACATAACGTAAATGTATGTGACCTGGAATCAAGGTATTGTTAATATCACCTAAAGATATCTTTAACATCACCTAAAAGTATCCTTAACATATCGTAAAAGTATGTGATTTGGAGCGAATTTGGGTGGATTTGAGCGCATCCACCCAGGCGCGTGGGACGCGCGTGAGAGCGCGTATTTGGGGCACGTGGGCTGGTCGACCCAATTGCATGAATTCCAGATCCATGCAACCGTTGCATAAAAGTATTAGTGATAAAACAAAGTATATCTAAACTTATCCAAACTCAGTTTGATGGTAGTGTAAATAATATTAGAGTGAGTGTTGTGTGAGACCGTCTCACGGATCATGTTACATGAGACGGGTTGATAGATATGAGTTTGATCCATGAATAAAAAGAAGATGTCTTAACCCTCTATCTTAAAATTATTCTACCGCTCTTTTTTATTTTCTCATGTCATTTTTATTTTATTCTTATAAATGCTATAAATAAATAAACAATTATTCCAATACTCAAAAAACAACATACTAATCCAATAGATAAACAGATATTCCAATAATATATCATAAAACATAGATTGAGAATGAGTTTAATTTAGCTTAAGTGACTTGCACGATAAATAAATTAATCTTAGAATATATAAAATTATAATGTTATTAACTGGAGTCAACAATGCTCAGCTGTAAACCATCAAACTATTTAATTCAATTTAAAATTTAATTATATTTTATCGTAACGATGGCTGCGATTTTAATTGTACTCTAACGTTGTATCAAGCAAATCGCACGATGTTTGTTTTAGTATTCTTTTCATTTTTTATATTTTTCTATGGTTTTTTTTTTTTAATCATGTGCATAATTTTAGGTAAAAGCTATGAATTCTTTTGTAAAACAAGAAAGTCATAAACCTTATTTATTTTGATTTAATTTATTGTCCGGAATGTGTTTTGTTAGGTCAATACTTTTAAACCAACATATATGCTTTGGCTTATTTTTTCAGCAATATACACTACTAAAAATCACTTAAATTCTAAATGGATTCATGACTTTTAAAATTCCAACGGAATTTTCAATTGCTGTTGGAATAATAGTTGAACTTTTATTCATTGACCATTAATTCCAATGAATACCGTTGGAATTTCCGTCGTAATTTTCAATTTCAACGCCCACTTTTCCAACTCAAAAATTCCAACGGAATTCTTCCGTTGGAATTTGAGTGATTTCTAGTTGGGATAATTGGGGATTTTAATATGATATATGATGTTAGATTGTGGTACGTACTATAATGTATAAACTATATGTTAATAATTATTCTGAAAATTGATTCAATGATGTTGGTTATTAATTGGGAGTACTCGATCTCAATACAGTCCTTTCAATTAATATATATATATATATGTATATATGTAACTATATATGTATATCTCGAGAGCCCATAGAAAATAATTAAAGAAAGCAAGTTAAATATTGTTTTCTTTTCGAAGCAATATATAAAACTTAGCATATATATATATATATATATATCATTGTACCATATATGTTTGTCATGCCTATAAAAGTTTTCGATACGTCATGCTCAAGTATGAAGTTGACACAAGAGATTGAAAGAAAATGGCATAATAAAATCTTATTTATCAAATGATATAATAAGAGTTATATTTCAATTTAAAACTTTGTAATAAAGTGAAAGATGAAGAAGATCAAGTGTTATAATCTTTTAATGATAACCCCGCAATTCTCTTTGTAAATAACTTATAAGTAGGTATAACAAAATTTTGAATGATGCATGAATTTAATTATTAAATTAATTGAGTTTAAAGTAGGATCCATAGAATATTGGAGAAACACGATTCAAATCAAATTAAAATATTTAAACATTTCTTTCCCTAATATATGATTTTTTGTTAGTTATTGTAATTATTATATGTAACTTTAATTTATGTATACGTAAAATATATAAATTTAAAAAGGGATAAAAACATTGTTTAATTGGTTATACATTTCTTGTACTCTGCATCGATCCTTTGTGTTGTTAGAGGTCAATTCAAATTACAGAAATTGAAAATGTTTTGCTAAAAATTGTAAAAATTAAATTACAAAAATATTATTAAAATTCTCAATTTCAAAATAATCGTACGTGACTTTTAATATAATTTATCCTTTATACATTAACAAAAAGAACTAGAAGCAGATAGTAACAATTTTCTTATAAAAAAACTATATCTTAATCAATTTATCTTACAGCTTAACATAAAAATAAATGATAATTTTTTTAAAACTAGCTAATATATTGGAATTTTTTATTTATTGATAATTTTATATTATTATATTCATATAAAATAAGAAATAAATTCTTCGTTGAATTTTATTAGCAAAAGTAACACATTTATATGTTAGAAACGACGAATCATTGAATATAAAAACTTGAAGTGATTAATTTCTATTATACAAATGTAATGGTCAAAAATGAGTTGTTAGCTTTTAATTAAAAGACAATTATGGTACTTATCTGTGAAAATTATAAATTAGATCAGCAAAATGTAATTGATATTGCTGAGGTTGAAACCATAGTTTTGGGTCAACTTAGGGCTTAAGTATGGATGACTAGGTTAATGTTTATCTCACAATCAACTACTAAATAATCTAGAAATTAGTTCGATTCAAATATTTAATTAATTATAGTAAAAATAAAATAATAAACATCAATTGTTTTTATTTTTTAAATGCTGACACACGTTTACAGATTTTATTGCATGGATTATTTTACTATATCTTCAGTTTAAAAAGAAAATTATAGTCTAGTAACTTCAACATTTATTAAACAATTAATCATATATATTGTGTAATTATATATGAAATTACTAATATATGCTTATAAATGATTTCAAATTAGAGTAAGTCATGTGGCCCCCTTAGATCTATCAAATTAGTGTAGATCTGTCCTGTCGTGGTCAACTAATAAAGTCCATCTAAACCTGAATTTTATGTGTGTTTACATATATATATATATATATATCATTTAATATTTGTGGTAATCTTTATATACATAAATGAATGATCAGTAAAAGGATACATGTCACTTATACAAAACTCTCACATTATATTTAATGTAAATTAATTACTTCAAATTTTATATTACTAAGAAATATATATATATATATATATAGTAAAATATTCTGTCAAAAATAACTGCAATAAATATCTTATTTATTAAATATTTCATTTTAAGAAATCATTAATAACTTTCATTTTACATTTATTAAAAAAATATTAATGTTTAAGGCATTTAATTTTGAATTTTTTGTATAGAAACTCAAAAGAAAAAATAAATAGATAAATTTATCTATATATTTCTATACTATAATAATAGAAAAAAGTTGGAGATATTTATAGAAACACCCTTTTTCCAACAAAAAGTGTTACATCAACCATCTTTTTTTATTTTGTATTTTTTATTATTTAATCCATTTATTTATAATATAAATATTGTATTATTTTATTCTTATTTTATTAATATTAATTAAGTTAATTTTTATTGAATAATTTCTTAAATGCCAACAATAAATATTGTCCAAACAATAATTTCAATAATAAATATTAATTTGTTGAAGGATACTTGATATTATATTTAATATAAATATAATTAATAAATAAGTGTAACACTATTAAAGATGCGTGTATATACATCTTCGTTTTTTTTGTTGAGAGTTCTCTTTTTTATATATAATATGTATTTAGTGTGAAATTATATGTCATCCTAAGTATTTTTAAATTAATATTCTTAAGTGTCCCGTCAACAATTTTTTTTATTCTGCATTTTTTTGCGACCTGCCTAGAATGCCAATACATACTAAAACATTAAAGGGGATGTCGGTGCCATTCAAATAATCCCTGGGTTGACGCTTCTTCTCATGAATTGGATTTGAACCAATATTCCCCTATTTTGGGCGACTCAATAGAGCTCTCCATTCTCAAGTTGTTCCTAAATGTGGAATGTGCTTCAAAAGCATATGTTACATCCGTTTCTTTCAATTTACCTAAGCTTGAATGTCCGCTCATAGCACGATGGAAGTGTCCGATTTTGTCAGGGAAGAGGCCAATGTCTTGGGAGCAACCAATTACAGAATAGCGACATACTTGTGTATGTTATCCCGTAAGACTTCAGTTTCAAGGGGTGTCTTGACTTCCCCATTGGGGATTCATTGTTCCATGCCTCATGAACCTTTCTTACAGCTTTTCCCAGCTTATCAGATAAAAAACTAAACCAATCAATTTAATCCATTTAATTTAATAATATAAATATTGTGTTAGTTTATTCTCATTTTATTGATCTTAATTAAATTAATTTTTATTGAATACTTTTTAAATATCAACAATAGATATCCAAACAATAATTTCAATAATAAATATTAATATGCATGGGGATAGTTTATATCATATGAATAAATAAATATAACACTACTGAGGATGTGTGTATATACATATATGTATATATATAATATGTATTTAGTTTGAATTATATGTCATTCTAAATGTTTTTTAAATTATAAATATCTCATAATCAAATAAAATTTTCGCCTTTTACTTTACAATTAGGACTTCATGTATTTTTATATGAGAGTGCACGTTTTGAATTTAGATGGCTCAACTGATTATTTAAATTATATGCTTAGTTTCTAATTATATTGTCATCATCATGATCACTACTACTACATTTCGATCTTGTCTTGAACTTAAATTGTAATGATCAATGTCGTGATATATCAATTAATTTATGTGATACTTATAATGAAATAATTATCCATCATCTTCGATATTAAGAGATATTAATTAAAAATGCTTTTCTAATTCAATCTATTTTAAAATAAAAGGTTAAAAGTATATAATATAATTGATAGTGTTTGCATCAAGTTCCTACGTAAAATTTCTAATTTTATTGTATATCGTTTCAATATATACATACTCACACACACATGTATTTAATTTAAGTAATTAAATTTGATTTTTAATTCATAATTTTTTTAGTTTATTTAGTATATTTAATTTAAGTGACTGACGATATTAGTCTGTAACACAGATGATAAAAAAATGTTTCAATTAGAAATGTTGTGTATAAAGAAGTTTTTAAAAACTTACAAACTTTTCATGTTAAATTTCCAATTTTGATTTGAAGATCATGATTGATGCTTTTGTTTTTAGTATTAATCATAGATTAGTTAATTGAGTATGTATAATATCGATATATTGTTGTGAATTGAATTATTTTAAGCAAATTTAGATTTTCTTAGTTAAATAATATTAATGTCTTCTATATACTATAATTACTTATACTATATTATCAAATAATTAATATTTATCAATATTATATCATAGGCCACGCATTGCGCGGGTGCGAGTACTAGTTATGTAATAAAATAGAAGTTGTAATTAAATTTTCTAAATACCATATGCTAAACTTCAATACTACAAGTTACTTGCATATTTAAAATTTGTATATTTAAAAGTTTAGAGAATAATATAAATAAATAAAAAATAAAAAACTAAAATAAAGATGAGTTGATGGAAATGATTCTTTCAAAATTTTCAAATTTATTAATTAATTAAATCAAATATTTTTTAAATTTTAAAATAAATTTTATGGATTTTATTTTTAAAATTTGGAGTTTCATTTTTTTTCATCTAAATGAAAAGAAAATTTGCGTGTTGTTAGAGACATTAGAAAAAGCAAAAAAGAAAAAAAGGCGGGTGTGTTGATTAATATAAAAGGTTAACAAAACATATTATTTTCAAAAAAAATAAAAAATGTATGATCCTAAATGATAATTAAATAATCATTTTGTCATAATATATGATATATGATATGATATTTAATATTCCAATGTATTGCACAATTCATAATTATTTATAAAGTTTTTAAAATTTTCAGATTTTACCATATTTTATTTATTTATTATAAAATTTCATGAGTTACACAGAACTTAATTTATAATATATATATATATATATATATATATATAAATGTCTCATATATACCTCGATCAATTTGATATAAATATTCTCATAAAATTGAGCTTCATTAATGACTTGATTTTTTTATCAGATTAGAGCCTTTTATAAAAGGACTTAAATCTGTCCTATTTATTTAAGATGCATAATTAGTAAAAAAAGAGAAAGAAAATCAATCATATTTGCCATTAATTACTATTTGCCATTAATTACTATTTTTCCGGTGCACCGTACCCAAAGACATAATTAGTTTGATATTAAATATATATTCATGAGGTATTATTAGTGTATTCATAAGATATTAGTGTTATATTCTTGAAGGTATTAGTGGTATACTCATAAGGTATTAGTTGCATATTCATAAGGTATTACGTGTATAATTGAAATATATGTTTTAGTAAATGTATTATTCAAGATACTACTTGTTACATGTTAAGGTATTACACATATTACTTAAAGGTATTATAATAAATGTTTGGGGGTACGGTGCTCGAGGCACACAAGATCTACTCAAATAATATTAAGAGTATGATTAAAATAACAATCTCATAAATGTTGTGATTTTTTCTGACAATTAGTCCTATTATTATTAAAAATAAATAAAGAGGGCGCAGACAAAAGGTTTGATCATTGTCTATAAATAGCCCCAATCCAAGTTCCAATCATGGATTTCAACAGAGACATTAATCATTTTTCTCTCGTGAAATCCAATCACACTACGTGCTTCTTTCTGCCATTTTTTCCGGCCAACATCTTCTCCATTTTCAAAGTAATTCCAGAATTTTCCACCATGTAATTAGCAACACACTTGCTGCTGCGCAAATACACACACACTAGCACATACATACATACATACAAAACCGTGATCAAAACCCTTCTCCAACAACTGTTCAATTGAAATTCATTGAAATCACCGTTGGACGCATTGATTATCGGCAATAAATGGGATCATTCAGGAAGAAATCGTTCAAAATAAGGGGGAGGGTTGACGGCGACGAGGGATGTTCGGACAGCAACATTGATGGCGGAAAGGAATATGTGGTGGAGGATTTCAAGGATCGATTGGGCTCATCGCGAGGCAGCCGATTCACGCTGATCCAGAACGAGTTGGGGCTCGACTCAACTCAAAGGAAATTCAGCACACAAAGCGTCATCAATGGCTTGAAGGACCTATCTCAAGGCCTATTCATTCACCCTGACAACAGGTTAGTTTTCTCTCTCCATGATATATACATACACACGCTTATACGTATATATTTTGGGTGTTTCGTGAAGGTGCTGGGGTCGGATTTGGTATTTTCAGAGAATAATGGGGTTTATGAGTAAATTAGATGACATTCCCGCCATGGCTATGTGGACACGTGGCGATAATGTATTGGTCGTCTGAGCTGGTGTACATGAGCCATATACTTTAGGTCTGAAATTTGACCTTTTTATAGTAAGATAATTCTCATAATTAATTTAGAAAGATTATTTAAAGAAATAAACAAGTGGTCTGACGCGTGGAACTCAGGTTTGAAATAGATAAGTGCTTAGCTCAATTCTTTATTTGGGTACGTTTGGTTCAACTCTTAAGTTATTAATATGGTAATTAAGTTATGAAAAAATATTTTATGCAACTAGTATATGAATCTAGGTTGACTCGTCTCACGCGTCTTTGACGTGAGTTTTTACGCACCCCAATGCGTTCTCACGTGTCCCCACGTGGTGTGCTAAAACCCACCACGATTCACTCCCGGCAATCATACCCTCATGTTATGTTAGGGGAGGGTAACCCTAACATAACGTGAGAGTCACTCTAACATAGTATGACCTTCATGTTATGTTAATGTTACTTTCATGTTATGTTAGTGTTACCTTCATGTTATATTAGTGTTACCTTCGATGTTATTTTAGTTCAGTGATTTTAAACTAAGGGTATGAAATTCGGAGATGAGGTCACATTAACATAACGCGAAGGTTACCCTAACATAACATGAAGGTAACACTAACATAACATGAAGGAAACGACCAAAACACGTGAAAAAAGTAAAGAGGCCAGCCCAGCCCACAGGCGACCCGTGCACGGCCGAGTTGAGATCCGTGCAACTGGTGCACAGAAGAGTAACTCTTAAGTTATTAATATCTGAAAGATATTTCTTCCTTTTTTTTTTTTTTTGGATAATATGGTGTATCATGCTGTACATAGAGGGATATATGTAATAATACCATATTATGTAAGAATATGAGTCTCTTATTATTATATAATAAGAACACAATATTAATTATTGCATAAATATTAACAATTTTGCTCAGTCCCATAGACCCAAGTAGTTTTGTTTTCGAAAATGACATAATAAGATGCATTGAGCTGCTTATATTCTAGCTAAAAAAAGTGTGGGACCCTATTTGGAGGGTGTTTGGCTAAGCTTATAAGCTTTTTAAAAGAGCTTATAAAATGTTAAGTGTTTATAAGCTCCTTAAAAGTGTTTGATTAACTTTTAAAAATAAGATCTTATTTTATGAGTTTATAAGATGTAAGAAGCTTATAAGCTATTTTTTGAAAAGTTGGGAAATCCCAACTTATTTCTAAAATAAGAGCTTATTTTCAAAACACCTTCAAATTTAATCATTGAAATTACACAAATGTCATTACTAACAACTTATAAGCTCCACCATCTTATTTACCCAAACACTTCAACAACTTATATTAAACTTAAATTAAACATCTTATAAACTCTAAAAATATCTTATAAGATATGATAGTTTATAAACTCTAAAAATAAGCCTAGCCAAACACCCTTGGTCTAGCTGGATTTGGTCCAGCTGGATTTGTTATATGACTTATTAAATATAAGTTAAATTGACATATGAACTCAACGATCCAATTTAAGATTGAGCCAGCCTGACAATGCCTCTTGGCCCAATAAGCTGTGTTAGTCTGGGCCCGACAGGCTGATTTGTGGGCTAGAAATTATATTTATGGGATTAACTGCTATCAGGTAGGAAATAGTAGTTTTTTTTTTTTTTTTTGGCAATTTTGCATTGAGTTTTTTTTTTTTTTTCTTCCTTCTCCCCTTTCATCTTCATTGTTTTAGCATAGAACCCAATGTAATGAAGTTGTCCAAGACTTGTTTATCTTGCACTAATAAGGAGTATAGATATAATTTCAAGAAAGATGTTAGATATGGCATTACCATTTCCCATTCGAGACTTGCAACTATGTAAGCTGAAACTTGACAGTAGAAAGATGAAGGATTGTTGATTTCTAACTGATGAGGCATTAGTTTAATACTTGAATCTTAACAATAGAAGAAAAATGCAGGTGGTACAAAGCTTGGGAGAAATTCATACTAATATGGGCAATCTACTCATCATTCTTTACTCCACTGGAGTTCGGATTCTTCAGAGGACTTCCCAAGAACCTCTTTGTCTTAGACATTGCTGGTCAAGTGGCTTTCCTCCTCGATATTATCTTGCAGTTTTTTGTAGCTTACAGAGATAGCCGTTCTTACAAAATGGTTTACAAACGTAATCCAATTGCCATCAGGTACTTCTTCACACTTTCCTACTCATTATAATATGCACTACTTTTTTCATGAGGATCACCCTTCTTTTGTTTGTCTTTCTTGCAGATATCTCAAATCCCATTTCATCACTGATCTTCTAGCTTGCATGCCTTGGGATATTATCTTCAAGGTATTACTCTCTAACCCCTTGAGCTTGTCATTTTCTCTGTGGTTATTTGGATACTATTTAACTTGAATGTGTGAATTAGGCTTCTGGAAATAAAGAAGAGGTGAGGTATCTTCTTTGGCTCAGGTTGACTCGGGTTCGTAAACTTACAGATTTCTTCCAGAGGATGGAAAAGGACATCAGAATTAATTATCTCTTTACGAGGATTGTGAAACTAATCGCTGTGGAGCTCTATTGCACGCATACGGCAGCTTGCATCTTCTACTATTTAGCTACTACTCTCCCTGAAGAGAAGGAAGGGTACACGTGGATTGGGAGTTTGAAGTTGGGTGACTATAGTTACTCACACTTCAGAGAAATTGATTTATGGAGACGATACACTACTTCATTGTACTTTGCCATTGTCACTATGGCTACTGTAGGTGAGTCTGATTTCACAAATCATGCTTAGAGATGCTCTATCTTTTAACAAGATATCTACTATGGTTTTGTTATTGATATCATCCTGTTTATCACACTCTTGTGCAGGTTATGGAGATATACATGCAGTAAATTTGAGAGAAATGATATTTATTATGATCTATGTGTCATTTGATATGATTCTCGGTGCATATTTGATTGGTAACATGACTGCGTTGATTGTGAAAGGATCGAAAACAGTGAGATATAGGGACAAAATGACTGATCTTATCAAATATATGAACAGAAACAAACTGGGAAGGGACCTCCGTAATCAAATAAAAGGGCACTTTCGTTTGCAATATGAAAGCAGATACACTGACTCTGCTGTTCTCCAAGATGTCCCAATCTCTATTCGTGCTAAGGTAAGAATCTAATAATTCAAAATTAGAGAATTGAAATGGTCTGTACAACGATTGATACTATTGTATGGTAAAGCAAATTAAGCTGTTCAAATGCTCTACCATATTGGTACAACTGTACATGATTTCTTTGATCAGTTTGTATTATAGATGCAAGAAATGAGCTTTTTCAGTGACAAAGCCATTCACTTCTTGCAGATATCTCAGACTCTATACAAGTCATACATTGAGAATGTCCCTCTTTTCAAAGGTTGCTCCTCAGAATTCATCAATCAAATTGTAAGTTGGTCTCTTCATCATCGAGTATTTCCATTCAATATTTTGATGCATTGTTGAACATGGTTCTTATTTTTGTGAATGGAGGTAGTTCTGAGACATGCTTAGAACTTCAACTTCGTAAACAAAAATGTACTAGTATGAGAAACATAAGGGGAAGGAAATATTATGCAGTTAAAGTCCTATTTATATTCTTCAATAATTTTAAATATTCAGCATTAGTTATTTTGTGTGGGCTGGTGGTTCTTTTCCTAACTTACCAATCTTTGTAGGTAACTCGGGTGCACGAGGAATTTTTTCTACCTGGAGAAGTAATAATGGAGCAGGGAGATGTTGTGGATCAGCTCTATTTTGTTTGTGATGGTGTTCTGGTACTACATTCTAACTTGTAGGCTATGTGTATATGTACATACATACAAATAATATATATATATATATGTATGTATTTCTTATATATATATAGAGCAATCCCATTGTCAAACATCATCCAAGCTATTGCTACATCTATTTCTCTGAGTAATAAGATTTCTTATAAAACAGCTAATTGAGTGGAAAAATATCATGAAATTGCTATCTACTTCATAACATTTGATATTTGATAATTTTTAACTGGTATTATGCTTTTGCAGGAGGAGGTAGGAATAGGAGCAGATGGATTAGAAGAAACAATGTCTCTTCTTGAGCCTAACAACTTATTTGGAGAGAGTTCCATTCTTTGCAACATTCCTCAACCGTATACTGTTCGTGTATGCGAACTGTGTAGGCTCATACGGATTGATAAACAATCCTTCTCCAATATTCTTGAGATATATTTTCATGATGGCCGTAAAGTCTTGACTAACTTGTTGGAGGTAATCAAATTCTATCAATATGCCCATCTGCTGAATCTTTGTTCCCTACAAAAACATAATTACATCTTACAACCCTGGTTAAATCTCTGAAAAGAACAATAGTTTATGCAAATATCTAATACTAAAAACTTTCGATAGGGAAAAGAATCCAATGTTCGGTTGAAGCAACTGGAGTCGGATATCACTTTCCATATTAGCAAACAAGAGGCTGATCTTGCATTGAGATTGAACAGTGCAGCTTTTTACGGTGATCTGTTTCAACTGAAGAGCTTAATTCGATCCGGAGCTGATCCCAAGAAGAATGATTATGATGGAAGAACAGCCTTGGTATGGATTGAACGTCTACCTATTAATATTATATGTCAATTATATGCTTTATATTGTGGCTATTCTATGGTTAATCTGCATATTCATGTGTTCTTGATAACTGTTCTGGGGCAATTGAAGATGTCAAATATTTTCTATGTCTATGATACTGTAAAATGGTGCTCTTTTCTTGAACCCAACTTATAAGTGAACAATATAGTAAGATTACACACTTTTTGGTTTAAGAGTAGCATGACCATGATGACATAAAACATCACTGAAAAAGTTGGCCATTTTTTCAGCATCTTGCTGCGTCAAGAGGATATGAAGATATGACCATTTTCCTTATACAAGAAGGCGTAGACATCAATGCTGAAGGTAAGCTCCAGAAAATTAAATGTGCGGTTCGTGTTAGGTTGTTTTGAATGATCCGAGAAGTTTAATTTGGTAGAGAGGAGTACCACTATTTATCAGATTCATATTACTTATGGTGGTGTTCTTCTGAATAGATAACTTTGGAAACACGCCATTACTTGAAGCCATCAAAAGCGGCCATGATAGAGTAGTTGCATTGCTTTCCAAAGAAGGGGCCTTAGTAAAAGTCGAAAATCCTGGTAGTTTCTTGTGCACAGTGGTTGCAAGAGGCGACTCTGATTTTCTCAGAAGGTTGCTGTCCAATGGCGTTGATCCGAATTCCAAAGACTATGATCATCGAACCCCACTTCATATAGCTGCCTCCCAAGGATTATATTTGATGGCCAAGTTTCTCGTTGAAGCAGGAGCTAGTGTCTTAAGAAAGGACAGGTAAAACCCTGCAATGTTTCTCTTACTCTGGTTGTGCATTTGATCACCATCATGCAATGAATTCAGTTCTTCTTTTTGCATGAATTTAAGATATAGGATATGAATCCACCGTAAGTGTTTTCTTTGTATGTATGAAAGTTTCAGTCCTAACATCATTCAAAGAAATCAACCTCTTAGAATCTGATATTAGCCAGAAATCAGAACATGAACTTGTTTTCTAGTAAAGCTATACTGATGCTAAAACACAACCTGGCCATATAATATATATGTAGATGGGGAAACTCTCCAATGGATGAAGCAAGAATGTGTGGAAACAATAACTTGATTCGACTACTTGAAGAGGCGAAAATGGCTCAATTGTCTGAGTTCCCATCTTGCTCTCAAGAGGCTACAGAAAGAACACATCCGAAGAAATGCACTGTGTTCCCATTCCATCCATGGGATCCTAAGGAGGGTAGAAAGCACGGTGTCGTAATGTGGGTTGCTCACACCATTGAAGAGCTGATCGAAGCAGCATCGAAGCAGTTGGGATTAATGGAAGCATCATGCATTTTATCAGAGGATGGAGGTAGAATTCTTGATGTGGATATGATTATGGATGGGCAAAAACTGTACTTGATCAATGGAACTGATTGAAATTCCATGCCAGCTGCTATATATGCACAAGATCAGTCTTATATATAATGTATTGTAGCTTTGGCTTTCTACATTTTTGTACTCTAATGTGCTCTCAATATCAATATAATTCCACTTGTATGAATTATGATCAATGCCTCTCACTCTTCAACTTAAAGAATAAATATCTTATCTACCACCTTCGTATCTATATATATATAAAAAGAAGATCTTCTATAAAAATAACAATAACTAATTTTCCCTCTTATTTTGACATACTATAAATGGAAATAAAGTAGTTGCAAGAATTTAAAAAAATCAAAAAGAATTCTTTTATATTTTTTAGGATTGTGGGGCCCTTTAGGTTGGGTCATGATCTATAGATAGGATTATGTAGGTTTATTTTGTCATTATTACCTATTCTATATAAATCATAATTTTTAAATTTAATAACTTTTCCATTTTAAATTTTGTTTCAATCTATGAAAAATATAAATTTGATATTTAAATTGTGGTGTATAATTATATTTAACAAAGTTACAAATACAAAAACAAATGACCAATTAAACTATACATTAGAGAATTTAAAGAATAATTTTAAAATTATTAGTTTTAGAATTTTTGAGAAATTAATAACAATGAAAAACATTTTGGTATAATTATTTGATCTATTTGTCAATACAAGTGAGTTGAATATTCAATTACCTTCCTTATTTAAATACATATCAAGATATTTTAATTATTTGAAAGACATATATCTTTTCTTTAACTTGAAATAATTAAATTGTATGCATTAATTAGACCAAAAATTTCAAAGAAATCTATAATTGTGAACACAAAGGAAATATTTACTAACACCTTAGTTAGTAAGTATAAATCAAATAATAAAACAATATATTAATTAATTGTTAGTAAAGATAAATTAAAGAATAAAACAATATATTTAATTATAGTAATTATATTTATATTAACTACAACATGCATAACATGTATATCTTTAGGAGGTAAAATATATTTGAAGTATAAATTTTCATTTAACATCCATAACACAATAAATGGTTATTAATACCAAATTTAATTTAATTAATTTTAATTTATAGTATTAATGGTTGTATAAAATTGATGTATATTTAACAACCTCATATTTCAAATATATATTTTATAATTCATTGTTTAACATAAACATACATTTATATATTATAGTTTGCATTTCAAAATTGTAATATTATTTAAGATATAACAAATTAAAGATAATATGTCTAAATTCTTATTAATATATAATTTTAGGTTAATATTATTATCACATTATATTATTAGAAAGTTTAAAACTAATAGATCATATATGACAAATTGTGCATCGCACGGGTAAATTACTAGTTGGTCAAATTATCAAATAAGCCCTATAATTTGTGGAAATTACAACTAAATCCTCAAAATATGAGGAAGAAAAAAAAAACCTCATGTCATGTTTCAACCGATTATTATGAATAATTTAATTGAAGCACTCGATTTGTATGGATCATACTATATACCATAATATTAAGTCCGAGGTAATTATAACAAACCCTCTATAAATTAATTATTATTCAATTTTTGCACTGTAATATTATATCCTAAAAAATTCCATAAAATACCTAATAAACAAGAAACTAATTACGTTTTAGATATAATATTAAGTTAACTCAAAAAAACCTTTAAACAAATATCTTTATTTGAAAACTTGATATATAATTTACCCTTGACAAATAAAGAAAAAAGATATGGAAATTAAGAAAAAGAGAATGAATCACCAAGAATTGTTCAATGGCTTCTCCAACAAAGCAGAGAGATACATCTCATTGAGCTCAGGCCCTCTATCCAGCTTCCTCCCCACCACCCACCTCACCTTCTCAAACCCCACGCTCTCAATGAGCGGCGCGTAGACCTTCTCGAGCTCGTCTCCGACGCAGAAGAAGTGGTCGAGCCACAGCAGCCCCCCCGGCCTGAGCACTCTGTATATATCAAACATCATGAAGTGCAGCATCTCTGTCGGAATCCAGTTGCTCATTACATGCATGGAATGAACAATATCCAACGTGTTCTCGAAAAACGGCAGCCTCTGCGATATGCTTATGTACAATGGCACCACTCCTCTTCCTGCTATGAAGCTGTTGAATGGCCCATTCAGGTTCATCGACGTCGTGATTATCGTCACGTTTCTCTCCCTCATTCTCACCGCGAACGTCGCCACGCCGCCGCCTATGTCCAGCCCGATTCGGATCGTCCCAGGTTTCTTCACTGCCAGCACTTCATCCATGGAGAAGTCCAGGTCTGAGGTCGCCGCCCCTTTCCACCGGCTTTTCTCTCGGCCGTTGAGGTCGAAGCAGTCTTTGCAGTCGTCGAAGCCCTTCTGGTTGCGGCTCCGGTTGATCAGACATGAGTAGTTCTTGCAGGTGTAGGCTGTCCACACCACGGAGGAATCCGGTGGGGTGGACCACAGACTCTCCGGTAGAGGGTTTGGCTCCACGTAGTCTTTGGGGGCGGCGGGCCGGCAGCGGCGCCGGGGGAGCGGCTCACAGCCTCGGAGGAGGAGCTTCTGGGCCAGAAGCTCGTCGTCCGGGCACGAGCCGTTGACTTCATAGGACATGTAGCGGCGGAGCTCGGCCTCGAAGAGCGTGCACGAGCTGCCAACGGAGGGGAGGATCCGGTCAGAGTCTAGATTGTGGTTGAACCCTAGTGGGAGTTTCTGTGGAGATGTGAAGGCGACGAATTCCGAAGGGAGGTTATCTATGGTTTTGGTTTCGGATTCATCACCATCGGAGGAAGAATCCTCCTCCGATGGTGATGGATCTACATTTGGGACAGTGGCGGCCGACGTGGCGATTTGTGATTGGTTGGGTTTTAGGGAGCAAGAGGAAGAGTAGAGGGTGGTGGAAATGAACAATGTGAGAAGATTTGAGGAGAGTAGAAGCATAGGAAAGAAGAGGTTATTGAAAGAGAGTTCCATTATGGTTTTGTGATTAATTTGAGTTGGATCTCTTAGAAGTTGCTAAGTAATTTAAGACATATGGTCATGTTAGTTTGGGGAAGTGTGACATTGATGTACTTATATATAATTAGGATATATTTTATGTAGGTTAGTTGGTATATTAAACAATGTTAAGTAGCTAGTTGATGATTTGAGTAGTTGAAGTCAACGTTTCCAAGCTTCAATTATGGTGGAAAACTAGGTTCTTTGCTTCATTTTGTTTCATAGCAATATTCAGTGTTGTGATCAGTGTTCCATACAAATTACTAATATTGGAGTAGTTAGTGAGAATCAAGAAAAGTCAACTAATGAAGTTCAATCAATCGAGTAGACTCTTGTACAATTATTTAAGTGACTTAATATGTTAATGTACAATACTAGATGAAGTAATAAAAATCGATTCAAGTTGTGAAAAATGTAGGATTTCCATACTAAAAGATTATATCTGTAAAATAATTCTATATATGTGAGCTCAATCCAGTTCAAATGAAGTAATTTAATTAGCTAAATTTTAACAGTTTGACCCATGAAGCTTGAATTTATAATCTTCATTTTTGTTTGATTTATTTATTTTGGGTGCTGTGAGCCTGTGACTAGGTGTGGAAGGGAGATGAGGGGTAGGTAAGAAGGGGTTAGAACATATTTATTTGATTTTTTTTATTCTTAATAAATTTCGAATCCTTCAAGCTGGTCATATGAACAGTGGACTTTAAATTTCAATGCATTTTATTATATTAGATAAATTTTAATTATTAATTTCTTACATTATGTACAATTAGGTGACACATATTCAGATTTTACATGAATTAAAAAAGAAGAAGCTATAAATGAATATACTAGCGGCAACTTCAAATTCATTTTAAATTTTAAATTAAAATTAGTCCAATATTAATATATAATTAAATAGCTTTTCAATGATATATAATATGCATATGTGAAATAAAATAAAATAATACTATAGATTTAAATTCTTTATTAATGTATTGTACTATTAAAAGTTAGAGTTAATTTCAACTTTGGTCCTGTATGTAAGACAATTTTCATTTTTTTGGCAACTAAGTATATGTTTTTCAATTTTAGCCCTATTTGTTTTAATTTTTTCCAATTTCAGTCACTTTTCATCAAAATTGTTGACGTGCATGGATGTCAAAATTCGGATTCCACATCAGATTTTCCGACGAACATACCAAATTACCAATTGAAATTATCCCTAGAAATTATGTTCTTAGATTATTAATGTTTTGAAACTTAATGTAGATATAGTAAAAAGAAAATAAAATAAATTTATCAAATTGACGGTGGGAAATTCCTCTGGAGATGTTTATTATCGAGGTTACTTTATATTTTAAAAGTATTTGGGTGGACATTGTGATTTTGCAAAGTTTATAAAAGTTACAAATAAGTATTTATTATATTTTGATTTCTCAGAACCATGTCCTTCAATTCGAAAATAAATGAGAGAAATTGAGTCATCACAAGATAATATAAATAACATATGTGATAGAAAATTGATGCTCAAAACATGAGAATTAAAAACACTAAAATAATTTATGAGTCTACATGCATGAAAAAGAGTTCAAGAAAAAGGGTTAGATTTGATTTTCATTCCTTTTCTGCTCGATTCAAGTTTACAAAATCGAGTTTGGCTTGTAGAGAGAATTAATTTGATATGAATTTATGCATTTTGATTAAGATGTGGAGAAAATATGGTTTTCAACTTGAGGGGCAGTACTTGAGTTTTTCAGAGACTATGGTGGCAGTTATTTGATGGTATTTATATGTTCTTCATCATATTTTTATGAAAATGTAATGGAAAGATAATGTTCAGTTGAACTGTATCAGCCTAAGTATCATTCGCAAAGGTTGAAAGTTCTAAAGTTTATATACCTTGTAAAAGGGGTTATAGTTTGGCGTGGTTTCTTGAAATTAATTTACCTTAATTTTTCCCTAAAACAATCTATGAACTTATATGTATCAGAAAGAATTCAAGAAAAATATTTTCATTCATTTTTTATTCGATTCAAGTTTAAATTCCGTAAGAACTAAAAAATCGAGATAAGACTTTTGTTGGGCTTGCAGAGAGAATTAATTTGCTATGAACTATATGCATTTTGGTTAAAATCTGGTTTTCAACATGAGGGACGAAAATGAAGTTTTACGGTGACTATAGTGGCGGTTATTCGAATGTAATGGTATGTTTTTTCATCATATTTTTACGAAATCTTTATATATACCAAAGAAATAACCATAAATGACACTTGTCAATCCCATAAATTTTCTCATTTTAAATTTTTTTACAATTAAATCTATTTAAAATATGATTAATGTTGCTATTAAATGCTATCAAGATTAATATTGATAATATACATTATTAATTAATATAAAAAATTTAACTAAATTTGTTAAATTAGTAACACATACCACGAAAATGATTTGTAAATTTGAAATTTGTTAATTTAAAAATTTTAGAATAAAATATAAATTAATAAATAATGAAAAAGTAAAATAAATGTGGGTTGACCGAAAAGAAATTATTAGAACTTTCAAACTAATTAATTATTCAAATTATATAATTTTTTTCGAATTTATGTTTTAAAATCATGTATGAAATTTATTTAAAAATATTTGACTTTAATTTTTGTATCAATTCATATAATAAAATGTGAGGGTTTGAATAATGGATACAAAAATATTTAAACTTTCTAAATAATAGAGAAAAGAATAACCATGCATGTTCTTTTAAATTATAGTTAGGTATCATTCACAATAAAAAACTAATGTAAAATTAATATATTTTCTTATATAATTAATAATTAATTTTATTTATAAAATTACTTAATTTAATTTAATTTTAGTAATCCCGTGTATTCACGGGTTCTATACTAGTTTAATTGAAACATGATGCCCACTTGAATTTGAAAAACATAGGGATTGAGGCGAAAATTAAAGTTTTGAAGGGTTTTAAGCGAAAATGGCACCCATCAACAAATTGATCGTTGAAGAAGGAAGATGCTACAAAAATAAATGAAAATTTAATCATGAAATAATCAAAAGACAAAACAACATTAGCAATTTTGATAATTTTGACAAAAAATGACTGAAATTGGAAAAAATAAAATGTAGATGACCAAAATTGAAAAACAGATACTTAGTTGTCAAAAAATGGAAAATGTCATATATACATGATCAAAATTGAAATTATCCCTAATGTATAATAGTATCATACTATAATAAAAGTACTAAATTAAATATATCATTATTTTAATATGAGAATACTTTTGGTCTAAAATTTAAAATGTTCAAGATTATGGAAGGAAAAATATGTAAACTTTTTCAAGAAGAGTTTGTAATGTAAAGAGTTCTTGCCTTTTATATAGAGAAAATGTACCTAAATACCATATTTAATATAGAAAATGAAAATTTTACCATGTACTATAACTTATTGTATAAAAATGTCATGTACTATAACTTAATGCACCAAAATAACACATTTTGACCAATTCAAACTTTCAATCATTGGGACAATAATTGGGCATGAATTCAATGAATATGATATAATTTTCGAAAAATGAACAAGTTTTCGGGGAAAATTATATTCGAATATTATATACTCTTATTGTATATAATGTTTTGTTTTTATTTTCGGGGAAGCGAATGGGGTTATAATTCCCCGAATGGGGTTATATGCAATAACTATTTTTCGAGTTATATACAATTGAGGTTACTAAGAGAATGGGAATTATTGCCTGAATGGGGTTATTCGAATGGGGTTATATGAACTTAGTTGGTGCATTTATTGTTATTTATTCCTAAAAAAATTACACCTATTTTTCGAATAACCCTAAAAAATAGGATTATTCGAGCAATACGATTATTTCGAATAACCCTATTTTTTAGGGCTTTTCGAAAATTATTTGATATTTTCGAATGACCAATAATTTTTGAATAACCCTATTTCTTCTAAGTTCTTCGAACAATACTATTATTTTGGTTATTCGAAAATTCATATAATTATTGTTTGAATGGAGTTATATGAACCTAGTTAGTGCATTTATTTGTTTTTATTCCCCGAAAAATTACACCTATTTTTTAGGGTTATTCGAAAATTATATGTAATTTTGGAGTAACCAATAATTTTCGAATAACCCTTTTTAATTTCTTCTAAGTTCTTCGAACAATACTATTCTTTTGGTTATTCGAAAATTCATATAATTATTGATCGAATAACCCTATTTAGTGGGGTTGGTGGGCCATTATTATGTAATAATTGCTCAAATGATTCCATTCGCACATGTGTATCATATTTGTTGTCAGGTGTGTCATAAAAATGTGGTATTTGGGGATATTAAATTATAAGTTGTGGTATTTTCGGGGTGGGAACTCTTTTATATAACTAAATAGAAAAGTAAAATAAATATTGAATCGCGCTTCTTAATAAAGAGTTTTCTTTAATTATAACTCTATTTTATTTCAATTAAATATAATTATGTTAGAGGTTTAAAATTGACATTACAAAACATGGTTTATATATAGTATAAAATAGAGTAATTGATAATAAATATGAAGGTGAACGTGAACAAAAAACTAAAAATTATAGAAATAAAAATATTAAGATGGTGAGTTCATACCTTTAAATATGCAGAATAATAAAATAAATGAATACTATGAAAAAATTGAATGAACATTTTCAAAATGATTTAAATGTTCTTAAGAGACATTTAGATGTTCCTATTAAGTAAAAACTAGTAGTATACCCGTGTGTTGCACAGTATGTTATATATATAATTATTAAAAAAATATAATAGCATATAAAATTTAATGATTATTATTTTAACAAAAATATATTGATACTTTTTTAATTTGTATTAGTATAAAACTAGGTATTTTAACTTTAAATTTATGCCATTATAAATAATTATATTCAAAAATATTAGAAATTTGAAATATATAAAGTAATACATAAATCTATGGATTAAACAAACAAATAAAAAAAGTTGTGTCAGAACATTACATGGGTAGTGAAATTTTAAAAAATAAATTTAATATCTAAAAATAAGTTATATGTATTAGAAAGTTATATGCATTAGAAACATTATGATTTGAGTATTGAGATAAATAAATTTATATTTTATTGGCATTTATAACTATAAATACACACATATTTTAATAAATTTTTTTGGTTCAACGCCATATATAACTCATTTCTTCTAAATCAAATAAAAAATTATATCAGCTTATCAAATACATGAAAATCTCTCTTGCTATTTATTTAAATGAAACAATTCAAAATTGGACTTAATCTACATATTTTGAATAAAAAAATTATGAATAATAATGATAAGATTGATAAGTCAATATATCATGGACTAAGAATGATGAAATTTTAATTTGTGAAAAACCAGAAAAATTACCTATGTCCAATCCCTTATGCCACATCAATTAATCAGAATATAAATACAAATAAAATTTGACAACAAATACATATAAAATAAGAAAGATAAAATAAAATATTTGTATATTTCAAATGAATAAGTTGGTTAACATGCAATAATAATTTTAATCTAATTTTTTCTATTTGATATGGTTTATATGTGTAATCTATTAGGTACACCTATAATATTTTTTTTATTTCTACATTTTAATATCAGTTTACAATAAATTAATACTATATATCATAAAAACATTTAACAATGAAAAATCATTGAAGCCCACACACATACATTTCCATATTTCAGTTTGATAAATTTTATATGAATATTAAATTTAAGATCATTAAATAATGATTGATTTTATATATTATATATTTAAAATTGATTTAAAATAGGGTAAATTACAAAAAAAAAAAACAACCCCAGCTATCGACTTTTAAAATTGCAACCTAATCTATTTTTTTTTTTAAGATTGTCACCCAGTCTTTCTATGGTTTTGCCGATTGTAAAATTTCCGGTCATTTTTCCGGCAAATGAATTAATTTTCATCACTTTGCAACCCAAACATTTTCTCTTAATCTAATTGCAATCCAAACTTTAATTTTTTTGTTCAATCGAAAATCATGATTTTTTTTTCGCTTCACATTGATACCTTTATGTTATATATATGAGTGTGACATTTATGTTATATAAGTGTGATCGATATTCATAAAATAAATATCAAAGAAATATTGGTCAAAATTGGTGAAATATATGTAACATCGGTAAAAAAATCGATGGAATATCAATAAATATTGAGAAAACATCCGAATATATTGGTAAACATAGAAAAAATAACAATAAATATATGTACCCATATTTCCATCAATATCGATATTTTCACGATATTTTCGTGAATCTAAGTTACCTATATTTCCACCGGAATCGAAATTTTCATTCTTGGTTGCAATCTGATAAAAACACAAAGTTCAGGTTGCAATTAGATAAAAAAAAAAAAAACAAAGTTTAGGTTGCAAAGTGAACAAATTATTCTCCATTTCGCAGGAAAATTTGCAATCGATAAAACCACAGAAAGACTAGGTGACAATCTGAAAAAAAAAAAAAAGATTAGGTTGCAATTTGAAAAAAGTAGATAGGTGGAGTTGTTTTTTGTAATTTACCCTTTAAAATAAGTACTTAAAAATAAGATGAGAGATAATAAATATATAATCCCTTATTTCATCTTATTTATTTATTTATTTATTTATTTGAAATTTCTATACAATAAATACTAAATTGAGTATCATAACTGATTTCTTAAATTAAATATTTATTTATTTGTATTGAATTTCTTAAAATACAATAAATAGATTTATTTATTTTTATTTGTATTGAGTTTCTTAAAATACAATAAATATGTTTATTCATAATATTTATTTATTTGTATTGAGTTTCTTACAATAAATACAATATGAAAGCAATTAATAGGTTTCTTAAAATAGTAATTATTTAATAGGTAGATAATTTATTGCAGTTATTTTTGGCAGGATATCATGATTATATATATATATATATATATATAGATATAAGATAAAGGTAAAAGAGTTTGTGAAAAGTTTTGTAAAATATTTGGTATTACATAAGGGCATAAACATTTACATAATAATAACAAGAACGACAGAAAATAAAACTAGAGATTTAACTCAAAAACTTTATAGGAAAAATATTACATTTGGTCATTGAAATAGTGTGCATGAGGAACTAATTAAAAGTGATCGAAGAAATTGAGATTAAATGACTACTCATCAATCTGTTTAATAATTTATAAAAACTACTAATAAATGTAACCATTTGTATATTTACATAATGATTGCTTGGAAATATACAAAATTATGTTAAATATATGTGAAATATTGAACTAATGAGTCATACAATGATATGATGAGACAAAAAATCTCAAAAGATTTAGATAAGTAACTAAACTTCTATTGTTTCAGGGATAAAATCACATTTGGTCCCATAACTATAGTCTTTTCCATAATTGGTCCCACAACTATTTACTTTTTTAATTTAGTCCCGTAACTTGAATAATTGCTCGATTTTGGTCCCAATGTCCCTGAAAATTTCAAATTTGACCAGAAAATTGTCATGTGACATCCATTTTGAAGGTTTCCGGTCAAAATAATTACGCATTTAATAAAGATGACATTTTTTTAGAATCACAAAAATCAGTGCAATCCACTGTCTTACTTTTCAATGCAACACGGAAATTAGGTCTTCAAATTCCCCCAACCCCATATACCCAAACCCAGCTCTACACCTCCTCTTTTCTATTCTCAATATTTATATCTAATTTCTAACATAATTTAAGATATTAACAAGTAATTCACCTGCGTGCCTGAGATGTGCACTCTGCTTTTTATTATGGTAATAGAAACGATCTTCTAATAATATAATCAACATGTATAAATTAAAAGTTTAATAAGATCATCTTCCAATTATTTCAATACGCATATATATATATATAATATATAAATGTAATTTAATTTTATATTTCTATCATTTTTTTAAGTTGTAATTTATAATATTAGAAAAACATTATATAAAATTAAGTTTTAAGTGAAAGGAGTAGTATTGATTTAAATCATGATAATAATGAAAGTAATAATGCTAAGCTTGTTACTTCATATAAGTAAATGACATTACAAATAATAGTACAAATTATAGTTTATTTAAATGTAATTGAATAACCTCTAATATATTAATATACCGACATGATTAAAATTCCACATGATCATTTTAGAATTTGTTTTAATGTTTGAACCAATACAATAATCATCACATCTCATGTCATGTCATTATTTTTCATCGGAAACCCCCAAATTGGATGTCATATGACTATTTTCTGGCCAAATTTGAAAATTTTGACGATATTGGGATCAAAATAGAGCAATTATTTAAATTATGGGACCAAATTAAAAAAACAAATAGTTGTGGGACTAATTGTGAAAAAGACAATAGTTATGGGACCAAATGTGATTTTATCCCATTGTTTCAGCATCTTCAATATTAGCTTCTCTGGTGTGGAAAGAACCCCAAAACTCCAATGTCTTTCTTTGTTGGTCGAGAAAAGTCTTGTATCGGTACCGATGGTAATTGAGTCATTGGAAGCATGCCATAAAGTCCCGACCGCCCTTTATTCACCTACACTAATAGTTGTTTCTTGCCTTTCTTTTTCCCTTCCGTTTTATTTGATAATTGATAAAACAAAATTATTGATTAAAATAATCTTTAACTTGTGCACTAAATTTTCAGTCATATGTACCCTTTTACGTAAAATAATCTATATCATTTTATCTGTATTCCTTTCTTTTCAAATTATAATTCCGATTAACTTTCTATCTTAATTTACAACTACAAACATATATATATATATTATAAAATCATCATTAACATTTAAAATTACCATGTTAATATTAAAAAGTATATACATAATTTCACTTTTTTGTGATTAAATTCTATTTTAATAAACACAAACATTGAAAATTGATAACTTAATTCGTTATTTGATGTATTTTAGTGCTTAATTTCATATCATTTTATGTTGAAAAGCATGCAATAGTGGGATTTTATTTATTTCATTATCTTTATAAGATTTCACGTTTTTTCTTGATTTGAAAGGAATTTGATAGGTTTTAGCACAAAATGAAAGTCCAACGGAATTTAACATCAAATTGGAGTCGAGATAGGAAGTCGATAACGTGCAAATATGAAAGAAAAATCATATCTCGAGCTCTAAAAGTCTAAATTCAATTATTCTTGTCTTGTTGGAAAGCTAAGAGGGATTTATACAACTTTCATGTTGGACTTTTCCTTCAATTCTGCCTCCACAAAAGCAGAATATTAAAAGAAATTGAAAGTCGTGCAAGAATGTCCTGATTTTCGTATTTAGGCATAACTTTGTGTGGGAAATGGAACTTGGGCTGAAATTAGTGACATTGGATAGCTAACTTCAATACCTACAACTTTGTAGAAGACGTCAAATTCCAATTCGAGCTCACAATGGGTCAAAAAGAGTTTGGAAGTTATAACCCGGGTGAGGTCGGGTGTCAATGCACGAGCTGAGTAACCAGCGAAAGTCGAAACCTCGACCCGACCCGGGTCGCCTGTGACCCGACCTGGGTCACGTGTTTTTCTGCACGAAAATCTATTTCATTTTCCGATATGGGTCGGGTCATCTGGATTTGGCCGGGCGGCGTTTCGTTTGGCCATTTCAGACCCCATTTCGACTATAACTCTACTCCAAACCTAATTGTGAGGTATAAATTGAGACTTTATGACTCAAAACAAAAGGAGACATACTAAGATACACAACAATCATCCATATACAAATACACATCCACATCTTGAGAGCAAGTAAGAAAGCAAGGAATTGAAGATTCAAGAGTCAAGAGGAGCAACCAACGATCACAAATTCAATAAGTTTTTCTTTGATTTATCTCTAGTTTTGATCATGTCATTTTGTAATTTATTTTGCTTTACGAACATGATTTGTGGCTAGAGGTCTCGTGATCTTAGGGCACGAGAGTAGCTCTATGGATTTCTTGTTGAATATTTAGTTTTAATTTTTCCTCTAATCCATGATATTTTATTTATGCTTCCTTGTGCTTATTCCATGTATGAGTTCTGGAAAAAATTATGCATGCTCTAATTAATTGGAAAGAGATAGAGAGAAGATGTCTGATTATAGATTTGAGAATGCATGACTCAATTAATTGCCTAGATCGTGAGATTGATAATAATTGGGATGAGAATACGATCTTAGGAGCTTTTAGGAGTTGATTTTATTAACTGCAAGGTAGAGATACATATATTAATAATCAATCAACGGGTTAATTTACTCGAGAGATGTTAATCTACAATCATGATTACTCACATAAAATAATTGGATTTGAGGTTGATTTTTGCTAAATTAGTAAACTTGATTGAAGTAGAATGAAATAGTTGTCTTAGAATCCTTGTTTGAATCTTGATTTTCTTGATATTTGCTTGTTCCATATTTTATTTCATTTATTTGTCTTTAGATATAGGTTAATTAGATTCAAGTGATCTCT
The DNA here is from genome assembly GCA_005771605.1 of Scutellaria baicalensis. Classification (NCBI taxonomy): domain Eukaryota; kingdom Viridiplantae; phylum Streptophyta; class Magnoliopsida; order Lamiales; family Lamiaceae; genus Scutellaria; species Scutellaria baicalensis. The sequence continues at coordinate 16,027,489 of CM016727.1, forward strand.
TAATTCGGTCACCTAGATAAAATTGGGTTAATTAATTAGGTAGTTATCTAGATTCTAATTCACTAGTCGAGATTGACCTTGCTTGCCCTATCTATAGTTGACACCTTACACTTGCGGTATAGGCTAGAAATAGGCCATCGATCAAAAATGGAAATCAAGATTTAAATTTTTAATTCTTTAAATAGTTCAAATTCTCATTTTTTATGTTGTATTATCAAGATATAAATTTATATTATCCAAACAAATTCTATTGATTTTGAAAATGACTTGAATTGTAAATATCATCACTGACTTAAAAAATAAAATATAAATAATTTTCCTTAATTTCATGATAAAATAGAAGTAAGATGTCTGTAAAATGTGAGTAAACAATTTTATTGATATTTTTTAACTAATTCTTGATTGAAATTTAAAGAAATTATGGTAATTAATGAAATTCTTATATCTTAAAAAACAATACTTAATCTTTTAAGAAAATAAGCATTGTATAATAAATTATGTAATTATAATATGTCATGTGCAGCGCACGTGTTGTTATATACTAGTGTGTGTGTATATATATATATCTTGATATGCTGAGCGCTTTCTGTGAGCGCCAATCTGAGCGACACCTTACGTGTCCATTCATTTTATATTTTTCTTTTAATATTTTATATCTCCTGACTGCTTTCTTCCAGAAGTCACAGACGCAAATTTCTCCCTTCTCATTTCTCACCCGTTGTAATTGCGACATCTGTCGCTGATCAAATATCTTCGTCTATCGTCATTGATCAAATCTCTCTTCATCCCTTCGATTGTCGTCTATCGTGCCTCCATTTGGTTTTTATAGGCAGCTTCGAAATCTCGACTCTCTTCTTCGTTCTCACCCGCTGTAACTCCGACGTCTGTCGCCGATCAAATATCTCCGTCTATCGTCGTTGATCAAATCTCTCTTCATCCATTCGATTATCGTCTGCCGTGTCTCCATTCGATTTGGTTTTTACAGGTAGCTTCGGAATCTCGAATCGTACTCGGTGAGTGTCTGAAATTGAAAGTCTTCCATAATTTTCACTAAGTACATTGCTCCAAATCATGTAACTTTTACGTTTTACCTCTTATTTGTTGAAATATGCTTTATTTTTGTTCAATAATTAACTATAGCATGAAAGATATTCTTTGTGTTTTTAGTGATTCAATTTTCTTTCTTTTCTTATTAATTAGTTTGCCACTGGTCTCGAGTTACAAAATTTGTAGCAATGGTAGAAAACAATAGTGAAAATCCACATATTCCACCAGTTGCGAACGGTCGAAAGTCGATGGTTGGAAAGAAATTCCCATCATTGGAGTAAGCATTTTCGTTCTATAAAGCAATAGTAAGAAAAATAAGATGACCAGAGAGATTGTGTGAAAATAATGGAATGAACAATAGTAAGAAAAATAAGATGACATGAGAGATTGTGTGAAAATAATGGAAGCCAAACATGACATTTTTGTTATTATCAAATCAAATACCCACCAAATACGATTAGAGATTCTGAAGCCGCCTGTAAAAATCAAATTGAGTAGAGGCACTATAGGTGGCAATCGAAGGGATGAGGAGAGATTTGATCGGCGATGATACGGCAGAGATATTTGATCGATGATGGACGTCGGAGTTGCAGCGGGTGAGAAAGGAGAAGGGAGAAATTTGAGTCTGTAACTTCTCGAAGAAAACAGTCAGGAGATATAAAAATATTAAAAGAAAAATATAAAATGAATGATCACGGGTGAGAAAGGAGAAGAGAGAAATTTGCGTCTGTAACTTCTCGAAGAAAGCAGTCAGGAGATATAAAAATATTAAAAGAAAAATATAAAATGAATGACCACATAAGTTGTCGCTCAAATTGGCGCTCACATAAAGCGCTCACCATATATATATATATATATATATATATATATATATATATATATATATGATCTCCTATAAATTAGGTGCATGGATCCCAGATCCATGTATTCGGGTCAGATTAGGGGCAACCCGCCTGTTTTTTTTTGCACTTGAATTTTTTTCGTCATAAACCTTATAAATGTATAACTAACCTAACTTTAACGTATGACCAATATAACTAAAAAGGTATGACTAACATAACTAAAAAATATGAATATATATTTAAAAACTATGTATATCAAATTCTAGAAAAGAATTCGATGGACTTAATATTTACTAGAGAATTTATGGTTACACAAATAATTTTCATGAATACAAATTTATTTTATTCATCATTTAAACTCATTTTTACTAAGTTATTCGTGGAATTGTAAATTGACTAACCTCAAGAAGAGTTCCGTACAAACGGTGGGGAACAAGAGTCACTCTAAAATTTCATTCGAAAAAGAAGTATAAAAGTAGAAAATCTAAATAAACATTCTTCCTAAATTTGAAGCACATCGATATTCGGGCAGCATATTTGCATATAAATTGGAAATTGGTAGCAAATTTTATCGGAATAAATCACATCACATGACATGTGCAAAATTCACGGATCTATTATACGATACTCGAGGCATGATCTGAAAATTTTGTTTTGACAAAACACGTCATTCATCCTACCATTCTTTATAATAGAAATAGGATCATAATAGTTTGTAACTATTCGATAGATGTTTATATTTCACAGTTCCAATCCAAGGGTGACATTTGTCTCTATGGGACACGGTGCTCCCAAATTAACCATCATATGATGTTACATATATACTCTGCAGGTATCATTTATATATTTGTGTAGGTATCATTTATATATTTTTCAGGTATCACATGTATACTCTTATATATATGTGATACATGTAGAGTATAGGTATAAAACCAAGAAACTTAACACCTATAGAGTATATATATAACACTTGAAGAATATATGTATAACACCTAAATCTAGGAATGGCAACGGGGCGGGGCGGGGTCGGGGGAGCAATCCCCATCCCCATCCCCGCGTTCGCGGGGATTCCCCGTCCCCGGCCCCGCCCCGTGAAACGGGGAAAAAACTGTCCCCGTCCCCGCCCCGCGGGGATCCCCTTTCCCCGCGGGGATCCCCACCACCCACCATTATGAACAATATTCAGTCAACAACTCAAACAGAAAAGCCAATAAATTAAACAAAAATAATTTCATTCAAGAACTATGTCCAAATATGAACAACAAAGATGTGAGAAGATGTGAGAAATTTACTTTTGTAACAAAAAAATGTTGATGAGCGACAGCGGAGCAACGCCGCAACGGCAGTGTGGAGGGGCGATTGAGCGGCGGCGAGTGGCCACGGGTGCAGCAGTGCGGTGGTGAGCGGGAGTGGGCAAAACTAGGAGCTGGCTGGCTAGCGGAGCGGCGGCGGCGGGCGGTAGCGGCGGGTGGCAGCAGGTCGACGGCGGCAGGACGGCGGCGGCTGTGATTGTGAGGGAGACTTTCTAGGGCACAATGTTGCTAATGCTTCCCCTGTTCGGCTGTTCCCCAAAACTATATATATATATATATATATTAATATATATATATATATTCCTAAATATATATAATAATATAAATATATATATATATATATATATTTTACGGGTCCCCGCAGGGAACGGGGCGGGGATCCCCGCGGGGTGGGTAATACCATCCCAGTCCCCGCCCCGCCCCGCCAGTCGGGGATAAAATTCTCCCCGTCCCCGTCCCCACGGGGGATATATTTCGGGGAATCCCCGCCCCAATCGGGTCGGGTCCCCGCGGGGACGGGGAATCCCCGCCCCACTGCCATCCCTACCTAAATCCGTGATCCCCATGTGTCCCAAAGGTATATAAGTTTTGACCTCAATCTAATTAAGCCTAACCTATTTAGTGAATAGGTCAAACGAAGACTTTTCATTAACCATATTTATGAAAGGGTATTATTCATCTGAATCACAGTTGCACATCTAACTGGAGATGTTCTTGGGTCGAGACGGTTAGGTTCTGACCGCGATCCGCACATATATTAAAAAGGCTAAGTTCTGTTTTTTTTTTTTTTTTTTTTTCAGACCATCTCCAACAGTGCACAGGATTTTCCTGTTAATCTTATACAATTTTTATGTAATAACTGCCAATGATCTCCAACAGTTTACATTATTCTCTGCACCAAAAAAGAATATTCCATAATATTATTTATTAATTAATTAATTTAACATTTTATTTATTATAAATATCCGTTATTATTGTTAAATAGTCTATTTTTCATCTTTATTATTTTCGTTAATCTAGTTCAGATATATCCTCATCCTTAATAATATTTATAATAATATTCAATATGGATATTTCACAAATATTTTCGTAAATCTAGTTCAGATATATTTTTATATCCTTAATAAGTTCTATAATATTCAATATGGATATTTTACAAATATTTTCGTAAATCTAGTTCAGATATATCCTCATTCTTAATAATATTTATAATAATATTCAATATGGATATTTTACAAATATTTTCGTAAATTTAGTTCAGATATATTCTTATATCCTTAATAAGTTCTATAATATTCAATATGGATATTTTACAAATATTTTCGTAAATCTAGTTCATATATATCTTCATCCTCAATAATATCAATAAATTTGTAGCAATCTTATTATTAATAAATCTTTATCAATTACTTACCTAATATCTATATATAGGTCATAGATCATACATTCATTTGCACTCCTAATTTCTTTTTATACATATTCTTTGTAATGTACAAGGCAATTGAAGATCGACATTTGTGTCGTATTTATTTAGATATTACATAAGATCCAATTGTAGGGTGGAATCAAACCATGAAAATGTAAGTTGTATGTTGTATTGTATTTTTTTTTTCCAAAATCGGAATGATTATAATAGCACTTAATATAAAAAATGAGGAAAAAATGAATACAAAGTAAAAATAATAAAAAAGAACTTAAAAACAAAATAAAATAAGAAAAGAAAAAGAATAAAATAAATAATAAATAATGATAAGAAAAAAATGAATACAAAGTAAGAATATAGAAAAAGAAATTAAAAATAAAATAAAATAAGAAAATAAAATGAACAAAATAAATAAATAAATAAATAAATAAATAAATAAATAAGAAAAGAAAAAAAAAAGATGGCGCAAGGTTTGACCTGTGAATAGTTGGCGCAAAACCAGCTGTTAATATGAGATGGTGCAGAGAAAAGATTTATTGTTGGAGATGAAAACAGGCGCCATCAAATTGTGATGGCGCACTGTTGGAGATGCTCTCAGTTTATACGTAATTATAATCTTATATGAGTATAACATTTATAATATATTAGTATAACCTTTTTGTATAAATATCAAAACTTTTAAGTTATATACTTGGGACTTTTTTCAGATAAAATGTAGTATAATATAATTGAAAACGGGAAAAACTTTTTTTTGGTCCCGTAAGGAGGCTACTGTCTAATTTTGGTCCCGTTAAAAACCCAAAATCAAACTTAGTCCACTTAAGTCGATTTCTGTCCAATTTTAGTCCTTTCCCCACCGGAAAATCGATTTTCCGGCCATTTTCCGGTGAGTGAGATGCACTTTCCTCCAATCCGAATTTTCAGACGACAAAACGCTGATGTGGCATTACTTAGCCCATGTGGCATTTATTTTACAATAAAATGTATTCCAACTAATGCCACATCATTATTCATACACTTTAAATAAATACAATTTCCACTCACAGTTTCTTCCATCACACCTCACATAAACCCTACATTTATCATTCTTTACAGTTTTCAAGCTTCTTTTGGTTATGATAACATGTGATTGTACAACCTTTTTGAATTCACTTTTGGAACTGAATAGCATTCCTAAAGCAAATGAGGTGTTAAATATGGTTGTTGGATTGAAAACAGGGAAATGTTCTTTAGGCATTTCATCATCAGAAATCCTAGACTCATTGAAGTCATCACACACAGACTGAACCACATCATCTTCACTAGACTCACTACCATCATCATTAGATACATCAGTGGAATTTTCACTGTAACCTTCATGATTTGGTACATCTACTTTTGCCCTAATTTCATCACTACCACTGTCATCATTCAACTCATCCCCAATAACAAAATCAGGGTCCTCAGATATGTCCTCAGACTCATAAGATTCATTTCCAGTTTCCACATTTTCCTCTTCTTCATCTTCTACCTCCTGAGATTCTATATAAATTTCCATCATCCTATTTTTCAAATTTTTTGTTAACAACATCTTAAGGTCATCATCATCCAGTATTAATTTAAACCCTTGGTTTACAATGGTGTGAAATCTATAATTTAGAGCTCCAAGGGCTCTTCTAAGCAAAGCATAGGTCTTCAAGTCTTTCAGTTTCAAGGCAGAGGGTTTGACATCCCTTAAAACAATTCTTTCCCCTCCTATATATTGTGCAGTTGGTAAATTCCTAAATTCACCCCTAAAAACTAATTCCACAGTCAATGAATTGGCATTATTGACATCTGTGTAAAAGCAAAAAAAGAAACAAAAAGGGGAACACATCACTATACAAGACAATGAATCTACACTTTATTTTTCAGGCACATGGGCCACACATGTGTTTTCAAGTTGGACCACACACAAAACAATATAAAATTACATATACAACTATCACACATTTACCACAGTCCAACAACCAACAATGAATGCACATAAATGCCAACATTTTCATGCTACAAACATGTTAAAATTGGTTTCCATGCCAACATTTTGATGCTACAAACATATTAAAACTGGTTTTCATGCCAACATTTTTCAAAAGACATAGTTCAAACTTACCTTCAGAAGCCCTTTCTCTCTCATTTTCCTCCCACTGCATTAACCGCTCCATCGTGTCTGATTCTTCTCCACGAGCGCCGGAGTCTGACGGGCTTTCAACCAATATCGGAGATTCGGGCCGATTTCTTACACTGTTCTCTCGATTCGAAGCTTTGCCAATAACTTTCAACCTATTTGAGCACCTCTGGGGATTTAGGGCTTCGCGATTTGGGGCTTTTTGGATCTTTTTAGGGTTCTTCATTTTTTGGGAGTTTATTCGATATAGGGATTGATCGGGATCAATTTGGGAATTTAGGTTTTGTTATTATGATTTTGTGTGTTTATGATTTTTTCATTTTCATTTTCATTTTCATTTCAATCTTTATTTAAATTGTATTTATTTAAAGTGTATGAATAATGATGTGACATTAGTTGGAATACATTTTATTGTAAAATAAATGCCACATGGGCTAAGTAATGCCACATCTAATCTCTCCATCTCGGCCCATGTGGTGACAGACTCTGACAAATAAATCAACAAATCCTTTGCTGAGTCCTTCACTGAGAATATAAAAGCCCTCAATTTAATTTGATCATCAGTCACTCCTTGAAGGTTTCATACTTGAGCAAACGAAATTGAATTCTTTCAAGAATCTATATGGGTCCTCATTTGCAGAGCCGTGAAAAGAAGGTAATAAGAGTATGAAATCATAAGTAAGCTCAAAATATGCATTCTCATCAAAATCAAGAAACTTAATGTAAAACGATTGAGGAGTAAATGCAGTAGCCAATTCCTTCAACGTTTGATTTGTGGCCATTTCCCACTTTGATACAATCCTCAACCTGCAAAAAATCCTAAAAAACACCTAAAATTTGCAGAACACAGACTGCATAGAATGACACAGGAAGAATCGGGTTACACTATGTTTACAGTGTGAGAAATAGACCAGAACAGAGTAGACTTGGAAACAACAAAATTGAACAAAAATTTGAAAATTGAACCTCTTTTTTTTTTTTTTTTTAATAAAAACAGAAAAAGACACAAGATGACACAATCAAATTCAAATCACTCCCCGACAATGGTGCCAAAACTTTGACCGCGCTGTCGTGATGCGATAAAATTAAATAAAACCCTTCCTAACCAAACTAACTAGTAAATAGGGCAAGTTGGAGTCGATCCCACGAGGAGTGAAGATTTAATCATGTCACTTATGTTCAATTGAAGTAAACAGAAAAGATGGGGTTTTTTTGATTGATTATCTATCACTAAGATTAATTAAGAACCTAGAAAACAAATTAAACAAGAAATCAAAGGATGGAAATCATTTCAGCTAACAGTTCAATTATCCCCCAATATCAATTATATCTTAATCAATGTTACACCCCTATCTTAGATTATCAAAGAATGATCATCTTTAGTCTGACAACAAGCTCTGTTAAACTGAATCGTCTCTTAAGATTAGTTAAATTAGGATAAGATCACTAATTAACCCTATTCAATTGAACAACCTAGAATAAGCTCTCTTGATTTAATTCATCAAATGCATTAATCACCAAGACGATAGGATGAACTAGACTCCAAATACACAAGCTCGATTTGATAATCTAGGATTATGCTACCCTAGTGATGCACGAACTCTAATTTACTAGTAATGAAAATTAAACCACAACAATTAGGTTTCATGATTTAAGATTATAGCAATCAATTATCAAACACTTAACCTAGGTGATCAATCTAAATCAAGCATGAATAATCGAAATCATTCAACACAAATAACACAATCAATTCAATCAAACATCGAGAAGGGAAAACTGAATTAATCAAAACATAAATAAATATATGGGTTCAAACATCCCTGCTAACCGGAATTGAAGAATTATCCAAGTATCCTTGAAATCGTATCTATAAAAGTTGCAGAATCCATAAGAAAAGCAAACTAATTTAATAAAATAATTATCTCTCTAGAGTGGCTTGGAGAGAGAAAAGAAAGATCTCTCATTGATTATGTGTGTGAACATATCTTTTTAACCCATTTGGAGATGAGCTTAGCTTTCTTTAAGCCCAAATTCTCATCCACAATCTCGATGGGCTGCGCTGCTAATGGATCACATTGGCAGACTGGGCAGACATTGGGTGATCCAGTGTGATGGGCTTCTAGGCCCAAACTACCCCAACTTCGCTTTGTGTTCATTTCTCGGCCCATGAACATATCTCTTGATCAAAATATACTCCAAAATTCCTGAATAATAGTGAAAATGATATATGAAGTATTTTTGATATAAAAAACATATATAGATATGAAAACGGTGCGTACAATCACATAAAAGATTATAAAATCTCAAATTAAACTATAATAAGATGCACCAATTTTCTACCTATCACTGGATGATGGGAATAACAGAGCAAAATTTGGACACAATTTGTAATTGTCGTGTAATGGATTGTTTGACGCGAATGTGATTGTTGTTATGTGAAAAGTGTAATTGTGCATGAGCTTGCACACCAAGTAGGATATTCTTCGACAGCCCAGTACAGAGGTTTAAAAACCCATTGGGTCAACTTGGGGCCCAGCATGGATAGACTTTCTTTGGAAACCTATCCAAAGAATTTGCAAGGGACTACTCGGGAGTCCACAATGTAAAATATTTACATGTCATGGCTACATGTACTTTATGTATCCCTTTCATTGTACAAGTTATCCACACTGAGTGTTTTCTGACACTCACCCCTATGTGTTAAAAATATTTTCAGCTTAAAGGTATACGAGCCGTGAATGTCGGTAGCCGATATTATCAAAGGTTATAGAAGATTTTAATCAAAGATTATATTTTTATAGACTTCAAACATATGTATTTATGAAAATGTTATTTTTATTGCTTTTCATGAAATACCCAAAAATCAGTTTAAAGGAAAAAAGGGAATTTCCTGTAAATCGCTTCCGTTGCATTCTTTAAATTTATATTTCATAATGACGTTTCATGGAATAATAATTCACAATTATTCCTGAATTTATTTATCTTTATTATAATTGAAAATGGTCAATTTCTAACGTAAGTAACGCCTTAGTCGAATTTGTCTTTAAAAGAAACGGGGCGTTACAATAAAATATTAGTATTTTCAAATATCTTTTTATTTATATGTTTTATTCCTTGTAAAGTAGTAGCATAGTTACTCTTCAAATTTTATTTTCTTTATACGAAAATTTCATTTTATGGAGTCTTATGTGACATTGTTGTTTACATATTTTTTCTTTTACTTGCAAAATTTACCTTTCAACTCAAAAATATCCTAAGATTTTTTTAGCACCTATTTTTTGTTAATGCCATTAGTAATATTGTTTCATAATTTAAATTAAATTTTAAAGTACAATATTATTTTGTTACATGTATGACATCATCGAACTAATGTTTGCATACTTTTTTTTTTTTGAATCCCCCAAATAATTAAATTACTCTCTTAAAGTTCTTCTTTTCTTTTTTGAGTACTATCCTAAATGAATTTTTTTTTTACAAAATATTAGTGTATTCAAACATCTTTTTATTTATTTGTTTTAATTCCTTGAAAAGTAGTAGCATAATTGCTCTTTAAATTTTGTTATCTTTTTGTGAAAATTTCATTTCATTGAGACTTATGTGACATTATTGTTTACTTTTTTTCTTTTTTTTCTTTTCATTTGAATTGTTGGACAGAAACAATAATTCAACTTTGGAACCAAAGATTTAGTGTAGAAATGACAATAAAACATTATAAGCAACTATTAGTAAATTATATATATATATATATATATATATATAGCATAATGACTCTTCAACTTTTGCTTTTATTGTTATGAAAATTTCATTTTATAGAGGCTTATGTAACATTGTTGTTTACGTTTTTTTTTTTTTTCCGGAAAATGAAATGTTGGACAAAAACAATTATTCAAGTTTGGAACCAAAGATTTCATGTAAGGAAAAAAAAAAAAAAAAGACAATACAATATTAGCTAAGTTTTGTAACTTACATATTTTATTTTTTTCCAAGCATTTATTTTTGGTAGAGTAGTGGGTGTGTATTTAATTGATATAAATATTTTGATATTTGATTAATGAAATATTTTTTTAGGGTGACACGTGGCATGATTGTGGGGCTCCAAGTGTCATCACTTGAAAGTTCCAACCACACTTATATATATATATATATATATATATATGATTGGATCGCAACAATCAAGCTATGCTGAGCTTAGTATTTGGAGATCCCAAATCTTGTTTATGAAATGGTGCTCATTGGAAGGTTGCAGTCGGAAAGTGGCGAATTGTGAATATTTTATCACAAAAACTTGTGTGAGACGATTTTATGAATAATTTTTGTTAGACGGATCATTTTCATCCATGAATCAAATCAATTTCTATTAATGAATATGTGAATTGTGAAATGTTGATCGACTCGTTTCATGTAACATGATTCGTGAGACGGTCTCACACAAGATTTACTCATATTTTATTTTATTTGGAAGGATCAATACTTACACTGTCATGGACACTTCTTTATTGAATCCATAATATACTTTTGTGTACACGAGCTCTTCAATCCATTTTAATTTCAGACAGTTGGGATTTTGATCTTCTCCAAGATTGGTTTTCTAAAAAAGAGACATCTAGCATATATCAATTCAACACTTACAACCAATTATCTCCAAATTCATCAAAAACATGGTTTAATTACATAATTATAACGTTGATTTAATCATGGTTGTGTTTTTAGGAAGAGCGGATTGGTAACGAAATCGAATTTATATCTCATTTTATTGATACATCATTAGTGGTCATGAGTTATTTTAATTAAAAATAAATCAACTCCCCACTATTCACACCATCTTTCAACCACCCACCATGTTTGATATATTTTAATTTTACTTTAATAATCATCAATTAATAAACACTTCTAATTAAAAAATGGTTTTAACCTACATAAAACTACGAGTAGGAATGGCTATTATAAGCAAAAAAGATATTATGAATAAATGTAATATATCAACTTGGTTTAGTGACTTTGATTCCAAATAGATGAATCAAAACAACCTACTCTATCCCTATATGCATTCATCAATCTCAACAATTCAGTCACTTTTTCCTTTGTTCTTTCACCACACCCAACTTGTAGCACCACCAATAGCTTCTGAAATGCCCCAACTTGCAAACCTTCTATCAAACTCTCTTCCTTTCCTCCCAAACTTAGCTTCCATAGGACCGAAATCGAAAAATCCGTGGCCGTGTTCGACACGCGCAAGATCTTCTTCACGAGCAATGGGATCGTGAGCGCGTGCTGGAACGCGCCACTCCTTCCTTCTTCCGAGTCACATATACTATCCAACACACCTAAACCCTTCTCGCAAATACTCTTATTACCATCAACAAGAGTGTCAAGAATCAAAGGGATCAACCCCTTTTGGATAAATCTTAATCTTATTGTACTACTCTTTTCTTCATGTGATGATGACATCATGTTGTGGATGATGACTAGACATGCTTGTGTGGCCTTGGGGCAAATTGGTACTTTCACAATGTGAAACAATGTCTCCTCAATGCCTTTCACTTCCATTAGCCCTTCTACACAACCTTGATCTCCACAAATCATAAGCTCCTTCAACACGAAAATCGTGTTTTGTCTCAAGGAAAGATCGTCACCGTTTAGAAACGAGGCCATGCAACGTAGAGATACCGATGATTTAAGCTTGGAAATGCCTTCTTCGCCTAAAGGGAAACTCCATGTCAATGCAGACAAGGTTTCCTTGAGAAGATTCACATGTTTTTCCACTGAAAAACGCGCGAATGAGTCGAACATGTCTGCAAACTTCGATCCAATCCCATTGTTCACTATGCATCGCCTATTACGTTCACTTTCCTTAGCCAAATTCTTGATCTTCCTCACAAGTTCATGGCACCTTTTCTCATCTCCAAGCCGTGTAGCAGCTGCCATTTTCGAGCAAAACTCGGAAACCTCGTATGGTGTAATCGGAACCCTAGGTGTCGGGATCCTCTCAACTCCATAACACTTGTTCTCCACACACCAATCTTGGATCATTTTCCTCAAGGCATGATTTGGGATTTGATCAAAATTTCTCAAGTGTTGATTGGTCACGGGGCACGTCACGTGCCCCATATCGATCCACTTGTCGATGCACTCACGATCGTAGGTTATCCCGGTCGACAACGACACCGGATCTTTCATCAAGTCAAGAGAAATCGGGCATCGAAAATGAGTTGGGATAGTGAGTTCGATATCTGAAATATCGGACCCTTTCGTCGACATAGTCCCAATTTCACCACCTCCGCCGCCGCGGCTCCGCCGTCGTCTCCACAAGAAGGTCATGATAGATGTAGGAAAATATGGAGTCAAGTTTAATGAATATATATTTGTTATAATGAGAGATTATTAATTCTATGTTGAAGAGTAGAACTTATGAATATATAAACACACTATATAATATAGTAATGGTTTGAATTAGGGGAAAAGAAGAATTAGGAATTAGGAAAGATTCAAAGATCGTGGGATTGGGGGAAAGGTTTAATGTTGTGATATTTGAATTGAATGTTGACTGTTGAATGTTTGAAAATTGAAGTTCTATTTTTAATTTCATATTTTACTTAAATGCCAAAATTAAAAGAAAGTAAAAAGGGTTGGCCAAGGTTTGACTCGTTGACTTAGTCGGTTCAGCGTGGCTACTCCGCGGCGTACCAGATTTTATATATTTTTGTTGAAAAAAATGGATTTGAAAACTACATTTTTTTAGTTGTTACACCTTTTTCTTTTGTTTGTTTTTATTTTTTATTTCACTTTTTCATTGATTGAAATGAGAATGTTTATCACATTTTTTTTTCATACAATTAATATAACATTAGTCCACGTTAATTAAATACTTTTGGTGAATCAATTTAGAATACTGATGATATGTAACACTATTTTAAAGAATATTATATATGTGACAAATATTTAATAAAATATAATATGAAACTCAAAAAAACAAGAAGGATTCAAATTGAACACTAGTAGTGGTAAGAACAAAATTTTCATATAGTAGTTAAATTGTATATTAATAGCAATTGTATCTTCTTATTTTAGGTTTAGTGAAAGGTGAAACTTCTTGTTTTATAGTACTATTCAAATGAAGTTAATTACCACGAAATTGTATCTAAGTTATGGGATCGTGTTAACCCGAGTTGGAACTCGGAACACACAAGTTGTTTAATATTTCCCCTTCCCTTCACTCAAGCCAAACCTATATATTAAAAAAATAGTTCAAGTTAATTAAATTAGTTTCCATTTAAACTTCCAAATCTATTATTGATCATATTTTAATACTGTATCTTGTAATACCGTGCATAAATTCATGAGATTGATAGATTGATTCCCAACTTGTATATGACTGTGTAAAACTTGTTTTACAAATGAGTTTGTCTAGTGTGAAACTGTCTCACGGATCCCATTTCATGAGATAAGATATGTCGGGTCAAACATAAAGTTAGTTATGTATTTATATTATGTAGTCTGCACATAATACAAATATTTTGGTATATGAAATTATTTATCATATACATAAGTACTACATATTGCACAAGACTTTAGCACGAAGGCAAAGACATAAGCGTACATAGGATCCACATGTCTTTACCCTTCTATAATATAAAAGTATTACTTATTATATATAAAAGTATTACCTAATACATATCAAAATATTACATATTTTCATAGAGTCTAACCAAAACACAAAATCATCTTATATTAAAAAATATTACCTAATATATAAAAACATATTACCTGATATACATAGAAAGTATTACATAATATCTTATATCCAACCCAAAACCGACCCATCTCATGGAATGAGACCACACAATACCTTCTCTTCACAAATTATATCTATAAAATCTTGTCATTTTATGTTTAATATTTGCACTTCAATATTTTGTTAACTATTTTCGGAACAAATATGCCATGTAGACTTCATCTTATCTAAGAATCATGGTCATGGACTTGTCTACCATAACCGGCCGTACAAGTGTGACATATATTATTGTAAGTGTTCAATTTTTTCTTGAGAAGCACTTTAAAAATAAGCCAACATACATACATGTCAAAATCTAGATCCTACTAACATACATACATTTCTTCAACATATTTTTAGATTTCTTGAAATAAAGTAATAATTTACGGATATTTCAGAATAAAAGTTTATAGTTTAGGATTTTAAAAATGTATTTTATAAAAAAAAAGTAATAAGTGATTTACTCGATGAAAGATGACAAGAATTATTTAGATCAAGGAATCGAGTCAAGGATTATATAAGTTGTCATTTAAGCTTCAATAATTATTTTTGAATATTATTTGATTAAAAATTGATTTGATATCGGACAAGATCGTAGATCAATCTTTATGTTTGATCACATTGAGCTCAAGTCAAACTTTAAATTTAATCATTTGTTTAGTAAACTCATTTTTTTTTTTTTTGAATTATTAATTTCATGGCTTGAAAGATAAAAACTCTCAATTCCATATCCAAAAACTAAGAATGTTTTGTAAACCGATAATCTGAGAATGTTTCACATAAATGAAAAAAGAAGAAATTAAGAAAAACAAAATCTTTAGATAAAATAATAGAGTGAGTCTCCCGTGCATGGCTGGCACGGGCCAGCCCAGCCCACGCCTCTATACTTTTTCGCGTGTATTGGTTATGAGTTTTATGTTATATATGTTAATGTTATCTTCATGTTATGTTAGTATTACCTTCGTGTTATGTTAGCGTGACCTCATTTCCAGATTTCATATCCTTAGTTTAAAACCATTGAACTAAAATAACACGAAGGTAACACTAATATAACATGAAGGTAACACTAAGATAACATGAAAGTAACACTAACATAACATTAAACATAACAATGTTATGTTAATGTTACCTTCAGTCTAACATAACATGAAGGTATGACTGTTTGGAGCGAATTTTGATGGGTTTGAGCGCATCACCAGATGTGTGGGAGCACGTGAAAACGCTCGTGAGAGACTCGTGAGAAGGGTCGACCCGGATCCATGCACCAGTTGCACAAAATATTTTGTCAAAATAATAACAATGAAACAAAAAATTTGAGACACCAAACCTATTTCTTTATTTTTGTGGTTTTTTAAATGATGAGTAGTTTTCTTTTTTAATTTCAACCTTGAATCCATATTTTCACACTTTAAATCGATAAAACACCAAAATACCTCTTTTTCATGGTAAATTTTTAAATGAAGTGTTGAACAATTTGCTACATTTTCCTTAAAAAAAAAAAAAAAGGAGTATTAAAAAAACAAAACGATGATCTTTCTTTTGCGTGTGTTTCTTCCGCTAATTATTCACGTGGACTTAAATGGCCAAACATCGTATAAATTAAATTAAACGTGACAAATTTGGAGCAGAAAAAATAATGATTTGACAGCTCTAAAGTTTTGTATTTTACTTAATTATGGTCCCACTCATTTTAGTCTAAAGTCATCAATTCAACCGTGCGGCCTTTTTTGGACTCCTCAAATTTAGTATAAAAGCATCACAATTTCATAAATATTCATATGCAACCGTCTCACATGCGACAACACTTGCGCACTGTCGATCGTATTTTAGGACACAACCGTGCATGACTGTGGTGTATAAGTATGTCTTTTTCAACAATAAGTATGTGATTTTATTTCCTCGTCCACGATCGTACCTTGGAACACGACCGTGTCTCGCGCGAAAACTAAGAGCAATCTGTGGCGCACGGTCGGGTCTCAGGACACGGTCGAGATAATTATGTGATTTTTATTTATAAGTCTGTCTTTTAGAGCTATAAGTGTGTGTTTTCGCTCACGGTCGACCGTGTCTTAGAACATGACCGTGTTCCAGGACACGACCGTGCGCGAGTGTCGTCACACATGAGATGATCTCACAGGAGTCCAGCTCTCACAATTTTTCCCACAACTAACTTAAAAGATTTTGGAAAAGGGAAATGAAATTGGTTAAACTCAAGAGTCACTCTCTTGCGGGCATCGGATTTGGGGCGGTTGATCTGTTTTTTTTTTTTTTTTCACGCTACTTTTCCAAACTTTGGTCATGATCTTTAGGTGATGTTAGAGATACCTTTGCATGACGTTGAACATACCTTTAATTTGTGTTAAGAATACCTTTATACCCAAATTTCATATTTTTAACTTAAAAAAAACTCTAATTTCGGCATATTTTATACACATACATTTACGTTATGTTAGAGATACTTTTATATTATGTTAGGGATACCTTATCCAATACAAATGTATCACTAACATAGCTAAAATGTATTTCTAATATAACTGAAATGTATCTCTAACATTGTTAAAAGGTATGAAGGTATAATTGAAAATTTCTAAGAGTATGAAATCAAGATTCAAAGGTATCGTTAACATAATATAAATGTATCTCTAACATCAAAGTAAATGTATATCACCTGAAATTCTAAGGATATGAAATCAGGATTCAAAGGTATCGTTAACATCAAGTACAAATATGTCTAACATCAACTAAATGTATCTCTAACATCAACTAAAGGTATGTCACCTAGAGTGAATTTAGGTGGATTTGAGGCATCCATCAAGGCGCGTGGGAGCACGTGAGGGCGTGTGGGGCGCGTGTAGGAGCACGTATTTAGGGCACGTGGGTGGGTCGACGATCCGTGCACCCAATGCACAAAAGTATTTGTGTAAACTCAAATACTTCTAATATTTTAGTTAAACATAACTTTTATTTTTAAGTATTTCATCCATATATAAAATAAAATATATCTTAGTAAACATATAATTAACTAAGAGTCTCTCCTTCCTTAGGATCCAAATGAAAATATACTCTCAAAGGTGCTAAATATTTGGGGATAAAAAATTATTGGCCAATTCTATACACACCCCATGATTTTCTAAACACACCCCATTTATTTAATGTAAAATGAAAAGAATTACAAAAAGACTTAAATACCCTTATTAATCATTAAAAAGAAAAGAAATTATAAAAACTAATTTTCTAAACACACCCCATCCATTATCTACTAAACACACCCCATTACATAAAAAAACACTCTTCTTCCTCACCATCCCATACACATTCATGCAACTCCATTAACGTACTCAAAGAAATCCTCCAAGAAATTATACACTTGTTAAACTTACAGAAAACGAAGAAGAACTCGTCATTATGGATAATGTAAGTTGTAAGCTTCGTTTCTACCGATTTATTTTGCTCTAAAAGTAGGTAATGGTTCATGAAAATTTTGAAATTCGCGACTTCGCAACGGAAAGAACAGGCTGAAATTTGTATGGCCGCTTCGGCCAGTACTGGTCGAATGAGCTAAGGGGATTTCGGCCAGTACTGGTCGAAGCTTAACCCAACATATCGGCCTGTAGTGGCCGAAGGCTATAAGAAGATTTCGGCCAGAATCAGCCGAAATCTGTATTTTCAGTGTGTTTTAGCCGAATCGATCCAATTTTTGCTTTTCCACCTTCTTACGACGCACATCCTCTCCCATTGAATTGACATATTGAGCAAAGTATACTTATCTTGTTGTTATTTTGCATATGGATAGGAAAACGAATCAAATGGGGCGGAAAGGAGAATTATTAACCAACCTCAAGAATCGAATGATGATCCGATGTATCAATTTATTGATTTCTCGGAGGAGTTCATGACGACTGAAATTTTTGAGAGTCGTGAGGAAATGGTTAGTTGGGCTACCAAGGTTGGAATACGTCTCAAAATGGTTGTCCTTATTAGACGGAGTGACAGTGGCGAAGGTGGCCGGCGAGCTAGAGTGTTTTTGGGATGTGAGTGAGGTGGTAAGTATCGGCCACCAAAGAAGAGAATGGGGTCAAACAAGCAGGACTCCGTTGAGCAGCTGCCGGTATCTTCACGTAACACCGGCACCAAAAAGTGTGACTGTCCTTTCATGCTAAAAGGAGTGCAGCTGAATGAGCTCGGACATTGGAGCTTAGAGGTGTTGTGCGGTTTGCATAATCACCCAATGGGTAGGCATTTGGTCGGACATTCATTTGCAGGTCGACTAACACCTGCTGAGGATCAACTTGTTCGTGACCTTTTACTGAACCGAGCAAAGCCCAAAGATGTTTTGAGCACCTTGAAGCAAACTTTTAAGGAAAATGAGTCTACATTGAAGACACTATATAATGCTCGTCAAAAGCATAAAGTTGTGGAGCATGGAGGACGAACTCAGATGCAGTACTTGTTGGGGAAATTGAAGGAGGAGGGGTACTACCACTTGAATAGGAGATGCGAAGGTACTGATAGGGTCACCGATCTCTTCTACGCTCATCCTACAGCTATAGAGTTGTTGCGTGCATTTCCGAGCGTGCTCTTAATGGATTGTACCTACAAGACTAATAGGTACAAAATGCCCCTCCTAGAGATCGTTGGTGTTACCTCCACAAACATCACGTATTCTGTGGCCTGTGTGTATTTGGAGAAGGAGCGTGAGGAGAACTATCGGTGGGCACTCACTACACTCAAGGGACTAATGATCGATGATGTAGTACCAAAGGTGATAGTAACTGATCGGGAGATTGCCCTCATGAATGCCCTTGCCGTGACTTTCCCCACTTCTACACATTTGCTTTGTAGATGGCACATTAATAAAAATGTCCTGGCCAAATGTCGACCACTCCTTGGTAGGGCCGACAAGTGGGAGTGTTTCATGCACGCATGGAATATTCTGATATCTGCTGAGGATATACCCCGATTCACTGAGCTGCTGAGGAGGTTCCACGATGACTATGCAGATGTGCCCCGTGCCGTGACGTATTGCATGAAGACTTGGATTGAGCCATATAAGGAGAGGTTTGTGCTATGTTGGACAAACAACGTGATGCATTATCAAAATACAACAAGCAACAGGTACGTCATGTGTTATTTAACTCAACTGATTGTTGATATTTTGACCTTACTTAATATCTTGTGTTATGTATTCATAGGGCTGAGAGTGCACATGCAAAACTCAAAAGACAATTGGGCACAAGTCAATCAAACTTTGAGACTTCTTGGGAGAGAATACATAACTTGTTTATCACATCTCACACGCAAATCAAGGCGTCGTTCGAGCAGAGCCTTAATGTGGCGCCACATCGGTATTGCTTACCCATTTTCAAGAACATTCGAGGACTTGTGTCTCATCACGCCCTTGCCTTGATGTTTGAAGAGATGAAAGGGGTTGACAGTTGTGGTGTCGACCCTCTAATGTGTGGTTGTGTGTTGAGGAAGACTTGTGGTTTGCCTTGTGCACATGAGCTTGCGGAGTTGAAACGAGATCACCAAGTCGTCCAACTTGAGATGTGCGACCCTTATTGGACCAAGTTGGATTATGAGCCATCAAGGACTGAGGAGACTATAGACGAACATGCAACTAATCGTTTTGGTGAAAGTGTTGACAACTTATTGGAGATGTACAAATCAGCCTCCAAAGCAGAAAAATCCTTATTGTTCAACAGACTTCGTGAGATCCACATGCCCACCATGAGCACATTATAAGAGCCAGTCGAGGTCGCTCGTCCCCGTGGTAGGCCGAGCAAATCGAAAAGCAAATCATCCTCCTCGACGAAGCGCAACCCAAGTCTGTTTGAGATAATTCCATCATGTCATGATAGCAACTCCGTTTCTGAAGAGCAGAATGTCTACTTAGAGGATATGGCCCCGGGAAAACCGAGCTTCACCATGATGAATTTAAAGAAAGAGCCCGTGAGACGTCGATCAGTCCGTAAGCTCGGGGACGACGTACTCATTGCCCAAATTCCGTCCATGTTCCACAAGCATGTAGAGAGTATAAAAAACCCCGTGGGAGATGGTCATTGTGGTTTCAGATGTCTCGCCCATGCTATTGGCTTGGGCGAGAATTCCTGGCCCCAAGTACGAAGTGAACTCATTCGAGAGTTAAAAGATTACGAAGAATTGTATCAATGCATTAATGGGGTGCGAGATCGGACTTCGAAAATCCTCAACAACTTGCATTGCTTCGAACCATCCACATATGATGTGAATCATTGGTGGGCATTCCCGGAGATGACATATCTCGCGGCCAATGCTTACAACGTCCCCATTGTCCACTTGTCTCCGCAACTGTGTGTGACGGTTTTACCAATGAGATCGCAGGTGCCATTGAATCCTAACCTAATATGCATGGCCCTCGTTGGAAACAACCACTGGATTGTGGTAATCTTCGACACTTTACTGTTTTTACACTAATGATGTTACAGTCCTAAACTTGGTTAATGTCATTGTTAGGTGAATTTGGATGGGGAGGCACCGTTACCTCCCATCATTGAAGGGTGGTTTGGGCAAAGACGTGATTGTGCATCCGGTTGGTCCGAAATTTACAAGCACCGAATCA
Source organism: Scutellaria baicalensis (assembly GCA_005771605.1). Taxonomy (NCBI): domain Eukaryota; kingdom Viridiplantae; phylum Streptophyta; class Magnoliopsida; order Lamiales; family Lamiaceae; genus Scutellaria; species Scutellaria baicalensis. Next base: position 16,048,632 of record CM016727.1, read on the forward strand.
TGAAGTATGCATCGGACATTCGGAGTGGTAGCTCTTCGGCCGGGGTTAAGATCGTTAATTTGGATTGACGAATTGTAGATGCTTGGGGAGTTGTAAAATACTAGAACGTATCATTGTAAATTTTGTAAATTACTTTTACTACACTTCGTATATTTTGTAAATTAATGTAAAAATTGTCGAAACTTTATGGATTTGCATTTTTATTACTAGTACACTTGAGCAGGTGTGTTTGGTGGACATTTCATGATTTTCGTTTTTCAATTTGCACTTGTATTGCTACTGTTCGACCAGTTCTGGGCGATTTTAATTGGACAGATTCGGCCTAAACTGGTCGAGACCTCTTCACACGGTTCGACCAGTACAGGCCGAAGTTAATGAAGAAGAATCGGCCAGAATCGGCCGAGAGTTTGTTCAAGATTTCGGCCAGTTATGGTCGAAAATATTCTATCAATTTCAACCAGTACTGATCGAACAGAGGAGTGTCGAACATTTTCGGAAACGATCCGTTAAGATCGTTAAGTTTTACGTAAATAATCGAACGAGATAAGTGGTTGCAGATGTTTAAACTTGAATGCAGAATAATATTCGTCAATGTAAAGTCAAGTTTTACAGATGAACTATGAAATAAACGTCAAAATTTAAAGTCTATACTACTAAAGTTATCTGCGTCCTCGATGAGGTCTACGGGCAGATGCTCTTGCAGAGGACTCCGGGGGATCATCCTGTATGTTCAACGCCTGATACGCCCCAACAAAAGCGGGCCACACCACAGATATGTCCAAGTCGTCCTCGTGGCCATGGTATTGCTGATATACCGGAGTCATGATACCCATAGCATCCCGGATCATGTCCCACGGCTGGCGTCCTACATGCGTGGAGGTAGTCCCAATGGCAGTCGAAGAGTTAATCGGATTCTGGACAATAGGGTGGGAGAATTCTTTGTACCAAGTCAAGTAGTCTGCCACCATCTGCCAAGGAGGATGTGCGAGGTTGCCCCTGGCCCTTTGATCTAGAACGTGGTTGCGCCATTGACGAAAGTAGTTGCCCAACACGTCGTACGTGACCTTGTACTTCTGCCCAGTGTTTCCTCTCCGGACGACACTCGGCACGATGGGCCACTCAGGGATTGTCTGCACATATCCAAACTGACGGAGCACTCTGTCTGGATGATATGGCTCCACACAGTCGAAAGCACGAATACACCCTTGGTAGAAGGCGACGTCGTCACGAGGATATGCCCGCCTACAAGTGGAGTATGGCGTCAAGTTAACCTAGTCGAAAAATGAAATATTAGATGATGAAAATAAACCACAATACCCATAACAGTCATGTAAAATGAAAAAGTGGAACCTCGTGCATGGACATGTTGTCCAACTGCTCACGTAGGGCAGACACACGATCCATGGTGCCTCCAGAGCGTGATCTTTGGATCCACCTCACAGCAAATGGATCCCCCTCCTCGTATCGGACATTGTGAGTGGGACGTGTGAAGGGAAAGTACTCATAGATCCAGGCCTATATTGTAAATAAAAAGTCACAACTCAAAATCAGCATTTAACAAAGTAGGGAGAAATTGTGCTACAAAAAAAAGTGGAATTATATCAAGCTCACAAACCTCCAATAACGTCAGATAACCACAAATCTGACGCACACCACTACGAGACGCGAGGCCGAGCTGTCGATATAGATATGCAAGCGCAGCTGCTCCCCAAGCATACTGGTGAATGCGATCGACCCGCTCCAAGAGGCGTAAAATCTTTGTGTCCACACGAGTGCCACTCTTGTCGGAGAAGATTGTGCATCCAAGCACAAACCACAAGTACGCCCGCACGCCACATTCCCGTATCTCCTCGTCATCAGTATAGGCGGCCTGGCTGAATCGTGATCTCAACCACTCAAGTTTTACAGAAGACCCAGCTTGCCCGAAGATGGCCTCCTGTGCCTCAGTGTAGGGGATGCCCAATAACCTAGAGACCATACGGCTTGGTCTCTCAACTGGACCGCGACTTTCCTCGACGGCCACTGTCCTCCCACTGACTGGCAACCCCGTCAAACAAAGAACGTCGTCCAACGTAATCGTCATCTCTCCCCACGGCATGTGAAATGTGTTGGTCTCAGGTTGCCAACGCTCAACAAAAGCACAAATCAAATTTTTGTTTGGAGTTTTGTATGAAATGTACCTCAAGTCGGCAATCTTCGTCGACTCAAGCACGCTCATAAACTGAGGAGTGGGCCGTGGGTCGAGGGACCAAGTGGCCATTTTCGCTGTATGACACCAGCATTTAAGGATCGGTCTTTCAATCCCGTCCCAAATCCCATACGACACATGAGTCTTAAAACTCGGGATGAGACGGGGATCAACTGGACCACCGGGACAAGGCCCGGTCAACATATCATCATCTTCAGCTTCCTCATCGTCTTGTGGCTCTTCACCTTCCACCAGATCGTTTTGCGGGTCAACATCAGGCTGAAATTGAGGCTCAGGTTCAGCCTCAAATTGAGGTTCAGTTTCAGGCTGAAATTGAGGCTCATCGACGTACTCAGAATCACCGCCAACATTCCACTCAAGCGTCGGAACCATAAGCTCAGGAAGGTGAGTGGGCGCCTCCTCCTCCTGAAAAGCTCGACGCCTTCTATTAGAGGCGGTTGGTCTCACTCTCGTGTAAGTTTGGTCTGCAATATTCATCATAAGAATAAAAATTAAGAATGTACGAACAGTTGTTAAATATCAAAAAAATAAACAAACGCTAGGAAGCTTCGACCAGTAGTGGTCGTGCGTCTTCAGGCTAATTCGACCAGTATTGGTCGCACCTATCTCATGGAATTCGACCAGTTGTGGTCGTTGGTATTGAACAAGCTTCGACCAATACTGGTCGATTCTGCTTGAGAGGTTTCGACCAGTTCTGGTCGAATGGCTTCAGTGAATTTCGAAAAACCAGGGTCGAAGATAGATCGATTTCAATGTCCATTTTCACGCAATTTTCAACACAACACAGAATTTTTTGCAATGCTTTTACCCTAATCTATATGCAATTCAACTCATAAACTCATCTACACTTCAAGATAACAAGAACTTAAACTTATAAAACAAAAACTAAGAATCGAAAGAAACTCACGACAATCACCCGGAGGTCTATGCGTCCTATCCATGCTTCGATTCAAAGTTGTTCTTCGAAGTTGAACGATGAGAATTGGTTGAAAATCGATGAATTTCGCCCCTTGTTCTTCGAATGGTAATGGTGAAATTCGATCGATGGAGAGAGAGAGAGAGTTAGAGAGAGAGATGGGTTTGGGTGGGGTGTGTATTTTATTGGGGTGTGTTTAGTATAATATATGTATTTGATATATTTTTTTGTTAAGGGGTAAAATGGTAAAGTAAAGGGGTGTGTTTAGAAATATTTTAAGTTATATGTATTTAATTGTGGGTGTGTTTAGTAATTGGGGTGTGTTTAGAAAATCATGGGGTGTGTATAGAATTGGCCAAAATTATTAGTTCACATAATTCTGACATTTTTCAAATATAGTTTCATAATATAGAGAAATCGTTCAATTTTGATTATGTTTTCGTCAGATAAAAACTCTCATTACCTCCACTTTAGAGCTGATCAAATTTTGATTTTTCTTAATCCATAATCGAAATGCACAAAATATGTCTCAAGACATTTCTCTTTCCATGTTCTTTCAAAACTCATTTCGTCTTTTTAAGAAAAGCTGTTCGAATCATACTAGATTTCACAAAAATGAAATTTGTAAAAGTCCATGTCTTGATGCCCAACATTGTGCTAAAAATTCTCATGACTAGTCTAGGATACTTTGAACTCAAATTCAGGACTTTCTAAGACTTGAGGTTCTCTTCTCATGGGATTTACACATGTAAAATTATTAGTCTATTTGCCATTTTAGTTTTAAATCTAGATTTTCTTTAATTATTGAACCAATAATAGAATTACACCTCACGCCATGTTATTAAGTGTTGTTGGAAACCCACAAATTTAATGTCATGTGCAAAACTTTTCTCGATAAAAATAAGATAAAAAATCGAGCAATTTCTTAAACTATGGAACTAAATCGAAAAAAAAAAAAAATCATTGTGGAACTATTATAAAAAGGAGTGACTATTTTCAATGGGTGCATTGTGCATTCTGAGTCGGTCCGGAATGATCCGGATCCACACGCCCTTTTTTTCTCACTCCAAGGTATGATCTTTATGTTGTATTTGTGTGACTTTTATATTTTTTTCACTTCAAAGGTGTGATCTTTATATTGTATTTGTGTGAGATTTATATTATATAAGTGTAAACTTTATGTACAAATGTAAACAATGTAAAGTGAAAAACATAATGTTTGAGCAATCAGAAACATTCTAATTAGATCTTGAAACAGAAGATTCAAAAATGCAATAATGGACAGATAAATTTGAAGAAAACAAGTCAACAAAATCTCTCTTTTGTCTAAGAAATAGTAATCAAACTTAATCAAAACAAATTAGACAATTCAACAAAATAAAAATTGGCCCAACCAATCATTATAAGACCAAGTGTATGATGTTCATATGAAAGTTTCGAATTACGAATTGTATCATAGTTAATTGAAAACCTAACATTAACAATAAAAAATGAATATTAAGTTAGATATTTTTATCACTTTCGAGCTTCTCTAAACTTGGGTTTTTTAAAAATAAATATTATGTTAGAAAAGAAAAGTTAGTAATTTTACCGTGAAATAGGATGACTTTAGGAATTTAGGTGAAGTCGCAATGTGTGTAGGTAACAATAATGTCGCCTATAGGAGAGGCGACACATTTTAAATTTGGCACAAATCGTCTATAGTCGTTCAACATGCTTTATTAAAAAAATAGAATGTTGTCTATATAATAGGCTATGAAAGTGATTATAATTATTTAAAATTTCGTCTTTGTAAAGTTTGAATCTCAATCAAGAGCAGCAATCAAACTACTTCCAATTCCCAGAAAATCAGCTCAAGAACTTGCTTGCATGAACACATGCAATGACGAATCGAAAACGAAGAAAACGAACGCAAAACACACAATATTTTACGTGGTTCGGCAGATTAAATCGTACCTACATCCACGGCGAAGAGATCACAAGCTTTATCACTCAGAAACAACGTACAATTACAGAGAATTGAACTCACACGCAAATTAGGGTTTTCTACTCAAGAACACGAACCCTAATTCTAACTGAACTCTCTTAAGCGTAAGAATTAAATCACGATACTACAACTGAACATAGCTGACACTATATATAGAAGAAGCCCTCAACCAATTTCAGCAACCGATCACTGGATAAGCTCTAATTTCTGTTTCAATTCTTGGAGCTGCGCCAGAAACCCTAACAGAAAAAACCACCCTGGACCGCTGAATCTTGACGAGGCCGGTTCAGCCGGTTTTAGCCCGGTTCTTCACATCCCGAACCCGGTTCTGTAATCTTCGATTTATTTCTGAATAAAACCCTTACAAAATCTCCACCTTTAGTCAGAAATTGTACCTGCAAGACACAACAGCAAACAACAACACTTCTACAAGCGTTGTCTATTAGTTAATCTTAAAAACAGACACTTACCATTGCTGAACTCTTACCAAGTTCATGCAATGATTAAATTTAGACCAAGGCACAATTTTAGTGAGCATATCAGCAGCATTCTCCTCAGTGTCTACCTTCTTAGCTTCTATCACACCTTTATCCACCATATCTCTCACAAAATGCAACCTAACATCTATATGTTTGGACCTTTCATGGAAGACTTGGTGTTTAATAAGATGCAGAGCACTTTGGTTGTCACAAAGGATGTCTACTTTGGTCTGATTCACTCCCATTTCCTCTAGAATGCCTCTGATCCAAACTGATTCCTTCACAGCTTCTGTCATAGCTATGTAATCTGCCTCAGTGGTAGATAGAGCTACCACTTGCTGCTGAATTGATTTCCAAGCTATTGCTGTACCATACATGGTGAAGATATAACCTGTGAGGCTTTTCCTTGTGTCCTTATTACCTACAAAGTCTGAGTCAACATAGCCTTTAACTGGTTCTATCCACTTCTCAATCTGCTTCTGAAAAGATAGGCCATACTCTCTTGTTCCAACCACATATCTAAGGATCCATTTTACAGCTTCCCAGTGACTCTTACCAGGATCAGCCATGTACCTGCTCACAACACTCATTGCAAATGCCAAATCAGGTCTGCTACACACCATTGAATACATGAGGCTTCCCACAGCACTTGCATAAGGAATCCTTTCCATGTGTATGATCTCTTCTTTAGTGCTAGGCTTCTAATCTGCAGACAATTGGAATTGAGTGCTGAGAGATGTTTTTACTTCCTTTGCTAGATGTATGTTGAACCTCCTCAAAACCTTGCTCATATAATATGCCTGAGTTAGGAACAACTTTCCTGCTACTCTATCTCTCTTAATATCCATTCCAAGAATTCTCCTTGCTTCCCCTAGGTCCTTCATGTCATAGTTGGCTCTGAGTTTCTCTTTCAGAGCTTCAATCCTAAGCATATCTTTACTTGCAATTAACATATCATCCACATATAGTAGGAGATATGTATGAACTAACTTTCCTTCCTTTTCCAAGTAGACACAGTCATCATAACTACACCTGCTCAGTCCTATGCTCAGCATGTACTTATTGAAATGCCTATACCACTGCCTTGGACTTTGCTTAAGTCCATATAGGAACCTTTGTAGTAGACAGACTTTGTCTTCCTCTCCTTGTCTTATGAAGCCCTCTGGTTGATTCATATAGAGAGTTTCATCAAGGTTGCCATGTAAAAATGCTGTTTTAACATCCATCTGCTGTAGCTCCATATTGAACTGAGTTACCAAAGCTAGAAGAATTCTAATGGATGAGTGCTTCACAACTGGAGAGAACACTTCATTGTAGTCAATTCCCTCTCTTTGTGTGTATCCTTTTGCCACCAATCTTGCCTTATACCTGATCTTTTCTGAGTTGTGCACCTCTAATTTCCTTTTGAAAATCCATTTACACCCTATGACCTTCTGCCCCTTTGGCTTTGTTACAAGAGTCCAAGTCTTATTCTTTTCCAAAGAATTTATTTCCTCTTGCATAGCTTCCTGCCATTTCTTGCTTTCCTTTGACCTCATAGCATTTCTATAGTTATCAGGTTCTTCTGATTCCAGGTCTTCTGCTACTGTCAATGCATATGAAATGATATCAGCTTGTCCAAATCTAGTAGGGGGGTGGACTTGTCTCCTTTGTCTATCTCTGGCTAATCTGTAATTCCTGAGATTCTCCCCTTGAGTTCCTTCATTATCAGATCCTAGTTCAGATCCCTCTGGATGTTGTTCATCTTCTCCATGATCAGACTCCACCTCAGCTTGAGTGCTCTCATTTTCTGCAGGCTCCACCTCAGTTTGTTCCACTTCAGCTTCAAGTGTTTCCCTGTCTTGATCACTTGAGTCATCACTATTTGATCTATATCCCATGGTAGACTCTCTGAACACTACATCCCTACTTATCAAACACTTTTGATGTCCTTCTTCTAGACACCACAACTTGTATCCCTTAACTCCAGGAGGGTAGCCTATAAAGATGCACCTCAAGGCCCTTGGATCTAACTTGTCTTGTTTGATGTTAGCATATGCTAGGCATCCAAATGTTCTCAAATGTGAGTAGCTGGGTATCTTACCATACCAAACTTCATCTGGAACTTTGAATTCAATGGCTGAAGAAGGTGATTTATTGATCACATATGCTGCTGTGGTGACTGCCTCACCCCAAAATCCTTTTGGTAGCCTTGCACTAATCAGCATGCATCTAACCCGTTCAAGGAGTGTCCTATTCATCCTCTCAACCACTCCATTTTGCTGTGGATTGGCTGCAACGGTTCTATGCCTAGTGATCCCACTTTATCTACAAAAATTCTGGAATTCCTCATTCACATACTTCAAGCCATTATCAGTCCTAAGGTGCTTCACTTTCCTACCAGTTTTGTTTTCTTCCAAAGTTAACCAATCTTTGAACCTAGTGAAAGCTTCATTCTTGTGTTTCATGGTGAACACCCATACCTTCCTTGAAAAATCATCAATTATAGACATAAAATATCTAGCTCCACCATGAGTTGGTGCTCTAGATGGACCCCAGGCATCCGAATGAATATAATCCATACATGCAAGTGTAGAGTGTGTGCCTTTACTGAAACTATTTTTCTTAGACTTACCAAGAATGCATTGATCACAAGGCTGTAAGTTAGAGATTGATTTGTTACCTAGTAGTCTTCTCTTTGACAGTTCCTTGAGGCCTTTTTCTCCAATGTGGGCTAGCCTCCTATGCCAAGTAGAAGTATCTTCATTGTTCATGGTTAGATTCAGGAGTGTTGTGGCTGTTTCTCCTTCAAGAGTGTAGAGCCCGTTTACCTTCCTTCCTTTCATGATCACTTTGTCATCCTTTGTAATTAGAATCTCCCCTCTTTGAGTCTTAAACTCACACCCTGCAGTGGTTAGGCAACCAAGAGAAATCAAGTTCCTTTTGAGATCAGGGATATACCTTACATTTGACTAGTGTTTGATGGTTCCATCATGAAGTTTTAAGGAGATAATTCCTATATATCCCTTCAACTCTGCAGGAGTGATCATTTCCCAGCAGCACCATTCCTCCATCTTGAAGCTTTAAGTTCTGAAATCAGGCCTTTGTTGGGCACATATGGAATGTACAGCCTGAATCAAGAATCCACTCCTTGAGTTCCTTTCCAGTACTCACACATAGCATGCTGGCACTCTCATATCCTTGATCTGCCACAACTGCTTCTTGCTTGGTGTTGTTAGCTTTTGCATTCTTCCTATCTGGGCAATCTTTCTTGAAATGTCCAGCCTTGTGGCAGTGATAGCATCTCTTGTTTTCCTTATCTTCTACGGCTATTGCATCTAGAGATTCAGATTTTCCTCACTTTTTCTTCTTTTGGCCTTGAAATTTCTTTTGATTCTTGCCCTTTACAACTAAGCCTTCTCCCAGATTTTGCCCCTTTGATTCATTTGAAGTAGATTAACCTAAAATCTTAGATTTTATAGCTATCATTACCTCCTCTAGAGTTAGGGGAATCGTCCTTCCATACACCAAAGTATCCTTGAAACTTTCAAAAGATTTTGGTAGGGAATTCAGGAGCATCAAAGCCTTATCTTCATCAGGGATCTTCTCTCCAATGCTCTCAAGATCATCTATGATCTTTGAGAAGTCCTCCAGTCGATCAGTCAGTTTCCTCTCTTCAGTGATTCGAAACGCGAACAACTTGTTCTTCAAGAAGAGGCGATTTGCAAGGCTCCTGGTCAAATAGATGGATTCTAACTTCTTCCATACCTGCAAAGCGGTATCTTCTTTGAACACGTCGCGCAGAACCTTGTCGTTTAGGCACAGCAAGATGGCACTATGTGCCTTCATGTCGATCTCTTTCCACTTTGCCACATCCTCTGAAGTAGATGGCAGATCACCTGGTTCGATCAATGCGGTGTGCAAGCCATTCTGAATCAAGAGTGCTTTCATCTTCACCCGCCACATATTGAAGTCAGTCTTGCCTGAGAACTTTTCGATGTCGATCTTCATTGAGCCCATTGATTGCCGGAGTTGTCCCTTCCCACAGACGGTGCCAATTGTAAAGTTTGAATCTCAATCAAGAGCAGCAATCAAACTACTTCCAATTCCCAGAAAATCAGCTCAAGAACTTGCTTGCATGAACACATGCAATGACGAATCGAAAACGAAGAAAACGAACACAAAACACACAAGATTTTACGTGGTTCGGCCGATTAAATCGTACCTACATCCACGGCGAAGAGATCGCAAGCTTTATCACTCAGAAACAATGTACAATTATAGAGAATTGAACTCACACGCAAATTAGGGTTTTCTACTCAAGAACACGAACCCTAATTCTAACTGCACTCTCTTAAGCGTAAGAATTAAATCACGATACTACAATTGAACATAGCTGACACTATATATAGAAGAAGCCCTCAACCAATTTCAGCAACCGATCACTGGATAAGCTCGAATTTCTGTTTCAATTCTTGGAGCTGCGCTAGAAACCCTAACAGAAAAAACCACCCTGGACCGCTGAATCTTGACGAGGCCGGTTCAGCCGGTTTTAGCCCGGTTCTTCACATCCCGAACCCGGTTCTGTAATCTTTGATTTATTTCTGAATAAAACCCTTACAATCTTTATGACTAACTATAACTAATTAATACAAACTACATAAATTAATTGTGAAGTTGTAGACACACTACAATCATGATATATATACACACACCCACACACAAACAAACTATAAAATTATTAAGAAAAAACATTCATTTACAAAAAATGGGGTTGAAATCATTGATGGAATATAAACTCGATCCAACACTGTAACGTAAAGATAAAATAAACATATGAAACTACATTTATAATATCTATACTAATAATAATGAAAAGTCTTACAAATAGATAGATATTTCATTAAAGGTATAATAAATTAGTAATAATGAGTAGTTGTTTCTGTTTGTTTCTTCAGCCTCATTTGCATCAGGCTCACTATCTGATGCATGCATATTGCGGCTCATTATTCGTTGGAGTAATATTTAAACTAAAGGTTGGATGATGAGATGATGGTGTATAGTTTGAATATCTACTAGTATGAGGAAAAGTACTTCCAAATGAAGAAAATGGTTCGGGAGACATGTTGAAATATTGTGAGGGATCAATTCCATAAGTGGACTACTGGTTAGCTGAAAATGGTAAGTCACTCGGCATGGGAAAAACTCAATTTTGATCCCGTTAAATGGCCACTGTCCAATTTCAGTCCACTTAAATTCCATTAATCAAATGTAGTCCCACTAAGTCACCATGTGTCCAATTTGAGGCCATTTTCCACCGGAAGTGGCATATTCCGTCGAATCTCGTCTCACTCGCCCCCATTCTGGTTGGAATGCGCTGACATGTTATTTCTTGCCTATATGACATGATTTTCTCAATTAAAAAATATAATTAATGCCACATCAGCAAAAACACTAATTAAAATAAATCAAAACCAGAATTATGAAATCAAAAAATGAGAAAAATCAACAAATCATTAAATAAAATCAAATAAATCAAAAAATTCCTAAAATCTCAAAACCTTAAACTCGTCGTTTCCTCCTCCATTCCTCCGCCCCGTCGCCGCACTTCTTCGCCGCCGAAAGACCCCATCAGTTCTGCACTTCATCGGAAAACCCTGGACCCAAAAAGCCCAATCCCAAATTGGTAAACTTCTCCCTCCCTTCCGACTCCGACTCCGAAACTCCGACGAAGCAAGTCGACAAGTCGAAGCTCCCACCGCCCTACAATCCCTTCAACAACAAGCCCATGGTCGAAGAGCCCGAGGACCCCAAGAATCTGCAAGAGGTGTTTGCTAAAATACGCGAGGACGGGCTAATGAACAGTGCAACCAAGATGTTCGACGGATTGTCCCAAGACTGGCTGACCCACGAGGCTCTGGAACTCTTCTCGCAGATCAAGGACAAAGGGGGCATGCCGGAGGTGATAGCGCACACGGCGGTGATGGAGGCCTACGTGAACGCGGGGCGGGCGAAAGATGCGCACAAGGTGTTTGTGAGAATGCTGACAAGTAGGGTGCTTCCAAACGCCTACACTTACAGGGTGGTGATCAGGGGATTGGAAATGATTCCCTGTTAGAGCAGTAGTTCAACGCCATTGATGATTAATTGATGATGATGAGTTTTCTGATTTGGGGCAATTTTAGGAAAATAGGGTTTTCTGATTTTAATTAATTAATTATTTATTTTTTCAAATTTTTGATTTCATAATTATGTTTTTGATTTATTTTAATTATTGCTCGTGGCATTAACTCCCATTTTTTTTAATTGAGAAAGGCTTGCCACATGGGCAGGAAATGCCACATTAGCGCATTCCGACCAGAATGGGGGCGAGTGAGACACACTCGCCGGAGATTCGACGGAATATGCCACTTCCGGTGGAAAATGACCTCAAATTGGACACATGACGACTTAGTGGGACTACATTTGATTAATGAAATTTAAGTGGACTGAAATTGGATAGTGACCTTTTAAGGGGACCAAAATTGAGTTTTTCGCCACTCGGCATTGTCCTAACTCCAAAAGAGTAGCATATGATTGACCATTATTAAAAGAACTATGACAAGGAATGTCATGATTATGATCCTATTGGCATGTTACTTGTGGAATATTATAATTAGATTAATGCATATTCATATGATGATATAAGGTAAATGATGATGACGATGGACCTCTTTGAGGCATAAATGGATAAAATGTACTATACCTCTCTAGGTATGAAATATCTATGTGATGATGTTTCACATGACGATGTACCACATGTTGATGTATTATATATGTCTTCTTCCAAATTGATCTCCACCAGATGACATTTGTTGTAGTCCTGAATCATGTTGTGGCTGGAGATAATGGAAAGATGGACCACAATCAATAAAATGGGGCTTGGCCTGCTGATATATATTCCTCAAAAGATCTTCTCGTAGACTCTTTAAGATATTGTTGATCATCAACGACTAGTTGATGCATGCTCTACACCACCCTTTCCTAAAATTATGTTTCAATACATAATACATAAATATCATATATAAAAATTATTTATATAAATAAGTATCAAAATTTAATTATATATAGATAAATAGTTACGTACCAAAATTTCTAACGACGCACTAGCTATTGGTTGGTATCCCTTCTCCACACCTAACACAGGAGTTAATAGACGTCTTGTAATGGCTTGATACCATCCTATATAGGGTTATAAAAAAATCGAATCTTTTTGATTCAATTCGGTATTCAAATTCGAATATAGTGATTCGAATTCGAAAAATATAAATAAGAATCCGAATAAGAATACCTTTTTATATTCGTATATTATCCGAATACGAATAAGAATATGTCGGTATTCGATTCAAGTATTCGCGAATATATTCGAATAATTATATATATAATATATATATATATATATAGATAGATATATGTGTGTAAGTTCTTTATATTATATATATATATATATATATATACTCATAAATGGAATTTCACATATTTATAAGTAATGCCTAAGTATTAGTATTTATATAATTACAGTGAAATAATTCCTATAAAAATTGTGTAAAAGTGATAATAATTCCTAAGTATCTAAAAGTTGAAACCCTATCTCTCTCATCTCTCATTCAAGTACTATTTTATTGTTTATTTAAGTACTAATGTAGGCATATTAATTTGAGAAAAAAAATATTTGATTTTTTTTTTTGAAATTTTAAGTTTAAAACTTTCGAATACGAATATTCGAATATGTTAAACGAATCGAATAAGAATTGCATTTGTTATTCGAATAATAAATGAATGCGAATACGAATATTCGAATAGTTAAACAAATACGAATAGAATATCATGGTATTCGATTCGATTCGTTTACAACCCTAATCCTATATATGCAACATCCACATCATCTTCAGTTTGATCAATGAAATGGTATGAAACAATAACCCAGTTTCTATTACTCGTGCATATCTTGAATCATGTCGGAGTAGTTTAGAACTCCTAAATCATTAGAAGACTTCTAATCATATTAGAATTAGATTGGATGTAAGATTGGTTGAGATAAGGAGAGTGAAATAATGAAAAAAGTTGTTGAGAAATATTAGGAAACCACGTCTGTTTAGGAAGAGAAGAGAAATCAAGATTATATATAAATATTGGGTAAAATCTAGAGAGAGAGAGACCAGAAGAAAACAAAGAGAAAAGAAACGCAACCAAAAAGTTTCCACCCTAGTGTAGTTCACAAAAACTTATATGAGACGGTCTCACGGATAGTTTTCGTGAGACGGATCCTTATTACCCATGAATTGAACCCATATCCACAAATTTTCATATGAATTGCTAAGTGTGGGTTATGGGTTGATCCGTCTCACGAAAAAAAATCCGTGAGACTGTCTCACACAAGACTTACTCAATGTAGTTTGAGTTCAATATCTAGAGAGTCTGAATTCAATATCTCGCTAAGGTAATTTACGTATTTTAATAGATGATTAGATCCACCACAAGTTTCTGCAAAGGATTAAAGTCATGTATTTTATTGATACAATTTAGTATGACAGTATAAATTTAGCTGGACTATCATAATATGCCATTTATATTAGTTGAATATGTATAATTTTTGCTGAAATTCTTTTTTTTTTTTCCAAGTTAAAATATATAAAAGTCAGCACAATTTTTAACACCCCGTTTTAAAATCCTGTTTAGACGCTACTTACATTAGAAATTGTCCCTTTCAATAATAATAAAGATAAATTGTCCCTTTCAATAATAATAAAGATAAATAAATTCAGGAATAACTGTGAAATAGTATTCCATGAAACAAAGTTTTGAAATACGAACTTTGGAAAGATGCAGCGGAAAAGATTTTCTTGAAATTTTTTTCTTTCCAAACACACTTTTAAAATCATCAAAAGAGTGACGGAAACAAACATTTACATAAATACACATATTGAAATGTATAAAATAGATCTCTTTATTAAAATCTTCTACGACCTTGATAATATCGGCTACCGGCATTCACCGCTCGCACGTCATGTCCTGGATACTTTAAACTGAAAACATTTTTACACATAGGGGTGAGTGCCAAAAGAACACTCAATGGGGTTCATTTGTACGGTGGATGGGATACATATAGTACACGTAGTCATATCATGAAAACAAATCACATTGTGGACTCCCGAGTAGTCCCTTGCAAACCGTCTTGGACAGACATCCGAAGAAAATCTATTCGGGCCCCAAGCAGACCCTACGGGTTTTTACACCCCGGTTGCTGGGTTTCCGAAAAATACCCCTGTTGCTGGGTTTCCGGAGAATGCCCCTATCGATGGGTTTCCGAAGAATACCCTACTTTGCGTAGAAAGCGCATGCACAGTTACGTTTCACATAATGGTTCTCACATAACACATAGTACACATTAATCACGTTCACGTAAGTTCATATAATTCACGACAAATTCAAATAGATAAAACAAATAATTTGCCATGTAACGATTTCTAAAGAAACCTCTCTTCTACGGGTATTATCCCAACCTTTCTTCATTTAAAACCAATCGCATTTGTATTCCTTGAAAACATAAATCCTTGAAAATACATATTTTACTCGAAAATCAATCATATAATAATGACGTTCAACTTGAAATCGACTCCACATGAATATTGAATTTAAAGTCATATAATGCATAAAGTTTTATATAATGATTTGTACAAATAGAAACACGTTTATTTGATAAGATTTTACCCCACCTTGGATAATAGCGTTTATCGGTGCTCTATTTCTTATATCCTCTTTAATCCTGGTCCTCATTCGTACTCCCTATAAAGTATAAAAGTTCTGGTTAAAGATTGTCTATTCTAGGATTAAGGTTTATTTGAAAACTAAGGTTTTCCTTGCTTAACGGTAGTTCGTCACACTTTTTGTATCATTTTGGAAGTCATTCTAGCATTTACTAGCGTTATAGGATATAATACACATAAAATATAAGTGTTTGGGGTCATAATATAATATTCAACAAGTATAGGGTTCATTTTATAATTATATCAAAGTTCTGGGGGTCAATCTGCAAATTAACAAAATTGCAGGGGCTGGAATGAGATTAGGCAAAAATATAGGGACTGAATATTAAATAAGCAAAATTGCACAAAGGCCCAAAATTTAACCAAATTTTCACGTGCAGCCCCTGCCCCCTCCATTTCAGCCACCATCGCTTCCGCTGCTGCCGGCGACGGACGCCTGCAGCCCTCCTCTCACCAGCACCACACGGCGCCGCCCGGCGCGGCACCGCCTCCCCCTTTCTTTCCCAGCCTAGTCGCCACCCACACACACACAACTCCCAACCCCTCCACGCACACACTCCATTTCTGCAGCACGGTGCCGCCACCTTTGGCGGCGCTCCTCTCGTTCTCCCCTATTTCACAGTCGCACACACACCCATATATAATACAAACACACAACACAATCACTGTACAACAGCGCCGCTTACGGTGTCGCCTTTTCACCTGCACACTACTGTTGCGTCGCCGTGGCAGCGGCGCAGCAACTCACCCACACACAGCGGTGATCAACAGGCAGAAAGAGAGAGAGAGAGAGAGAGAGAGAGAGAGAGAGAGAGAGAGAGATCGAGGGTTTTGGAAGTTGGGATAGCCTTTCTCGTGGCCAATAAGCGGCGGCGGTGGTTGGGTGGATTTCTGGGAGAGAGATCGAGAAGGGAGAGAGTGAGAGATGATAAGGAAGGATCCTTTTCTCCATTCCAAGTTCCAGCGAAGCGAGAGAGAAGAGGTGAGGATGAGACGTGGAGAGAGATGAAGATAAGGCAGTGGGTGAGTTGTCACTCATAGAAATGATGAGGTGGCAAAAGGGTGATGACTCATCCATTCTCCACCTAGAAATGAATCGTGTTTTGATCTACGAGTCGAATCGAGAAAAATATTTTTCTTATCGAGACTTAATTAGACCATTGAGTTAGATTATTTAGGATATTTATTATTTGGATTGAGACTTTATTTTGTGTACGGTTTATGGACAATTGAGTCCTCGTATAAAAATTATCTATCGAGTCCAACCTCATTAATTAAAATTGAGTTGAACCAATTAACACTATATATATATATATATATATAATTTACTTATGATAAGAATTATTCGATGTCTTGGATTATTATTAACGATTTATTTTATCTCATTCGTCAACTTAAAATAGTCGTAATTAATAATTAACTTTAGATTATCATAATAGTGTATTGAAATATTTTGTGCGTAACCCCATTGTCAAAAATTGATTTTCCGACTCAAATCTAAATATCTAAATTACCATAAGATGAATCGAAATTTAATTTCTTGACTTAAATTATTATATTTCTTATGAATTCTAATTGTAGATTAATTTCATTTGGAGTGTTACACTATTTCACACAAATGTTATACATATATAGTATAAAGTCATAAAAATACAACATGAAAGTTTTAAACTAAAGCCAAAAAAAAAAAAAAAAACGAGCATGGATCATAGTCAAGCCGCACCCATTCCTGTTGCACACGAGATCAACTCTTATTATTTTTGTTGGAAAATGAAGTATATCCATCAAACAACCAATAATATATATATGAAACAATCACATATAAATCATTGACATATTTAAAATAATGTTGAATCATGGAATGATTATGATCATACTAGAATATGAAATAAACGCGTGATTTGCTTGCAGATTGGTGGAGACTATTAAATAAAAAATTCTAACATGGATTATAAAAACGGGTAGACAAGATTGAGAGGAGAATTCTCCCCAAATTCTTAGAATCCTAACTCCACCCTTGAAGAGAAGAAAAAAAAGAAATTAGTAGAAAATTTTACCTTGTCGTTCTCTACAACAACCCTGAAACCAAAACCCTTTTCTACATCTACCAATCCAAACGACAAATTATTCAAAATTAGTGAGAAAAGGTAGAAGAAGAAGCCCAAAACCTGAAGATGGTGAAGAAATGCAATCGAAAACTGACTAATTTCCCACCACTCTAATATATTAAGTCGACTTTTTCGTTTTTGTTGTGCACTTTTGTTCTATTGACATGTGAATAATGAAAAGTGGTAGATTCATACTCGATTTCTGGAAATGTGGTCCACTTTTTTTTTTTTTTTTGTTTTCTAATGGTTGTTGAACCTTTAAATATGAATTTATTAAACTACTCTAGACATGTGGTGTAGGTTGTAGTTCGTTGTATTGTCTTAGTGGGTGTGGGTGTGGGTGTGGGTGTGGGTAGGGGAGTAACTTAGTTTGTGATCCATAATTGAGAGTATTTAATTGTATTTTTTGTTATTTAGGTTTTGTTAATTGATTTTCATGTTTGCCTTTTCAATTGATATAGTTATATTCAATTGTTTATTGTATGTTTATTTGTTAATCTATTTATGTTTGTTTATCGTGTAGGTGTGTAGAGTGGGGGTTTATTTAGTGTTGTCCATTGTTGTGTTATTTAATTGCATTAATGTATACTTAGAGTTTGTTAATTAAATCTTGTTCTTTATATTGTCTCACGGATAAGGGGAACCAATTTAATGCACTTGTCATTCATTGTGGAGATGATTTTGTAACTTATCCTTTAGAGGAATATTGGTGAGAGGTTTATAAACTATGACTATGTTGAAGCTGAGTCTATTACTCTAGAAGATTTTTGCAAAGATGAGCAAAAGTAGAGTTAGGTGAATGGAATATGAGGTTCTTTTTCATACATAATTAATGAGTTTATATTTTTGCATAATGGTGCTTTGTTTAGAAAATGTGCATTAGAATATATAGTTTTTAAATTGTTCCATGTGTATGCTCAAAAACTTGAGAGAATTGATAATGATAGGGTAAATGAGAGTATTTATAACAACTTTATTTAGTTAATGATCCATGAAAAATTAATGATATCATGTTGAAGAATTTATGGAAGAACTAAATTTTGATGATGACATTATTAATGATGCTGGTTATAACATGAATATGAAAATAAACTAAATGAGGATAGTGTAAGAGGGGCAGGAACTGAAACCAATGGTGTACGTGGAGCAGGAATTATGATGGTTTAGTGGGGGGGAGAAGTTGATCAAGATGATTTAGACGGGGCAGAGGGTGAGTGTGATTCTTCTGATGATGATTGTTGGGAATGGTGTTAACTTTGATGAGTATAACGACTCCGATGGTGAAGATAGACAACCTAGTTTCCCTGTTTCAACTCTAAATGTGTTTATGATCTTGAGTTTTCTGTTGGGTTAGCTTTTAGTAGGGAAGATTTTAAAAGACATGTTAATTAATATGCTATGAATAATACACATAGATAAATAACATTTTCTAAGAGTGATCCCAATAGATGTTATGCAAGATGTGTATAGGGTTAGACTGTGTAATGATAAACACACTTATCCAACATCTAGGAATTTGAGAAGACCCCAACTATCCACACCCACCCATTACTTAACACACCCCATTTAAATAAATGTAATTAAATGATATAGTCGAAGATAACTATTCCTTTACTATCGAATTTATAAAATATAAAATGAAATGAAATATACATTCCAAATACATGCACCTAATTTCATTTCTAAACACACCCCATTTGATACACATTATACATACAACACGTCTTCTTCTTCCTCACTATATTCTTCTTCCTCATTATATTATTCATTTTACCTCCATTAATATCTTCAAAAATAACTAAAAAAAAAAATCATCTCTTGGATCAAAAACAGATTATGGAGTAAGTAAGAGTACATGGATTGAGCAATGTAAATTCTAAAGTTTCCTTTTACCATTTCGTTTTTTGGTATAGTAATAAAAGAAATTTTTTGTATAAAAAATCGAGAGAATACGACCAAAAAGAACATGTAGAACACACTGAATTGTGTTCGACTAGTAAAGACCGAACACAAAGTGAAAAACTCGACCAATTGTGGCCGAACACATTGTGAAATGTTCGACCATTATTAGTCGAACATGTTGTGAAGAAGTCTGCCACTACTGGTTGAACATATTATGTAACTTCTGACCTCTAGCGATCAAATTCATAAGGGATGTGTCGACAAGTAGTGAATGAATAGAGTGTTTCATTTTATAGTTGTCAAACTTCGTAATTTTCTTTTGAAAAGTCTTTATCTTGTTGAACAGTAGTATATTTATATTTCTATCCATCTCAGAGTTTTATAGGAAAAAATAATTCAAATGAAACTTAGTTGAGTATTATTAATGAAACAGAAGAATTGAACGTAGGGGTGTGACCATACTTGAAAATAGGTGTTGAATCAAAAAACGTAGACGAATAATGTTGTTGAACTAGGTGTGATTGAAGTTGTTGTTGCTATATCTTTCATTAAGTTGATGTCATTGAAGTTGTTATTAAATATTTGACTTGGTGTAAATTTGAACGTAGGGATGTGTTTGATCGAAACATGTACTACTTTCATTAATTAGAGTTTCTACATTTTTTTCCATAAAAACACTAGCAACTTTTGCGTATAAATTGACTGTTCAACGTGTAATAGACGACACTTTATCAATCCCATTCAACCCAAAAGTTGTAGACTCTGTGAGGATATGTTCGACAAGTAGTGGTCAAACATTGTGTTTTTTTGTAGTTGATATTCTGATCAATCATATAGTTCATTTCTTATGGTATTTGTTGGTCCCAAATGGTATAAAGGTTGAAGGGGGGGGGGGGGGGTAAATGAATCTCTAATGATTTTTCGATTTTAACTCTACCTTAGCAAATCTGCAGCAAGTTATCGCTGCTTGCAGCAAATCTTCACTTAGTGTTCTGCTTGCAGCAATTGAACACTGCTGCAGCCTAACACTTCAGACATTAATGCACAACAGAATATAGTTCAGTAGAGTTTCAGCAAACAAAAATAACCTTTAAATACAAAGTTAGAAGGTTTATACAAGTTAAGCACATTTCATATAAAAGTCATGGATTGAATGCAGCAAAAAATATATATATATATATATATATATATATTAGAAGGTTTATACAGGTTAAGCACATTGCATATACAAGTCATGGATTGAATGCAGCCAAAAAAAATATATATATATATAAAGCAGTATATGCAGTAAAATAAAATACACAAAACTTTTATAGTTGTTCAAAGGTGGTGTAATCCTTCTACGTCTTCTCTTCTTCTTCACAAGGAAATCCACCAGACTATTTTGATTTACATTTACAGGATTTCTACCTAACAAAACCTTTCCATATGGAACTACCTACTATGATTCTTACCAGTGATTAAAAAGGCAAGCCTAGGCGAGAGGCGAGGTGAGGGGATTTGAGGTTTTCCGCCTCGATATGTCGAGGAGAAAAAAAGCAGCGCCTAATTCTGAAAAAAAAAATTGCTTTTTTTTTTATATTAAATAATGAGAGGGGGTCTTTTAACCCTAATTTCAGCAGCCCCTCTCTTAGAAAATCAGTAACCTTTCACACTTTCAACTCTCTTCTTCCCCTCCCCCCACCGGCGACGACCACCGATGACTGGTGACGGCGCGCGGCAGCAGCAGGTTTGTCTTGCTGAATTTTTTTTCCTTCTTTCAACTTTAAAATTTTATTTTAGTACAATAATTCAGAACTAATGTGCTTTAGTATATATCTAATTTTAAACACTTTAGACTTTTATTATTTAATAATCTGAAATTTATTATTTTATTGATAAGAATTAAGAAATTTATTATTTTTATGTAATTAAGTATTTTGCAATATATGTTTTTGTAGAGATGTCGAGTGAAAATGATAGTAGAAAAGACCTTGCATGAAAGTATGCCATAAGAGATGGTAGCACTATATGTGCAATTCTGTTCAAAAGTACTTAATGGAGGCGTATTTTGAGTGAAACAACATCTTGCTGGAGGCTATAGAAATGTTGTTGTATGTCCAAAATGTCCTCAACTTGTTAGACAAGAGATTCAAGAATATATGGCTAAGAAAAAGAGGCAAAAGAGCAACATAATAAGGTTATCGATATTGATGAGATGGTTGGTGATGAAGATTATGATATGGATATTGATATAGACTCACAACCACTACCAAGTACTTCGGATTCTTCTTGCCATTATCAAACAAGGGCAAGAGACCTATTATTAGGAAGTCCAGGAGAAAATGGGCCATTGATTGGTACTTCACTCATGATGTAGAAACAATTGTGGAAATGTGAAGAAAGACGAGGAAACAACCAAAGATTGATGAGAACAATCCCAGTAAAAAAGAGTTGACCAGACGAGTTTATCAAAAGATAACAAGATTCGTGTATGACACATACATTCCTTTGTCTGTTGTCCAAAATCCTAGTTTTGCACATATGATGCAACCTATATGAAATTATGGACCAGATTTGCCACCACCCTTGTATTATCAAATGAGTTCCTCTCCTTAAGGATGAGAAGTTGCATGTCCAGAACATAATGCGAGATCACATTGTAGTGAGAGAAACTAATGTGTGTACATTGATGTGTGATGGGTGGACGGATCGAAGGGAAAGAACTTTGATCAACTTCTTAGTCAATTGTACCTCGTGGTAGTCTCTTCATTGAGTTAATTGATTCATCATGCTATGCTAGGGATGCAATGAAGTTATTCGAGTTGCTTGATCAAAAGATTGAAGAGCTTGGAGAAGCAAGTGTTGTTCAGTGTGTTACAGATAGCGCTGCAGCTAATAAGTTGGCTTGAAAGTATTTGAAACAAAAGATGCCACATTTATTCTGGAATCCATGTGTTGTCCATTGTCTAGATTTGATGTTGGAGGATATTTTCAAGATACCTTATCTTAAGAGGACGTGAGAGAGAGCTATTCCGGTGCATGGATACATCTATAACCGACCAACTTTGTTGAATCTGATGAGGTACTTTACACAAAAGAATAAGCTACTCAAGCCTACCAAAACCCGCTTTGAAACGACCTTCTTGACACTACAAAACTTTCATCTTCAGAAGACAAACTTGCGGAAAATGTTTGTTTCTGTGATTGATCTAAAAGCAAATAAGGCAAAATAGGCATAAGGTAAAATGGTGGATGAAATTATGATGATGCCTTCATTTTGGAGTAATGTACATTTTGCTCTTCGATTTGCTTCTCCTCTAGTTCATGTCCTTCGAATAGTTAATGGTGAGGCAAAGCCAGCAATGGGCTACATTTATGAGGCGATGGATAGAGAAAAAAAGAACATATCAAATACTTTTCAAGGAAATGAGAGCAAATATAAAGAGGTGTTGCAGATCATAGATAAAACATGGAGTATTCAGCTGCATCAACCATTGCATGCAGCTGGTTACGTTTTGAACCCTGAGTTCTTTTACAAAGATCATGATACTTATCTTTGTAATTCCACTGTCTATAGAAGCTTGTATGAATGCATCCAAAGATTGGTTTCAAGTACTGATACACAAGATCAGATTTGCAATGACTTGGACAAGTATAGGAAAGTCGATGGACTTTTTGCGATGCCTATGACTATAGGCAAAGAAATACAAGGGCGTTAGTTAATAAAATTTCAGTAACTTATCATTTATTAAAATATTAATTTTGATATCTAATTAATATGGCGTTGGTAGCTGATTGGTGGGCAACATTCGGCTCTAAAACTCTCGACTTGATGAAGTTTGCTATCAAGATCCTAAGTCTCACTTGTAGCTCCTCCGGATGTGAACGAAACTGGAGTGTTTTTTAGCATGTAAGTTATTGACATTTGTGAAATGTTACTAATTAGATTTCTATTTTATATTAACATTAAATTATTTTATTAACTTACTACAAATCCATAGTAAGAAAAGATGCAAGACGGATCATAAAAGGTGGAATTATTGGAATTTTTCAAGTACAACAGAACATTGCAACATCGTTACTTGATGAGAAATACAATTGATCAAATTGTCTTGTCAGAGATTGATGAGAGTAATGAATGGTTGGTGGGGGTCCCTAAAGAGGAACGTGTGTTTGATGATGATGTTGCAGCAGCTGCAGGAGTTGAAGAACCTATTAGGAGCACAAGAAAGACATGTAATAGGGGGCAACAACTTCAAAGACTTCTAAAGCATCATCATCTTCTAGGCCTAGTGCTTTCGGACTTGTGGATGGGGAAGAGGAATGTGAAGATTTAGGAGGGGAGTCAGATGAGGGTGAAGAACAAGATGTAAATGGATATGCATCGGAGGATGATGCACAAATTAACTTAAGCATTAATGATGATTAGTTAGTTAGTGACATGTATCTTTGGGATATTTCTATATTTTCATGCTATTATTATGTTTGGAGTTTGAATTTTAGACACTAATATATTATGTTTCATATTATGAAATGTATAAAATATTTTTATGGTATATATGTGCTCTTTTTTAGTTTGTGCGCCTCGCCTCGTTCCTAGGCGGTATAATAGGTTTTGTACCTCGATGAGCTTCGTGCATTTTTAATCACTGATTCTTACTCTCACACAAGTTTCAGCAATCAAATAGGAACCCACACAGGGTATTATCCCTTTCAGGACTAAAACACACATCAAGGATGTAAATCTTATCAACTGTGGACACCTAAACAACCTACGTACACAACATTAAAGGTTAAATAAAATAGAAAAGTTTCTTCAATTGTATGAAGTCTAGTCTTTTTGAAATCTTCTTGTTGCCTGTAGACTGGCTTCGAGGTTGAGTGACTGAAAAACTCTTGATTTTTGAAAGCTCTTAATCTGTTGTAAGCTCGAGAAAATGTGTGTTTACTTGTAAGTTTTTCAATAGGTTTTCAGTCTCACTCTTCCTCTTTATATAAGTGGATAAATATGTTAGGTGAAGGTAACTCATTCCATGTTGTCTCTATCCTTATTCTCTCTTTACCACACTAAGTTTGATCTTTAATTAATGAATTTGATCTTCTAATAGTCCTTGTCTTGATCTTTTTTGTTAGCTCTTTGATCTCTTTTAATCTTCGGGTATAATTCCATTAATGTGCACCTGCAGTTTGTATGCAATGTCGTTTTCTCCATACTGTAGTGTCATTAATACGGTTGTCCTCCATGTCGCAGCTTTTGTAAGTCAGTTCAGACATAGGTGGCGGCTCCGAATTAGTCCTCCGTACCTCAGATTTTGTCGATATGTATAACTGTCTGATTTGAATTGCAGTGACAATTGAAGTAGTTCATCCTCGTATAGCTGACATGTAGCAGCCTTTTATTAATCCTTTGAAGATCTTCTGCATGTCACTTCAATTGTTGCAACTTATTGTACTTGTTGTATCGAGCTGTCTGCTGCATTAAAGTTTCTTCCAGCATGCACCGTACTTCTTCAGGAAAATCTTGTAAGTGCCAGCCCGTTGTATTCATATATCTTCTATTATGTATCTTGCAGCGTGCAACAAAGTGATTTAGTATAAGATTTATGAAAAAGACTAAGTACACTACTTATAAAAAATGGGATACTCTAAAATCCTAATAATTACAACGGTTTTGTCTCATCAAAATCTAATTTTTTTTTATTACAGTATTCAACATTCATGAGATTAAAAAGAATATGAAAACTTCAACTACATATCATTCAAAAATGATATCACATATAATTCAAACTAAAAAGTACTTTGAATATATCGCATCCTCTAGAAATAACAAAAGAACAAACGTTCATGATAAAATAACAAAAGTTCAAGATAAAGTTAAAAATAATGTTCATTTGCTCGACACCTCCTATTAGAGTTAGTCCTCATATATGGTTAGCCTACACCAATTACACTTAAAAATATTAATATTTAGGTCATGAAATAAAATAACAATTGATAGATATTAACATAAGATCAAAAATGAATTACAATAGTCAACAAGAAGTTGTTGGACATCAATAACCTTGTTCTACACTTAGTGGTGTTGATAGTCTTTAGAATTGTTTACACCTTGTGGCCGAATTATGTATTTCCGTTCTACCACTCGGTTGAGTTTCTTCAAATTCGTTCCACCACAAGTGTTCGATTTTCTTCATATCTGTTCGACCATAAGTGGTTGGGTTTCTTTAGATCCTTTCGACCACAAGTGGTTGAACATACATTAGGATTTTTGCAAAACCCGGATCGAACTTAGAATGGTTTCAATGTCATTTTTTTCCAAAAAATTCAGCGAACTTGAACATTAGACCTATCGAAATTCTAACATAACTCAACAAGTATGAAATTGCAATCCTAAACTAAACACGTACAAATTACAATTCTAAATTAACAATTACTTAGTTTGGTA
The DNA here is from genome assembly GCA_005771605.1 of Scutellaria baicalensis. Taxonomy (NCBI): domain Eukaryota; kingdom Viridiplantae; phylum Streptophyta; class Magnoliopsida; order Lamiales; family Lamiaceae; genus Scutellaria; species Scutellaria baicalensis. The sequence goes on from CM016727.1 coordinate 16,074,445, forward strand.
AAAAAAAAAAATGCAATTATCAACACTTACCCTATCTATCTTGGTCATTAAGAACATTATCATGTTTATTCTCTATTGTTCCTTGTTTGATTGTAAATGGTTAAAAATTGAAATGAATTACATGAGTGAGGCGAGTGTACAAAAGATGAGTAGATGAGAAAGAGATGTAGAAGATGGGTTTAGGTGTGAGTGATGGATTGCAATTAGGGTTTGAGGGTGGGGTGTATTTAGTAGTGTTTTGTTTTTTAGTTATTAATTTTTTTGTTTTATTCAAAGGGGGAATTGATCTAATTAAGAGGTGAATTTAAAAGTTATAATGTATTAAATCTTTTACATGGGGTGGGTTTAGAAATTGGGATATGTTAAGTAATTATTGGGGTGTGGATAGTCGGACCCATGTGAAAAATGTAACAATTAGATGGTTGAGTGAGAGGTACATGAAAAAGTCATAAGTGATCCAAAAAGAGGAGTACAGAGATTTATGTAAGACATAAATGAAGAGATTAAGTATAATGTTTCCAAGTTAAGAGAAGAGATTGAAAATGACGGGGGGGGGGTGATCAAGATGCTGAGTATGGTAAGCTTTGGAACTATGCAGAGGAGTTGAGAAGAAGTAACCCTGGTTCTATAGTGATTTTAGAGACTGAAATTGAGGATGATGGATGTCAGAGGTTTGATAGGTTCTATGTCCGTCTTGGAGCCATGAATGAGAGATTTCATAGAGGGTGTAGACAAATAATAGGTGTAGGTGAGTGTTTTCTGAAAGGGCCACAAAAAGGGATGCTTTTAACAGTTGTATGTTTAGATGCCAACAATAGCATAAATCTCATAGCTTATGTTGTTGTATGCAAGGAGAATGATGATATTTGAGAATGGTTCTTGAGAATTTTGAAGATAGACTTGAACATATATAAGGACTAAGAGATGACATTTATCAGTGACAAACATGAAGGGCTTATATTGGCATTTTGTGAAGTATTTTCAAGCTATTCCCACAGGCTATATGTGAGACATTTGCATGCAAAATTCCAAACAACAAGTTATAGAGGTTTAGAGCTTAAAAGTGCATTGTGGATAACTACATGTGCCAGCACCGTGGGTGATTTTAAGTAGGCTATGATGGCTCTAATAGAGGTTTAGAGCTTAAAAATGCATTGTTAAGGACTGCATGTGCCAGCACTGTGAGTGATATCAAACAGGCTATGATGGCTCTGAAAAATATGAATAATCCTGCTTAGAATTGGTTAGAAGGTAAGCCAACTGAACAATGGAACAAGTCCCACTTTTCAGAATTTCCCAAATGTGATATGCTTCTCGACAATGAATGTGAGGTCTTCAATAAATGTATCCTTGAAGGAAGAAAACTGTCCAATTTAACCATGCTAGAGTATATTAGAGAATGACTGATGAAGTGACTCAACCTTAGTAGATAAAGGCCAGAATTGAAGTGGACTGAATATCTATGCTTAAGAATCTCAAAAATCATCCTGAAGACAAGTGAAAGAGTGAGTGAATGCATACCAATCAAAGGAGACAAAATGCATTATTAAATTTATTGTTGCGATGAGAGTCAGTATATTGTGGACCTAGATAAGAAGGAATGCAGTTGCAGGATATGGAGTTTGAGTGGATTACCTACAACCATGCATTGTGTGCAATTTACAATGAAATGACTAATTCAGTAGACTATGTGAACTTGTATTACACAGTGGATGTGTATTAAGATGATATATGCTACATCATTTAAAAGGATTAATGGACATGCATTGTGAGAAGAGACTGAATTTGTACCATCTCTACCACCAAAAATCTCAAGAGGGGTTGGAAGACTTTCAAAGAGTAGAAGAAAAGAATCTGGTCAAACCATCAAATCTCAAAAAACTAAGAATGATCCAGTTTAGCAAGTGCAAGAGAGTAGAGGCATAATGTGAAGACATGTTTACTAAATCTTCCTGATGAAGCTGAATGATCTTAGAGAAAAGCAAAAAAAAAAAAAAACAAAGGTGAAAATGTTGATTTTTATGTTACATTATCCTGTTAATTGCATATATAGATCATAATGTAGAAGGATAAGATAATGATGTAAGTGCTCAAAAATAGTTTTTGGTTATTCTATTTTTTCCATAAAAGTAGTGTAGTTGGTGAAGGATATTGAAGGGATATTGACTGTATATTGTTTATAGTGAACATATATCTTGAAACCACTTGAAGGAGAGGCACCTACTGATATTCAATCTTATGTCATTTAACATTCAAGTATCAAAATTTGATCTTTTATCATGTGTAGGAGAAGCATTTCGTTTTGCCACAAACCCAAGAAACTAGTTGTACAAGAGATTCAAAAACAGGAATCTCAAATCCACTCGCCACGACCTATTTCAAATGCCCTACTCTGGACCATTTCCTCCGTAGTCTATATAATAGATATAGATATGGTTGAGGTTTTTTTCAGTTTCCCACGATAAAATGGAATATGTTAATAGACTATTTATGGTTTACAAAGCCATTTAAATATTTCTAATATAAATTATGTGTAGGGATAATTCTTGTGATTCTACCACAATTCGAATCCCTTCTCTATCCAATTTCTCATAGAAGAAATGTAGACTTCCAAGTGTGGGTGCAGTTTCGCTGCTAGTTTATCAAGCCCAGTATTGTTGGCCCAGGCCCGATTTTTGGTGAGCCCAATGATGCTACCAATCTCGATTAACAAAGAAACGAAACGACGTCGTTAACGAGGTTTTACATAAAGCGATTCAAATTTAATTCCACAAACCAGAACACCCTCACTCTCAGATTAGGGTTTTATTCTTCCACCCAAACCCCCAATTCCACCACCAATTCTTCCGCCATGGCTCGTAACGAGGAGAAAGCTCAATCGATGCTGAACCGCTTCATTACTATGAAAGCGGAGGAGAAGAAGAAACCGAAGGAGCGTCGCCCGTACCTCGCGTCGGAGTGTCGCGACTTGGCGGAGGCGGACAAGTGGCGCCAGCAAATCATGCGTGAAATCGGCCGTAAAGTTGCTGAAATCCAGAACGAAGGCCTTGGAGAACATCGTCTTAGGGACTTGAATGACGAGATCAACAAGCTGATTCGAGAGAAGACGCATTGGGAGCGGCGTATCATCGAGTTGGGAGGACCCAATTATACAAGGCATTCGGCGAAGATGACTGATTTGGATGGTAATATAGTGGATGTGCCCAACCCAGGTGGTAGGGGGCCGGGCTATAGGTATTTTGGAGCGGCGAAGAAGCTGCCTGGTGTCAGGGAGTTGTTTGAGAAGCCTCCTGAGTTGCGAAAGAGGCGCACCAGGTATTTTAGTTAATCTAAATATAATTCTTTGTTTCCTCACATTTTGAATTTCAAATTGAAATTTACTAGGATATATTAGATAATTCATGTGCTACATTCTTAATGCTGAAAATTCAAATTTGTAGTGTATGCTGATGTTGGTAGAATATGCCTAGTTTTTGGCCTCCTACTGGCTGGAAACTAGTTTGTAATTGCCCTTTGTTTATTCTCTATGATTTGAGACCTGTGTAGAATTTTTTTTTTTTTTCAGATGATTTTTTGATCTCTGGTGGCACTATGATGAAATACTTTAAAATAATAAATGTTGTTGTGGTTATGTTGAATTTGTCTAAGGCCTTGTCCTAATGTGGAAAATTCAAATTTGTACTTTGTGCTGATGTTGGTAGATATGTGTAGTTTTACCCTACTCTGGCTGGAAACTAGTTTGTAAATACCCTTAGGTTATTCTCTTTGATTTCAGACCTGTGTATAATTACTTTATCTTCAGATGATTTTTTGATCTCTAGTGACACTATGATGAAATACTTTGGAAGTAATAAATATTGTTGTAATTATGTTGAACTTGTCTACGGCCTTGTCCTAATGTGGTTTTGACAAAACCTATTTTTTACAGGTATGATATATACAGGAGGATCGATGCTAGTTATTATGGTTATAGGGATGATGAGGATGGAATTTTGGAAAAACTTGAAGGACCAGCAGAGGAAAAGATGAGAGCAGCTAGCTGTGGAAGATTGGAAGGAGATGGATAAGATAAAGAAGGAAGCAAGGAGAGCTGTAAAGAGTGGAGAGGTGGTAGAAGTGGGTGCTGTTTCAAAGATCTTATTTGAGGAGGAAGAGGATGTGGTAGAGGAAGAAAGGAAAAAAGAGAGAGAGGAGAAGGAGAAGGAAAAGGAATTTATTGCACATGTGCCCCTGCCGGATGAGGAGGAGATAAAAAGGAAGGTGCTGGAGAAGAAGAAGCAGGAAATGCTGAGCAAGTATACAAGCAGTGAGTTGCTGGAGGAACTAACCGAAGCAAAGACCTTACTTAATATCCAGCAGTAGATGGTATGTTTGCCGACCAATTAGATGTATCTGACTCTCTTATATGTTTTTTCTAAGTCTAATTTGTTAATTGTTAGAATAGTAAAAAGTGTTATGTATTTCTTTTTTTTTTTTCTAATATAAATCTTCAACTGCCAATGCATGATCATTTAAACATGTCTTCAACTCTTCAAGTCGATTGAAGACCATTCTTGGATATGTGGACAACTTTGTGTAGTTTCTTTTAGTTCTATGTATTGGCAGTTTCTTTTTGTTGGACTACTTGTTCATCTATTGTTTAAACATTTCCACATTTTTGTATTTCAGATCTTTTTCAATAAAATAAATCACGGTGTTGGAAATGAGAATTGAAATTTGGAAACATGCATCTAATTAGGGGAACTTGATACTTTTCGTAATTGTTTGCATGCTTTGACATCACATGATTGAGATCTCATTACATGTGCTGAAAGATAAATTCTTACAATACATTTCGCAATTTGGGGAAAATGCATTTAAGAATTCTTGAAATTTGCCCTCAGTTTGTGCTTTTGTTGTAGTTCTCAATTGAATATGTATGGTGTGCATTTTGTTTTTCTCTAGTGTTGGTTAAAATTTCATTCATGGGGAGGAAGCAAAAAGAAAGGGATTCTTGAATTGTTAACCTTTTTTTTCTTTATTGTGGTTGGAATTTCATTCTTCTCAATCTTCTGTTAAGCTCTAGGAATTTCAGATTCTACATCATTTTTCCAATTGTCAGTTAAGGCTTAAGGGGTCTTGTCTTTTTGGATACTTGGTATTTTCAGATGAAATTGGCTTTGGATGAACAATAGCTGTTTGAATAAGTTACCCATGGAGTGGTGCATACTACATTTGGTTAAGGATTCAGATTTTCGTAATGTTATTTGACATGGGAAACAGTCCTTGAAGCAGTTGGAGATTGCTTTAAGTGCAGTAGACAAACTGTTGGAGTTAGTAATGTAATTTGGTGAAGGGCCGTTTCGCCCTGAGGTAAAGAGCTCAATTGATTAGAGCCATTTGAACCATTAGTGAAGGGCCGTTTCGTACTACATTAATATGATTTGAGCCATTAGACGAACAATTGAGGACCATTCTGAGTGGGGCACATAGCAGTGTTGTTTATTTCTGAAAGCAATTAGAGAGGTGCTTGTATGATTGTATATTGCTAAGAAACCTTTGTTTGTTGTTTAACTAGAATCGTCGATTAGCTGAAGCTGGTTCGAACAAGTCCTAGTCAATTACAGCATTAGTTTTTAACTTTACCTAATCTTATGCAACATGGTCACTCCCAGGGTCCTTCTATTGTGTTTGTAAATCAGATCCTATTTCGTTTGTACATCAGATTTTGAGGTATGTATTTTGGAGTGAGTCTGATTTGACAAATGTTTTTGCTTATTTCTATTGATCTGAACCAAATATTGCAAATTTTGATGACTTTACAAAAAATGAAGAAAATATTGTACACATTAATTTTCAGAGACTGTTGTTGTTCATGTTTTAGTCAGAAGAAACTTGCAAATTGAGTTATTGGTTCCTTTTTTTAAAACTTATTTTGTAAGTGGTCATATATCAGTGAAATCTTACTGACGTGAACAAATCTGGTTAGGTTTATTTCATTAATTATGCTGGTTTTAGTTAATTAATGAGGAGGTTTAGATCCTATCTGCTGACTTTGCTAGTTGTTACCTGAATATGATAATTAATTTTCAATGATAATAGTATTATTTATTATTCAATAATTGGGCTTTGAATAATTGGAGATCAACTTGTTGGTTTGAAAGTCAGTGCTTTGAATACCTGGCTAAACTTAATTTAGTTCTCTAAAATGAATTATAAAATTAAATGAAATAGTAGTTTATATAAATAAGTACTTTTAAAGTTCCAAATAGAAAGTCATCGCGTGGGATATTGATAACTCATTATTGGTGGTCATCTTCCATAATAAACATACCGTATTTTCACTAATACTAAATATTCTACATGTTGTGTTGGTGGTTATATATATTTAAATATATATATATATATATATATATATATATTTAAGAGTATGTTTTATTTGAGACCGTCTCATGAATCTTGTTATGTGTGAGGATCAACCCATAATCCAAACTTAATAATTCATATAAGAGGGTGTGAAAACGGGACTTAACAATTTATGTAAGAGTTTGTGAAAATGAGTTCAATTCATGAATAATAAAGATCTGTTTCAAGAAAACCATAAATCAGACTTGTCTTTCATGAGTTTTGTATGTGTATGTATAAACTAAATTCAAAATCCAAATAATTTTTTTCTTAACGAGTTATGAGGGAGTGGAAGGAAATAACACAATAAGGATAGAAAACTCACGTGTTTAACATTGAATCATAATCATTACAATCGATATGTTTATAAAAGTGAAATAGTATCCAAAGTGGATCTAATAGTTCTGTGAACAAACTAATGTTGAACAACAAATTCTATTACCATACCCTAGACTGCAGTTATGAAGCTTTCCATGTCATTGGGATGCAGAAGATAACATATTTAATGCTCCATAACAGTAAATTCAGTTTTGGCAAGAAAAAACACCACCTTTAATTGTGTTCATCTTTCTTGATCTAATAAACTATGAACATAAAATGAATAAATTAGTATGAAGTGGTAATTGGATCTCATTCCTTAAAAAGCAAGCCAGCATCCGCCGACGGAACACGACAAAGGGATAAACCCAACTCCCAAATTATACAACCATTATTTAATTCTCACAAAAACAATTATGTCTGTCACTTCTATTTTTTATTAACTATAAACCCTATGTGGAATAATATATATTAATTACAAAGTCAGATATTTAAATTTCCGTGACGGGTAATAACCAGCTAGGGTTGTGCACTAGTAGGTTAAATTCAAATACATCAACCAAATCCAACCCAAATTATCATTTTGGTTTCCAAATTAAACTATATGAATATGAAGATGATTATAATTCAAAGGTTTGGTTTGTCCACACAAGACAATAAGGTTCCATTTGTATGGATTAATTTGATGATGAATTTGAAATTTATGATATCAAATTCACCTGTGGTATTTGGATGGATGCGGGATCGAAACACATGACTTTTATTTTCAACCAATTTTGGTGGATTTCAAATTCATTCAAAATGAGGTGGATTTGAAATCTATTAATTTGAAATCCGACATTTCGAATTACTCTATCCAGATTCATTTTCATAGTTCAACATGGTTTTACTGAAACATATATGAATTTCTGAAAATATATCTGATTTGTGGGTGATAAATTTTGTTAAATAATATTAGAGTTGGTCTCATGTACACCAGGTGCACATACAACTCGTATCGGGTCCGAGTCGACCCAAATCCTCACGCTTTTTTCTTTAATTTAATTTTTTCGCTTTAAACTGTTACCTTTATGATATATGAGTGTGACCTTTATGTTATATAAGTGTAACCTTTATGTATAAATGTAGTAACCTTTATATATTATGACTTATACATATTTAGTTGCACATCTATACTAATATAAAAGAAAGACAGTCGGAGAGAATTACAAAAATGTTTTTTTCCCTTCCAAAAGTGTTATGTCAATGATGTCATAAAAAAATTAAAAAAATAATTTTAATTAACTACATGGGATTAGTTGGGTCAACATCAAATAAATGGGCTCAATAATAAGTATTTAAAAATAATTAGTCCAATCATTATATATTTATAAAATAAAAGTTAATTGGTTACAATTTGAATGCTCCTTTTATATATAATTATTTTATACAATTAAATTTTAAAATACAAATTATTGAGTTCTTTTTTATTATAAGTGGCATCAATATTTCGTTTATATAATTTTTTTTATATTTTTTAACAATTATATTATTCACAAAGATAACTAGATATATCATATAATAAATATAATTAAAATGAACCATAATTTTATTTTAGAATAAAAGAATTATTTAAAGTGTCAGTAAAAGTTAGAAAAAAATTATAATCAAATTAATAATGATTAATCTAAAATGTTGAAAATTTTAAAATAGAATATCAAACATTTGAATTTTATTAGAAGATAAATTTATAGCTAATAGTTTTAAAATCTGAAATTACTTTTAGCAAGTAATCAAATAAAAGATATAAATTTTTTAAAATACAATAAAATCTTAAATATAACAATAAGTGTGGAAAAAAATTATAATAACAAGATTACAAGGTCGAATCTAAAGAGTACATTTAATTTTTTTTCCTAAATATAAGTCTATAAAATATTATTTGGGAAATAAATATAAAAGTTAACATAATAAATTCTAAAAAGAAAGTGAATTAACAACAATAATAATAATGGTAGTTTATAAAAAATTCAACATAAAATCATATATAACAATTGAGTCATATATATTTGTAAAGGCTTAGTCATAATATAAATGGAAAAATAATTAAATTACAAATTCCTAGAAAGATATTGTTATGTTTGTTGTAAAAATTTCATAGTTGTTTTAAAAATTTAGATATTATTTCAAAAAATTCTTACAAAAGTCTTAAAGTTATATGATATTAGGACTATGCAATATATATATGGTAAGAAAAATGAAATCCGTGGGCAAAACGAATGCAAACTCTTTTCGTATGAGATTTTTTTTTTTTTTTAAAACTTAACATCATATATGGAATATTTATTCTTTTAATACTATGATTTTTTAAATTTAATTATAAATCAATATCTAGTTATATGTAATATTAATTGCACCTTTATGTCATATATTAAGGTGCAACTAATATCACATAAAAGTATATTCATCTTAAAAATGCGCTGAAAATTTTATAAAAAATCATTTTTTCTAAGTTATGGATCATAAAGGTCATGATATTTATACATAAAGGCCATAACATTACAATACAACATAAAGATATCAACCTGAAGCGGAAAAACCTGAAAATCTTCATTTTTTCCTAAGTTATTGAACATAAAGGTCATAACATTTATATATAAAAGTCACACTTATATAACATAAAGATCACATCCTTACAATATAAAGATAACAATCTTAAGTGGGAAAAAAAAAAGGAAAACTCAAATGTGCGGATCTAGATTGGGTTGCCCCAATTACACCAATCTAGATTTGTATATCTAGTGCACAGGAGAATTTGACATAATATTATTATAAGCTAAAGATTGTTTCATAAACCCACCAATACTTATATCATTGATTAAAAGAACAATATAGAATAATATAATAAAGGGTTAATTTCCAAAGTAATCATTATCATTCTCATAAGTTAAAGAACTTATCTACCCATTTTTCTGGGAAATAGCTTTTTTGTCCAATTTGGGTAGCGAAATGTCCATAATACCCTCAACTTAAGTTATATTTACATAAGAAAAATTCAGAAAATATCCTGGACTCGAGTCAAGTTTCCTGGACTCGAGTCAAGTTTCCTCGACTCGAGTCAACTTTTCAGATAAGGTGAACATGTCGTGAACACGGAATATAATATCGTGTTCACGAAATGCAGCAAGGTTCAGGTTCAACATGTCATGAACACGGAATAAAATAGAGAAAAATTAAATTTTAGTCCATTTAAAAGGCCATTGTCCAATTTTCGTCCACCATGAAAGTGATTTTCAATTTTAGTCCAATTAAGCCAAAATCGTCACTATTTGGTTCATTTTTGGCTTAATTGGACTAAAATTGAAAACTGAAAATTGAAAACTACTTCCATGGTGGACGAAATAGTGACAAAAATAGACCAAATAGGGACGATTTTTGGTTTAGTTGGACTAAAATGAAAACCGCTTCCATGGTGGACGAAAATTGGACAGTAGCTTTTTAAATGGACTAAAATTGAATTTAACCCTAATATAATATCGTGTTCACGATATGCTGATATATTTGTGATTTATGTAAATATAAACTTAAGTTGAGGGCATTATTGACATTTCGCCTTCAAATTGGGTAAAAAAGTAACTTCTCAGAAAAATGGGTAAACAAGTTCCTTAACTTGTCAAATTGGGTAATCGGAGGTATTTCCATTAATATCTATAAACAAACAAGTGAAATTGTAGATCTAGTTGACATAAACCTTGTTACAAGACCTTAAAACTTGAGAACAAATATAATGCAAACAATCATAAATTGATAAATTAATTAACTATATATATACCATTTTCTTGAATATTAATTAATTTACAATTTGAAGATTCAAAAGCAAGAATCCATGGAATACAACTTGGACACAACTTCAATTTTAATATCTTTCTGCTGCACGCTCTCTACTCAGGTACGTAAATACATAAATTAAAATTATCTTCATAGATTATTAAATCACACACAGAAATAATTATATAACAAATCAAATCAATCAGTTCTTATATCATCATATACCTAAACAAATAATCCCATCAAAGTATTGCAATGAAGCCAAACATGTATTTTGTCCAAGAATCTTGTCTTGTATTCTCAACAAAAAACCATACCTTATTAGCCCCTTTTATTGCTCACCATATATCTCATGTTCTATAGCACTCACAAAGAATGAAGCTGGGCTCACATGCACCAATATTAATGAAGCAAGAAGATGAGAGGGAGCACAGTAGTTATGGTGGAGACGAGGCGAAAAGGCGATACATTGGAGTTAGGAAACGGCCATGGGGGAAATATGCATCAGAAATAAGGGATTCAACAAGGCATGGAACAAGGGTTTGGCTTGGAACATTCAACACAGAAGAAGAAGCAGCCATGGCTTATGATCAAGCTGCTTTTGCAATGAGAGGCCCTTTGGTTCCACTTAATTTTCCATTGGATAAAGTTAGGGAATCTCTTGAGAAGATCAAGTTTAGCTTCAAGGAGGGATCATCACCTGCTAAGTCCCTCAAGGAATCACACAAGATCATGAAACGGATCAGGAGTTGTAAGAAGAAACATGTTAGAGAGGAGGATATGGTGGTTCTTCAGGACTTGGGATCTGATTTGTTGGATGAACTTTTGTCTGAAACTTCTTCATCAACTAGTGAGTGAACTAATTATATAACTTTCCTTAATTGTGAGTAAATCTTACTTTTGTTTATTTCCTTTTTCTAGTTAATTGAGTGTTGATTAAGATCTGCTGTTTTTTCTTTTTGTGAATTTGTTTAAACCCTAGATTTCTATCATCCTATTCTTCAATTGGATTTGGGACTGAGTCAAATTCAAGATCAAATGTTCAAATTATAAATCTGGAGTTGGGTTTAATTTCTTTTTCCAGATTCAATTTTAATCTGGCCAATTTGTTCTCTTGTTGAAGCTCTCTTTATATGTTATCTTTCTTTCAAACTCAGTATTTGAAGAAATGAAGAATAATTAACTTAAGCTAGCTCATGAATTATCACTCGTATTTGTAGATATTAAGTCATATATACAACTTTGAGTTTTTGATTTACTCGAGCAACTACTAAGTATACTATAATTTGGTGTTGAAGATATTGAAGATCGATGATCAGTCACTGCAAGAAATCACATGACATTTCATGATGATCATTATATAATTTTGTTGTCATGATTTCAAAAAAATTCTGTAGTGAGTATATAGTATATATACGTATAAGTTTTTGAATTTATTTGGTTTTGAGTAATAAGAAATGCATCCCAAAAAAATAGTTACAAGTATTAATATCCTTAATTAATTTGGTTGACATTTTCTCCCTACCTTGCCATAAATGGCTGTGTGATATTTATCAACTCCTCAGCTTTAGACTTTTCTCAACTACATTTTTAAATTAAATCTATGTTTTTCAATGGCTCGATCCTCTGATTCAATCTGGGGATCGAAATGATTACGGAAACGATGAGTTTAATTTGTGAATTTATCAGTGAACACGGAATAATATTTTATCTAGCTAGATCATGAGCGATTTGATTGACCTTGGAACATAAGCTTACTTCAAGGATTCATCCATTTTTGTTTAGAAATGTCATCGAAATAGAAGCTATAATCACGAGAATATCGATTACAATATCAATATATGCAGCTAATACAGAATATGATCTGTATTCAATTTATGTGAATAAATACAAGCATGATGATATATGCTCTTTCCTCATTTTCTTGTTTTCTATGTTTATATTGTGAGAAAATTATGTGATGTAATCATGGTGTGAACAAAATTATCTTCGAGCATAATAGTTTTTCAACTTCATTAATCAAACTTACCATAATTGGTTGATGAAAATTACACAAGTTATGTGAAAATTAAGGAGCTGTTTGCATGTAGCTCCTATATATGTACTTCAACCATATAATATGCCCTTATAATGTAGTTATCTTTCACTAGCTAGTTTCTACTATTAATGCCTATCAATAACATAGTTATATTTATAATTTCCTCTAAGTAATTGCTTTCTGCCTTAATTTCTTAGCTAATAAATAACATCATATGAAGAGAAGTTTAGTAAATTAAAATGTGATAATTACAAATTTTAGTATTCAAGGATTAACGTTCTTGTGTTATTAATCATGTGGTTTTTTTCTATTAAATAAAAAATTGTTCTTTGTCCAAAAAACATATAACAACTTTTCCAGTACGTATTCTTCCTGAATCACTTGATTCGTTATTACTTTAGTTCGCATTATAGCTTTTGTGTATATCATGATTCATGCAAATCTCTGGTGTATATAATTTCTGTAACTTACAGTACTATATTTAATTAGTGCACACTTCTAATTTATTTTCTTGTAGAAACATTACTTAATTTATAAACCTAATCAATTAATCATAAAGGGGAAATTGCAAATTTAGAACAATACTAATTTTGACCATTCAAAAATATTATCTTTTCCGGCTCTGACATTGAGGCATTATATTTTCAAAAGGCATAATTGTAAAAAAGAATCACGACTTTTTCAAAAATTACAATTTTATCCCTACTTCTCATACACTTTAAGAATTGTGTGATAAAATAGAATAAACATACCAATAGAGCTATTGAGAATCCATAGAAGTGGTATGAGGGGAACCAGAATGTTGGGCCACAGTTGTGGTAACTTATCCATGTACCGTAACAGTGTCAGATATGATATCTTCCCACATCGAAAGCTCTTCCATAACACATCGTGCTTGATCAGGTCCCAAACCCACATATCGCGACGACTGACTTACTGACGGTGACACCGAGTAATCGTGGACTCTATAATATATTGAACCAGACGGTGATCCCGAGACGGGTTGAAATCAGAGTCACCATATTGCAACCCAGTGATAAGAGCAAAGTCTCTCTTTGAGAACCAAAAAACCATCTCTCATCTGGAGGAATATCTCGCCCACGCTGCCACACACCTTACTTGACATGAGGACATGCAAAAAAGCCTTGCAAGACTCTCTATTTGTCCCCCACCGGATGATGACACTGTGATGTCATGCTCACACCGACGGCCTATATGCTGCAATTATGTCTTGATATCATTAAGTACACTCAGAAGAAGATATGTGCTACTATAGGCCATGCAACCTTAGCAAGTCTTACGGACCCAAACCAACTAGTACTATATGTGTATAAGAATTGAATACCGAGTTATTTCTAAAATAATGTTGTTTTTAATTCAATCCAACCAAATAGTATTCATAAAATGTTTCAATATAATTGCCTAAAACCTCCACATAATAAACAGAGAAAAAGGTTAATATATATAAACACCAAAACCTCTAAACAAACAAAAAAAGAAATCGAAGATGGAACTCTATTGTTAGAAATTTTCAAGGACCATTTGCCCTCAAAATTTGTTGATCCCTAAATCAATTCATAATATGATAAACCCTGAAAAAATAAAATTCTCATGGAACCCTAGATCAATTAATCTTAGAGGAACCCGAATCAATATCAATTTTCGTGGAAACCATATATTTATAAAAAACATTACATAAAATTAAATAAATATTCGGGGACCACTATTTATATAAAGTATGGTTTGGAACAATAATATTAGTGGAACCCAATGTCAAAAAATTCTCATGGAAATATTGTTTTGGAATGATATTAGACTGTTAGTGGAACACTATAATTAAAATCTTCGTGAAACCCTATGTCAATATTAATTCTCGTGGAACCACATTATGTACTGTTTCATGGAACCTTACAAAGTTATTTTCATGGAATACTGAATCTTAAAAAAATTTGTGGGACACTACCTCTTATAATAATTATCCTAGAAGTCTAATTTTTTCAAATTTTCGATGAACACTAGTTCCTTAAATAAATTTTCAAGGCAACAATACAAAACATAAATGTTCGTCGCACGAAGTCTAATTAATATCAAAATTCGTACCATTTCACATAATCTTGAATAAATAGTATAAAAATAATGTTCATGGAACGTTAATCACTAAATTTGAAAAACAAACCCTTCATTGTTCGAGTAAACCTATACTCATTAAACCCTACATTTGAAAATTGAACCAATTAAAATTTACGAATCATATCATAGTATAATTTATTCAATAGCAACAAATAATTTAGATAGAATCAAATTGAGCCACCAAATTTCCAGATAATTCGATTACAAATCAACTATACTTATATATTAAACTGTAGTTCGAATTAAACTAACCTGACCTCCCATTTGCAAATATTGGAATCGGACTTCCTCGAAGATTTTCGCTCAAACCCTTGCTAAGGTCCATGAACTTTTTATGTTGGATGATGTGGCAATTAAAATTGATATCAGCGAAGCCTATGATCGTGTGGATTGGAATTATTTGAAAGGTTTGTTATATAAGAGAAGGACTTGGGTGCCCCGGGGGCATGGATCTAGGATCCGTGTCCCCAACCTGACCCGACCCGACCCATCCATCTATATATATTTTTTCTATTTTTTTTTCTTTTTTTCTCCCCTCAGTGTGCCCTAATTGTATTCTTCTTCTGCATAAACATGGCGGCTGCTTCTCTGCACAAAGATCATCATAGTTTCTTCCCGCTTCTTCACCGCGGCTTCTCCTCTGCACAAAGATCATCGCGCGCATTTCTTCCCACTTCTTCACCGCGGCTTCTCCTCTACACAAAGATCATCGCGCTTCTTCCCCGCTTCTTCACCGTTGCTTCTTCATCACCGCTACATCGCTCAATTTCTTCCCTCATCATTACACCATTTCTTGCTTGCACTACACATCAATTCTCTCTCTAAATTGTATGTGTGTATCAGATTTGGGATCTCATTTTAATTCCCTACAACATGGCTGGTTAAACACTGCTTCTCCATTCTTTTTCTTCTCTCGCTGTTTCTTCTCTACTTTGTTGTTTCTCCTTCTTTTGTTGCTTCTCCATTCTCTTTCTTCCCTGCTTCTATGTTCTTCTTCTTCATTGCTGCTTCTTCATCTTCTTCTATCTCTCCATCTTTAGTTTCTTATTATTCTTCAACCTTCGTGATGGGGAGATACATAGAAGAATTACCAATTGTGACTATAGATCTTGCATCCAACATACCACTAGATGATTTGCAGAAATATTTCGAAGAGAAAGATAATGAAAATCGAGATATATTATGTAATACCACAGAAGCATACACGTAATATCTTAAAGGTATTTATGTAATACCCGAAAGAGAATTATGTAATACCTGAAAAGTGATTATCAAATACCTTAAATGTGAGTATGAATGTGTAATACCATATAGATAAAAATGTAATACCTTAAACATATTTATGTAATACCTGAAACATATTTTATGTAATACCTGAAACATATTTTATGTAATACTTTAAGGATAAATATGTAATACCTTAAACTATAAGCAGTAATACCTTAAAGTTTAAACAGTAATACCTTGAAGCTGAATATGTAATACCTTATACTCAAAAGCAGTAATACCTTAAAGGTGAGTATGCAATACCTTATACTCAAATATGTAATACCTCAAAGGTGCATATGTAATACCTTATGTTTTAAACTCAATACCTTAAAGATAAATGTGTCATACCTTAAAAATGTGTCATACCTTAAGAGTATACACGTAATACCTTAAGAGTATACACGTAATACCTTAAGAGTATGTGTATAATACCTATCACTGAATGGAATCTGGTGTGCGCAGCATAGCTGCAGACGCGCGTGGGGCGCGTGGGCGCGCATGAAGATGGCCCACGCGCCGGGTCAGGTTGGGGGCACGGATCTAAGATCCGTACCCCGGGTGCACCCAAGTTTTTGCCGTTATATAAACTTGTTTTTGTGGTTAAATAGGTGAAATGAGTGATGATTTGTATTCGTGATATTACATAATCTTTGTATTTTAGGAATAGATAATTTTTTGTAATCTCTTATGTACATATCTTGTAATCTCTTTATATAGTGGAAAGATATCTTTCACCCATTGTGGGGTAATCAAAATACTTCTTACATGGTATCAGCCTGATTTCGATCCTTCCCCAACCCTAAACCGTCATCTCTTTCTCGACCAACGTCTCATCTCTTCCCCATGGCTACTGAGTCTTCTTTTCCCTCTCTACCCTTCACCACCCTTATTCATATGATCTCCATCAAATTATTTTCATCAAATTATCTGTTGTGGAGGGCCCAACTTGTCCCTCTTCTCACTGGTCAAAACCTTTTTAGCTATGTTCATGGCTCCAAATCGGCACCGCTGCCACAAACGATTTCCAATGCCGTTGGTGCTTCTTCCCCTAATCCAGAGTACATTGAATGGCTTCATACAGATCAACGTCTCCTCAGTTTGCTTCTCTCTTCCCTCACTGAAGAGGCCATGCCGGAGATCCTAGGCTGCACTACTTCGCGTGCTGTTTAGGTTGCACTCGAGATGGCTTTCAGCAACAGTTCCAAATCCAAGGAGATTCGTCTTAAAGATGAGTTACAATTGATGAAAAAAGGCACTCGTTCTGTCGCTGAATATGGATGAAATTTCAAGCTTCTCTGTGATCAGTTAGCGACGATTGGGCGTCCTGTTAATGATACGAACAAGTCGCACTGGTTTCTCCGTGGTCTTGGATCTACTTTCTAGAGTTTCTCCGCTGCTCAACTATCCCTTAATCCTGTGCCGTCATTTCAGGATCTGCTCTCTCATGCCGAGAGCTTTAATCTATTTCAACAGTCTCTTGATCAGTCTGTCCATTCCCCGGTGGCTTTCTCGGTTACATCTAGCCGTGGCTTCACTTGTTCCAACCGAGGTCGGGGCATCCTCGGTGCGGCGTCGTCTTCTTCACGCAGTCGTCATAATCGAGGACGTGGCTCATTCTTTTCTGGAAACAAGGGTCGTCGCCCACCCCGTTGTCAAATTTGTAAGGAGGAAAATCATTATGCAGATCGATGTCCTCAACGCTATGAACAGTTTGCAGCCTCTGATACATCTTCTCTAGCTGCTGTATTCAACGCTTCTTGCCAGATTCAGCAGCCCACTTCCGATTGGTTCTTAGACTCCGGCGCATCCACCCATATGACATCAAGCTCCTCCAATCTGGACTCCTCTCAATCTTATGCCGACAATGATCGTGTGGTTGTTGGTAATGGTGATTCAATCTCTATATCCCATATCGGCTCTCGTAAATTATCTCCGTCTCTTAATTTATTGAATGTCTTGGTTGTGCCTCATCTTACCAAGAATCTCTTATCAATTAGCCAGTTAACTGCTGATAATCCTGTTGAGGTTGTGTTTACTAATGCTTGCTTCGTTATTCAGAATCGGCACACCAAGGCCATTCTAGCCAAAGGTCGGCGTGAGCATGGCCTTTATGTGTTGGAGAGATGTCAGCCAATGCTCCTTACTGCTTTGAGGACTCGAGTTTTGCGTGCTTTTGCATCTCTTTGGCATGCTAGGCTTGGGCATGCTTCTTTTACAATAATTTCTAGATTAAATAAACTTGGACTTTTATCTGCAACTTCTAATTCCCACCCCAACTTATGTTCACCTTGTCAGTTGGCAAAACACACTCGTTCCTCATATGTGTTGAACACTAAACGTGCTTCTGACGTTCTTGATTTAGTACACTGTGATTTATGGGGACCTGTTCCTGTGCGCTCCACTTCTGGTTTTGTTTATTATGCTATTTTTGTGGATGATTATTCTCGCTTTACTTGGTTTTACCCTCTAAAGCATAAGTCTGATTTTGTTGATGTGTTTTCTCAATTCAAAACTTATGTGGAAAATCAATTTGAGCGCAAACTTAAAGTGTTTCAATTTGATGGTAGGACAGAATTCTCAAACACCAAATTGCAGAATATTTTTCATGCACATGGCATTCATCATGCTATCTCATGTCTATACACTCCTGCGCAGAACGGCTGTGCTGAGCGTAAGCATCGTCACATCACAGAAACTGGTCTAGCTCTTCTCTTTCACGCTTCTGCGCCATTATCTCTCTGGGTGGACGCTTTTGCAACCGTTGTATCTACTATTAATCGACTTCCCTCTTCGGTCATTCATTGGCACTCTCCATTCGAGCTTTTATATGGAACTTCGCCTAATTATGCCAACTTTCATCCCTTTGGATGTCAGGTATTCCCTTGCCTTCGAGATTATGCTTCGAATAAATTCTCACCACGAAGCACTTCATGTGTTTTTCTTGGCTATAGCTCGAATCACAAGGGTTTCAGGTGCCTTGACCATACTACATCAAGAGTCTATATCACCCACCATGCACGGTTTAATGAATCATATTATTCTTTCAGCAAGTCCTCTTCAACCACTGCAAACTCTTCGGATTTTTCTACGTTCTTTGAACCGTATGCTCTCAAGCTTCCGTGTGAGACTTCAACTCCCACACATCTTAGCCCCACTCCAGTCCGATCTACTCCATGTGGCATCTGTCCGCAACTTGCCGAACCTACTCCTGTTCATCTGACGGCTCCAGCTGATCCTCCCACGCCCGAGCCTCCTGCTCCGCCAACTCAGCATCCGATGATCACAAAAAGTCGTGTTGCGATTTTTAAACCATGTCATCTTACTGATCTCATCCTTTTGCAACCAACTGGTTTACTCTCTTCTCTCCTAAGTCACACTAAACCTAAAGGATTTAAATCCGCAGCTAAATATCCTGAATGGATCGCCGCGATGGATGAGGAGATGGCTGCCTTACGAGACAATCGGACATGGGACTTGGTCCCTTGTCCACCAAATATTAATATTGTTGGTTCAAAGTGGGTTTTTCGAACCAAGTATCGTTCGGATGGCTCGATTAAGCGTCTAAAGGCTTGACTTGTAGGTCAGGGGTTCACTCAGGTCCCGGGTATGGACTTCACTCATACTTTTAGTCCGGTTGTCAAGGCCGCCACAGTTCGCATCATTCTTTCTATTGCTATAACTTATTCATGGCCTCTTCATCAGCTCGACGTTAAGAATGCATTTCTTAATGGTCACCTATCTAAACCTGTTTTTATGGCTCAACCGCCAGGTTATGTTGATCCGCGTTTTCCACATCATGTTTGCAAACTCAAACGTGCACTTTATGGCCTAAAACAAGCCCCTTTGGCATGGTTTCAGAGGTTCAGTACATTTTTATTGAGTATTGGGTTTCATTGTAGCAAGAGTGATACATCTTTGTTCTTTTTGCGGCGTGGTACATCTCTATTATTTTTACTCGTCTATGTTGACGATATTATTCTCACTGGCAATGACTCTGATACTATTCGATCCTTCATCTCTCGTCTTCGCTCCGAATTTGCTATTAAGGATCTTGGGAGGTTGTCTTATTTCTTGGGTCTCGAAGTCACTTACAGTGACAAAGGTGTCTTCCTCAGTTAAAGTAAATATGCTTATGATACTTTGGCTCGCGCTCAGATGATCGACTCTAAGCCAGTTTCTACACCTTTTCCAGCTGGTGCACAACTCTCCTCCACCGGCAATCCTCTCTCGGATCCCACTCACTATCGGTCATTGGTTGGTGCTCTTCAATATCTGACCATTACCCGACCTGATTTATCCTTTGCCATCAACACGGCTAGCCAATTCTTACAGCAACCCACTGATGATCACTTGCAAGCCGTTAAACGTATTTTGTGATATGTAAAAGACACTCTCTCTTTTGGGTTATCTTTCACTCATGGTTCTTTTCCCTCTCTATTAGGATATTCTGATGCTGACTGGGCGCGTTGTCTAGAAACACGGCATTCCACCTATGGTTATATCATCTACCTCAGTGATAATCTTGTCTCCTGGAGTGCTAAGAAGTAACCTACCGTCGCCCGTTCCAGCTGTGAGTCAGAGTATCGCGCTCTTGCCAATGCCTCAGCCGAACTCATTTGGGTTGCCACCCTACTCGCTGAACTTGGGTTTCCTTCTCACAGCCGGATGCATCTACTCTCCGACAACAAGAGCACAATCTTCCTCATTCAGAATCCGGTTGCACACAATTCTAATTCACAGATTGACCCTATAATTCCTAAAAGAGACATTCGTCAGGGTAATTTAATTTCTCTATATTTGTTCATTCTATACACCGAAGAGTTAAATAAGCTTATTAAGCGGGCTGAAAGTGAACCGTAGGATTTGTGAGTTCAGGAGTTGGGTCAAGCCACCATATCTTTATCTTAAATGCAATGTGGATGTGACATTATTTAGAGAAGATAACAAATTTGAGGTTGTAATGGTTCTTAGAGATAAAAATAAACACTTTTTTGTTTGCAGATCTATTTGTTTTTTTAGGGAGCTTTTTAGTGAGGGGGAAGTGATTGGATCGCTCAAAGCTATTTCATGGGTTCTTGCAATGGGGTATCAAAATGTTGTTTTTGAACTTGATGCTGAAAAAGCGGTTATGACAATTCTACATTGAGGATAGCTAGTCAATATTTGGGCTATGTCAAAAAGTGTAGAACGATCAAATAGAAAGATCAAAATTTCTCTTTTTTATGTCATTTACATATAGAACGACAAATGAATATGCTCACAAATTTAAACGTGACTCATAAACTAACACGTCACTATTCGTTCCCTAATCCAATAAAGTGATTTAGTTTACCTCAAACTATTAAACATGGCACTAGTAAACCTTGGAACAAGATTTAGAGGGGGATCCATTAGGGCCAATTGTATTCAATAGGTGGGCCCCAAATATCTATACAAAGTTGTTGACAGCGAAGGCATAGACCATACAGTATATATCTGACCTAATTTAATACATCACACCTTATATACTTAGAAGAGGTCATTGGTAACCCAAAATTCTAAAGTTGGGTTTGAAATGATGGATTTGGAGAGGTTTTGAAATTCATTTGTGTTGTTTGAGTTAATATGAATCGGAGTTGATCACATCGATTTTAAATTAATTTATGATTATTTTATATAGACGAAGTTAAGTGATTTTGAAATTAATTCAATCCTTCAAATCAAACACAACTTAAGTGTTACACACAGGTCATTAAATTTGTAAGATTGCTCTTTTAGTTTGTATTATTTTATCAAAATTATTTGTTACTACCAAGATATCTCCATATATAGTACTAATCAACTTTTATTTTTGTTTTCAATTAATTTCATTATAGATTTAATTTGTTGGTATATAAAATATACAATTAAGGAGAGATTTAAAATAAAATATGATTGTGTATTGCTCGATCTGCAACCCCAGTTGTTTGAGTCGATCCTTATTTTTAAATTCCTATAGTCATTCCTTTTACAAATTCTATTACCTTTGTCCGATACTCTTTTTCCTCATTATAGTTTTTTATCACTGAATCTTACTCTGTTGGCGTTTTAGCGAGGCCGGAAATCGTGTCCTTTACTTTTGATAGGATGTATATGAACTTCTCGATTTCCTTTTCTTTTAATCATATCTATTATTTAAAATATATATACATACATACAATGTTGCAAAAATCAGTCTAGTCGCTAGTGGGCCACTAGTCAATCCGATTTGTTGAAAATCGTCCCCAAAAATCATTTTTGATATTAATCGGCACCTAGGCGCTCGGCCTAGTCGACCTAGTCACTTAACCCACTTTTTTTTTTTACTTTATAGATTCCGTAGCGGATTAATTCCAATGAGTAATAATTATAATTATAATAAAATTGAAGACCAAATTGACTATTTGTTTAGTTGTTAGGTGGTGGTGAATAATTTAATACATATTATTTTGAATTTTATGTGTGTTTGACTTTTTAAGTAAAATGTATTATAATTAGAATAATATTATCTATATATGTCATGCTAAAACAAAATTAAAAATTAAAAAAAATTAATGGCACTTAGCCAGCGACTAATCGGCCTAGGCGCTTGTCGCTTAGAAAATAACTACTATCAATTTTCGACTTATGCAACCATGCATACATATATATATATATATATATATATATATATATATAGTGTAGCCCAAAAAAGAAAAAAGAGTGACCTTTTATTTATTTATTGGAGAGACATGTGGGTCAGCCCGCCGACGTTACACGACAAAAGCCCATATCTCACTATTAATTTTATTTTTTCTTTTTCTTTTTTTTTTTGGGCAAAACAAATCTACTATTTTATTTTCCTGCACTCGTGATCCTACATTTTTGTTTTCGTTTAGCCTTTTTATATATATATATATATCATCAACACCAATCTCTCTCTCTCTCTCTTCTCTCTCTCTCACTAATGTCATGTATAGAAAATGGTAATTAAACAATTTATGATAAAGAAATGTGACTGCTTTTCTCTAACATTAATTTTAGGTGGTAGTGAAAAAAGGGAAGGATTGATTAAAATACGCATATGTTACTATTGAGAGTTTTTTTGTCGATTAAAATTTGAAGATAATTTAATTCATCAAATTAGGGTTAAAAAAAGTAAAAAAGTTATTATTTAAAGACTAAAAAAATTATGATTATGATTGCCATCTTGTCATTCTTAGCCCTATTATTATAATCTCACCGTTGCATATTAAATTTTGTTTCATCTTAATTAATTATCTTATATATAATTGTTTATAGTTATTTAATAAATTAGCAAATTATTTTTCCTACTCAATTATATATATATATTATTATTATTATTATAACTTTCCCTACTTAATATAAATTAAGAAATTTTTTAAAATTGAAATTAGGGTAAAACTGAAAAGAAAAATTAAATTGTTTGAAAGAAGATTGAGCCTCTGAAAAATCATTTACACATTAAACGGAGGGAGTGCATAACATATACACATTTAATACTATATCAATGAACATAAAATATATTCAATAATCACAAAAGAGAATTGAAATTAAAAGGAAAAAAAGTTAAAAAAACTGCTGTTAATTATTAAATTAGATGGCCAGGTCAAGGTGTGTTTGATTTTTCATTATGGGATATATGTGCTATTATGCGCCGACGGAAGAAGACAAATGGCTCTGTCAAATGCCCCATCTATTAACACCTTTTTCACTATATATATTATTATTATTATTATTATATATACTCATAATCTAGCAATAATATTATTTATTTATTAATGTAATAAAAGGTCTCTTTGGATTGTGAACTTCTTTTTAAACTTCTTAATTTCCGTATATCTCTCACAATATATCTCTTTACACATTCATTCAAGAACCATTTCTTTGACAAACCAGAATAGTTGGAGATCGAAAAGAACGATCATGATTCCATTTGCGACTAGGGTTTTAAGAAGCAATGGATCGAGGCTGTTGGATGGACGGGATGTGATTGTTTGAATTGTAAGTGAAAATTTAAATCACTTTCATTTATTGAGTCTTTCTCACTTGTCTCTTATGTTCTTTTGTAGGGACGATAATGTGTCGAGTTTTAATTTGGATTCAATGAACTTGCTTTTATTGATGTGGGTAAAACTAGTCACTTAATTAAGTTACATATAAATTGAGTTCAATTATGTATTTATGTGCGCGTGTTGGAAAGAGATTATGTGTCGGTTTGATGAGAGTAACATGTTTTGTTGGACCTACTAGTTTAAAATTGTCTTGTATATTTAATATGTATTTCGAAAAGGGACAATAGAATATGAGAATTATTGGATCAATCAGTTCAAATTAGTTGTCTCATATATTTAATACGTATTTCAAAAAACGACAGTAGATATGAGATTAAACTTAATAAAATTCGAGAATTAATATTATTTTTTCTTCTGGATAACTGCCAGCCTTTTAAAAACTGGCATTTCATTTTCAAATTTCTCTTATAAAAGTATATTTAATATGTATTTTGAAAAGGGACAATAGAATATGAGAATAATTGGATCCATCAGTTCAAATTAGTTGTCTCATATATTTAATACGTATTTCAAAAAACGACAGTAGATATGAGGATTAAACTTAATAAAACTCGAGAATTAATATTATTTTTTCTTCTGGATAACTGCCCGCTTTTTAAAAACTGGCATTTCATTTTAAAATTTCTCTTGTAAAAGTATATTTAAAAAGTATATATTTAATAGAATAGATTTTTAAGGTTGATGGGTGGAGCCTTTTATTATTTTCTTAAAAGGAGATCATTTTCTTGAATTATAACCTGATTAAATCTGTCTTAAATATTAATATTCCCATTTTTCTAAAATATTTTTGCACTGAATTATGACAAGATTCAAACCTCTTATAGCTAAACATAAACACTTTCAAAATATATTTAGGTGAGAGTCAAAAAAGAATTGTTTCACCCATTTATTCTTACACAGATATAATTTATCGAATTAAAAAGGGCATCGCAGCAAATAAATTTGGAATTTTTTATTTGATTAATTAGATTCTTATTTGAGTTAGACAATCTTATTCCATATGATGTTTTTTCTTTCTTTTTTGTTCATCTTTTGCTGAGAAAATATAGATGAATAGTCCAAACCTGGTTGAAATTATATATATATATAATTAACTCATATATATATATATATATAAAATTAACTCATTAATAGTTTTATGGTAGACTATATATTAAAGTGTCTATTTGATTTCCCAAAATGGATTAATTGCAACCTCATGTCGGCATTTTCCTCAAAATGTTATATTTCTACTCATAAAAAACAGGTCGTTTTTTCTTTGTTTTTTATTTTTTATTATTGTTTTTTGTTGACATTTGTTTATATAATATATATATATATATATATATATATATATATTTGATGGTTCAGTGAACTCTAGAGGTCATCAATGTAGCATGTCACTGTAATATGCCACTTTGTTCAATAATTATTTATAATTCGAAAAAATATTTGAGGAGTGGAAAAAAGGAAATATTTAGTAAATTTAGGTTTTTATACTTGAAATTCAATCTTTTCGAATTGGATCCTATAGTACTTTTTCTTAGATTAAACATTGGTCCATATATATACTTTTTTTTCCTGAATTAATTCTTAATTTTCTAGCCCTCTTCATGGATCTAGCCTCCAAACTTTATGAAGAGTCATCTTGATTCCACTTCTACTTGTTCTTGCATCCATTAATTAATCATTCACTCTGTTAATAAAAAAAAAATAGGTCCCTATAGCACTTGAAATTGTTACATAAAAACAAGATTAACAAAAATTATATAAGTACATACAACAACAATAATAACAGTACAAGTTTTTGAGTTACTATCTTGTGCACCAGTTGCACGACTGGGCCGCGCGCGGGCTGGGCTGGCCCGCCCAGCCTGTGCCTTTTTACTTATTTTGCATGTTTTGGTCGTTACCCTCACGTTATGTTAGGGTTACCTTCGCGTTATGTTAATGTGACCCCATATCCAGATTTCATACCCTTAGTTTAAACCACTGAACTAAAATGTTAATCATACCATCATGTTATGTTAGGGTTACCTTCATGTTATGTTAGTGTTACCTTCGTAAGGGTAACACGGGTAACACTAACATAACATAAGGATAACCCTAACATAACATGAGGGTATGAATGCCTGAGCGAATCTTGGAGGGTTTGAGCGCACCCACCAGGTGCATGGGAGCGCTTGAGAGCGCATTGGGACGCGTGAAAACGCGCGTCAGAGGGTGTGGGACGGGTCGACCCGGGTGCATTCTGAAAGTCTATTAGAAAACATAAGATCCGCGTGTCTTTGATGGGAAAACTCTGTTAACATAATGGTCATATAACTAATGTGCTAATTCAATTATTGAAAGTGTAAGAATTCCTCAATTCATAAATAAAACTATAAAAATATAAAGATTGAATATTATTTACAAACAAATGTACATATAAATCTATTTTCTTCACGTGATCATCAACATTCACTAACTATTATCAACAACCAATATCTACTGTTTGAATTATTGGGAAGAAACAACCTATGTTTTGGTCAAATCAGAACAAAACACATAAAACATCGTGGTATATCTAGTAATTTGAATTATCTTGGAGGGCATGATTGCAAACCCTATATTCATACATGGAATATAATTTATTATTAGTAGGAAGGAATTAAAATAATAGGCAAAAACACCAATAGGATAATATCCGCCGACGGAAAAAGACAAAACGAGAGGACCACCCAAACTGAATCAGACAATTAATGTTGCTTTCTACTGAAATTGACAAAGAAAGAAGCTTTTATTTTAAGACCAGAATATTTTGGGTGGTGTAAATTTTAAGATTATATTATTTCAAGAGTAATTCCATGTGAGTTTGTCTTACGGATCAAGTTCTGTGAGACGGGTTAATCAACAACCCATATTTCACAATTCATATATAAATTAGTGGAAATGCGTTGATTCATAGGTTAAAGGATATGCGTCTCATGAAAACACTCTGTGTGACCGTCTCACGCAAGTTTTTGTGTTATTTCAATACATATGACTAATTTATGTGATCATAATTGTTCCATAGATTTGTAGTAAAAGAATAATGATTTCATGTTTTATATTTCTCAGGGAATTTAATCATTCTATTATATAAATGACATAATTATCAGAAAATGAGCATTTAAGATAAGATTTTTTTGACAACTTTTGTTGTCGCAGAAAGTTTAGCTTTTACGATAGCAAATTGTCCAAAACAATTACTAATATAAATTGACAATATGTTGTCATAAAAAGCAATGCAAAAAGATTCATTTACGACGATATTGTTGTTGCTATTATATTAGTGACAACATCGTTGTCGCAAAAAAAAAAAAAAAACTATTTACGAGAAGGCTTTTGCGATAATAATTTAACGATGTAAAATGTAATACTTGAAGAGATGATTATTTTGCATAGGAAATTTACATTTTGGTTAAGTTTTTAGGAAAATATAGCTTTGGTTGAGTTTGGGTTGGTTACGACGGATTCTGGTAGTTAGGTCGCCAATCATTTTCGATGAAATAAAATATTCTTGGTATGATTCATAGGGATGGAAGTCTTTCAATCAATTTATAGAAATGTATGCAAAATTGAGTCATCTAGAGATACGTATATGTATTTCATTTGAAAATTATTCTTTTTAATCCTGGCTCAACTCAACAAAATCTCAAAAGTATAATTGATCTAATTCAACTTGCGCTATACAAGAAAAATAGACATAGACTACGCCTCTAAGACAACGGTTTTTTGAAAAAACCGTAGTCATAGCTAAATTGGCGTTGTCATAGACAAAACCGTTGTCGTAGGGCGCAAAAATGCGCTCATAGACAATGGCGTTTTATTGACGTTGTCTTAGAGGCATAGTTGTAGGGTAAAATTCAGCTCTAAGACAACGGTGGTGACTTAAGGTTGTCCAAATTGAGAGAAAGAATCAAATAAAATTTTCAAAACATCCAAAATAGGAGAAGGACATGCATTGTATGGGTGATGTTGCCCAATTTTTTTTTTTCGAATTTTGGACTTATTTATCCTAAATTGGTAGAATTTAAAACTTAGCATCTTATTTTGAAGTCTGATAAATTAGTGTCATGAAATGATAAATTGTTAAAAATTATAAATCTATATTTACAAATTTTCTTACTTTTATTTGTATCATGTATAGAGATAAAATAATAATAATAATAATAGTACATGACATAAAAATATTATTTATTGTATTAGGTGATTGTAGGTTATGTGCATTTACCGAACATTGAGTGTGTTAACCTAATCCATCTCACATGAGATGAGATTTGTGTGACGGTAACGAAAGACCAACACTAAATAAAATTGGTTATATAGAGAGAAAGATTGATTTATATAAGACTAAATTGAGGAAAAAAAGAAAAAGATTTAAGAGTCAAAATTCGTTGATTTCACCCCAATTAGGAATCTCCAACACTGCACTACTTTTGAATTTGGTGTTTTTTCTACCCAACATTAGTAGTTTGTTAGATCATCTCAATAGCTTTCTTTGCACCAGATGTATCACAAGTCAAACTTTGCACTATCTCTTTTCAAATTCATTTTTTTAAATAATAAATTTGAAAGTAGGAAGAGGAAGACAATAAAGACTAGAATACTAGTGATTCAGATTCAAATTTAAACTCTAATTGACTCAATATGTACCTTTATAAAAGTGGATATACCACTAGAGATACAAAACATGTGTTTTAAGAAATTATTTCTTTTTATTTTCTTTATTTTTCATTCATTTTCTTATATTTTGAGTGTTATCAAATGTTGTAAGTTTTATTATATATCAATTCATCTGTAAGAACTTAATATTACAGGTATTATTCACTTATAATATATGTGAAATCCACAATAAAATAGTGGGTAGTGTTAGAGATGTTCTTAGTGTAACATGATGAATCATTTTGTCATGTAAGTCAGAACGCGCCCTAATTAATTTGAAGTGTCACTTTAACATTGTTGACATCTATGTCAACAATTATCACCTAGATGTCAATAATTATGAGGCTTAAAATCAATAGTGGCCCTGTAGGATAGGGCTCGGGCCGAATGTGGCCCACGATCCATCAAATTGGCCCAATACAAAATTGCCGTAAAAAACTAATGGGCCAAAGTCACGTGATTAGCACGTGACCATTAAATCAGGACAAGAGGGCCCAAGTAGGGTAGTGAATCCCTAATTCAGTTAGAACCCTAATAGTGCACCCCTAAAATCGAACCTCAATCTCCCCAAATCGAACCCCAAATCCACCAAATCGAACCCCAAATCCACCAAATCGCACCTCAAACTACCCTAATTACGAAGTATAACCAAGACTCTGATCGAAACAGGATCCCCGAAGTTCAAAGCAGGATCCCCGAAGAGTCGAATCGCGATGGTGAAGAATCCTGAGGCCGATAAAGCTAGTTAGTTTTCTGAGTTTTGGCAGCTTACTAGTTTAGGGTTTAGTTCAGCATGTTTCTTGAGTTAGGGTTAGGCTTGAACGCATAATGTGTTGCTCTCATTGCTCTCAGTATGCATAGTTTGTTTCTTGAGTTTTGTATACATGCAAAGTAATGTTTTGCTTATATAGATTCTGGAATTTTGGTTGTGTAGTCAATGTTAGGAAATATATTGATGCTTTGCAGTTGGCCAGTGTGTGTGTGTTGCTTGTATAGTAGGCTGCTTGTATAGTAGGCACAAGCTGTGTTTTTTAGTGCTTTGTTGTCCTTTTTTTGATTTTTGTGAAAGTGATTGGGCTTGATGGTTGTTGCAATATGTTTAATGGTATTGTTTAGGGTTTAATGTTTTGTGGTCCCTAGCAACTACTTTACTGGTATTGTTTATTTCTCATTTATTGGCCTCTAGTGTATCTTAGGGTTTCTTATACTATTTCTGTGTATAAATTGTAGAAAAACAAGCTGTTGGTTCTTTTAAGGGTAAGAAACACTTAAAACCTAGGCAGAAGGCTAAGAAACCCTTAGAACCAGCCACTCAAGAGCCTTCTTTTGATAGTTTAGAAAAGTTCATTGAAAATTACTCTGAATAAGGGGTGGATGGGGTTAATCCTGAGGAATATGGGTGTTTTAAGGGAACAGATGAGGTTGATAACATATATTTTTGGGAGTGACTCTAGTGATGATGAGTCTTTTAATCCTGATTGTATGAATGATTCTGATGATGGGTTGGATGACTTGTTATTTGAAGAGAGTGTTGACAAGGGTTTAGAGTGGATGGGAATAGAGAAACCAACTGTTGAGCCATCTAGTGTACAAACTGGGAGTGAGTCTGAGTCTGAGTCTGGTTCAGAGTTTGAAGACTCTCATGTACAGATTGATAGTGACCTAGGTTCAGACAAAGATGAATGTAAACTGAATAGAGTCTTCAGGTCTACTGATGTATTTACATCGGAATTCACAATAGGAACGAAATTCTCTGATAAACAACTCTTCAAAGAGGCTATTTACTCACATGGTGTGAGAGAAAGAAGAAATTTAAAAATAACAAAGAATGAAGCTAAGAGAGTCTATGCTAGGTGTATGGTGATTAGGTGTAAATAGTAGATCAATTGCCTTAAGATGGTTGGTGAGGAGACTTGGCAGATTAGGATTTATGATCCTGAGCACACCTGTGGTATCACCTATAAATTGAAAAACTGCACTTCAACTTGGTTGGCCAAGTACTATCTTGAGTCTTGGAGGGATGACCTCAACAGGACTTCTAAGGGTTTTAGGAGGGCTGCCATGACAGAGTTTAATTGTAGCATTTCAAAACAACAAGCATATGGGGAAAAAATGTTAGCTTTAAAATGTGTTCAAGGTAGCAATGTGGCCCAATATGCTAAGTTATGGGGATTATGCTGATGCACTTAAGCAAAAAAACTCTGGGTCAACTGTGGTAATGGGTGTTGAGGCCATTGGTAGCTCAAGCGCTAGGACTTTCAAAAGACTTTACATATGTTTCCAAGCTGTGAAAGTTGGGTTTATGACTCGGTGTAGACCATGTGTTGTGGTAGATGAGTGCCACCTCAAATGTCCAAATGAGGGTGTACTACTCACAACAGTAGACATGGACCCTAACAACCAAATGTTTCCAATTGCTTGGGCTGTGGTGGGTAGTGAAACAAAAGAGAATTGAGTGTGGTTCCTCGAGCTTTTGAAGGGTGATTTGAACATAGAAAGGGAGAACCTGTGGACTTTCATGTCTGATAGACAGAAAGGTTTAATTCCTGCTTTTGAACAAGTGTTTCCTGGGGTAGATAACAGATTTTGTGTTAAGCATATGCATGCCAACATGGCAATTGCTGGGTTCAAGGGAGCTGGGTTCAAAAATCTATTGTGGAGGGCTACTAGGGCTAGCACTGTGGCTGAATTTAGTGTAGCAATGAAAAAGGTTGAAGAATTGGATAATAGGTGTTATGCATGACTCCAAGGAAGACCAGCCATGCAGTGGAATAGGTCACACTTTTCTCCCTTTTCAAAATGTGATATGAGGTGAGTGTATGTGATGGTGGAAGATATGAGATGGACTTGAGGGCAAAGAATTGTTCATGCAGAGCATGAGAACTTCAGGGAATTCCATGCAAACATGGAATGAGTGCTA
The DNA here is from genome assembly GCA_005771605.1 of Scutellaria baicalensis. Lineage (NCBI taxonomy): Eukaryota > Viridiplantae > Streptophyta > Magnoliopsida > Lamiales > Lamiaceae > Scutellaria > Scutellaria baicalensis. The sequence continues at coordinate 16,106,048 of CM016727.1, forward strand.
TCCTTGCACAATCACTGGACCCAGAGGATTTTGTTGATGAATGCTATAGTGTGGAGAAGTACAACCAAGCTTATGTTTCTGCTTTGCACCCAATAGATGGGCTTGAGCTATGGAAGACAACAGACTATATTCCTCCTAACTTTGGGAGGAAAAGAGGTAGACCTACAAAAGCAAGAAGAAAGGTCCTGATGAAGATGCATGCAAGAGAAAGAATGTCAACATACTTCCAAGGCAGAAGCGTGTTGTTCATTGTAGTTTTTGCCAGAGAGAAGGTCACAATAAGACAACATGTCCCTGGAGAAAATTTGCTGATGAGTTCCCTTTGGATGAAGGGGTTTCAATTGGTGAAAGTTTGAATGTAAGCTTTCTTTTTGATGTATAACTCTACTGCACTTTATTTGATTACTTGATATATTGTGTACTTAAATTTTGTCTTTGTCATCTAGGAACAAAGTGGGATTCAAGAAGGTGGCCCAATATCAGATTTGCCAGATGTTATAACCCAACTTGAGGGATTTCCCAGTCCACCAGCCACTCAAGAGGATCAAAACTGTTTTCAAGTAAGTTGACTTGTACAAAGTTCACACATTTGTGTACTTCTTGATACCACCTAACAATTGTCCATCACTGAATGTGTGTTAGGTCCCTGTTTCTAATGCACCTCCACCACCTGCTCCAATGATTCGCAGTAGGATTGAACATTTGGCCACCATGAATGTTCCACCAAGGTCTGAATTTAGTGCTTCTGCATCCAAGCAAGGAGGTAAAAAGTTTATAAGTTTAATAACTTTAGACAAAGGTAAGAACAAGGTGTGAATGCAAACTGTGGTCCATTGCCAAGTTCTGATTTTTGAGAACATATTGTTGTTGCTAAGTTTGTGAACATGTATTGGCATTTTTGTGAACATATATTGAAAGTCATCCTTTTGTATCTACTTTCTGATTTGGCAGTTTAGTGAAATGGGTAGTGTAAGCCCCCTTTTGTAATGGATAATACTTTTTTGGCTTAGCAATTAAATTGGAACTTGTGGAGACTGTTTATATTATGTTGTGATATGTATTGCGGAATATTTGAACTATTATGTGGAGTTTAGTGCATTGCCAAGTTTTGTGCATTGTGGAGATTGTTATGCATTGTGGATGAGGTTGAGTATTACACTTAGGTGAAAACAGTAGACATTAGATAGATGACCAAAATCACTAAGCTATTACAAGCTATTACATATTAGTTGTCCTTTAGGATGCTATTACATAGTAGTTGTCCTTTAGGATGTACCCAAACCCAACCATTTGTGTATTACAGTGATATAAGCCAGTAGAACCAAGCACATAGTCAGGTTTCTCTTCTTCTCCAAGGCTGAAATTCTCTCTTCCATTCTATTTTGTTTGATTGAAGCCATTTGGAATTCAGCCTCCAATTGTATTGTTGCACCCTTTAACTGAGCAAGTTCACCTTTTAGTTATTTCATCTTCATAGCCAGATTAGATGTAGGCATAGGTAGCTTCGTTGGTTCGTCAATCCATTCGAAAAATAGCACCCTTTCTCTGACAAAGAATCGGAGCAGTTCTGGAACCGACAGCCTTCACTTCCAGGTTGCCCGGAAACTCGAACCCTAGCGAAGTTCCCAAAATTGCAACGTTTCGTTCCTGATGTGTACTAATGAGTAGATGAAGACATTTCTCACTTTTTTTGTCTTGTTTGTGTGGTGGATTTGAATTGCAGAATGTTTTATTGCTTTGTTGGTGTTTATGTATAAATAGGATATGTTTGGTGGGAGTTTGGAGGGAATTCTGGTTGTTGAAAATCGGAAAAATCGATTTGGGGGAAATAATTTCCCTCCAAATTTTTAACCTAACATTTTTCATCCATAAAAATAACGGACGGGACCCTTTTTAAAACTTTTTGGGCTAATCAGAAACCATGGGGCTGTATTTGGCCCAAGCCCTATCCTACATGACCATTCTTGAATTTAAGCCTAATTATCACCTAAAATCATACTTCAATAATAGATGAACTAAAATTGAAAAAATATAAAAATAAAAGTCCTTTGTATAACCTCATAAAGTTACTAGTATAAAATTAAAATGAATTAGCACTTCAGTTATAGAGGGCAAAACTCAAATGTGGCCCTGTAGGATTGGGCCACGGCCGAGTTTGGTCCCTAGGTTTTGAAAACAATCCAAAAAAGTTTAAAAACGGCCCTCTCCATTAATTGGATGGACGGAAACGTTAAGTCATTTTTGGAAAGAGTGGGATATGGATTCTGGCAAGAGAGAGAGAGAGAGAGATGGATTCTGGCAACAGTGGGAGCCTCCAATCCTTCAGCGGCGCTGACGAGGAGTACGACTCATGCGTCGCCGACTCTGTCTCCGCCTTCATGTCCTGCGGCCCTATCCACACAGCGCCGCCGCAGTCCTTCTACAACCCGCTTTCCAACTACGTCTAACTCCATCAAAACCCCAACTTCAATTCAACCTGGCCTAAAAACACCACTTCCCTGAGATCCGACCAGAATCTGGCCACTCTGTTTTTCCAGTCGTCTTTCCTCGACGTTGCCGCCGCAGCGCCGCCACTGCAAAATCAGACGCACAACCTGAAGAAACGGTCGAGAGCATCAAGAAGAGCTCCGACCACTGTGGTCATAACAGACACCACCAATTTCCGACCAATCCGTCGTTCACCAATTCATCTTTCCCGAGAAGCAGGGTCAATCTCTTCTCCACCCGATCCGACGCTTCCCAGCCGTCGCCCTACCTCCGCCCCCTTCCCCCATAAAATCCAGCCCCGATAAAGATGGACTGAACTTGAGGCCCTTAAACGGGAGCTATGACTTCTCAAGAAATGCAATGAACAACTTTAGCAAGAAGGGGTTCTCCTCCACCTCAATGTCCAACTTTCACGGCTCAAAGGCGCCGAAAATCGTAGCGTCAAGAGGAGAAGGTATGTTGGAATCGTGGATATGCTCTTCAGACTAGAAATGAAATTATTAGATCATAGAAATTATATCAGTGGAGTAGTGATGAGGAGCGTGATTCATACATTGAAATTGAGGTATCCGATATCCGATAGCATGCATAAGTTCAGATCAATTTCTTTGGTATTCTAAGAAACTACAACGATTACCCGATCCGATACACAAATCTTTTTTTATTCTTAGTGTTTTTTAACATACCACTAGTTTAATGTATTTTGTTTTTTTTGAGTTAGTATAATTATGGTTTATATTCAATATATCCTATGATCCAATAACCAATGTGTTACGAATTACTATCCATTCTATTTTGGAACATAAACCTATAAATTTTATACAAATAATTGTGAGAGACAGACTTACGGATAATTTTTATGAGCAGGATATTTTTTACCCATTACAATCCACTTTCCATAAATTTAATATGTAAATTACGAAGTGTAGATTGTAAACTGACCACATAACCTTGAAATTAAGATTTATTCAAAATTTTATTACTATACAATTAAATATTGAATTATCTTGACATTTTGCCTCAGAAAATAACTACTACATTTCATTAAATTACATTTTCATTTACTTTTTTAGCATCATAGCAGAAGTTAATCTATCGAATTGTTGATATATTTATGATATTATTTGAATTTATTGCCTTAAAAATTAAGAAATGTTCCCATCGAAATGAATCGGAAAATTCTAGTATCCGAAATTACCAAAAATATCAGGTATATTATGATTTTCGAATCTATTTCAGGTAGCAAAATTAGATATGCGAGACATAGTGTACCTGAACTGAAATTTTGAATCCAACAAATCCCGATTGATTTGATTCCCACCACAAATAGGAACTAAAATATTTCAGTATATCCAACAATGCACCAACTCAATTTGATAGCATGTATTTTCATCTCCAAAGTGATGCAAATATCTGCATCAAGATTTTTCAACTATCACTTTTACACCAACTTTCCTTCACATTTATGTTTCTTTTTCATTTTTATTTTATAATTAATAAAAGAGAATATTTAAGAATATTTTCTTTTAATGTATAAGATGGTGTACACTGTTGAAAATCGGTAACAGTTTTTACAATAAAATAGTAGAAAATTAACATTAAAAATATATACACGGTTGGAGATGCTCTTATCCGATTTTTATAAAAGAAATGTACTATGAAAGATCATGACAAAGACAACTTGCTTAATTATTACATGGTTCAGCTGTCCAAAACAATTGACATGTATTATTTAAAGTTTTCAAGCCGACTTTGTATATATGAAAGGAAATATATTGAAACGAATCCAAGTGAAATAACATCGCCTAAACTACTTGGATCCGTCCTAAACACTAAATCTTATACCTACTCTAAACAAATTTATAGATAACTGTCTCACGAATATAATGTTAGAGTAATTATTTTATGAGACCGTCTAACGAATTTTGTTATGTGAGATGAGTTAATCCATAGTTCATATTTAACAATTCATATATAAATTTGTGAAAATAAGTTCAATTTATGGGTAAAAAAAATGTCTAACGAAAACTATATGTGAGACTGTCTCATATATATTAGTTTTTGTGATAATTTTATGAGATTTAACTTCACAATCCACAATACAAAAACAAGATAATTTTGTAGGTTTCAAATTATGAATTGACCTACCTGCTTCACGAAAATAAATCTATGATACTGTTTCATAAAAATCATACTTAAACCTTTCAAAAATCTTCATTTATATAGATATGAATGAATAATATTATTAAACTTCACTTAAAGAAAACATATTTAGCAATGAACTGATTTTTCTTTATTTGACTTTTCTTAACCCTTTACAGCTTATTCTAGCTTGGAAAGCAAACACATACTTTCCATAATTTTAATTGGCCAAAATTAAAATATAAAAATCCCATGAAACTTTATGATATGAAGCCAAGAAAGAATCTTAAATGCCATTATATATCTAACAAAATCTAACCTCATTATAGCCCCCCTTTTCCTCTTCCCCCATACACATACATCTCCTTTTAGGCCATATATCAAAGATGGATTCATCGAAACTACTTGCGGTCAAAGAAGAAGAAGAAGATCAAAATCTCATGTCTTCACCAGATCAAGAAGCCTCAGCCTCCAACAATGGAGATGGAGAAAACCCTAGAAGGGAGAAACGGTATATCGGTGTAAGAAAGAGGCCATGGGGGAAATATGCAGCAGAAATAAGGGATTCGACGAGGAATGGAATGAGGGTTTGGCTCGGAACTTTTAACACGGCAGAAGAGGCAGCTTTAGCATATGATCAAGCTGCATTTGCAATGAGAGGCTCTTCTGCTCCCATTAATTTTCCATTGGAGCAAGTTGTTGAGTCTCTTCAAAAGATTAATTATAGCTGCAAGGAGGGTTCTTCACCTGCTAAAACCCTAAAGGAGTCACACAAGATGATCAACGCGACCACGAAGCAACGGGCTTGTAGGAAGAAGCAATCTAGAGGTGAGGAGGATGTGGTGGTTTTTCAAGACTTGGGATCTGATTTGTTGGATGAGCTTTTGTCTCAGAGTTCAACTAGTAAGTACTCATCATGATATAAAGTAGCTACATATATGTTTAATTGTCTTAATTGTCTCATATTCTTTGGTGTTTTTGAGTTACTTCAATTGGACCATGTATATATCTCAATAAATTAACCCATCTATAATTCTTTGTTTTACGAACCGAATTAGGAATTGGGATTGAATCTAAGTGAGAACATGGCTGAAATTTAAAAAAAGATACTCAACCTAATTAGCTATTTCTTGCAAGAAACAAAATTAAGTTCACTTCTTGTTTTTTTTTTTTTTTGCTTTAGTTGTACCGCTTAGATTATTCCATCAGCTTCTGGGAAATAATAGTTTGAATTAAATGATGTTTGTGTTAGCTAGCTAGATCTACATGCAAATCCTGATCTATTTTGTATATATAAACAATCCTATGTTTTGATCTTGAAATAAGACACTATGAATTAATTGTTGTGCATAAAGCAGCTTCTTGGTCTTAACTAAAACATGTTGCATTATTTGATCCTCACTTAATTCAGTGGCATAGTATATAATCCATAACTCAAATCATAAAATGTTCATAGTCTGAATCTTCTATTATCTACTGCTCCATTCTTTATTGTACAATAATTCCAGCTTTAATTACATAAGCCTACTCTCATGAGTAGATTTTATGATCTTAAAGTGAAGTGATGAGTATCTTATTGTGAAAAGATTTTATGCATTAATTTTGAAACTTCAACAGCTAAAGGTCATTCTCTGCATACATATATATATATATATATATATATATATCATTTGCACTTTGTTTAAGTGATGAAGCAGGTCCTGTAATTTCTATCTATGGTTGAAAATGAAGTGAAGTGCAAATGTGCAATTGAGCAAATGATAATAACTAGTAAAGAAGAGAAGAACAATTGGCATCATATATAAAAAGTAGATGATATATATATATATATATATATATATATATATACACACACACACACACATTCTCCTTAATTTATAACTAAATCAAATCTGTGTATGGGTGAAGGGTCCTTTGTCAAATAATGCAAGTCTTGGTCTTCCTGGACAAGAATTAAATGTCCCAGCTTATTGATGATCCTTGTCTTGTCTCCAACACTATCTAAGTTTACTTTAATATTTATAAGATTAATACTCGAGTTCATTTTTGGATTGACATATATATGTACATCTGTGTTTGTTGGTGCACACCTCATCATATATATATATATATATATATATATATAAATTGGGAAATATAAATTTTAGTCTATAACTTAGCTTTAGTCAATTTTGATGCACTAACTTTGCCCTTTCCAATTTTGGTCTTTTACCCATCGTTTTCTTGCAATTTCAGTCCTTTTTTAGCGGAATAACCAAAATTGCCGACGTGGCTGTGAGGATTTGGCTGTCACGTCAAATTTTCCTACTGCCACATCAGAATTGGTTGTTCCAATAAAAAAGAATTAAAGATGGAAGAAAACAACAACTAGAAAATGCAAGGTTAGTGCACTAAAACTTGATTATAAAGCCTAAGTTATCAGTTATCGAACTAAAATTAATTTTTTCCGTGTAATAAGGTAATATATCTTTGACTCTAACCTACATGTTTAACTTCCTTCTCATATACATGCTTTCTTAATCGTTTCACCAATCTAGTGTTGTTATTAGTAAAATGTGATGATAAATTCTCTTATATATATTTATATTGTATTGTTGTGTTCTGAAACTAAGTAGCAAGCTAGGTTCCTTGATAATTAATTAAAGTTATATAGTTATATAGGAGATGGGACATAATTTCTTGCATAAAAGTGTTAATTGGAAAAAAAACTTGGGTATGTGGCCTTTAAGAGAGTTTATACTCAAACGAAATGACACAAACTTGTGATTATCATGTGAGAATTGTATGATCTATGTTTTCAATTCTCTCAAGTTAATCAACTGTAAATCAAATTAGAGTTCGAATTTGGGTCACATAAATATTTTAATATTTATTGTCCTCCCTTCAACTTCTCCAATCTCATTACAGAAAGAAAAAAAAATTGTAGATTGATTCGTTACTTGACACAAGTTATTGTTATCACTACACTGAAGAGATCATTTACAAGTCAATTTTAGTACTGTTAAAAAAATATTGAACTTTTGGTCTTATTGGATATGGGGATTTTTTAATTTAGGCAAAAACTTGCGTACTCCAGTGCACCGTACCCCAAAGGTATTATTAGTTTGATATTAGTTATATACTCATGAGATATTATTGGTGTATTCATAAGGTATTAGTGGTATATCCTTGAAGGTATTAATGATCTACTTATAAGGTATTAGTTGCATATTCATAAGGTATTTCGTGTATAACTGAAATATATGTTTTAGTGAAGGTATTATTTAAAGTATTACTTATTACATGTTAAGGTATTGATCATATTACTTAAATGTATTATAATAAGTGTTTGGGGCACGATGCCCCGGAGGTATGCAAGAACTACTCTTTAATTTATTGTTAAATTAATGTTAGGATGTCGATAATTTTGTAAAATTCTAATTTGACATTTTGATTGTGGAGGAATGATCACTATTCTGATCCAATATCTGATTTAGGCTGTTTAGATCATTATTCCTCAATTTAGTGATATGATCAATGCATGGATCAATTTAGGGTGCCTTAACCCGCGATTCTCAATTAGGATAATTACTAATAAAACAAAGAGTGGCTCCCCTTTGCACCAGGTGCACGGATTTAAGATTTGTGCAATCGGGCCGCTCGTGCGCTGGCGCGGGCCAATCTAACCCGTGCCTCTTTATTTTTTCGGGTGTTTTGACCCGCGCCTCTTTACTTTTTCGCGTGTTTTGGTCGTGACCTTTATGTTATGTTAGTGTTACCTTCATGTTATATTAGTGTTACCTTCGTGTTATGTTAGCGTGACCTTATTTCCAGATTCCATACCCTTAGTTTAAAATCATTGAACTAAAATAATACGAAGGTAACACTAATATAATATGAAGGTAACACTAACATAAACATGAAAGTAAAAAACAATCATACAATCATGTTATGTTAGACTGACCTTCATGTTATGTTAGTGTTACCTTCATGTTATGTTAGTGTGACCTTCATGAAGGTAACACTAACATAATATAAATGTATGACTGCCTGGAGCGAATCTTGGTGGATTTGAACGCACCCACTAGACGCATGGGAGCACGTGTAAGCGTGTTGGGTGTGCGTGGGACGGGTTGACCCGGATGCATGGATCCTAGATCCATGCACCAGTTGCACAAAATATTTTGCTATCAAAAAATCGATAAAGCCCAAATGTTCGAACATAATTGAATCTTAATTTCCCTAAATGACAGAATATAAGTCCTACATAATTTTGCTGAAACAACATTAAAAAACTCAAACATTTTAGTGCTAATGAAACATGCATGCAGGTATTTGATGTGCATCTAAAATCTAGTTAAGTTTCTATTAAATTATAAATTAATTAAGTACACAAAACTCACTTTATGAGTTTTAAATCCAGACAAATTTTTATATAACTTCTTGATTTCTGAGCACTTAATTTCTAGTATTTATAATTTAACTTGATTAACTTAAAAGGTAGAACATAAATTCTACAATTTAAATCTAAGTTTCGACATTTACTTTATGTTCTAAGGAAATAATTATGCTTTCAATATTATTATTATTATTATTATATTAATTAATACATACAATTACATTATATATATATATATATATATGTTTTGGGGGGTTTTGGAACTCATGGGCCAGAGGGCCCAGACCTATTAAACACCGATTAACTGACCGGCCCGAGCTAAACCGAATCAGAATATACCTTTTACTCAAAAGTCAAAACTATATATCTGTTATGGCTAAACAAACTAGCCCATTGGGTCACAACCGATATATCATATGCTAAAAATGAAAGGTATATATAACTTTCAAATTTAATAATTTTATATGAATTTTTGAGTATTCAACCTAAAACGAGGTTATATAATTTAAAACGGGTTCGGGCCGGGAAAAATATTTAAAATAGTCTTCAACGTTTTAGTACGTACATAATAATTTATACAACCTAAATATTTAATTTATGTATATTTTTGCATATATTTATATAGATACGCGACACATGTATATGCATGTATAAGTATGTTTATAAATTGGTTTTGTAATTTGAATATGAAAGAAATAAACTAAAAAATCCAAATCGATTCTGATCAGAAAAATATACTACATATATAAAGATATGTTATTTCGACTAATAATGAAATATTTGGTTAAAAATCAATTTGAGTAAAAATCGTAATTTGTCTGATAATTAATCGATATATTTTTCTAGATGTTATTGTTTAGATATGTGTATATATTCATAAATATATACACATATATATATAAACTTTATACATGCATGTTTATTGATATATCAAAATAGAATAAACTACTTTTTTTGCCCCATAAAATAGGGCCCCTGACAATTTAGGACTTTATTTATTCGGGCTGGCCAATTTGGACAGTAATTTTTCAAAAAGTGCAATTTATGCCCAATTTCGGTCCGAATTGCTTATTTGGGCTGAAATCGCATGTGCAATGCACGTGTGACCATTATTTCGGACTCACTGGGCCAACTTGCTGACGTGGATTTAAATTAAAGGAAAAAAAATCAAAAAAAAAGTTGAGAACTGCTTCTTCCCCCGCTCCCTCCCCCCAATTCCCCGCCGCCCTCCGCCATCAGTCGTCGCCCGCAGCCATCAGCCATCAGCCGCCACCCGCTGCACCCCCCCCCCTCCAAATTCCCGCCGCCCTCCGCCATCCACCGACCAATTCCACAAAATCAACGACCCTTTCTGCAAATCCGCTGCCCCCTTCCGCCCCCATCCCCGCCGCCGTCGTGCGACTGTGTTCAGAGAAATGAGAATTCGACGATGGATCGATTCCATCGATTTCTCTGAATCACCATTTTATTGCCTTTGTCCATTATCATCTTCAATTATGTGCTTCAATTTCTTATTTCTGCTTTCCATTAATGCTTTCCATTTCCATTTCCATTTCAATTTCTGCTTCAACTATCCGCTTTCCATTTCCATTAATGCTATTTCTTATTATTATTGGTTCTGATTATGAGCTAGAAATCATGTTCCAGAATGAAGCTTGCGAGAGGGATTCTGTATATGGGGGAAGGGGGCGGCGGGTGGTGGTGGGAGATTGGAGGCGGTGGTGATGGAGAAGACGCGGTTCTTAATTTTTTTTAATTTTTATTTTTATTTTATATTTATTCTTAAAAAATGTTTTTAATTTTGCTTTTTTATTTTTTAATTTATTTTTATTCCCGGTGAGCCCGAAATGATGACCTCACGTGCACTGCATGTGCGATTTCAGTCCAAATAAGCAATTCAGGCTGAAATTGGGCATAAATTGCACTTTTTGAAAAATTATTGTCCAAATTGGCCAGCCCGAATAAATAAAGTTCTAAATTGCTAGAGACCCTATTTTATGGGGCAAAAAAAGTAGTTTACTCTATCAAAATATCATTTGAAAACAACCAAAAACTAAAGAAAATATAACATAAACAAATATGAACGGGTTTGAAGTAGTTCACAGGTATTCTTCATCAAGTTTTCGATGGATTTTGTTATTCATATCTTGTAAGTTTGAAATAAATACTTTTGAGTAGATCTTATGTGAGACACTCTTACGTGTGACCTCATGTAAGACAAAGTTCATATAGATCAATAAAATGATCAACTCATTCAATATAATTAGTATAGGTTTTATATAAAAGCATGTAAAACTTCATCTCGATGCACATGAGATTTTGTGAATTAAATGAACAAATTTTGGTTTTTTATTATTCTAATTTTGCAATGTGAGAGTCATTTTACAAAAACATCATAAAATAATAAATACCCCTTATTATACACATGCAAAATAAATCACCCAAAATTCCAAATAACCCTTCATCATTGAAAGCTTCTCTATCACTTCCCTTTTCTCTTTCTTTCACATTTTCTTACATGAATAGAAACTTGCTAATTAAACACATTTAAACAAAAGAAACGTCCTATGAGATCCATTGTGCTCTCTATACATATGCTTTGTGATCTATCAAATCAAACTAAGCCAAAATTTAGCATAAAAAAAGAAAGTCCAGTACAGTGATTTGACATTTATGTTATAAACTGGAAAAATGCCCATGCTTTGTACGGGTTTTGTTTTGATTCTATTTTATCTTTCGAATAATTTTAGTTATATAATATCATATGGATATAAAAATTTGTAATATTCACCGAAATAAGTTATAGGGTATTATGTTTATTATTTCATTTAATCTAAATTTACTCTATATGAATTAAACAGTTTTTTATTTTTACTTTAAAAGAATATAAAGACATGATATAATTGTTTTATTGAAACTCAAGTATTTTTAATTAAAAAACATTCGAATATAATCTATATTATATACATAATAAGATGACATATATTTTTCATGTTCGAGTAACTTTTCATTTCCATGACTTTTCAAAATTCCTTAATTAAAAGAATAAAGATATGACGTATAAAGACATGCTATAATTGCTTCATTGAAATTATAAAGTATATTTATCATAAAAAAAACTAATCTAATCTATAATAATAATAATAATAATAATAATAATAATAATATAATAATAATAATTATTATTATTATATTATTATTATTATTATTATTATTATTATTATTATTATTATTATTATTATTATTATTATTATAAGAAGAAGAAGAAATATAGACTTTTCATCTCCAAGACTTTTCATATTTTTTTAACTAAAAAAAAAAACACTTAAGATACACATGTATAATACATCTACGACACATGTCGTATCAACAAAACTTGAGAATGTTGATTTGTTTTGTGCATTGTACATGATTGACTTTTAATTTCTCGGTGCTTTCATACTTTTGTTTATATTTATACTTATATATATATATATATATATGTGTGTGTAAAAATGTTTCTTTTTTATCATTTCTATGAAGTGGTAAAGAAAATAACACTACAAGAAATACGCTAATAGACAACAGAGTTAATAAGTTGTTTAATGGGTAAAATATCTGATGTTTATGGCCGTGTTGTAAAAAGTCGCTCATAGACAACAAATTTTATCTGTTGTTATTTACAGAATCAACAACAGATTTGCAACAAATAATATTTGTTGTTGTTTGGTATAAGGACAACTGATATTAACTGTTACTATTGTTTCTAGACTGTTGTAAATTTTCGGTCATATACAACATATTTTATCTATTGTTAATATTTTATCTGTTGTTGTTTAGGGAAAAAAATAACAAATTTGCAATAGGTAATATTTATTGTTGTTTGGTTAACTGTTGTTATTGTTTCTAGAGTGTTGTGAGCAAGGATGAAAATATCGCGAAATATCGCGGATATATCGCGGATACGGATATTGCGATATGGATATTGGGTGTTAATGTTTTTTTTCCTAGGTATCGCGGATATTTCGCAAAATATCGCAAAATATCGATATCGATATCGATATCGGTTCAGTGTAGTATAAAATTGGATGGAAATTGGGAAATATCGCGGATATATCGCATGTATATCAAAATGAGCGATTTTGATTCACAAAATTGAACTATGTGATTTTTTTTCCTTACTTTGTATTATGTATTGTGTTTGATATTGAAAGTAATATATTCTCCTCACATCAATCTTTCATTCACGGATATAGCCATATTTTGTGGCTTTTTAAATTTGCATTCCTTTAACCAATTATTACTTCATTTACTTCTTTTTTTTCTAATTTTTTTGCATGATATATTTCTCTCTCTCTCTCTCTCTCTATATATATATATGTTGAAGGCAAGTTTTTCTATCATACAATTTAAGGTTCAAGGTATGATATTCTCTCATATCAATAACTCTCTCCCAACATTTTTGATTAAATTAATTTCAATTATTTACTTTATAGATTATGACTATTTTAATGTATCTAATTTATTTATTTTTTTGGATATAGGGCATTGACATTGGAGAGGAAATACTTGCACCACTATATATATCACTCAATTGTCATTTTGAAGAACTACGAATTGGTATGTAAATTTAATCTTTTTTTTTTTCATTTTAGTTGATAAAACTAGCATTTTATTGGTATATTGTAAATTGCTATGTTTAATTGTGCTAATTATGTATATGTTAGGTGAAGCATTTAGTTAACTTATAGAACTTTATTATAAAATCATAATTTTACAATTAATTATTTTATAGTGAAGCTAGCACGTAAAATGTAATGTTGTAATTGTGTATTTACAATTACTTGTTATAATTAGTTTTAGTAAAATTTTAATAGTGCTAATTATGTATATGTTGGTATATTGTAAATTGCTATGTTTAATTGTTGGTATATTGTAAATTGATGTGTTTAATTGTGCTAATTATGTATATGTTAGGTGAAGTATTTAGTTAACTTATAGAACTTTATTATAAAATCATAATTTTACAATTAATTATTTTATAGTGAAGCTAGCACGTAAAATGTAATGTTGTAATTGTGTATTTACAATTAATTGTTATAATTAGTTTTAGTAAAATTTTAATAGTGCTAATTATGTATATGTTGGTATCAGTACTGCTTGGATCAATATGACATTCCATCTACTATGTTTGAACCTCATAGGTCATCCTTTTGGTACTAGTGTATTGTATGATGTAATTTTAGTAATTTTGTCTTGTATTATGTAATATATTATCATTTTTCATTCGAAAAACAATTTAAATTTTATTGTTGTTTTTAAGATATTTAATTGATTTGAAAAATATATGTGTATGAAGGTAAAATATCTAAAATTCTATTTAATTTTAATTTTCCGTTGTTTTTCAAATTTTTATTATCGTTGCATATCGTTCGACATGAATCCGTAAATAAATGCGATACGACATGCTGATATCGATATTTTCATCCTTGGTTGTGAGTTGTTTCTATATGCAACTGTGAAAATCAGTTGTCTTTAGTGTAAATGATAACATTGAAGATTTCTTGTCGTATGTTTATAACCAGTTGTTGTTTATAATCACAACAACTATTTTGCAATTTATTTTATCTGTTGTCGGTTCAATATATTTAAGAACATGTTAAATTTGTTCTCTTTTCCCAATACGTTGATGTCTACTTGCAGCGTATTTTTAGAAATCCATAATACTTATAACGAAAATGTCAACAAGGCAAAAAAAAAAAAAAAAAGCATAGACATCTCAATTAAATCCCCACAAGTTAAACATGTATACATTGAATTGTTTACTTAAGGTATACGCAAAATGTAGTAAACTAAATAATTCAAAGTATCAAAGGTTTGCGTACTAATATCATATATGTAAAAACTAGTTGTAATACTAACTGATTAATAGTTCAAACCTGTACATGTCTTGTTAACTAAAATATACTTCACACCTTACACATCAAAAAAAGTTAGCATATGTACAACTTAGTCACTTGGAATCCTTCAATGAAATCTTGAAGACTCATACCTGCATTATTCAAAATATATAATTATAATAATCTCACAACTTGTTTTTCCCAATAAATTCATTCTTATAAAAAACATAAGAAGTTCTGACCTTATCCCTTATATGTAATTGTGCACGCATTCCACTATTATCAACATATTCATGGTATGAAATTCTATAAAATCTTCAATACAATGATTTATATCAACACAAGTAGTTCAACTTACCTGCAAATGCTCACCATCTTAAATAATTTCAACATCATCCAAATCCACATCAGATTTAGACTGATTTCCAATGGTCGGAAATTTGACTGAGCAACTACCTTTTTCATCAATATGAGGGCTTCACACTTTGAACTCTTGGATTCCAACAATGTGCCCTCTTAATATAAATTTTATAACACGTTACAGCACTACATTTCCAAAGAAACTAATATGTTTGAGCAAGTGTCCACTATTTTCATATACACACTCATATATTAAGATCTTTTTGCTGCACGGATTCCTCAATAAAAGGTAGGTGAAATGTCTTTCACTTGGCCTACAAATTATGTAATGGCTCATAGTACTTACTCATAATTAGATGAAAGCTTGAGCCCTAGTGAGTATGAATACTCCACCACCTCCAATTGCACGTCCCAAGAGCATATTGCTATCTAGGTATGAAAGATAGCTAGTAGTGCACCCGCGCAATGCGTGCCTTATTATATAATCTAATAATTTTATTGTTGATGATATAATGTAATTTATACTATATCTAAAATGTTAAATCCTTTTTTAATGTTTTTTGTAATCTATATTGTTATAATGTTAAATGGTTTTTTTATTTTTTTAAAGCAATTACTTATCAATGGATTTGAATAATCAAGATGACAATCAAATTAGTATTGGTAATATCTCGTTATATCTGAAAAAGCTTCCATCTCGATTTTTTTTCTTTGATATTTCTAACCTCCATTTGTAGCTCATTCTCATTAAGTGAGAATGGATATATATGAATTGCTTATATAGTATAATGGTTTTCATATTGATTTTTCTTCTTATTTCCATCATTAATTTTTTTTTTCTCTTTTAATAATTCTAATCTTCATTTGATGCTAGTTCAGGAGCGGCATAACCGTACGTTCCCATCACACGTGTAGTGACATGGGTGTTTGATCCTTCTGGTCCCATTTTAGCCAGTCCAAAGTCTGATAATTTGGCATTGAAATCCTGTAATAAGAGATGGAAACTAAATAACCCTTTTCATTTGCAAGAAATAATGAAGTGAATGATGATGAATACCGAATCAAGTAAAATATTAGAAGTCTTGAAGTCACGATAAATGACAGGGTTGTCAGCACCGTGCAAGAAAGCAAGACCATGGCAATGAAACAGACAGCCCTGTAATATAATTTCATCCTTATGATGTAAAAGGATGTTAACTTACAATGACAACAAGAATACACTAAACTAAATATACTTACTTTTGAATAAATGGTTCTCGAGGCATGAACTCATAAACAAGAAGTCGTTCTTCATCTTCACAGCAGTAGCCAATTAACTCAACCAAATTTGGGTGCCTCTGTTGCCCAAGAAATATTACTTCCGCCTTAAAACAAATTATTCATTTTCTCTTCTCAATTCAAGTTAACAACAGTATACAATATACTATTATTCATAATGACTATTAGACAGACAAAGTGTAGCCCACCACAATACCCACTATCACAAACAAATGCTACTCATTTCTAATTAAAATAATTCAAGCACCACCTAACCAATCATCAGGAACCAAGTAAGTGAATGTGAACAAGGGCAAGTCAATCAAATATCAACACCCAATTAAATACCCCTCCTAATTAATCAAGAAAACAATCTTTTATTATATCAGGTCAGCTTTGCATGAAAAAACAAAAGGAATTCATAGTGGTTCGATTAATTATTTAATTAATTTTTTACACTAATAATTGAATTATTAATTGAACCCAATTAGTTTTAATAAATCATACAAAATTGGGTTCAATACGATAGTGCTTTGATTAATAATACAAAATTGGGTTCAATTAATAGTTCAATTTTAATAAATTGGTTTAATCGAAAACATGGGTAGGATTTATTAAAACTATTTGGGTTCAATTAATAGTTCGATTAAACCTAGTGTATTAAAATTGGTGTGTATTCAAGGAATGGTTCGATCAAACTATGTGATTAAATTAGTAGTTCGATTAAACAAGGAAACAACTATTATGATATGTGTCATGTCAGCCATACTGCCAACTCAGCAACAGATCAACAAATGCGTGCATGTGTTAGTTAGGAAGTTAGTTATATTCTCATACTTATATATATATATGAATATCATACTCTGTGTAATCAGTTTTCTGAATATGATTCAATAATATCAATAGATCTTTCTCATTATCTCAATATGGTATCCAGAGCCAGCAACTCCGGTGGTGGTTATCTCTCCGGCGACGGTTTTTCTCCGGTCCGGTGACATTTTTTTTTTTCCTGCGATCAGCACTCTGGCGACGGTTTTTCCTCCGGTCCGGTAATTCTCGTTGTTATTGAACGGTGATTCTTCTCTGCTTCAGTTGTTTACTTTCTCTCTGCACGATGTCAACATCTGGTTCTAGCTCTTTCTCTATTCCACATTTCACATCATTGGCGATTAGATTGGATCGATCTAACTATACGTATTGGAAAACACAAGTGTTGTCTACGGCTCGAGGTTTTGGTTATGAAGACATCTTACTTGGTGAGTATTCTTCTTCTGATCTTGATTCTGAAAATTGGATTCGCAGAGATCAATTATTCTCCAGAGGAAGAGGTTTTAGAGGAGGTTTTAGAGGTGGTTTCAGAGGACATTCTCAACACTCTGTTCCTAAGCTTCAGTGTCAGTTGTGTGGCAGGCTAGGTCATAATGCTTTGAAATGTTTTAAGAGGTTTGATCAGTCTTTCACAGGTTATGATCATCATTCCACTAATGGAAGATCAAACTCTGCTTCAAATTCCCATGGTTCTCAGTTTGTTCCATCAGCTGGTCCTCAGGCTTTATTTGCAGGTTCTGAAACAAACTCTCATTACACTCAGGATCCTCAGTGGTATTTTGACAGTGGAGCATCAAGTCATGTTACAACAAATCTTGAAAATCTTTCTCTGAAAAGTGAATACAAAGGTCCAGAACAACTTGTTGTAGGTAATGGATCTATGCTTCCTATATCACATGTTGGTACACATGCTTTGGTTACTAAGGATAATTGCAGTTCATTATTGCTGAATCATATCTTATATGTGCCTCAAATAGCTAAGAATTTGTTGAGTATATCTCAGTTTACCAAGGATAATAATGTGGTTATTGTTTTTGATCAAAATTGTTGTGCTGTTAAGGACAAAACAACTCACAAGATACTCTTGGAAGGCAAGCTTAAGGATGGTTTATATCAGCTAGATCTCAGTCATGTTCTGTTGAATAAGAACTTCTCAGAGATTACTTCTTCTTCAGGCTGCAAGGATACAAGAAATTCATTTGCTGCTTTTACTACTAATGTTTGTAATAAGGATGTCAATATGTGGCATAGGAGGCTAGGACATCCATGTACTGCTGTGTTGTCTACTGTGATTAAACATCTATCAATAAAAGCCAATGCAAGGTCTGTTGATTTTTGTGATGCATGTAAAATTGGCAAATTACATCAGAGTCATTTTGCAGCTCATCCAGTTAAAAGTACTGCTCCTTTTCAACTGATTCATTCTGATGTATGGGGGCCCTCTCATGTTACTTCAGTAAATGGTTACAAATATTATGTTCATTTCATTGATGATTATACAAGATATACATGGCTATTTCCTATGGTTCTCAAATCTGAAGCTGCTTCTATATTTCAGAATTTTCAAGCTTATGTTGAAAGACAATTTAATACTAAGATTCAGGCAATACAAACTGATTGGGGAGGAGAATACAGGTCATTAGTTCCTTTTTTGAATAAGCTTGGCATTAATTTCAGGCATCCTTGTCCTTATGTCCATCAGCAAAATGGTAGGGCTGAAAGGAAACACTTACATATTGTAGAAATGGCTTTATCACTTCTCAGTCAAGCAAATTTACCTCTAAAATATTGGTGTGATGCCTTTGCAGCTGCAGTTTATACTATAAATAGGCTTCCCACACACACACTGCAGAACATATCTCCTTTTCAGAAGTTGTTTCACATCTTGCCAGATTATAATTTCATGAGGGTGTTTGGCTGTGCATGTTTTCCATATTTAAGGCCATATAATTCACACAAATTTCTTCAAAGGTCTCAAAAATGTGTGTTTCTTGGTTATAGTCAGAATCATAAAGGCTATAAGTGTTTAAGCTCAACTGGAAGAATATACTTAGCTGCCACTGTGGAGTTCAATGAGCATGAATTTCCTTATACTTCCATGTTCAAGTCTAACTCTGATGTTTCTACTACTAAGCAGATTCAAAGTGTTCTCCCTTTTTGGATTTCAGATAATACTCAGAAATCTTCTTCTTGTGAGCCTTCTTCTTCTGGCAATACTCAGCCTTCATCCATATCACATCATGCTTCAGATTCTGGAATCAATCTTACTGTGGATCTGTCTGGTTTAATGTTTCAGAATAATTCAGATTCTATTCAGAATGTTTCAGCTCATACTCAGTCTAATTCAGGTCATACACAGATGAATTCAACTCCTATTTCTGATCCTTCAAGTCTACATACTACAGTTGGTGGTCATAGTATGGTTACAAGATCCAAAACTGGTTCTCTTAGACCTAAAGTTTTTGCAGCCTCAACAGCATTGACTCATGAGCCTTTTACAGTAGTGGAAGCTCTGTCTAGTTCTAATTGGAAGCAAGCTATGCAGGCAGAATATGATGCTCTTATTGCTAAGAATACCTGGATTTTGGTGCCTTACTCTGCAGATATGAACATCATCACTTGTAAATGGATATTTCGAACAAAGTTCAAGCCTGATGGAAGCATAGATAAATACAAAGCCAGGTTAGTAGCAAGAGGTTTTCAGCAGACTCCTGGAGTTGATTTTTTTGAGACTTTCAGTCCAGTGGTAAAACCATCTACTATTAGGCTTATTCTCAGTTTAGCTGTCACTTTTAATTGGAGCATTCAACAGATTGATATAAATAATGCTTTACTAAATGGTGATCTTAATGAGGTTGTGTTTATGCATCAACCTGAGGGATTTGTTCATGATCAAAAGCCTACACATGTGTGCAAATTACAGAGGTCTCTTTATGGATTAAAACAGGCTCCAAGGGCCTGGTTTACTAAGCTCAAACAATATCTTATAAGTTTTGGCTTCAAAGTATCAGTTTCAGATTCCTCTTTGTTTCATATGAAGATAGAAGGTAAATTGCTTATAATGCTTGTGTATGTGGATGATATTCTTGTGACAGGGGAAGATTCAAATCAGATTATGAATGTGATCAAGGCTCTTGGAAATCAGTTTGCTTTAAAAACTCTAGGAGAAGTTAATTACTTCTTGGGTATTGAGGCTCATAGAACTCCTTCTGAACTTGTGCTTACTCAATCAAAGTATCTGTTTGATTTATTGCAGAAGACTAATATGGAACATTGCAAGCCTGTGGATACTCCCTTATGTGCTTCTAAGAAGCTATATCTCAATGATAGCCATTCTTTTGAGAATCAGACATTATACAGAAGTACTATAGGGGCATTGCAGTACCTCACTCTTACAAGACCAGATATTTCATTTGCTGTCAACAAGTTAAGTCAGTTTCTTCATGCTCCAACTGCAAATCATTGGATTGCTTGTAAACATCTTCTAAGGTATTTGAAAGGAACCAGAGATGTAGGACTTAGCTTCACTCCTATAAATAGAATGGCTCTTAATAGCTTTGCAGATGCAGATTGGGCTGGCTGCATAGATGACAGAAAATCTACTGGAGGACATTGTGTATTTTTGGGGCAAAATCTTATTACATGGAGTTCCAGGAAGCAAGGAGTAGTTAGTAGAAGCAGTGCTGAATCTGAATATAGATCACTAGCAGACACAACAACAGATCTTATTTGGATTCAGTCTTTGTTTACAGAAATTGGTCTGAATTTACTTACACCTTCAGTGATTTGGAGTGATAATAAAAGTGCAGCAGCTCTAGCATCAAATCCAGTGTTTCATCAAAGGACAAAGCACATTGAAATAGATATTCATTTTATCAGGGAGAAAATTTTGGCTAAACAGGTTGAAGTTCGTTTTGTTCCCACAGAAGATCAAGTTGCTGATATTCTTACTAAGGCTCTTCCAAGTTCTAAGTTTCATAAATTGTGCAAACAACTTCCACTCAGATATCTTTCTGTGCAGATTAAGGAAGGAGTGACATGAAGAGTTTTTCAGGAAGGAGTGCCATGAAGAGTTTTTCAGATTGCAGGTTCTTGAAGAAGTATAAAGTAACAACATTCAAAATTTAAAGAAGATATGAAGAAGGTGGATCAGTTTGATGGGGGAGTATTATGATATGTGTCATGTCAGCCATACTGCCAACTCAGCAACAGATCAACAAATGCGTGCATGTGTTAGTTAGGAAGTTAGTTATATTCTCATACTTTTATTTATATATATATATATATATATATATGAATATCATACTCTGTGTAATCAGTTTTCTGAATATGATTCAATAATATCAATAGATCTTTCTCATTATCTCAATAACAACTATGTATTAAATTGTATTAAACTAGGATTAAAGGCTGTCTATATTTATTTACATTATTTAGCAATATACAAGCAATTTTCAACATTCAACAATTCAAACAGCCCATTTTTTGCAACAATAATCGGCAATTTTCAAAATTCAAACAATAGTGTAATCCACAATTAAACAATAGTGCAAAAATTTGAAAACAATTGAACAATTCAACAATAATCGGCAAACACCCGGATTTTTTCAAAAAAGCCGCATCAATCAACAATAGTGCAAACAAGAAAATAAAGCCTAATTGCAATCATTAGTCAACAAATTAAACAATTCAAAGCTATAAATCCCCAAGTGTTATTCATGCTACTTCAACAATTCAAAGTAAAAAAGATTTGGGTGAAATACCTCGTCACCCATCGCACAATCCTTCAAGAAATTTTCAATGTTCATGCCAAATTTTCAATCCCCAAAACTTGTTAAAAGCCAATGCTTTTTTTTGTACACAATTCACCCTACACCGTTTTCGAATTTGGATTAAAACGAAATACTTGAAAAAATTTCCAACAGATAATCATATTAATCGAACGACTTGTACAAAAAAAACTTACCAATCGACTTCAAGGTTTGAAAGAGAGAAGAAGAAAGAAAATTTTTGAGAAAGAAATTTTTGAGAAGATCTTTGAGGAAAGGAGGCGCCCAAAAAGAACAATAACAAGATTCTTTGTCAAATAGTGCTAGGGTTTACATTTGGATTGGGGTAAAAATGTAATAAAATTTCTTTTTTCATGGGGTCAAACTTAAAAAAAAAAATGGTTGTTGCAAATTTATGGCTGATTTTAATGTGTTTCATGTTTTTTTAAATTTGTCATTTAAGTAATGTATTTTACACTATTAATCGAACCACTATGGATTTGACATAGTGGTTCGATTAATTTGGAAAAAATTAGTTTTTTATACTATTAATCGAACCACTATGTATTTGACATAGTGGTTCGATTAATTTGTAAGAATTTGGGTTTTAACACTATTAATCGAACCACTATGAATTTTACATAGTGGTTCGATTAATTTGAAAAAATAGGCTTTTACAAAATTAATCAAACCACTATGGATTTGACATAGTGGTTCGATTAATTTGGAGAAAATTGGTTTTTACACTATTAATCGAACCACTATGTATTTGACATAGTGGTTCGATTAATTTTTAAGAAATTGGGTTTTTACACTATTAATCGAACCACTATGTATTTGACATAGTGGTTCGATTAATTTTTAAGAAATTGGGTTTTTACACTATTAATCGAACCACTATGAATTTGACATAGTGGTTCGATTAATTTGGAAAAAATAGATTTCTTACACTATCAATAGAACCACTATAAATTTTACATAGTGGTTCGATTGATTTGGAAAAATTGGTTTTTTACACTGTTAATCGAACCACTATGAATTTGACATAGTGGTTCAATTAATTTGGAAAAAATAGGTTTTCTGCACTATCAATCGAACCACTATGAATTTTACATAGTGGTTCGATTGATTTGGAAAAATTGGCCTTTTACACTATTAATCGAACCACTATGTATTTGACATAGTGGTTCGATTAATTTTTAAAAAATTGGTTTTTTACACTATTAATCGAACCACTATGTATTTGACATAGTGGTTCGATTAATTTAAAAAAAAATTGTTTTTTACACTATTAATCGAACCACTATGAATTTGACATAGTGGTTCGATTAATTTGGAAAAACTTGGGTTTTTACACTATTAATCGAACCACTATGTATTTGACATAGTGGTTCGATTAATTTTTAAAACAATTGTGTTTTACACTATTAATCGAACCACTATGAATTTGACATAGTGGTTCGATTGGTTTGGAAAAAATTGGGTTTTTACACTATTAATCGAACCACTATGTATTTGACATAGTGGTTCGATTAATTTTTAAAAAAATTATTTTTTACACTATTAATCGAACCACTATGAATTTGACATAGTGGTTCGATTAATTTGGAAAAAATTGGTTTTTTACACTATTAATCGAACCACTATGTATTTGACATAGTGGTTCGATTAATTTTTAAAAAAATTGTTTTTTACACTATTAATCGAACCACTATGTCTTCGATTAATTTTAAAAAAAATTGTTTTTTACACTATTAATCGAACCACTATGAATTTGACATAGTGGTTCGATTGATTTGGAAAAAATTGGTTTTTTACACTATTAATCGAACCACTATGTATCTGAAATAGTGGTTCGATTAATTTTTAAAAAAATTATTTTTTACACTATTAATCGAACCACTATGTATTTGACATAGTAGTTCGATTAATTTTTAAAAAATTTGTTTTTTACACTATTAATCGAACCACTATGAATTTGTCATAGTGGTTCGATTGATTTGAAAAAAATTGGTTTTTTACACTGTTAATCGAATCACTATGAATTTGACATAGTTGTTCGATTAATTGTAAAAAAATTGGGTTTTTACAATATTAATCGAAACACTATACATTTGACATAGTGGTTCGATTAATTTTAAAAAAATACGTTTTTTACACTATTAATCGAACCACTATGAATTTCACATAGTGGTTCGATTAATTTGGAAAATTTGGTTTTTTACACTGTTAATCTAACCACTATGAATTTGACATAGTGGTTCGATTATTTGTGAAAAAATTGTATTTTTACACTATTAATTGAACCACTCGAACCACCTAAATTATATTCAGTAATTCTATTAATCGAACCATTTAATTGAGTAATCGAACCACTTAATAAAGTATAAATTGTTGTGGTTCGATTAACATATTATAGTGGTTCGAGTACTAATTAATCGAACCATTATAAATTATATATATTACTAATTATATATAATTATATAAATTAGTGATTAATTAGTGGTTCGATTAATTAGTGGTTCGATTAAATAAATTAATTACTGGTTCGATTAGTTCATTAAATTTTCTATTTGTGGTTCGATTACTTCATTACTCGTTTGATTAAATTTTCTATTACTCGTTCGATTAGTTAATTAGTGGTTCTAATAAATTACATTAATTAATTAGTGACATAGTAAATTATATAAAATAACTAGTGGTTCGATTTAACACACGTGGTTCGATTATTCATTTAAATTTGGTTTAAAAAACTATTAATCCAACCTCATTTATCAATTTAATTACTTTTACCAATTTATATGATTTGTTGGATAAAACAGTTGTTAAATAATAGTATAAATAAATTGAATATATCATCAAGCGATCATTACACAATCATTTTTACATGACCGAGTCAAAATAGTGTAAAAAATGTAACTTTCTTATATTTTATGGTAAAAAAGTACTTTTGTTATATTTAATGTCACAAAAGTTAATTCCTTAAAAAAATTTATGTATTTTGGGCTGGAATCTCTTATATACAATGTGATAATTTGAATGAAGGGTTGGAAAAATGAGAACATACATAGAAACCAAATAAAAAAAGAGAAGAAAAAAATATTGTGTAGGTTGTGGAGGCTGTCAGTTTTTTCTCCTCTTTTTTTTTTTTCTTCTTAAGAACGTTTCTACAGCATAACATTCTTATCAAAACATATATTAAGAATGACCCATCTTAGTTTAATGTTTTTTAAGGTTGTTTTTAGTTGTGTTAAAAATGCATCAATGCACTTGCCATAAGGGCATCCACATTGATGTTTTAGTGGGCGTTTTAAATTAAAATACAAATTCATTGATTGATGCAGATACGTTTTAGGGTCATGGGGCCATTATAACACAAAAACCAAAAGGACAAAACTTATATACCCCTCGGGCATATAGGGACACGAATTTAGGTGTTATACATATATTCTTCAGGTGTTATATATATATTTTATATGTGTTACATTTCTTGGTGTTATACATATACTCTACAGGTATCATATATATATATATATATATATATATATATATATAAGAGTATAAATATGATATCTAAAGAGTATACATATGATATCTGTAAAGTATATATATAACACCATATAATAGGTTAAGTAGGGGGCACCGTGCCCCCGAGGCACACAAGTGTCACTCAAACCTAAATATTTGACAAAAATACCACCCTATTAAAATATTGTACCAAACTACTGTAACCCTTATAATTTCTACCAAAAATACCACATTTTGACTAGGAGTTCCATGCCCAAATTACCCAATTTATATAAGGAAATACAATTTTACCCAACATTATAATATTTGTACCACATATACCCAAAACTTTAAAATATTACCCCCAAATACCCAAAAAACATTTGAGCGGAATGTCAGGGAAATTAAAAGTACAGATCTGATATATAAATTAACGAATTAACGAAGTTAAAAAGCATGCTCAATTAATTAATTAATGAATTAACGAAATAGATTAAAAAATTGAAGACTTAACAAAATAAATAAAAAGAAATAACACATTAATGAAATAAATAGAAATTAACAAAATAATAAATAAATAAAAAGCAAAAGGTTAACGAATTAAAATAAGGGGCACCAATGATCAAATTAAGGGGCACCAAGGATTAAAAAGCTCAACGAAAATAAGGGGCAACAATTAATTAGAAGAGTTTTAAAAAAAAGTTTTAAGAATTAACGAAAACAAAAGTTTTAAGCTTAACGAAAGTTTTAAGTTTTAAGACTTAACGAAATAATTAAATAAATTTTAAACACTTAATGAAATAAATTTTAAAAAAATAATGAATTAACGAAATAAATTAAAAATGCAAAAATTAAGGGGAATTAACGAATTAAATTCGTTAACCTTTATGAAAAAAATTCGTTAACCCAGTTAAATTAAGGGGATAAACGAAAAGCACACTCCAAATTCGTTAACCCTTTATGCAAATTCGTTGGGGTTAACGAAAAAAGTGTTCAAATTCGCTAACCCCTTTAACATAAATTCGTTAACCCCTTTAAGATGGAGATGTTTCGTTAACTTCTCTGTTAAGGAAAGTTAACGAAATTGTACCTATTTATTCGTTAACCCTTTTAAAATTGTAGGGGTTAACGAAGAATTATTCTTAAATTAGGATTTAACGACAATTACATAACATAACGAAATTCTTTAATTCGTTAATTAGTACAAACTTAGGGTTTAACGAAAAGAAAATGGTAATTTTCGAAGATTAAACCTAATTGTTTTTCATATTATCAAATACTATTACTCTTTAGAAATCTTATAAACCCTAATTTTATATAAAAACTGAAACCTTACTAAACCCTAATTGTAAACCCTAATTGTGAAACATTCTAAACCCTAATTCCGAAACCCTATTTATTAAACCCTAATTATTTTGT
Source organism: Scutellaria baicalensis (assembly GCA_005771605.1). NCBI lineage: Eukaryota > Viridiplantae > Streptophyta > Magnoliopsida > Lamiales > Lamiaceae > Scutellaria > Scutellaria baicalensis. Next base: position 16,133,074 of record CM016727.1, read on the forward strand.
GAAACACTAAGATTTCATCAAGATTAAACTTTCTACCATAACTAAACAAATTAAACTTTAAATAAACTAAACTATTCCATGAAGAACTAAACTACTACTAAACAATTATATACTTACTTGATTTAAGGAGCAAATAAATCACATGCCTCTGCAAAAGTATCTGCAAAGTTGTACTTTGTATTTGTACTTGAAGTAAAATTGGGTATTTGGGGATAATAGTTTATATTGATGAGTAAAAAGGTATGCATGTTATATGTTTTTGGTTATTTAGGGGTATTTCCTCTTTTGACTAGTCATAAAGTTAAAGTAGAGACATGTCACATCACTAAGTACATTGGCAGAGTGTAATTTAGTGGCAGTCAATTTCACCACATAGGCTCACCGTGGAGTTATTTTCGTAGAGGATCCTTTTGAAAAGGGTTTCTTGATTTCGTGGAGCAACTTCGTTGAGATGGATGCAGGTTAGTAAACCGATTTTCGTGTATAATTTTCATATATTTTTTCTAGTGTAATTTTCGTGTTTGTGATTAATTTCGGATATCGTTTATAATTTTCTTGTATTAGATTTAGGGCAAAGACACTAGTCGAATGCTTGAAGTTCTAGGTTTACGAAAATACAATTCACGAAATATCTGGTGATCTGTTTATGCTTACACGAAAATTCGTAGGCCTTCCACATAAATTCTTCATTACACGAAAATTCATGTTTACACGAAAATTCATCTAATATGCATTCCACGAAAATTATGTTGGACATTCGACGAAAATTTGAAAAAATAGGCATTTCAAGAAAATTTTAGAAAAATAGGCATTCCACGAAAATAGTCCAATGATTACATTCCACGAAATTTCTGACCTTCCACGAAATTTCTGATCACATTCGTGTACAAAATTTCTGACATTCTAACCTCCACGTGGACCTCTCTTAACATGATTTTTTCATAGAACTACTCATTTTCGTAAAAGGTGTATAATGTTGTGCATGAAAATGTTGTACACGAATGTTATACACTATAAATACATTAAAGAAAATTATAGCATTATATTAACCTATTTCGGTAGCTTCCACTTGTCTCGGCCAAATTAATGAAATATGGGATGGGGGTGAAAATATTTCCATGAAAACGTTTACCTTTCTTCACCTTGTATGTATTCATATACTTTGAATTTACTATGTACATGTGACTCATATCACTTCAATTCACTTCTCATAAGGGGGACATATATCAATGAAAGAGTCACATCATGTGTCTACTTTAACTTTATGATCATTCAAAGTGTGGTACTTTTTTAGAAATTATAAGGATTGTGGTAGTTTGGTACAATATTTTTATAGATGATATTTTAGTCAAATATTTAGGCTTTTGTGTTATAATGAGTCATTTTCTCTATGTTTTTATGGGGTATTAATAGGTTTTGTTAATTAGAACAAAGGTAGTGTTATAAAGTGTGTTTTTGTTATTTGGCGCATAGAACAATACTCGTGTGTTGTTCTCTTTGGCGCATATGGACCAACTTGGGTACTCAAACTTCAGATTCCGATAGTTTGGGTTACCAAACTGGGGATCCGCTAAGCTTTTGTTTTTGTGGTTTTTTGTAGCCTCTTGTACGCACAATATGTTGTGCTTAGCTTATGTTTGTCTGTTTTTTGAATATTGTTATTTTGATCTTATATATTCACAGGCTAGGGATAGTGCCTTAATCCCCCACCCATAATGGGTGTTTTTATAAAATAAAAAAAAAGTGTGTGTTTTTGTGTAATTAGGACATCTCCAATGGGGGTACAACAATTTTCATTCACACAAACTTTTATACGTCAGGTGCATGGATTCTAAATCCATGCACCTGACCCGACCTACGCGTGTACGCGCTTCCATGCGCCCTCATGCGCTCCCACGCGCCTGGGCGGATGCACTCAAATTCGCTCGTTAAGGGTACCTTTTAGTTATGTTAATGATACATTTCAATTATGTTAAGGATACCTTTTAGTTATGTTAAGGATACCTTTCAATTATGTTAAGGATACCTTTTAGTTATGTTAAGGATACCTTTGAAATCCTGATTCCAGGTTACATACCACGTTATGTTAAGAATACCTTTTAGTTATGTTAATCATATCTTTAGGTTATGTTATGGATACCTTTAGTTATGTTAAGAATACATTTTGGTTATATTAATCATACCTTTAGGTTATGTTAAGAATACATTTAGATGATCTTAAGGATACCTTTGAAATCGTGATTCCAGGTTCCTTTGAAATCCTGATTTGATACCCTTAGAATTCGCTCCAAGTCACATACCTTTACGTTATATTAAGATATCTTTAGGTTATGTTAAAGATACTTTTATGTATGTTAGAGATACATTTGTGTACAAAATGTGTAACACAACTATGTTATGGATAAGGTATTTCTAACATAACATAAAGGTATATTTAATATAATCTAAATGTATGTCTGACGTAAAGTAGATGTATGAAATTTGGGCATAAAGGTATCCTTAACATAACCTAAAGGTATCCCTAAACATTACCTAAAGGTATCCTTAATATAACCTAAAGGTATGTCTAACTTAACATAAATGTATGAAATTTGGGCATAAAAGTATCCTTAACATAACCTAAAGGTATTCTTACACATTACATAAAGGTATCCTTAACATAAGTAAAGTCATGACCAAAATTTTAAAAAGTTAGCGCGAAAAAAAAAAAAAAAGAAACGGGTCGGGTAACCCAAATCCGATCCAAATGCATAGATCTATGAATCTAAAATACATGCACCTGATACAAAAGAGACTTACTCATTTTCATTTGGGGTGTGAGGTACAAAAAGGAGTGAGAATATCTAGGTACAAAGAAATGTACCCAACTTTAAGTGTGGGACCCATGTTAAATCCAAATTTTATTGCAATTTTTTCCTTTTTTTTCCATTTCTTTTATTTTATTGAATTCAATTTTTTCTTTCTTGCAAAATACTACTACCATTGCTTTTTCCAAAAATTCCACCATTCAACCCAACATGATACTGATGGCTATATACACCATTTCTTTTCATGTCGCCTCCCCCTTATGAATTTTCTCCTCAGAGTACAACAACAGTACCTTCGAAGTCGTCAAGAAGAGTAAGTATAGCACTGACAAATACTCCAATCCTCGGGGCCAACTTCTCCATTCATCTCCTCCAGGAATATTAATATTGAAACAGATATTGCAGATTCTGATGGGGTAGTCAATATTTCACATGGAAAAAAAACGACGTATAAATGAAAGGAGATATTTCATTCGTATAAGAGAATCCAATCAATATCTAATTCTCTTTGTATCTTCTGCAACAATTACGAATTACAAATGTCTTCAGATCTCAATAACAACATCAATACCGAAAGTGATGATGAGTTTTTGGAACATTTTTATTGACGACATTGATGATCTAATGTTTTTCCAAATTCTAAATCAACAAAAAATGTTGTTGGATGTTGCAGAAGGCTCATCTAGCCAACCCAAAAGAATTTTCTTTGTCACCCGGTTCTGAATCGTAAAGAACGTATCAGAAAATATGACATCAACAGGAAAATCAGAGGTTAGTTTACTGATGGATAAAAGATTTTTTGTGATATGAGGCACCACCAAAACATCCAATAACTGAACATCTGCAGACAATTTACGAGAACCAATATATATAACACCCCAAAACTTACATATTAATGTATATATATAGGTGTATATATATATATATGCGTATGATGAGATATATATACTTAGGGGAATTCTATACACACCCCAAACATTTCTAAACATACCCCATCTACACACACATTCATTTTTTTATTATTTTAATGTTCATGTCTATTGTTAGGGTGTGTTTAGTATTTTTGGGGTGTGTATAGAATTCCCCATATACTTATAGTGTTAATTAGATTGCCTTGCTTAGGATTAAAGAAAAATGAGTCACCAAAGCTATTGTATAGGTGTAGCTTCAGGCTATTGATCTAAGGAAATAGGATCACACTCTCCTTCCCCTTTTATTCTTGTATGCTTATCTTGTTCTCTATTTTCTTGCTTATCTTGCCTCTAGTAAAACCGGTTGCAACTTCAGAGATTTAGGAGTGATCAAAGGGTAAAACATTTACTGCTTTCATTGTAAATTTACAATCTATAGTGTATATGTTTTGTTTTGTGTTACGCTGGGTTTTGGTGTTTGGGTTCTTGAGTGAGGGGGGAAGAGGGGGGCGGCGCTGGCAGAGGCGCCGCCGTGTGATCGGGGCAGTGTGGAGGTGGGCGGCGCCCGGAGCGGCGCCGCCGTGCTGGGTACGATTGGGGGGGGGTGTGTGAGGTGTAGTATGAGTGTTGGATATATGTTTGTGGTGAACCATGGCAGTTTTGAGGAGGAAGTGTTAGAATGAGTTTGTGAGGTGGTGAGTGGGTGGCGCCGCCGTGTGTGGCGGCGCCGAGTGTTTTCGGAGAAGGGGGCCGCTGCTGCCGACGGAGGGCAGCAGCGGCGGTGGTTGTGCTTGGGGTCGACGGCAGCTGGAGAAGAAAAGAAGGGGAGAAGCAGTGAGCAGGGGTGGTGGCGCCGCCGTGTGCGGCGGCGCCGTGCGAGAAAGAGGGAGAAGCCGCTGCTGCCGGCGGAGGGCAGCAGCGGCGGGCAGCAGCGGCGGCGGCCGATCAAAAGGGTGGAGCAGCGACGGGTTTAGGGAGAAGAAGGACAGGGGCTTGATTTTGTGAATTAGAAACACTTCAGGGACTTAGTTGCAAAAGTTATATTTTTGTAAATTAATTAGAAAACCCTTTACTTCATGCTTATTTATAGTTTAGTCCTTGCAATTTAATTAATTTTTGTTGAGCCCTAAATAAAGTTGCAATTACAGATTAGACCTCATATTTATGAAAATTAATACTATGATCTCAAACCTTATAATTTATGTATAAAAGAGGCTAGAGTGACGTTTAAAATGATACGAAAATATGACGAACCATCGTTAGATTAGGAAAACCCTAGTACGAGACTACGATCATATAAATTCTAGATTTAATTAAACTATAAGCATAGGATCACGAATTCTTATTTCATTTAAGGATTTATTCTCCTAGTTATTCCAAGTATATACAGTTAAATTAGACGTTAAGACGGACTTCTACGTTATGTAGGATTTCCGAACTAAGGACAAGAATAAAGAGGGTGACAACGTATCGCAAATCAACTTTTGATTATCGAGGTGGGGTAAAATCTTACTATTTTTATATATATAAAAACACAAACATTTCTTCAAATAGTAATGTAAGGTTTTTCCCGTCAAAAACACCTTGCCAAATATGGAAATTATTTTTATTTATTAAATAAATGATAAACAATAAATCATTTTTAATGATGTACATGTGTGTGTATATATATAAGGAAGTTATATATATGACAAAAAAACATTATCACATATTTGTCTATATGGTAAATCAAATTTGATTATTCAGTTCCAATTGATATATTTATGATATAATTTAAACAATGTATATATATATATAAATTTACATCATATAATATCATATAAATAATATCATAATGTATAGAAATATCATTATTTATAATATCATATAAATTATATATATATATATGATTTTAATATATATGCATAAAAATAATATATGTTAATACTTCATTCTACTATATATATATATATATATTATGATGTAAAGTTAACATTTAAAATTAAAACCAAATCAAATAGGACAAACTTATTGTATATGGCCTTACATCAAAGAATAATATTATATTGGCAAATATTTAATACTTTTAGTTTACATGTACATACGTGATATGTCTCAATTAGAAGATGAGCTAATTAATTACTTTTTTTAATATTTCCATGTTTAGAATGGTAATTATTTTGAAAAGTCAAATTATTGATAATTAGATTCCATTAATTATGCGGAAGACATATACATATTTACATAAAGTCAGTAATTAGATAATTTTAAATATGAAAATTAAAAGATTTAGTAATAATATACTATATATATAGAAAGATATTAAAGGACTCCATTGGATTGGATAATGGTATTTGTAAATAATAAACTGAATATCATATCCAATTAATTTTGATATTAATATCATATATATATATGTATATAAACAAGAACATTACCAAATATAAATTGACAAATTTACGCCTAAATTAAATGCTCAATCATAACTATGAAAGAATATTAACATGGTAATCCACATTTATATTTAAGGATATCATCTCATTATGGTAGTTGGCCGTAGTAATGGTAATCATTTGATTAAAAAAGTAGACATAGTGTTTTATATAGATATGATTTATTTAATTCATATATGAAAATATCATAGAATATGGAACTCTGCTTTCAATCACCAAATCATATTATATGTTTAATTGATTTTATATAATTATCGTTACTTTTGATTATATATTATTTGGTTTTCATACTTATAAATTACGTTTAAAATTACAATATTTTTTTATTCACAATATCCAAAGTTGACCTCCATTAATTAAATATTTACAATATGTGATCATTTAATTTGGTTCTATTACATTTATATAACTTTTTTTCTAATTTCAAATAATTTTTTTAGGAAAATTTAATCTCGTGCATCGCACGGGTACAAACTAGTGATCTTAATTATAAAATTTATTATGTGAATTTGTGAGTATTATGTGACTTGAATTCTGTAATTATGTGATGTCGTTTTCCAGTGGATCGTCTTTATTATATGATTGATTTTTGAGTAAATTATATGTTTCGAAAGGTTAATGATTTTAAGGAATACAAAGGCAATTGATTTCATATGACGAAAAGTCAGGATAATACCCAACAGGTTTCTTTAGAAACCAATGCATGGCAAAGGATTTTTACTTGTCTATTTGTATTGTTGTGAATTATATGAACTTACTTGAACGTGAACAATGTGTAATACGTGTTATGTGAGAAACCTTATGTGAAATACTTAACTGCGTATGCGTCTTCACGCCAAGTGTATCGGGTATTCTTCGGAACCCAACATGAAGGGTGTAAAAACCCTTAGGGTCGGCTTGGGGCCCGGATAGATTTTCTGTGTGATATCTATCCCAGACGGTTTTCAGGGGACTACTCGGGAGTCCGCAATGTGTAATATATATATATATATATATAGTATATGATAATAGTATTATGTGTTTCCCCTTTCACAGTGCAGGTCAACCCACTGAGTGTAATTTTTGACACTCACCCCTTCTATGAAATTATTTTACAGAGAACTTTGGATGCTAGACGGGACGAGCGGAATTGTCTGACACATTTTGCATGTATAATTATGTATATTTCATTGTCGGCTTTTCCAGAACCCTATTTTGGTACTCTGTAATTACGAATCCTTGTTACGTTTGAACGATATCATACTTGTTGCGGTATATGTTAATCTCTTCAAATATAAGAATCATCATTTTCGAGATTTCGTTTATTAATGGCTTTCTGATGATCTATTCTTTTGGCTGGACGCTCTGTTTATATGTTATGCTTCCGCTATATAAGTTCTATTTCCATATTCGAAAATGGGGCGTGACAATATGCGAGATATTTAAAGCATTGTCATTACAAACAATGACAGAACCTACCAAAATAAGGCTCGTAAGAATCAAGTGTGGTAGACTGATTAGTCATATGAGCAGAAGTGCCCGAATCAAGATACCAGTCGGGAGTGGAGTCTGACACATTGCAAGATGATGTGAATGCCTGAGCCGAGTTTGCCGAGGAAATAGCCTGTCGAGCATTTAGAAATTGGGGACATTTGTCTGCATAATGCTCCCCGCGACAGATTTGACAACGAGGAATATAAGGTCTGCGCCCCCCGTTGTTCGAACCAGTGCCACCACTCTGAAGTCCTGAAGAAGAACCACGAGAGTTCGAATGCTGGCCACGTCCAAAAGTGGAGCCATAGTCATGTGAGTGCCCACACCCACTGGATTGCCCGCGATCATGAGATGTAGTGGGTTGTTAACTTTTGATTGGGAAGGAATAGGTAGAAAAGTAGTGGGTTGTTAACTTTTGATGTAGCGATGACGTGACAAAAAATTGTACACAAACCATTAGAGATACCCTTATGGGTATATTAACCTGTAAGGGCATGTGTCTTGGTTAATTGGTGAGCATTTTTTAATTAAGCTTTGAGTAGTGTTAATTAATGTGGGTATGTTAAAAAGTGTATGTTTTTGTGTAATATTAACCTGTAAGAATGTTATTTTTGTCTCGTTTACATCATTAGGTAATGATTGCATCTCTCTCTGCTTCAACTCTTTCTCTCTCCTCTCCATAAAAGGATGTTGCTCTCTCCTTTTAATTAATACTCCCTTCGTCTCGGCCTAATTTGCCTATTTGTCATTTTTATTTGTCTCATTCTAATTTGTCAACCCATAAATAACAAAAGAAAAATTCTCTCCTTACCCCTACATTTATTTCATTTTACAAAATTGTCACCCCAATTCCCCTTTTAAATTTTAATTAAAGTGCAAAAAACATAAAGTTAACACATCCAATCAAAATCAACTGCATTTTCTTAGGCTCCGTGCCCGGTCAAAGTAGGCAAATTAGATAGGGACGGAGGGAGTATTCATTTTCTTTACTTTTTCAATACAAACCAATTATTTTCTTTTCTCTTCCTATACAAATAATTTATGATTTTTTTTATTTATACTGTAACACCCTGTTTTCAAGAAAACCTGCATTGCATATTTTACAAAAATTTCTTTTACATTTAATTGAAAATGATTTGAAGTGAACTATTATGTTATTTAAATTTATGATTTACGCATTATGTAGTGCTCGATGATTTTTACGTATTTTATGATCTAATATTTCTTTCGAGATTTTAAAGTATTTTTGCAGGATTGCTTACGGAGGAAACCAAGCTTGATCTCAACTCACTTGACAACATGGATGAAAGTAAAAAGATAAGATATAGATAAATTTAAATGAGGAAAAATAATACTAGCTTTTTATGCAAAGATTATTCGTTTGTGTCGTAAATGCCTTTATTTTATTAAATTAATCATGATCTTTATATGTGATTCTATGTGTGATAAAATAACTTACATGAAATGTATATATGTATCAAAATATATTCTTATACACAAGTAAATTATATATTAATATAACACCCCAATTTTAATAAGTTGTAATTCATATATATATATATATATATATATATATACACTTAATATATACATAAGTGGATTTATTTTTCTTCAAATTTAAGCCCAATTGCAAATATTTATTTTGAACCCAACTTTTGATATGGGCCATATAATGTATCAAGCCCAATACTCCTATTTTTCCTTGGGATCAAATGAACAATCAAATTAGTGGAAATGCTGAGTCAACTTTTTCCTTTTGCCTTCTTCAAACACGTGTCCTTTTGCCTTCTATCTGTACAAAGATGAAGTGTTACTCCTCCTTTCTCATTTTTCATCGGATCTTTTCTTTTGCAGAGGATTTGGGTGTGAAAAGGTTAAAGAACTTAATTTATTTTTCCTTGTTTTGCACTTCAGTTTTGTTGCTCCAAAATTACTCCTCTGCAAATCGTGGATTTATAGATACATGAATACATCCTATAGATACATATATATACATGTAGATATGTATGTCTGCCTATTCTATATTTGTGTGTGTTTGTTGCTGCGCTTTGAGAAATAGAAGAAAGGGGAGATGGGGAAATAAGGGAGGAGGCGTCGCCGTGTGTGGCGGCGCCGTGCAGAGTGGAGGTGCGACGACAGCACCGCCGTGCTGTGCATGAGTGAGGTGTGCGTGTGTAGTTTTAGTAGGTGTGTGTGGCTGTGAAACAGGGGAGAAAGAGAGGGGCGCCGCCACGTCGGGGTGGTGCCGTACGCGGATAGGAGACGCAATGCCATCGGTAGCGACGCTGCTGTACGTGCGTGTGTATGTTTCGTGCGTATTGGTGTGTGGGTGGTGACGGGGCTGGAGAAACGAGGGGGAGGCACCGCCGCGTATCGCGGCGATGTGCATGCTGAGTGAGTGCAGGGTAGGGGCGCCGCTGCGGCTGGCGGTGCCGTACAATTCCTGAGCGGGTGTGTGTGTGCGTGTCTTGCTGTGCGTGAGTGTGTGCGCTGGTGTGTTGCAGGGAGAAAGGAGGGCGCCGACGTAGCGGCGGCGCCGTGTGTAGGGCTGGACTGCAGAACTGGGCATGTGTTTAACATAGTTTAAAGGTATGTCTAACTATAACGTAAAAGTATGTCTAACATAACCTATTGGGATGTGATTTTTTTCAAAAATCATGTGCAAAAAAAAAAAAAAAAGGTGCGATCCCCCGACCCGGATGCATAGACCTACTCTTTTTAAATGGGCTACACACTGCTCCCTTCTCCCTTTATTTTTCTCTATTCTTTTTATTTTTTTATTTTTTTGTGTCTTTTATATGAACATATTTATATGTTTAGCTTTTATCAATCACAAAATGGGTTGATTGTTTAATTGTATTGTGCATTTCTTAAATTTCAATCAATTTTCAAAATTTGTGCCTTTTGTATAAATTTATTTTTATATCTCTCACAAAATGTGTCAAATTTTCAAAATTGCTAACGTGTCTTTGTCATATGATTAATCAATTATTTTTCATTTATTTGTTGCATCTTCCTCCTTCAATCATCAGCTCGTTGATGACTGTCACATCACCGCTACCGAAAACCTTCAAAACTCTAATTTTCACCTCAATCCCTATGTTTTTGTCAAATTCAATTGGGCATCATGTTTCCATTACTTTTCGTAAAAATTTGACAAAAATCACATCATTACCATCAAATAACCGCCACCATAGTTACTAAAAAACTCCATTACCGTCCCTCAAGCTGAAAACATAATTTTTACCAAAACACACAAAATTCACAAAAAATTAATTCTCTCTACAAGCCCCACAAAAGCCCTTCTTGATTTTTTAGTTCTTACATAATTTAAACTTGAACCGAGTAGAAAAGGAATGAAAATTCAAATCTAACCCTTTTGTTGAACTATTTTTCGTACATGTAAGTTCAATTCGGGTAAATTTCAAAAACCACGTTAAACTATAACCCCTTTTGCACAAAGATATATAAACTTTAGAACTTTAAAACAGTCAACCTTTGTGAATGATACTTTGGTCATTACGGTGGGAATATTGTCCCGAAAATACTTATTTTTGACGATATTTTTGTCTTTTACTTAATTAATTAATTTTTTTTTGGCTACATCTTCCTCTTCCAACATCAACTTGCGGATGGGCACCACATGGTCACTAATGAAAGACCTTCCAAACTCCAATTTTTGTCTCAATCCCTATATTTTGGGTCAAATAACCTTCGAAACTCCAATATTCGTCTCAATCCCTATGTTTTGGGTTAAATTCAACTGGACATCATCTTTCCATTAAATTTTCATAAAAATATGATGAAAAACACATCAATACCATCAAACTACCACCATAGTCGCCGAAAAACCCCTATTGTTGTCCCTAAAGTTGAAAACCAAATTTCCTCCAAATCTTAACCAAAATGCAGAAAATTCATATTTAATTAATTCTCTGTGAAGCCCAACAAAAGCCTCAACTCGAATTTTTAGTTCTTATTAAATTTAAACTCGAGCAGGGGGAATGAAATTCAAATTTAACCCTTTTGTTAAGACTTTTTTTCATGCATGTAAACTCATAAATTGTTTTAGGGTTTTTAATTCTCATGATTTGATCATCAATTTTCTATGAATTTATGTTATTTTTATTATCTTGTGATGACTCAATTTCTCTCACTTATTTTCAAATTTAAGGACATGATTTTGAGAAATCAAAATATAATAAGGACTTATTTACAATTTTTATAAGGATAAATATCAATTATAGTCCTGTAAGCTAGACCATTCTAGTTTTTGTGCATCAAGTTTAAACTTTCCAATTTTAATCAAGCTATCAGATTTTTCCACTTGCATTCCGATTTTGATCGGAAATCTTTTAGTGTTGATGTGGCTGTCGGAATTGTATACATGTCACCCCAATTAAAAAGTCCTCATTGCCACATTATTAAAATATAAATAAAATAAATTGAAAATAAAAAAAAAATCATCATTTCTCTTCTTCCTCCCTACCGAACACAAGCCGTGATTTCTTTTGCCCTTTTGTGGTCGACCACCATTGTAGCCATCCTATTCACTGACCCACAACATTTTTCATCTCTAAAAATCACAATTTCATCAATTCCCCCAGGAAAATCCAGAATTTTCAATACAATTTTCTAATTAAATAGAAGTTGAGCTCGATCAACTACTTCATGGGGTAGCTTGATCTGAGATTTCAATTTAGGTGAGAAACAGGCAGCAGGTTTGAGAGAAGACAGTGAGGAATTTGTTGGAACAGTGGAGAAGATAAAGATTGACAATGATAAGAATGAAGAAAAGTAATAGATCCCCAATTTGCTGGTACCCAGTGATGAAGATCGAAGAAGAAAAAAAACTCCCAAGTTACTTCTTTTAATTTGATTTGGAATTTTTTTAATTATTTTTGAATTTTGAATTAATATTTTTAATGACATGACAGACACATCACTGGATTTTCCCTCTAAAAAATTGGGGATTTCTGTTTTCAAGCCACGCACGCAAATCCGATGGCCACGTCAATCCGGAAAATATTCCGCTCAAAATCGGATCCAAATTGGATGAATTCAATAGTTAAAGGACTAAAATTGGAAATTATCTTACATATAAAACCAAAATTGAAATTATCTCTAACTTTTAATAATACAATACTTTAATAAAAATATTAAATTCATAGTATAACTTTTTTGTCATAAGCTTTTATATCATTGAAAGGCTCTTAAATATATATCAATATGAAACTAATTTTAGTCTCAAATTTAAAATGTTAGAGAAGAAAAATAATCAATTCATGTGAAAAAAAATTCTAGAAGAGTTGTAAAAGTAAAAGATTCTAGAAAAATAAATAAACATTAAATTACATTGCTATTCTTAATAAAGAGTTTTATTTAAATAGGACTCTATTTCATAATAATTAAATTTAATCATGAGGGTTAAATTTGACATTACAAAAAATGGACAAAACATCCATACTTATATAGTGTTATAGATAGATAGATATAGATATATAGATTATTTAATTATTATTCTTACGTTTTAAAATTTTAGTAACGTGGATGCCAAAGTTAGTACCAACACAGCTACATTCAACTTGAAATGTCACATCTAAAGACTTAGTCAATTAATTTGAGAAGATGGCCCTCTACATACTAAAACATATCAGAAATTACCCTTTCTACCATAAATATTATCAAACATACCTTTTTTGTCATAAATAGTGAGAAAAAACAATAAGGATGATGGTTGTTACTTTTGGAAGAAAAAAAAAAAAAAAAACAGGGTCGAGGCATTTACTTACATATACAATTTTCGTATAAAAAAAACAAAATTATTTTTAGGGTTGCACGAAAATTAATTTCCATAACCCCTATAAATTTCTTTTAATAATTACATGATACTAATTTTGGGTAAGTGAAACATAAGTTGTGGTTGACACTCAATTAATGTCCAGTCTAATGCAACCAAGGTCATATGGTGTATTTACATATTTTGTGACATTTTTGACATATTCTTAAGTAATGTGGTAGAAAATATATTTTTTGTTTTTATATCAAATAATGTAGAGTGGGTAGCCATAGAATTGATTTGCGACTAAGTCAAGAGAATTGTCAATTGCCAACTAATTAGGAACCTTTGAGAAATATACAAGAAAATAAAATTCGTTGGAATATTAAGGAACTTTGTCCAACCAGAATCATCAGGCTAAAATTGATGTAGCAAAAATGGATCTTTTGGCTAGCAACTATTAATCTGTCCTGTAAACAAAGTAAATTTTAAGAAAAGAACAAATCTGTAATAAAATAAAAAAAGATAATGATGATGATGATGATGATGATGATGATGATGATGATGATGATGATAATAATAATAATAATAATAATAATAATAATAATAATAATAATAATAATAATAATAATAATAATAATAATAATAATAATAATAATAATAATAATAATAATAATAAAAGAACAAATCTCTAATGAAATGAATGTTTTTTTTTTTTTTTTGGCTCAAAATCTGATCCTATTGGGTTAAAACTATCAGCCTAAAATATTGTTATTTTCACAGTATAAGATTCTTAAAGTCACCAAACATTAACAAATGGCAAACGGCATAATAATCTCAATTATATAAATGATTATATGTAATTTTTAAATTAATTAATTGATGTGTGACATCTTTGCATATGTTATGGTTGGAAGACATCAAAAATACGAAATTGGTAAAGAAAAAAACACTATTATAATAAAGACGTGTTTAATATGTTCATGTTTTATGTTAATCCCATCATATAAAGGTAAGATAATTGGGTCTTGAAAAGGAATGAAGTTGGTGTCTTCCGAGATATAGTTTGACATTCCACATGATTTAACTATTTTTTTTATAAGGGTATGTTTTTAATTTCAACTATAAGAATATGATTTATAAGTATGTTTTTATGTATATAAACATGATGTTTATAAGTATATCTTTTACAATTATAGATGTGTCCTTTTCTGTTATAAGTATATCGACCCGTCGCACGTCGCGACGGTTGCATTTCAGTTTTTGTGATTATTAATTGAGACAATCTCATATAAGACCTTATATAAGATGGAGTTTATATAGATTAACTAAACACGTTAATCCATTTAATACAGTCAATTGGTTTGACATAAGACTATATAAATTTTTATATGAATCCGCCTAGTATACGATCAATGCATCTCATATAAAACCATATTGAGTTCACTCATATAAAATCTTATATATGTATATATCAGTCACATATATGATAACTCCGTCTCAGATAAGACTATATAAAGTCAAGTCTCATATAAAGCTACACTGAATCGATATTATATAATTTTTTCGATATTCATTAGCTTTTGTAGATAGTCTTGTATAGTGTCGCAAACAAACACAAATATATAAGTTATGACTTATTCTGATATTCATCAATACAAACATAACCAGGTGAATGGCGACGAGGGTAAGATGGGCCTGGTGGTGGCTCCGCCTGATAGTGGCGGTGGCCGCGGCCGCATCACCGGCTAATTCAGAACCGCAGATTAACCTATTGAATAAGGGATGCAGTCAGTATAACGCTACCAATATTCCAGACTTCTTCACCAACCGCAACGCCACCTTCTCCGACCTGAGAACCCAGCTGTCCAGCGGCGGAGGGAGGCGGTTCGCCACGTCACAGCAGGCGAGGTCCTCCGACCCCGTCTATGCCATGGTTCAGTGCAGAAAGTACATGTCTGAAGCGGATTGCTTGTCCTGCTACGACGCCGCCGTGTCGGAGATCAGAAATTGCTCCGCCGCCAACGGTGGTCGGGTTATCTACGATGGTTGTTCCCTCAGGTCATTTCCGTTTTCTGCTAGATAAGCTTCATCATTATAAATATAAATGTTACTTCTATATATTAAATAATTATTCTAATTAACAACTCTATACTATATATTTGATTTACAAAACAGTATAGGACCAATAGTTAATTATCTAAACATATCTTTAAAGAAAAATATTAAGGTAACTTCTTCTTCTTCTTCTTCTTCTTATTATTATTATTATTATTATTATTATTATTATTATTATTATTATTATTATTATAGAAAAATAACTCTAATTCTTTAATTTTAGACATTTTCATCAAATATTTAGTTTACATCTTTATTAGTATATTTTATCAAAATTTATATAACATTTTAAAATAGTTTAGAATTAAGCCTGCTATTTTTTGTCTTATTTCATATATTGAAAGTCATGTATTACTCCACAATTTTGTATCATTGCATTTTCTAAACTTTCTATTTTTTAATTTATATTCAAAATTAAAAATAAAGAAAATAACATTAAACGTGAGACAAATGTGGGTTCACTACATGTTCAGTATGTTCTTAACTCATATGTGCGTGTGTGTAGACAATTAAATTATATATCAGGACAGATTTTGTACTTGTGTATTAATTAATTTATGTAGCTTTTTAAAACTCATTTATTAATCAGTATCTCATAAAATAAATTCTTGAGATTTAATTGTTTGTTTTCAAAAAATTTTGAGATTATCTTACAATTTCTACTTATATAGCTTCTATTAATATGTTCTATTCATATTAATTAATGATGGATATACTAGCTAGTTAGTTTTTGATAATTCAAGAATATTGGCAAAAGAACTTTCCAATAGATCAGTTTGGCCATTTGTCCATTGTGAGCACCACATAAAGTAAAATTATAGATTTTAATATGCCCAAAAATATTTTTCTCAAAAATATTATATTATTCAAAATAAAAATATTTATAATAATCATAATACCTAATCACATGGAAAATTAAAGTTCGCCGGCACGAGTGATAAGGACAAGTAACTTATATTCAAATACTTATTTATCGTTTAATAGTAAACTCTTCTATATGTTTTTTTCTTATTTATTTAGGTTAATAGTAAAAGAAATTTTAGAAATTTGCGTACATACATATAAGTATAATATACTTATATATCTAACACCGTGATTACGTTTTAGCTTCTAGAATAAATGTTCCAACATCCAAACTATTTTTAGTTAAAGATGTTATTTCCAAATATATAAATATTTTCAATTTAATTGCTTAGAAAAAAAAATTATTTCGATAATATGATCCACATGAGCCATGATATTCGGTCAATATGAGGTACAAGTTTAGAGAAAATGGTGGGATTTGATACATCTAAAGTGGATGAGTGTTTCAGTCAAAATGTCATATTATTTTGTTGGGAAGTGATGTTTTGTATGTGTTGATTAAGAAAGACTATTTTGCGTCATATTTAAAAAAACTTGTGTGAAATGGTTTCATAGATGATTTCCGTGAGAGGGGTTCTTTTTACCTATTAACCAAACCGACTATATCCACAACCACAAATTTATTTGTGAATTGAGAAGTGTGGGTCACGAGTTGACCGTCTCACATGCAGAAATGATCCGTTATATATTTAAGGTGAATAGTATCTACTACTTCCCAGATTTGGTCAAATAATTATATACATTTCAACTATATGTGAAAATTACAACCAATGTTTTTAACTATAAAAAAAAGAAGGTAAAACAATCATTTATTTTTGTCAATACCATACTAGATTAATTATAATAATTTAAATTTGGAAAGGTCATGTGTTACGAATTTAATCCTTCAAAGGGTCAATTTGTAGTTTTCTCATATATAGCCGAGCCGTTCCGACAATTTAACCCAATATTAACCATATATACAAATAAGGTTTAATTGAGCAAATGAAAAGTTGATATTACTAGTATTCCATTTCAAACATGCATGTACAATATTTAAAAGCATTATTCATGGTTAACATGTTTGTTTCATCCTAAGGTATGAAAGCAACAGCTTCTACAATCAGACAACTCTTCCCGGAAATGTCCAAATCTGCGGCAACCGAACAGCGTCTCAGGCGACGGCGTTCGATGCAACGGGACAGACACTACTGCGAGATCTTCAACTGTCGACACCAAGAATAAACGGCTACTTCGCAGCAACTAAGAGACAAATCTCGAACCTCAACATCAATTCCACCATTTATGGGATTGCACAATGTGCTGAAACAATCACCCAAACTGGCTGCCAAGATTGCTTAACTGTGGCCTATGCCAACATTCAGAGCTGCTTACCTGATGCTGATGGAAGAGCCATCGATGCAGCCTGTTTTCTCAGATATTCCGACACTCCGTTTTTCGCTGATAATCAGACCATTGACATCACACCATTCCTAGGAGAAGAACGAGGTAATGGTTTTGCCAATCTTATAATCTTTTCCAGTTTTGAATTGTCTGTAAATGTGTCATTCTAATCAGTATTCATAACAAAACAAGTTTTTTCGATGATTTAATTTCCAGGGAATTCGAGCAAGAAGAAAGCTGTCATCGGAGGAGTAGTTGGTGGTGGAGGTTTTGCTCTGATTTTACTTGCTTTCTTAATGTGGTACAAGTATTCAAGAAAGTCGAAAAAATCTTCATCGAGAGGTGATGATTCTTAGTCTTGTCTTAATCAAACAAATGGGCTTAGTAGATTTTAGCTAAGAGTGATATTTATGACAGATAACATTTTGGGGGCAACTGAATTGCAAGGCCCAAATAGATACAATTACAAGGATTTGAAAAAAGCAACAAACAATTTCAGTGAAGAAAATAAACTTGGAGAAGGTGGTTTTGGTAGTGTATACAAGGTTAATTAACAGACTATCAAGTTTCCATCTTTCTTTCTCTTTACAATTTAGTTAACTAAAAGGTTGCTATTCAAACAGGCTAATTTGAAAAATGGAGACATTATTGCAGTGAAGAGATTGGACATAAGTTATAGCAGAGCAAAAGAAGACTTTGAGAGTGAAGTTAGGCTTATAAGCAATGTTCATCATCGCAACCTTATCCGTCTCTTAGGTTTTTGTAGTAAAGGATCCGAGCTGCTTCTCGTTTACGAGTACATGGCTAATGGAAGCCTAGACAGATTCTTATACGGTATATATACCTCATGCTTAAACTTCTTCTCCATATTTAGGATTGAGTTGATATTGTGTGTTGATTAATTTATAGGCGATAAACGAGGATCGCTCACCTGGAAACAACGGTTTGATATAATATTTGGGACAGCTAGAGGGCTCGCTTACCTGCACGAGCAGTATTATGTGACCATCATACATCGTGACATAAAGCCAAGCAATATACTATTGGACGATGAATTTCAAGCCAATATTGCTGATTTTGGGCTAGCAAGACTTCTGCCTGAGAATCAGAGCCATGTTAGAACTAGATTTGCGGGCACATTGTAAGATCAATCTCATTTTTTCATAGTTACGGTCCATTTTTAGTCCTGCAAAAATGTAGTTTTTCAATTTTGATCTTGTAATAAAGAAATTGACCAATGCTGGTTCTTTTTCGCCGAGTTTTCGATTTCCGACCACATTTGGGTGAAAAGCTGGAATGTGGTTGTTAAGTCGAAAATCCAATGAAAAATGACCAAAATTGAACGGATTTTTCAATTATAGGACAAAAGAGAAAACAATGTATTTTTTAAGGACTAAAAAGGGACAGTAACTCTTGGAGAGGATGAAAATTCATAAGAGAATTTACTTTTCTTTCAATTAAATGTGTGGTTTGCATTATGGATCAGAGGGTATACAGCACCAGAATACGTAATCCAGGGCCATTTGTCTGAAAAGGTGGACATATACAGCTTCGGAGTAGTGATCCTGGAAATCATCAGTGGTCGAAGAAGTAGTGACACGAGAGTCGATTCTGATACGGAATATCTACTCGAGCAGGTACTGAAACCTCGTACATGTACTCTTCATGACATATATGTATGATTCTTACAAGACTGGTAATTGGGACAAACAGGCCTGGAAACTGTACGAAAGCGGGCTTCATAAGAGACTAATCGATGAGACGTTGGATTCGAACGAATACAAGGTTGAGGATTTGAAGAAAATGGTGGAAATAGCACTGGCCTGCACACAAACACCAGCTTCGTCGAGACCAAGCATGTCTGAAGTTCTTGGGATGCTTTTAAGCAATGGATCCAAGGCACCAAGCAGGCCATCTTTCAGTTATGGAAATAATAATAGGGTTTTAGTTGCTCCAACTACTTCTGCTTCTAATGCTACTGCTTCTTTGACCCAAACTACGGGCCGTTGAGAGCTATTCTCGTCGACTATCTTGTGAAAATGTGTTTGAGTTGAGGTGATGTCTCTGTCTTACCAAATTATATATATCCGTCTCACGAATCTATTCACGTTTTTGTTGTGCTGTATTGAGTTATTAAGTTATTGAAAAAGATTAATGTTCACAATAATATTATAATCTCAGTTGGTACCTGTGTGATGTAAGCTTAAATAAATTTCAAATGTTAGTAGTTTTTTGAAATAAAAACGTTGATCATGAAAAACAATATAATTTTCTATGTGACTTCAATTTTATTTCATACTAATATAATTTACCAATTTTAAATATTTATTATATTCGTCATACATTCTCCAACTACTTTAATATTAATAGTATTTATCACAACCGGTTTGGAAATAAAACTTATATATATATATATATATATACTAGTTAGGGAACACGTGCGTTGCACGTGAGTAGTTAAACTTTTAAAATATATATTTTGGTTGATTTTTGTTGGGTATTTTTTCCATTCACTTTTTGTTTAATATTTTATTAGAATGTAGTTAACATTTGAATTTTGTAAGTTATTGATTTTGCAATTTAATAAGAGTTATAAAAATAGTAATTTAAAAGAAAAACTTTCATAAAACTAATCTAAAATAAGTGAAAAGAAAAGGCAACAATCTAATTTGACTACTAACTATATCTAATCTAAAATAAGTTAAAAGAAAATGTAACAATCTAATTTGACTACCAATTACATTTTTTCTTCTTGACTTGTTTAATAAATGTATGATTGTATCATCTTCTTCACCGCTAGATACATGTATGCATTCCTTGTTTTTTGTCTTCTTGATTCTTCTTCTTTTCTTTGGTTCATCATTTGGTGGAGTGTCCACTGTTGTTGTCAATGTTGTGGTTGTGTTGTTGAATTTGTCATTTATTATCTCCACAGTTTCCATCTTTTCTATGGCTTCAACAATTGCGTTCAACCTTCCTCCTTCAACTTTCGTGTTGTAGTTTAGGGCAATCAAAAAACGGACCTTACTTGCTCCTTGTAAGATCAACCGTCTGTGATGTTCAGATATACTTTGACCCTGTGTATATATTTTTATTTAGAAAAATAATAAAAATGTGGTGACTAAATTGTGGACATAAGTAAATGGTTGTCACTCTATTTATATTTGTTTTATTTTTTAATGAAGACCTTATTAAAAAAAATAAAATTGTTACCTTCTCAATGGACCTCAAGTAGTCTTCTACTGAGCATCCAACATATACTACTGCCGTGTCACCAAACATTGTCATTGTAGCTTCAAGATGATTTTGTATCACCCTTAGTTTGACTACATACCTACAACAATGAATTTATATAAAGTATAGCGATTTGTCATTACTCATCTTATTTTGTAATTTATTATTTTAATTTTCTACCTTGGTATTGTTTGAACTGGGTCATCATTGCACTTTCTACATGTTGTATTTCCATCATCTTTTGGTGCTGATGCTGTGCACTTTTTGCATGCATTGTACCATATTTTTGTTTCATTTTCTACGTTGTCCACAAGTCCAGTGAAATAATAATATTCATTCTGCATTTCGAAAAAAAATGTTTTATATTGAAAACACGACGTATCCATATACCTTGAATATAAATTATAATCACGTACCTTTGATAGAGAATCTTTTCTCTTGATAAGATCTTCAAGAGTAGTCTCTTTTCCTCCCCTCATTCTTTGTGTCATCCTCAACTTGCATATTTCCAGTGGATCATGAACGGTGCATGACAATTTTGCAAGTTGTTTAGATTTCACATTTATTTGTACAGTTGAAATTGAAGTGGTTTGCAATTGGATCTCACCTAAGCAAACATTTGTAATTTAAAAATTATTTTCCTTCTCAAGACATTTGCATTTGTTCATTGTCTTTTTTATTTGTCCAAAAATTAGTTGGGTTTATGTTTTACCTTGATATTCCTTCGTTGTGACTTTTGTGATGGCAATCGTTGGTTTTTGGTCAACAATTTGTTGCAATTCCGCTCCTTCATTCAAAGCCATGTCTTCCCAAAGGGAAACATTAATATAGTGGTTTCTGCATATAAAAAAAAAAAAGTTGCATTTCTGTTTAGTTATTTTGTTTTATTGGGGACTTAAATTCATATATTTTTCACATACTTTATTATAAAAGATAGGTAATACTTACTCTTTATTTATCAAAGTGATTTCTCTTATAGGCACCTTTCTTGGGGTGTTAGCAATCATGCTTTCCTTCACCCTTGTAAGCACTCCACATATATCTTCATAAACAAAATATATATTCAATGATTATTTTTATATAAATTATTGAAAGGAAATTGAAATAGAAAAATACATACCAATTTTGACGCGCTCCTCATGTTTACCACGCAAGTCTTTGTACTCCACGTAGACATTCTTATCGTGATTTTCCTCGATATTGTTCAAAATTTCCTTCACATTGCTGAAATGGTTTAAAACCAATTCTTTTTCAGGATGTACTGAAGCGAAGTTCGTGTTGACGCCTTTAACCATCACATTTTCAATCAAATATGTTCTGTTTCTTTTAAATTCACTTGCAAATTTTTTGATGTCATCATTAAACATGATAACTCCAATTTGAATGGCCTGCATGATTAGATATTGGTGGATAAATAAATGGAAAAAAATAAATCAAAATATACATACAACTAAAAAAGTCATGATAAAAATTAAATGAAACTTGATCATCCACTTACCTCTTCATCCATCATTATCATTTTTTGAATTTTCATGGAATTGTTTTTCCCACAACATACTTCGTGGCCAACTCGTACAACCTTCAATGATATTGATTTTGCCTTTTCTCCGATTTGTAAAAGTTTTATGGACAAATTTGTTTCTGTTGACATGTTTGTCGTGTTCTGTCTTGTAGTGTAACTCCTATTAGAGAACCACATATAAAAACAAAGTCTTAATATAAGCAACATAAACAGATATATTACACATATTGCCGCCAAACAAAAGTATTGGATACGTTTAAATGATACATAAATAAATAAAGAAAAAGACAAAAAAATGTTTTTCTTGTATATATACGTCTGCATAGGAAGTTCACAACTCATACTTCATGATTCATATATAAATTTATGTATTGAAATGAGTCTGATCAATGGTTAAAAAACAAGTTGATGTTTCTGCATGCATCAAGTTGATGAAAAATAAACAAGGGTTCATTCTTTTATAAATATATAAACTTTCAGATAAGTATGATATCAATTAAACATGTAAATATTTTTATTACAAAACTTGTGTGACATAATCTCATGTATTATTTCTGTAAGACGAGTCTTTTTTAATCATGATTATTGAGATTCGATAGAACAAAATTGAGTGAATTAGTTGAAAATTAAAGTATATCATTGTTTGTTTGAAAAGAGAGTATTAAGCATGATTTTTTTAGCAATGCAATAAATATTGGGAAACAATAATAAAGTAGAAAGAAGATAACGATGAAAAAACATAGGTGACAATTCTTTATATAAATCCCCTTATTGATGGAGATTAATCAGGCCACAATGTATTTATAACATCATTTAAAATTAATTTACTGCTAGCCGAATGAGTACAAATAATTAAATAGAGGAAGTTTCTAATGACGCATAATTAATTAACATAACTTGCAAATTCAATTCAATATAAAATCAGAACATGTAAAGATAATAATAAGATAAAAAAAATCTTAATTCACTTATACCTGGTTTCAGAAGAAAACTTCAAGAAATCGTATTCTTTCTCTTTCTATCTCTTTTTGTTTGAATATTTTCTAGTTTAATTGAGGGATTATTTATAGTGTCTTAGTACTCCTAATTTTATTAGGATTCAATTTCTTTTTGTAATTATATCTTTTAGATTAGCATGAAATTTAGAATTCTTATTGTATTAGGTTTCCTGTTTTCAAAAAAAAAAAAAGAAAAAATCCAATCTTTTTCAGAAAAGACCTAAACAAATATGACCCCATAAACCAAACTTATATTAGTAGAGCCCCCAAGAAAATAAAAGTAAAAAGACTTGAAAAACACCTTTTGAATCTGCTCGGTGCCCTGCCTCCCGACCAGTAGATGAGGGCCGTATTGAATTTGGGTTCAGGGTCTTTGGTTCTTCTTTTTTCTCTCTAAGGAGAAAATGGAAACACTTCATGGGCATCTTATAGATTATAGCAAACTACTACACTTCCAGCTGTAGAAATAAAACTTGATTTATCAAACAAAAGCAAAGAGAAAGCAAAGTCAATTGTTAAATTTCAGATATAATCCTAATTAGAGTGGAAACCCTCTCTACATGAAACAATGATTCAATCCAACGAACGAAATTCAAGCTCGAGAAAGCATCAAGCACAATTGAGAGCACAAAACATTCTATATGAGTTGAATAAAGCACCAATTAAGTAATACGTTGAACAACAGAAAAAACTTCCATCTTATCCACTATACATCTTCATGAGCAAAATCGACTGATCATAACAAATCAAAGTTAAAATTTATACAATTCTGCATATCATTAACACCACCAAATCCTGCCAGAATTTCTTCTCATTTTCTTTCAGATCTTACTCAAAACAAAAAATAAAACAAAATTAAACAAGAAGAAGAAAAAGAATTAATGAGGAAGAAGATACATATGGCTTGGTGATCTGGCGTGGAGCGCAAGTATTTGTAATGGAAAATTAAAGCTTAGGCCCAAATATTCCAACCAGTGAACTGCTGTTGTGTTGAAGAAAGACTTCCAACCATCCATGGCTGACTGGACCGCAAAGACTTGTAAATAGGATGTCAGAAATGAAGCCAAAAAGTCGAACATGCGACTCGGGTCGGGTGGCTGGCAGCCCGTCCGGGTCGCGTGTGCAGCATCAAAACGCCCGAAGTTGAAGGTGCAACCCGGGCCGGGTGGCCTGGAGCCCGGCCGGGTCGCGTGTCGTCGCCAGTTGCTTGCTCGAATTCGAACACTCGACCCGGGTCGGGTGACGTGCAACCCGCCCGGGTCACATGTATTACGCCAATATTGAAAAGGCCGAACTGAAGAGCCGGGCCGGGTGACGGGCAGCCCGGCCGGGTCCCGTGTCCCAAGCAACTCGTGGCCAATACGAAGGTACCACCCGGGCCGGGTGGCGTGTCGAGCCCAGGTGCTTGCAAATTGTAACCGTCCACCAGACCCAGGTCCCTGTTTTTTTCTTAGGTTCTTATGATGCTTGTAGACGAAGAAAGCGAGGAGGAAATGGCGGAGGAATGAGTTCAGTGACCGAGTGAGTCTGACTATCAATAATGAAACCCAATCTACTCTTTTCTTTATTTATTACACATTTTTTATTTATCTAAAACTAAATTGATTACAATTTTTATAAATTACAACTTTAACTAATATTTTGGTTTCTAGCATTATAATATGATTTTTAGTGTCTTGTATATTTATAATTAATCAACATATTTCTGATATTTCTTCCTTATAAAAAGAGAGAAGTTTCAAGTGTTTGTTGTAAATTATTCTTCTATAACATTCTAAATTTGAGATTAAAATTAGTTTGATCATATTAATATATATCTAAAGAGCTTCTCAATGATATATTAAAATCTTATGAAAAAAAGTTATACTATAAATTTAATATTTTTATTAAAGTATAGTACTATTACAAGTTAGAGATAATTTCAATTTTGTTTTATATCTAAGATAATTTTCTATTTTTTGACAATTAAGTATTCGTTAATGTATCAAATAACGAAGTTATCAGTGAACATGACAACCTAACTGCCAAAAGTATTTATTTATTTATCCATAATGTGAATTTATGGAGATAAGTATTTGAATAGTGTATCAAATAAATTTTGTTTATTTGTTTATTTGTGTGGCTGCAAATAAATCATGTACATTTTTTTACTCCCTTGAAATCATATTTGCCATATCAATTGATTCAAATATATATATATATATATATAATTTTGTGTAACACCCCCTTCTAGTGGGGTTATTACCTCTACTAAAACATGCATAACCTTTACGATATAATTTTTTTTAAATATTATAAAATTCTTTTCTTTGAACAGCGGAAACAAATTTTCTTAAGAAACATGTGAGACATTTTAGTTTGTTTAAAACATTTGGGAATCCAAAAATTAGCATCTAATTATAACGAATTAAACTCATGAAAACTCTTAAACCAATTCCGAGGTTCCGCCGTCACCACCCATCACACTTCAGCGCTGCTACCTCCTTGCATCACATAATTACCCTTTCCTTGATCTGCAGTATGAGGTAATACTATAAGCGAAAAGCTTAGCAAGTACATCACCTAATCTCACAAAACATTTTTCGTTCATCGCATCTTTTGGAAAAAGAATGGAAAGTTCAATCAATAAAATAAATAAAACTCTTATACTCGAAAATAATATATTGTGGGCCCAGACATGGTACCAATGTGCGCAACTCCGAAGAATCCGGGGTAGCTAGCCACCGAATCCAAACGGAGCAACTCAAAACTCATAGGGCGGTCTCGGTGCCCTTAAACTCATCTCGTGGGCGATCTCGGTGCCCTTAAACTCATCTCGTGGGCGATCTCGGTGCCCGGTACCAGTCTTAAAACATATAAAATAAAACTATATGTATATACATTTATATACTTTCTCAAAAATATATATTTTTCTCACTTTACATTAAACATGATTAACTCGCATTTCATGCTTAATCAAAACTCATGCAAGCTCATCAATTTGCCAATCATTCAAGCATACTCACAGAAAACACATACTCCAATCATTCAGGCATACTCATAGAAAATATATGTTCATCACTTAGCAAATCATTCAGGATACTCATAGAAAACATCAATAAACATACACATAACTTTAGCATCAATAGTAATCAATAAAAATAGAACTACTCATACTGCAGGTGAGAGATGTACTTACCTGGAGCTTCCAAAATTTAGAATATCTCAAGACTCATAAACACGAACTAAGCCTTCTCAACCCAAATCTAAAACATAATTAATCGATGATATCAATTTATGAAACTAGTTCGTACTAAATTTGTAGTCTTATAACTCGTAACTCTAACATAACATTCTCATTAACTAAATATGTTGGCAGAATGTTCAGAATCCTTAAACCTTAAACATTGGCTGATTAATAATTTCACTTCCGATAATTATTACCATTAAGTAGAAACCTGTGCAATTTCCCTATGATTCTGCTAGGAATTAGAAGATCATCTGTGCTAGTTTCCATCTTATTTATATTGTTTATAACATGAGTCTTGCTATAACTTCGAAATTCAAGTATTAGCCCATTAATTAATCTAGTGATGTTGTTATGTTTCTACAATACATATATTTTTAATAACTTTAATTATGCAAAGTAACATCGAATTCTTAAATTAAGTTAATTAAACAAAAGGATCATTATCTAATACTAAACTATTGAACTAAGCTGTGCACTACAAAACCTCTCAGATTCTTATAATAAAGTGGACTAATTAATTACTTAACTAATTTTCCATTTTCTCGGAACCGAGGCAAGAGTTTATAAAATTTGATGTATCATACTAAATTCGCACAACCCCTCTCATCTTTAATAAATTTTCTTTTATTTACTTTGATTTCTCTTCGTACATAGATGGCGAATTGATTAGTAATAAAACAATTATTCTCTATTAAATAGAATTGCTCAAATCTTTCCTCTCCATCTCTTGATTAGTAATAATTGATTGACGACTAAAAGATTTCACTTGAAATAACAACTTAGGAGATATACAACATCAAGACAATTATCTATAACAATAATAATAATACCTGATGGCAGATCAATTTGCTTCTCTAACTCCTTTAATCAGTAAGAAATTTGTATTATCTTCTCCCTGCTTTCTTTTTCACGTTTTTCTTTTGCTCTCTCTCTCTTGTTTCTTTAGGTTTGTATTTATTTGTTGGTTTTACCTGATATTTATATATCAAGAAATTGAGATTCCTTATCTATTTAGGAGTTTAAAAGCAACGTGGACTCCTGATATTTCTCAACAACCTAATATTACTCAACAACTTGTTTCAACTTTCTTTTTGGCAACTAAATAATAAAAATAAAATTCTAAAATCTTATCTGTATTTTGATATGATACATATATACATTAATTAACTCGAGTCTTAATCATATAAAATATAGTATTTGAATTACAACGTAAATAGTTTCACTACAACTAAAATCATTATGACTAAATTTTAGTGTGTACTTTGATGGTAGAGATTAAGTAAAATCGGGGTGTTACATTTTGTATTCTATTGAAAACTCTTAATGGTAGTGAACATGACAACCTAATTGCCAAAAGTATATGATTCATGGCAACTGTTACAAATTTTCACAAAATAAATAGCAACGTGCACAACTATCCATCTGATAACCTCAAAAGATACATAATCAATTACATTTGTTCAATCTGAATGAAATCAATAACCAAGATCTTCTCTATTTTCCTCTACATGACAATCTAATTTATCTACCACGAAATTGCGGTTGTAACAAAGCCCTGTTAAAATATAAAACAATGCTTGTATGAGATTTTCAATATACATTACTAAAGTCATCTTTGTTGTTTTAATTATGTATTTGTTAAGTCCATACAAATGAAATTGTTATATCATACCTTTTTATTTGCATTCTTCATCTTCACTTTCACTTTCAAACTCATTCCATGTATGATTGTCTTTTCCTAATTTGAAAAGTGAAAATTAATCTTTTATAAGAACTAAAATAGTCTAGACTTTTATTTAAATAAAATGAGAAATACTAAAGTACAAAAAAGAGATTTCTTGTGTACCTTGTCCGAAGATTTGTTTGTAAACAACATTTTTTGTTCTTGTATTTCCCCTTTTTCCATCTATGGTTGGATTTATCAACACTTTGGTCGATGCCATATTAGTTCCTCTTGAAAGAGCTACATATAACTGTCCATGAGAAAATACAGGTTGGGGCAAGTAGATACCAACATGAGGGATTGTTTGTCCTTGAGCTTTGTTGATGTCATTGCAAAACATAGCTTAACGGGAAACTGTTTACGCCTAAATTGAAATGGATATCCTTCACTTTCTGCAGGTGATAGGGGTATTCTGGGAATCAACACATGTTTCCCAGTATATTGTCCAAAAACGATTTCAGCATCAATTATATTATTCCTTAAAGGGCAATTCTATACACACCCCATCAAATTCTAAACACACCCCATCTATAAACACATTTTTTTTTATTATTTTAAGAATGTGTGTATAGATAGGGTGTGTTTAGTATTGATGGGGTGTGTATAGAATTACCCTTCCTTAAATTTCTGCAAACCATTCTTGTGCCATTACACAAACCATTTGAAGGATCCAAATTCCTTAAAAGAATTATTGGACAATTTCTCTTCAACACCAATTTATGAGGAGGTAAACCATTTGGAGTCAAAGAATTTAGAAGTTCCTCTCCATAATGTTTATCTGTTTCATCAGTTACTTCATCAAAACTATTAAAAGTTTTTGCATCTCCTGGAAATATAGATATTAGTCTATCATTCAACTTATCAACTTGCTCATTTTTTGCAGATAATATGGCTCGCTCTGTCATATATTTTGCTGATTCTGCATTTTTCTGTAAATCTGGGAAAATGGCACTGATGAGTCATTGTATAGAATCTTCTTCATTATCATACTCAATGATCATTTCTTTTGGAATTGAGATATTTCCTTCCTCATCTATTGGTTCCTCCCCATTACTTACTCGTAGTAAGAATTCACTGAAATAAGGATCTTTTACAGCTCTCATGTTTTTGGATAATGATATTTTCTGCATTCTTGGCCACAAATATGATTCGATCATGCTAGCAGAAATTGTCTGTACAATTGTTGCCCTTGGGACAACAGGTAAAACTTGCCTAAAATCTCCTCCAAAAACCATGACTTTTCCACCGAAATCTTTATCATTTCCAGTAACATCCTTCAGTAATGTATCCACATTTTCAATTGCCCATCGTTTTGCCATTGGAGCTTCATCCCATAAAATCAAATTTTCTTTACGCAATAATTCTGCGGCTCCAGTTTGTTTTGATATAGAACATTTACTGTTTCCATCTGCATTTATTGGTATTTTGAATCGTGAGTGTGCTGTTCTTCCTCCTGGCATCAACGCTGCTGCTACTCCAGATGTGGCAGTCGCAATAGCTATTTGATTTTTTGATCTAAGATGGGCTAACAATGCATGATATAAAAATGTCTTGCCAGTTCCCCTCGGTCCATCAATGAAAAAAACTCCCCCATTTCCCTTTTCAACACATTCCACTATGATAGTAAAAGCCATATGTTGATCAGCATTCAACTTTTTTTCTGCTTCTTTATCTTCAAGAGGAATTTCAACAGACAATTCTTCTCGTAATTGTCTTCCACATTCTCCTTCTACAACGTTAATTTCCAAAGCAATGTTTGGGAGATCATATAAATTTATACTTTTTCCCATACTCTCCAAAAAAGAATTAATGCTCTTCAAGGTTTTCGTCATCTTATATGATGTCGATATGTCTACTTCTTTTTTGAAATCTTCGGACATTGCATTGAAATACGTATCCCATAAAGCTCTCACATTTGTTGGTGTACAAAATACCAATATTATTGCGAAAAGTCTTCTCAACTCATGTGGCATTTGAAATGTTATGGCTTCATTTAAACATTCAAAGATACTATGATCTGCTTCAAGTAATCCTCTTTTTTGTGCAGATTCTTTAAATGTTGAGCATTGCACACCATCTACTATCAACAAATACTCAAAAGATGTTGGTCCTCTCACGTGATTCAAGAGTAATCGTAGATAATATCTTTCTCCTTCTGTGGGATTTGCTGTATTAATACGTCCAATCACCTCTATTTTTTTTATTTCTCTCCAACACTTGTTTTGTCTATTCCACACATAATGTTCTGGAAACTCTCTGTATAGATATTGTCTAGCATTTTCACATTGAGCGCATGTTAAAAAATATTCTATGAGCATCGTCTTGGAGGTATAATCATTTTCCAGCAACTTTTCCAAATTTTGATTATTCCAGTAGGTGACGGAATGTTTATTTGGCAGATGAAGTTGTAAGTTGAAGACTGCAGGGTATATCTCATTTAAATTGAATTCAAAAATCCTCCATAATGCCTCATGAGAAGACACCCATCTTGCATCTTGAAATTGTTTGATTTCATCGATCACATTATCATCATCATCATTTTGGGATAGATTAACTGCCACTCTATCATGACCTTTGTAAATATATTTGTAAAGGTACTTCACAGCCGTCACTCCCGAGCACATCTCAACATTTATGTGACAGTTATATCTTGACAACAAATATGGATTGTAAGGAACCACCCATTGATTATTTAGTTCAGCATTGCGAACATGAACAACCACTCCATTTTGTCGTCTTTTGTAGATTGGATAACCATCTTTACCTTGTATGGTGCTTTCACAAAAAGGTCTTGGATAATGACATTTGCACTTACCTACAAATCAGGGTTGAAATAAATTACTAACAGTTGTTTAAGTATAAATAAAGAAAATAAAGATAAAAAATGATCTAAAACTGGAAAGTTAAAGTTATATTTTAATGTGTTTCTAATTTTATATTTTTGGAGAATGATATTTATGCTTACCATTCACCATACACGAATTTTTCGTATTTTTTTCACCACATGGTCCATGTAACATGTGTTTCTTCACCAATCCATACATTCGAGGATTATTTTCTTCATTAGGGATTTCAGCACACACAAATTTATCAAACTGATCAGCTGTATGAATTTTGTGTTCGCCCTTTAGAATAATCAGTAGATGAGCATGTGGTAGTCCCCTTTTTTGAAATTCGACCACATGAACATGTGCAGCAACTTTTCCAAATATTTGTTTCTTAAATAATTGATCTTTCAAGTCATGCAATTTTGCTCAAAAAACTCTTACAGCTAAATCGGGACGATCTTGAGCTTTTTGACCTTCATATAGATTTTCTTGTATTTCTATCCAATCAGGATTGCAAGTCATGGTGATAAATAGATCTGGTTTTCCATATATTTGGACTAACGCTAATGCATCAAGGTATCTCCGTCGCATATCCCTTGGGCCACCAATAAATGATGCTGGAAGAAAAATTCTCGACCCAACTTCACTTCCACGTAATTCACCTTTAAAAACACTATCCATGATCCCTTGGTAGAATTCGGTTCTCAAATTTGCTTGGTTCAATCTGAAAAAATGTAATCTTGTTGTCTCCAATTTTATATAACTATCGACTGCATATTGTTGCAACAATCTACCAGCAAATAATAGAGTAGAGTGTCTTGGATCTCTAATTTACAACTTATAACAATTGTACTCTCTGCAAGAAACTCTTTTTGCATCTCCTTTTACAACGACTGTTTAGATAAAAAAAAAATGGTTAGAATGATTAGAATGAACTGAATTTTATATTTTATACTCGCAAGAAAATAATATAAGTGTGCTCAAATCAAAACATCAAAGAAATATTATTTTTAAAAATATAAAAGACAAAAGTTAACATAAAAGGAAAAAAATGCACCTATAAAAAATTGTCCTTTCTAAATTAACTATGCACATAAAAGAATTTTCGTAGATTATTTTGTTGGAGGGATTTTTACAAAGTCAATTCAATATAATTTTTACTTTAATGACGCAATACATACCTTCTAGTTCCTATGAGATAATTTCCTTTGGAGTAGATCTTGATGTAGGTCTTGAAGCATTCATCACATCTGACATATTTGATGTGTATTAAAAAAAATAAAAAAATTAAATTTGAAAAAAAAAGATTCATCACATTTGGTATATTTGTTGTGTATTGAAAAAAATGAAAAGGTTAAATTTTGAAAAAAAGTTAATTATCTTTTATAAGATATATGTTCTTCAAATATATTAGAACATAAAAAGGTACCTTGCTCTTTTTCATTTGCATGTTCTTGTATGTCAACCTTATGAATATTTTGATGCCATCCTGTTTCACCCCTTGGAAATAAAAAAGGGTACTGTAAAGGGTCATAACATCCAAAATAGTGCATTATTCTATATTGATCCCCGGAATGAGCACTAACAATAATATCTCTTTCAAACCCTACATTATTATTATTTCCCTCAATCCAAACAGCTACAACTTGATCTGCTGTCGGAGCATTATAAACTCGCTGATCTAATCTCACATCTTTTGTGATGGAAAGTTTTACATCATCTAGAGAACAATACTCCGTTAGTCTTCTAAAGATTTTGACATATGGATTCTCCTCTAGTATTTCAGTGAGCTTCCGAACAATTTCTTTTTATACATGTGAATTAAAACACATTCTATTTTTAGTTTCATTTTCAGTATCAAAAAAATATAATTGAAAATTAGTTGGTTTCTTTCCATTAACACTTAAACTTGGAAGATTGTGATAAATCATTCCTTGTACACGAAAAGTGAAAACTCCTCGTCGTGCTGAAGCAAGCTCTTTATCCAGTTTCACTCCGAATGAAGTGAATGAGAATATGGAATTGTATGAACGTATATGTTTCCGAAAATCGATAGACTCTTCTGACTGAGATGTATATAGTTCATACAGCTTCTCTGGAACATCTGAATGTGCAAGTTTGACTTTTCCATTATCACAACAAAATGTGGGAGGTTCATGCTCAAATCTTGTTGCTCCACAGTGAATACAACTTGGCATTTTTTTTAGTTTATATTCTTCTTACATTAAAATTCATAATTAGATACATATATTAAAATACGGATTTTTAATTTTAAATGTAAGAAAAAATATTAAAAATATATACCTTCAGAGTTACTTAAATTTGCTTGAACTTGTAAATTACACGTCGCCGGTCTCTTTTCACGATTTTGCAGAACATTTTCTACAAAGTTTTTTTTCTGAGCATCATTAAGATTTGCATATTTTCTCTTTTGTCCAGCAAGTTTCCTTTGACGCCATTTATATCGGTCATCGGCTGTTCAAATAAAAATTCATTTAATTTTTCTATATATATTTGTACAATATTGTGCAAAATATTTATCAACAAAAGAATAAAAAGAAAGGGTTAGTTCAGTTCATAAACAACAATTAAGAATACATGTACCTTTCAATATTTGTACGTCTTCCTCAAGTTTTCTATACACTGGAGTTGTTGACCACATGAGGTAACCTCTTGCGTGTAGTACTCTGTTTAACTCCAAAAGTAGAGCACCAATATAGTCATTATCGAAATTTAGAAACTCTAACCTCTAATATAAAAATCCTTCAAAATTAGAATATAACCGTAGTTGAAAACACTGACATAAAAATCCATCAAAAGTGAATAGAACATATAAATATGATAATAATACCTATTATCTTTCTCTTTCTCTTTCTCTTTTTGTTTGTATATATTTTCTACTTTAATGTTGAGCCTTATTTATAGAGCTTTAGTCTTCCTAATTGTATTAGGTTTGAGTTACAAATATTAATTGTATTAGGTTTCAATGGAGATTTAGAATTCTAATCGTATTAGATTTGAATTTCTTGTTTATTTGTTTAAATAAAACTATAATTTAACTCATATACAATAATCACTTGTTTATTTATTTAAATAAAACTATAATTTAACTTAAATTGATAATATAAAAGACCATCAAAATTTAGTGTATTTAAATATTTTTATTCAATTTTATTTATATATCATATTTATGCTAAATTTATTATATATTAATTACCCTCTAAGATTACATGTATTATAAGTGTACAAAATAAAATCGTGTATATAAGAAATAGTGAATACAAAAAGTTTAATAAATTCAGTGTATTATATTTACTTATGAATCGTTATAATATATCATAAATTTAATAAATTGCCAATATAAGATTCTCTCGGTGATAACAAAATTATGAACTTATTTAATATGATAATCAATAAAAGATATAATATGATTATAATTGAGATATATTTAATTATAAAAATGAATTAAAATAATTCGTTTTTGGGTGAAGTTCTTGTTGTAGAAATATCTTTATAATTTTAGTTTAAAGTTTTATTAAAATTCCATCCAAAGTTATGGAAAACAAATTTGGCCCATCTTCGGAGGTGGATATATTTTGGCCGAATGGTATTAAAATTGAGTTCTGATAGCAATAGAAAAAATTCGTAAAGAATGAGTAACAATCTAAAAACTTTCACCAAAATCTTGTGCATGGATCTAGGGATAATAAAGTATAAAGTAATTAATTAAATTTATACCTGGTTTCGGAAGAAAACTTCGATAAATCGTATTCTTTCTCTTTCTATCTCTTTTTGTTTGAATATTTTCTAGTTTAATTGAGGGATTATTTATAGAATCTTAGTACTCCTAATTGTATTAGGATTCAAATTCTTTTTGTAATTATATCTTTTAGATTTGCATGATGTTTAGAATTCTAATTGTATTAGGTTTCCTGTTTTCATAAGAGTCTTAATACTCCTAATTGTATAGGATTCAATTTCTTTTTGTAACTATATCTTTTAGAATTGCATGAAGTTTAGAATTCTAATTGTATTTGTATGAAGTTTAGAATTCTAATTGTATTAGGTTTCCTGTTAAGAGATATAAAACAAATCTAATTCAAATGTAATCAAATCTAAATATTATCTAACAAATCTAATATGATTTAGGATAAAATATGAAAAAGTAAAAAATTAACTTGAAATAAATAAAACAAATTGTATTAACTTATATTAATCTGAATAAATATTCTAAAATTTACATTAATTGTATTAATTGTATTAGATTTCATCTTCATCTACTAATTTAAATTAAATTTACAAAAAAATAATAATCAAGAATTAGAAATATATTTTGCGTTCAGTATTATAAGAATCTTGATTGGCCAGTTTTTTCAATTAAAAAAAAAACTATAATAACAAAGTTTAATTTCAAAATTCCATCTTTAACTTTATTCGGTTCTGTTCTTCTAGCGTTTCGTGAAAGTGATGATTCAAATTTGCAACAGAATGAGGTCAATGGTTGAATGAATGTTAGTATACCTCATTACTAATTATGTTTTTATTTTGTCATGCCTTTCATGTATGGTCCATAAAGTTCTTCCAACGATTTGATTTTCATGTTTTAATTGTATTAATTTGAAATAAATAAAACAAATTGTATTAACTTCTATTAATCTGAATTAATATTCTAAAATTGACATTATCTAAGAGGGCTAAAATAGTCATTACAAAAAAAAGAGTATTTTGTAATTAGGACTCTAAATTTGACATTATCTAAGAGGGTTAAAATAGGCATTACAAAAAATGGACAAAACATTCATACTTATATAGTATTATAGATATAGATATATGCTCACTAATTTATTCAGAATAGGTGCAATGGTGATATTATTATTGTATGTTATAATTAATTCTCCATAAATTTTAACCTAATTTGCTACATGTGTGACGCGACAAATAAATTTGAAGTGTTAGTATTTTTGATATAAAAATTGTGATCATGAAAAATAATAAAATTCTTCAAAGTTATTCCAATTTAAACTACTACCAATATAATTTATCAATTTTAAATATTCTTGTTTCCATCATACTTAGTTTGACTATTTTGCTTGATTTTTTCACAAATGACCTGAAAAAAACTTATGTAAACATATATTCAATAACTTATTCATAACAAATGCAAAAATAGTACTGATATTTTTGTATATTACTCCATGATAATTTTTTGAATCTAACGTCCGAGTAACAAATCCATAAAATCTTTTTCGTCAAATACCTCATAATCAAAATTCATCTTATAGAATAATATTCATGTCGGATGATTCACATTTCTAATATTGACTTTTGGCGGAAATTAAAATTTTGGAAGAAAAAAAAAATCGAAGTCAAAAGTCAACTCTCAAAGTCAAAAGTCAAAAGTCAACAGTCAACGATCAAAAGTCAACGCCGGTCAACGTCTGGTCAACGCCGTTGACCAAAAGTATTACATATTATATGTAAAAGTAGTACACAACATACATAAAAGTATTACATTATGAATGTAGTACTTTTACTTTTATAAGGTAATACTTTTATGTGTATCATGTGTGACAAAGTTTTGAGAAATTTTGTAATATTTTTGTGTGTTTCAGGTATTATTTTTTAATATATTATTTAATACTTTTGTAAAAAGTATGAATTTAGATTTGGTTAGAGTGTATGAAAATATGTAATACTTTTATGTGTAGTAGGTAATATTTTTCTATATATATCATCTAATATTTTTGTAATATATTATACATTATATATATAAGACAAAAATAGTATCCGATATAGAAAAATATCATCTAATATACTTGAAAGTAATACATTATGAAGTATTAAATGATATATAAAAGTATTACTTAATACACACAAATTAAAAGTATAATCACATTATAAGAACATAACATCATGTAATACTTTTATATGCAACTTGTAATACTATTGAAATCAACAAGTAATACTTTTATATACACCATGTAATACTTTTATGTGTAACATGTAATACTATTGAAATAAACAAGTAATACTCTCATAATGTAATGTTTTTGTGTGCAACATGTAATATTATTGAAATCAACAAGTAATACTTTTATATGTATCATGTAATACTTGTATATGTAGTACGTAATACTAATTAAAAGTATCGCATGATACACATGGAAATATTATGCGAGTAGAATAACAGTATTACATAATAAATGTAATACTTTTATATATGACATGTAATACTTTTATGCATGATATGTAATACTTTTTTAATCGTTGACCGTTGACTTTTGACTTTGACCTTTGACCGGGTCGAATTGACCCGTCTCACGGAATGAGATCCATGAGACGGTCTCACACAAGACTCACTCTATTTTCAAATCTTACCATGATATTGTTTTTTTTTTTTTTAATCTTACTATGCATGAATTTTTCCTAAAATAACAAACAAAATGGAAAGTTAAAATGTTGACTTTTGACAGGAAATTATGAGTCATTTTATTATAGGTAGATGGATAGTCTGGAGTTTACCTTAGATGCATGGTTAAAATGCCAAAAAAAACAAGCTTGTGTGACATCAAAACATGTATGAGCTAGGCAAATTAAGATAAGAAAAGATTTAAAAAAAAATAAACAATTGGCAGGCAAATTAATAGCCTAAGCAATGAAATTAGATAACATCGACATCATTAACATCAACAGAGTTTATCAAATGAACTTAATTTTTTGAGTACCTCTCACATCAAATATATTTATTTGTTTTTCATGTAAAACTATTCCGTAATAATTAATCTATTTTAAAATTATTAGATATAATAAATTTTATGAAAGAATAATCAACTAATAGAAATTAAGTTCATGTTTTTAAGACAAAAAAATCAACCCTTTTTAGAATTGGAAGAGAATAGAGGTTGGGGAATTGCTTTTATAATGGTAAAAGTCTGAGATCCAACAAACTGTGGACACCAAGTATCAACTTTTGGTTAAGGCTGGTATGGAATGATCAAGTTAATTAAGGGAATCTTAATTATTTTTTTTTAAATTAGGAATAAATCGTTTAATTAACAGGAAAAAATATCAATATTTTAGAAAAAAATTAATTATTCTATTCAATTTTTTTTTTTTAAGTGGGTTTATATACTAGAGCTAGAATTATATAGAAATCTTAAAAGCTCAACAATTAATGATAATAAAAACAATTAGACAGCCACATGGCAACGGAAACCAAAAGGACGAGCCAAATCAAAACGACGGTTTAAATGCAACGAAACGACACGATTCCATGCTTCTATATTTTTTACATTCGAGTATGAATTAATTATGTAAACTAGTTAATTAACTTCTCTAAAACTAGGATCCATCATGTATGAAACGATATTATTTGTAGAATTCATATTCTAAAACCAAATGAAATCCGCTCTATTTTGGTAAATTAATAATGAAATCTTGCAAGTAAAGCAAGAATTTTATTAGTATTGATCGAAAAATATATTGTTGCTATATATCCGTGAAATATAGATACTGTAGATGTCTTTCCCCTAAAGCTTAATGTCACTTTCTACTTCTATTCGTGTCTTTATACATGCATCTATTTAATAATAATATATATGTCATTATCTCACAGAGAGAGAGAGAGAGAGATTCTATAAAACTCTCCATATCTTAGACGCCAAGTCTCATTTGTTTTAATCTTGTAGATGTAGATATATATGTGTGTGTTCAAGTTATATATATAAAGAGATGAATTTAGTTTGCAAGAAAATATGAAGGAAATGGATCATGATCATCACAATACATTTCTTAGGCTTCTTATACTCACAACTCTAATTGCATCACAATTTAACAAACCATGCAACGCGTGGGGATGGTTCTCGTCCGATAAACGGGCTGAGACGAGCCCGGACCCATCGGAGTACTCCTCCGTTTTGAATTTAGTCGGGGCGGAATTCGCCCTCGATTCATTGGACCAGGACGAACGGGCAGTGAACCTAGTCGAAAGCGCAAAGGTGCAAATGCGTGCATCGAAATCGTGCTGGGTGAATGCATATGGAAATGTGTTTGCAGGGTGCTCGAAAGTAGTTGAGGATCAAGATTTGAAGGACAGGCTGACATGGGGTCTTAGTGATTGTTTTCAGAAGCATTCTGGAAGGCCCTCATTTCCTTATTGTGATCCCAATTATCCGACAAAGAATTGTCTTAAACACTTGGATGATGATGCCCACAAAGTGTTCTTGCAGTACTTTCTTCAGATTGATTCCATCTGTCATCAGTTACAGTTAGTTTCTTTCCTTCTTCTCTGTTTTTTCTCCGTTTGATCATGTTTTAAGAATGCGTCGCATTGTGCAGAATACATGCATTCAAGCATCAGACAGAGAGACTGGTGAATGAGTTAAAAAGATCAGCAGAATATGCAGAAGACAAGCTGCAAAACATCGAGGAACGAGGCAACGTATTATTACAAAACTCGAAACAACTCCATGTCTCCATAGCTTCCATCGATGAGAGAACTCGACAGGTAGCAGAAACTTCGAGAAACATCCAAGACAACATAGACGTGCTGAGGTCTTATTCGGAGCAAGTGTACGAGCAATCAAAGGGCATAGCTGCGTCTCAAGACGAGATGATCAAGGGCCAAAACATGATGAAGAACAGCATTCATGAAGGGATGGCAATGCTTCATGATTCCTACAACAACTTAGGCACAGAGATTTCGAATCTAAAGGATGAAACAGTTGAAATAGAGAAAGAGATTGGCAAAGTTGGAGAAACCATGTCTTCAAAAATGGATATTCTGCAGAATAAAGCAGATGACATTGAGAATCTAACAGAAACCTCTTTAGACAAACAGAAACAGCTTTTGGACACTCAAACTGCAGCACTTGATGGCCTTCGTCTCCTCTCCTCGTTCCAATCTCAAGCGTTGCAAGAAAGCCGGTAAGAACTCACAAAGATTCTCGTTTTAAAACATGTTTGTTTGATCTCAAATTTGGACAGGCATAACTTAAACTTAACCTAAAGTTCATTTCAACTATGTGTTCTTTGCTACTTGTAGGGATACTCTCCAACAGTTGTCTGAATTCGGGAAGAAACAGCAAGAAGAGCTTCTTAATCGTCAAGAAGAACTTCAAAGAGCACATAATCAGCTAGCTGAGAATTCTAAGACAATATTAGAAGCCCAAGTAAGATAATCTAACTCGAAATAAAACACAATGGATATGAACAAGTTTTCACTAACTCTCAGAAGTGTTTGTCATTGCTAGGAAGCTTTTGAATCAAAGCAAGCAAGAATGTTGAATGCCATAGACAAGCTATTCACGTTGCATAACGCGATGCTGATAGAATCAAGATCGATCAAGATCTTCATTATCTACGCCCTTCTCATCTTTGTCCTCTACATTTTCACTAGTATGAAGCAAACATACAACGTTCGACCAAGGCTTTATCTAGGTAAAGAGACACTTTAACTTAGTCAATTCTTGAAGATTTATATATCAACAACCAACTAAACCATCTATATATGCAGGATTATGTTCGGCATTCTTGATCGAGCTAAGCATACTACGATGCTCAACGAGCAGTTTGGAACATCAAACGTGGCTTCTGACCTCGACTAGATTACTTTTCCTAGCTCTTGCCTCGATCCAGCTTCTATATTCCATCTGCACATACAGGTCATCAAAAAGTTTGTTTATGTAATGAATCAGTTATAATTCAAAGCTCTAACATTATTTGATCATGATCATCAATGGTGCAGAGATTATGAAATGCTCAACCATCAGATACTGTTAGGACTAATAGACAAGATCAATGGGATAGAGAGAAAGAAAGAGTTGGAATGGGACGAGGACGGGGACAGTGACGTTGACTGGTCAACGTGGATCGACTATGAGTTACCGGAAGATGTTGGGACATCAGAGGATCCTAACTACATTCTTTCAGAGCAAGTTGCAGAGAATTCTGTTGAGACTAGTTCTGTTTTGAAGAGATACAATCTTCGAAACCGCCCTAATAAACATATTAAACAATGATTTTTTTCGGGTTTTTTGCTTTGCAAGACATGCATGGATCATTGTACATTGTACTAACTTATCATGTTTTATTCCATTATGTAGCAGATCAGTGATTCTTGGAAGTTTTAATTTGAATCTATAAACTTAGCCCACATTGACTATTTGAGCCTTGTAATTAATTATTGAGCACATAATGAGTTCTGAAATGGTTCTTAAGAAAAAAAATATTTTTTTAATTAATTCAATCAAAAAAGAAAACAAATTATATTTGAAATTCATTTGTTTTAACTATTGTATTTCAAATCCATCAGTTAAAATACAATGTTAACTTATTTGCTGCTTCATATTCAAACATCTTTAGGTTTAAAGAGGTTGACATGTTAATTTCGAGATTCAATTGATAATTGGACTAAAATCTTAAGAAAAATCGGTGTGTTTTGACTGTTATACCCTTGGTTATATATGAAACTAGGCCACATTGGGTGGCCCAGATTTGACTATTTGAGCCTAGTAAATTATTGGGCTTGAAGGAATGTTTGGAAGTTCAAATTTCTGCACTTCCCAGAATTAATTAAGTTAATTTATACCATGGTAGAATCCAAATTTCTGCCCACAATTCTGAAGTACAAAAGAAATTTCAGAATCAGCCAATCTTGATTATTTGCAGCATTGCTCAGAAAACCCCCATCTTGATTATTTTTCACACTAAATTCTATATTTTCAATTATATTTTAATCTTTATTTTATTTCAATCATATGCATATATACGATATATATATATGTGTGTGTGTGTGTGTAATATGTAATACATATAAGATATGTCGCATAAGATGATAATAGTTTGTTTATATGAGTTGAATTACCCCAAAATAATATCATTTGGAGTATGTAAATTTATTTAGTTTTCCATTTTGAGTAACTAATAAATTGTTATTTGTTTGAAAAAATTATTTAATTGGATCATCTACAGTCCAATTTGATTCACGTATCAAAATTCTATTTTTAGGGTAAAAGGCCCCTCTTTTCAATGTCACATAAACTTACCAACTAACAAATTCTAATTTTTGGGTCCACATAAGTGTTACAATATGAGAGAATAAGAATAAACTTTGAAAACTTTCAAATTTGTTTCATTGATTATAAATAAAACCATATTAGTATTGATAGATGAATAAAGACGAAAACCATTAGTATATATGTACTTTACTGTTTGTACTTTTGTGGGCGTCGTGGCTTTATGTGAAAAATTAATGCACACCCCTATATTGTGGCAATTTACTACTTAACGATCGTAGAAAATTTTAAATTTAGTGATAAAATAAAATTACAGTAAAAGATTTAAACTAATATACAATTTTTTATGTATATATTTGGTCTCACATAGAAGAAATAAATATTGTGTTCTAAGATGTTTTAATTTCGTAATATAATAATTCACTACTCATCATCAATATATATTAGAAATAAATTTACCCATATCTTTTGGTCATTTCTAGTTATTTGACTCAATTCCGTGCGAAAATTCCTTAATTAGACGTAACATTTCATGCAAACAGTAAATTAATATTTCCAACCACTCAATATACCAAACTGAATACTTCCAAAAAATACCCTTATTAATATATGAATATTTCATTAGTTTATTTGTTATGTTCAAATTGGTATATAAACCAACCAAATAGACATAACAACCAAAATTTTATATTATATATTTTACATAATATACATAAATTAAATAGAAATCAAATTATATGAGCTTCAATTAAATGAACACCAAGATAAAATGTGCAAAACAAAAAAA
Organism: Scutellaria baicalensis; assembly: GCA_005771605.1. NCBI lineage: Eukaryota > Viridiplantae > Streptophyta > Magnoliopsida > Lamiales > Lamiaceae > Scutellaria > Scutellaria baicalensis. Next base: position 16,176,177 of record CM016727.1, read on the forward strand.
TAATTATGTATGTATAAGTAGGGATTGTAAATCTGTAATACAAATTGTAGGTAAAATACAATGTTGTTTAAATTACAATGTAGCCTAGTTGTCTATTTTCAATTTAATTTAAGTATATTCCACAATTTTAATTATTTATTTTTTAATGTGTAATATACCGAGTAGAAAATTGTAACATAAATTGTATGTATTTATAAAAACAATATCATTAAATAAAGTTACACTGAATAATAAAAGAGACACCCAAACAAAAAAAAAAAAAAAATTTGTTTCCATGAACAGTTGTGATAACATTATTGTTGGTCACAGACAAGTTATGTAATGTTTAGGGGGAGTGGGAGTGAATAGACTTTTAATATTTCTCAGTTCGAAATTAGTAGTTGAGTTGAATTTGATCAATTTCACAAATATTCATATGTTGAAATACTTTAAAGTACTGATCATATGGAATCAATATTAAGCAACATACCATTACAATTCAACAAGAAAATAAAGTTGTAGACATAGAATATAGAGACTCAAAGGTGCGTTAATCCATTGAATTGTACTTCTATATTCAAATTTACGACCTGTCCGTCACTGATTGGAACATTCTTTTAAGATTAAAGGATCATTCAACTAAGAAAATACATTTTTATTATAAAAATAATGATTACTATAAGTTGAAATTTTTATTGTTAAGAAATTCAAAGTTCCCTAAATTTAACCATTTTTGTTAAAGAAGAAATTAGAAAAGAAGAGAGATAAAGATAAGTAATGAGAGATAGAGAGAGAGAGAGGAGAGAATGGGCGCGCTTTAAATGCGGAGAAGACAATACGGTCAGCGACTTTCGTGAAGGACAATGTCAGTCTCTACTCCGCCAGGGCCCTTTATTGTGATACAAGATGTGAGATTATTACTCTCTCTCTCTCTCTCATCTCTTTCTCTCTCCTCTCTCGCCACCTTGGGCAGTGGGATTTATAATAAATACAACTGCAAGGAAACCACAATTCTATTCTCTCTCAATCATACTGTCATCATCCCCCCCTTCTCTCTCCTCCTTCAATCATAAAGCAATCGATTACAAAATGATTTACCTTCTCCCCTCTCACATCCATCTTTTCTGTTCTGCCAAAAAAGTCCTCTCTCCCTTTTGCATTTATTACTCTCTTTTCGAGGAATGCTAATCCATCCACCCCTTCTCTCTCTCTCTCTCTCTCTCTCTCTCTCTCTCTCTCTCCATTTTTCACTTCTCACTATTTTACTGCTCCCCGTTTTTTATTGAGATTTGATGTTTTAATCTGAGATAATTAAACCCTGCTCCTAGTTTTATTTCCAGCACAATCATTGGGAATTGTTTTGGATGAATGTATTTTAGACACTCAATCTAATTTATTTCATTCACTCAATCCATATACAAGTTTAAACTATGTTTTAAGGCAGGTTTCAATTGGGTTTCACTAAATAATGAAGTAATATATATTGTATATGCTTTTTCTAACTTAAATGAAATAAATTTTAGTACAACGATTAAATCAATATTTAAAAAAGGTTGATGATAATTATATTTTATTATGAGAACATGTTCTTGATACTGATTAGTATATGTATTTTATTGTAAAAACTGTTGTTTATAATTTTTGGTGTATATATGTTTTATAAGGTATGGTTTTAGTCGATGAAAATTTTGAATCTCAAAATATAGAGACGATCTCTTATGTAACAATCTCACATACAACCAGATTCAAGTATGTTGTTTTTATAATTATAAGTATGTGTTTTATAATATGTTTCTTACAGTATATGTCTTTTACAACTAGAAATATGTCTTTTTAGGCTATAAGTGTAATTCTCACACGATGTGAAGATTACATGATTTGAGTTTTTGTACAAAACAAATACGAAGTTTGGATTGAGGTCTGAAATTTGTACCGGCTAAGACTACGTGCTTCAAACATATCCTAAGTGAAATCTTTTATAATAGACGCTTTCATAGATTTAAATACGTGAAACATGAAGTTGTAATAAACAAATGAAATTCATTATCACAAAAATGCATATGAATCATAGGTTATAGATTTTCGATTATATTGATATGTCTTATGAAATTAATTTCCCTAAGAATATCTAAGTGATAGTCATCCGACTTAGATTTTCAAATTTAGAACAATGAAGATGCATCACATTAATATATATTCTCTTAAATAATCAAAGTCTTTATCCCTCTATCATGTGGATAATCAACTTTGATCTTGGTACCAATTTTTTGTGTGGTGGAACTGAAATATCCATTAATAAATGCCTTTGCCTTGAAGTTCTAGATAATTGAAGTTATACATATTTATATCATAATAGATTCACATAAAAGATTATAATTGTATAATACTTAAGCACTGTTTTAATTTCATCAAATATCCATATCAGTCACTTTAGCAGATCATTTCGATCGTACCACCCATATTATACCGGAATTATCACGCCATATAAATTTAAATCTTTTGACATAATTGAATTAACTTTATTATTTTATTTAATCTGTAGAGATATCAAAATAAATATGGAATTAATGACATTTAAAAAAAATCGAAACAATATTGGCGCTCTTTCTATTGTACTTCAAATCGACAACATATTGAAGACAACCGTTAAACATAAAACATCATCGATATCGTAAAATGTTGCTTCTGTTTAACTAGTGATTGACAAAATATGGCATACAACATCTTCGGATATCGTAAATCACTCATAGAGGGATGATTAGGTATAAGTTTAATGGGACACACATGAATAAATAAACCTTTTTATCCTAGGGAAGATTTTTCTTGGTATTAAATGGGAAAAATTAAATTCGATATAAATGAAAGCATTATAGAGAAAAGAAGTAAATATGCTTTAAATATTAGGAGCGTGGAGAGAAGTGGAAAGAAGGAGCGTGGTGGGGGTGGTGATGGAGATGGATGATGAAGGTATTATATAAAATACTGATAAATAATAATAATGATGTGTACAAATAAAATAAATGTTAGATAATATATATATATGTATATATATATAATATATTCTATTTGGAAGTATAAATGAAAGAAATAAAGGTCTTATCGTGCTTAATATATTCGCTCGTCAAAAGGGATGATTCATATTACACAGCCTTTGTTCCTTTCTTTTAATTCCTTTCTTTGGGTCCCACACTGTCACTCTCTCTCAACACACCGTATTCAAAAAAAATTTCTTTTTTCTTTTTTTCTACTTTCTTATACTTTATTTTAAATTATTTTACTGAAATATAACGTAACATTACTCACATAACTAAAAGACATTATATAGATAATGATATTACTTGTTCGAATGCAGGAGATATGTGTGTGGCTAGATAAGCGTGTGGGGCATGTGAAAGAACGGTTGCTCAACATAGGAAAACGGATTGGATTGAGTTATATGGATTCTATATTCATGTACTTATTACATAAAAGTTTAAATTGTTTTGAGTTATGTCAGAAATGGAGAAGATTAGTCTAAGTCTTTAAATTGTTTAGACTTGTACAACTTAGTTGGTAAATTAAGTGGATATTCAAATGTGAACCGACAATATTAATGTAGCATTAACAACTTATGAGTCCATATAACTATTACCCAACCTAAAGTAGTTGCTGGTTGCTAAAAGAGTAGTGTTGCAATAAATTATTCGATTTTGGTCTCAATTCTCAATAGACCTGAATTTGAAGTATCCTCACATTTTCACATTTATTTATTGTGTTTTTCACATTTATTTATTGTGTACATGTAGCATGACTTGAAGTTGCGTTGAAATTCATATACACCCGTTGCCGACTTCCGGACATGATCGGATCCCAGGACGGTCGATGGTGTGTTACAATTATGGTCGTATTTCAAGACACGGTCGACCGTGCTCGATAACCGTATATAAGTATGTTTTTTTGGACTATAAGTATTTGTTTTTTTACTATAAGTATTGGATTTTTTTCTTACACATGGTCGTGCCTCAGGACACGACCGTGCCTTGTGCGAAAATCAATAACGGTATGTGGCGCACGATCATATATATCCCTAACACGGTCGATACAAATATGTGATTTTTATCTATAAATATTGTTAGGAAATCACACCAATTTCACCCAACAATTCAAGATTACACCTCCACTTCAAGAACTTGCAAGAAAAACTAAATGAAAAACTCAAAGAACACCAGCACACAAATCGATTTACATGGTTCGGCTTGAAGCCTACATCCACGGGAACAAACGGGGTGGGATTGATCTCATTAACCAAAGAAACGAAGAACAAAAAAGACTGCAAAATTGCAGATTACAACTCAACACTATGACTAACTTGCTCACTTTCACTCACAATATCTCTCACTACAAGTGATCTCAATGTATCAACTAAAAGACCCTTTGTAGCCTTATATATAGGCTTTACATTGCAAAAGAAATCAAACAAAATGAATCTAAAACGAACACTGTGGAAGATCTGGAAGTTGGCAACTTGAAGGCTCTGTTTCGATCTTCAGCTCCTTTTCCAGCTGAATAAACCGTCGCCCAAGCCATGTGTCAGCCTTCCATTGGTTCGCAAGAATAACACCTTTGATTCAAAAGCACAAACCTGATTCTTCAAGTGAAAGTACGTTTCTTAAGAGAGAGAGAGAAAAAAACCCGACTTCCGCTTTAATCTGAAACGTGCCTTTATAAGTGAAAGCGCAATTTAGCTTTCACAACGCTCAGACTGTTCCACAACACTTTTATAACTGTTGTTGTTTCTACTTAGCCAAAATTCCACAATTTAACATACAAGTCTGCTGCATGTTTGATGCATGAGATCCAATCATATATTCACATTCTCCACCTTATGATTGAACCTCTTATCCAACACTCCAACCTAGTTACTAAGTTAGCTTGGTTCCTCCTTTTCTTAAACTAATAAGCTCCAAGCATAGCTCAAACTTTGCTGTAGGAAGTGCCTTAGTAAATACATCTGCTGGATTCTCCTCATAAGCTATTTTGTTTACCCTAACTTCACCTTGCTCCACCTTGTCTCTGATAAAGTAAAGTTTCACATCTATATGCTTAGTTCTTTCATGGTAGCTCTGATGTTTGGTTAAATGAATTGCCCTATTGTTGTCACAGTGAATCACTACACTCCTTTGATAAACTCCAAACTCTTTTAAGATACCCTTTAACCAGATTGCTTCCTTAATTGCTTTTGTAATTGCCACAAACTCTGACTCTGTGGTGGATAAAGCCACAACAGATTGAATATGCATTGACTTCCATGAGATGGTTGTTCCAAACAAAGTGAGTATATATCCTAAGAGAGACTTCATTGTATCTAGGTTTGCTGCAAAATCAGCATCAACATAACCTGTGATAGGAGATGTTATCTGTGATCCTTTCCTGAAACTCAATCCACAATCAACAGATCCATTCAAATACTTCATCATCCCCTTAACAACTTCCCGATGTTCAATACCAGGATTGGACATGTATTTACTCACAACAGTCATTGAGTATGCAAGATCTGGTCTGCAGTAGACCATAGCATACATTAATTACTGCCTACTGCACTTGAATAAGGAACTTTGATCATCCTGTTCACCTCCTCTTGGTTCTTTGGTTCCTGCTCCTTTGACAACTTAACATTTGTACTCAAAGGAACACTCACTGATCTTAATTGATTCATCTGGTATTTTATCAGAAATTTCTTCAGATAATCAGCCAAGTCAAGAAACACTTCACCAGTGTCCTCATTCCTTCCAATATCCATTCCCAGCATCCTCTTGGCTTTTCCTAAATCCTTCATTTCAAACTCCTTCTTCAACAGAGACTTAACTTCAAGTAAAGAAGAATCTAAGGTACTTGCTAGCAACATGTCATCAACATACAACAATAGAAAAGTATGTGAATCCTGAGCATGCTTAAAATATACACAATGATCAAACTTACTTCTTCTGAAACCTGCCTTTAGCATGAAATGATCAAATCTTAAGTACCACTGTCTAGGAGATTGCTTGAGACCATAGAGTTATTTCTTAAGTAAGCAGGCCTTACTTTCACTGTTATTCACATGTAATCCCTCAGGTATAACCATATATATCATGTCATTTAGTTGTCCATGTAGAAAAGATGTAGTTACATCCATTTGGTGTAGGCATAGGTTGAACTGAGCTACCATTGCAAGTAGAATCCTTATGGAACAGTGTTTAACCACAGGTGAGAAAATCTCAGCATAATCTATACCCTCCTATTTGAATGAAGCCCTTTGCCACAAGTCTGGCCTTGAATCTGACCTTATTCCCTTTTGTCACCTCAACTTTCCTTCTGAAAATCCATTTACAGCCTACTAGCTTTTGTTGCTTAGGTTTGTCCACTATCTCCCAAGTCTGATTCTTTTCAAGTGAATTCAGTTCCTCCTGAATTGCAACTAACCACTGCTCCTTTTGATCTCCAGATACAGCTTCTTTATAGTTTGCAGGCTCTGAGCTTTCCACTTCCTGAGCTATTAACAAAGCAAATGACACTGTGTCTGCATATCCAAACCTTTCAGGTGGTTTGATCTGTTTCCTTGATCTATCTCTGACCAACTGATAGGTATGTAGCTGACCTTGTAGCTCATCTGGATCTGATTCCTCTTCCTCTTGAGAGCTTTCTTCCTCTTCTGTTGGTTGAGTAAGAGAAACAGGCTCCACCTCAACTTGTGGACTCTCTGCTGAATTAGAGATGGTTGAGCTGCTTGGATCATCTTTCCTTAGTGGCATGTTATTTTCATCAAACACCACATCCCTGCAAATTAGACAATTTCTGATAGTCCTTCTCAAAACACCACAGTCTATACCCTTTCACTCCTTTTGGATATCCAAGGAATACACATTTGAGTGCCCTTGGTTGTAGCTTATCCTGAGTAATGTGGGCATATGCCATGCACCCGAAAACCTTTAAACCACTGTAATTAGGTGGATGTCCACTCCACTTTTCCTCTGGAGTTTTGAACTCAATTGCAGATGATGGACTCCTATTGATCACATATACTGATGTGGCTACTGATTCACCCCAAAAGTTGCTTGGAAGTCCAGAACTGATCAGCATACATCTTACCTTATTGAGTATTGTTTGATTCATCTTCTTAGCAAGTCCATTCTGCTGAGGGGTTCTTGGTACTGTCTTGTGTTTAGCTATTCCTTTTGCTTTGCAAAACTCATTAAACTCAGTGGATGTAAATTCAAGGCCATTGTCAGTCCTGAGATACTTCAATTTCTTACCAGATAAATTTTCTACCTCAGTTAGCCATACTTTGAAAGTGTTAAAAGCCTCATCTTTTGATTTCAGAATATAAACCCACACCTTCATTGTATAATCATCAATAAAAGACATGAAATACTTACCTCCACTCTTTGTTTGAGTTCTTGCAAGTCCCCATAGATCTGAATGGCTATACTCCAATGGCTCATTTGATAAGTGAACACCTGGTTTGAAAGGTTGTCTTCTGTTTTTGCCAAGAACACAATTATCACAGAACTCCAGTTTGCTGATTCTGTCTCTCCCAAAAACATTTTGTTTAGCCAGTTCAATCAAGCCTTTTCACTCATGTGTCATAGCCTTCTGTGCCACAGCTGAGTCCTGTCCATTTCTTGAACTGAGTTCACATCACCCTGGCAAGTTTCTCCTTCCAGAAAATAGAGTTCATTCCTTTTAATTCCTTGCATGACTTTCCTGTCACCTTTGGAGACTAAGAGTACTCCACCTTTAGAGATAAATTTGTATCCCTGTGAGTCCAGCATCCCAAGAGAGATCAGGTTTCTCTTCAGATCAGGAACAAACCTTACTTGAGTTAGAATCCTTATCACTCCATCAAACATCCTCAGAGCTACTGAACTTGTGCCCTTGACTTTGCAACTATGATGATTGCCAAGCATTACCACTCCAACATCTTCTAACTTCAAATCTTGGAACCATTCCTTGACTGGAGTCATATGAAATTAGCAACCAGAGTCAAGGATCCATTTAGAGATTACCTTTGTAGCTGTATAATAGCCAACACTTAAGCAGATTCATAACCAGTGTTGGTGGTGGATGGCTCTGATGTCTGATTTGCTTGGTTGCTTGGTGTTTTGCCTTTGGTTTTTAGAAATTGTTTGTATTTGAGATAATCTTTCTTGTGGTGACCTGGCTTATGGCAGTGGAAGCACCTGTTTTGTTCAACATCCTTATTTGACAGTTGGTTGGAATCTGACTTCTTTTCATTTTGTTGCTTTGGAGGTCTTTTCTGAAACTTCTTTTTCTTGTTTCCTTGTTTGATGGCCAGCCCTTCAGCAACTCCCTGTGGCTTTGCATCTGAAATATCTGAGAGCTCCTTTGTTTTCAGAGCAGCTACTACTTCCTCTAAGGTTATATCATGTTGCCTTCCATATAGGATAGTCTATGAAGTGTTCATAGCTCCTTGGAAGAGCACTTAACAACATAAGAGCTTTATCTTCCTCCATGAGGTTGATTTCTATGTCTTCCAAGTCATCAAGAACCTTGTTGAATTCCTCCAATTGATCTAAGATGGATTTGTCCTCCACCATCTTGAAGGCATACAACCTTTTCTTCATATACAGTCTGTTTGCTATGGTTTTCACCATATATAGACTTTCCAACTTGTTCCATACTGCCATAGCTGTTTCTTCCATTGCTACTTCCCTGAGAACTTTGTCCCCCAAGCTCAAGATAAGATTACTGTGAGCTTTCTCAAGAATCTGGTCCTTTTCTTCAACCCTCATTGTATCAGGAAAGGCTTGATCACCAAGAAGAGCCATGGATAACCCTTGTTGAACCAACAGTGCCTTCATTTTAATCCTCCACAAGCCGAAGTCCTATTTTCCAATGAATCGCTCAATGTCAAACCGTGTGGTGGCCATTATCTTCACCTTTGCTTCCCACAGATGGCGCCAATTTGTTAGGAAATCGCACCAATTTCACCCAACACTTCAAGATTACACCACCACTTCAAGAACTTGCAAGAAAAACTAAATGAAAAACTCAAAGAACACCAGCACACAAATCAATTCACATGGTTCGGCTTGAAGCCTACATCCACGGGAACAAACGGGGTGGGATTGATCTCATTAACCAAAGAAACGAAGAACAAGAAAGACTGCAAAATTGCAGATTACAACTCAACACTATGACTAACTTGCTCACTTTCACTCACAATATCTCTCACTACAAGTGATCTCAATGTATCAACTAAAAGACCCTTTGTAGCCTTATATATAGGCTTTACATTGCAAAAGAAATCAAACAAAATGAATCTAAACTAACATTGTGGGAGATTTGGAAGTTGGCAACTTGAAGGCTCTGTTTCGATCTTCAGCTCCTTTCCCAACTGAATAAACCGTCGCCCAAGCCACGTGTCAGCCTTCCATTGGTTCGCAATAATAACACCTTTGATTCAAAAGCACAAACCTGATTCTTCAAGTGAAAGTACGTTTCTTAAGAGAGAGAGAGAGAGAGAGAGAAACCCGACTTCCACTTTAATCTGAAATGCGCCTTTATAAGTGAAAGTGCGATTTAGCTTTCACAACGCTCAGACTGTTCCACAACGCTTTTATAACTGTTGTTGTTTCTACTTGGCCAAAATAAGGTTTATAAGGTTAGATTTTCCCCTTCATGTTTGATGGTTTGGATGATGTTTATTGATGTGGATTATTTAAAATACACAAATAATTTTACACCAGTTGCATGGATCTAGTTCCATTCAATTGGGATGATTCGACCCCGTTCCACGTTCATATGAGTTTTTTAATTTTTTTTAATTTTTTAAGGCGTTGAAACATTTATATTGTGTAGTATGATCTTTATGTTGTATTAGTGTAACCTTTATATACAAATGATATGACTGTGTTCTGCAACTTAAATTTTTTGTGAAGATATTCAGAAAATTTCAGTTCATTTTTTGGATTAACATACCTTAATGTTATATTACTCATATCTTTATGTTAGTTGGGCACACATATATATATATATATATATATATATATATTACATAAAGGTATGACTATATTAACATAAAAATGCAACTAACACTATATAAAGGCACGAGTAATTTCAAGTAAATGTATACATGTACAAATTGTGCCGAAATTCTTCCTTTTTTTAAGTTATGGTATATAAATGTCACACTTATATATAACGTGAATGTCACACCTATATAACGTGAAGGTCACACCTTGGAGCATAAGAAAAAAAAAAGTAAAATTGGAGGTGTACAAATCCGGGTCAACCAGACCCGACCTGGTCGCACCATGTGCAATTAGTGCACAAAGTTATAACTCTTTAAAAAACTGAGAGAATTTATGGATATAAATTAGTGAGATGAGATTCTGCTACCATTTACCAACAAACCAAATTCATTTTCACAAATTAATATATAGATTATGAATTATTACTAGTGAATTGACTTGTTTTACAAAATTATGTCTAATAAAATCGTCTTGTGAACATTGTACACATGGATGAATTGGATGATGTTATTAAATTGTTATTCGTTTAGGTCTTTCACTCGTGCCAGAAAATCGTCTTTGGTCATCCATGGTAATCCATTTGCTTATCGATACAGTCAAAACCCACGTTAAAAAAAGAGTGATAGGGTGAATTTTATTTGAGAACGTTTCACGGATCATGTCACGTGATACGGATCAACTCACAATCCAAACTTCACATTTAATATATAATTTAATGGAAAGTTGTTGACTCATGAATAGAAAGAGTTTGTCTCATGAAAACTATTCGTGAAATAATCTCATGTAAATTTTTGTTGAAAATGAACTACGTTAATTAAACTCTCTATAAATTAATTCAAATTCGATAAAATAATAATTTACCCAAAAATCTATTGTTGCCCGTCGTTATTATTATTATTTTCCTGGATAAATTTTAGATGCGAAGTCATGATTGGGGTAAATTGCAAAAAGTGTCCCACAACTTATTCGGGTTTGTATTTTAGGTCCTCTAGAAATGGGGTGTATTGATTTAATCAACTAATTTAAAACAAAAATTGGGTAATTTGAGGACAATACAAGTTCTTTTCAGCAATATAAGAATACTTGTCTAGCTAGCTTCGTTGAAGTGGTGAAAATTAGGTGGCACCTAAAGTGTTAATGAATTAGAATTTTCTAATTACAATAAAGAGAAATACATAAAAAAAATATGAATACTATTTAAAATACAAGGAACAGAAATATGAATATTATTTAAACACACATAAAAAAGTTGAACAATAAAATTATATATAAATATGAAAATTATTTACAAAAATTAATTAAAATTAAATATCAATCTAAATATTATTTTAAAATCTAGAAATGAATTTTTTTTATAAAGATATAATTAAATTAAGAAAATATTTAAATCAACATAAATTTGAATAATAATTTATATAAAAAAATATTCAGACTCTCAAATAAAATCTAAATATTATTTGAAAATTTAAAAATTATAAATAACATTAAGAATTTTTTTTGACAAATATTGAAATATATATTAAAAAAAGTATTAAAATATAAAAGTAATAATTTTAAAATATAAACAGTGAATTATAAAAACTACAATTTAAAATTTTCAAGTAATATTATCAGTAGTAATTTTAAGTAATATATATATATATATATATATTTATATTGAAATATTATGTCCAATATTGTTTAGTATACATTAACTTTACCTAAATGAGTAGATCCGTGAGACCGTCTCCTAAATCTTGTTATGTGAGACAACTCAACACATAACCAACACATAACAATTCCTATAAAATTTTGTGAAAATTGATTCAATTTATGGGTGATAAAGGTTCGTCTCCCAAAAACTATTCAAGAGCATCTTATAATATGAATTTTTGTGTTAATATTATGTTTCCCTGATATATAACAAATGTATATACTACATGCATACTGTCTTTTTATAATTTACCTTTTATAAAATAACTATGATTCATATAGAGAATGATATTAAATTCATGACCCATACCCACCATCCATTTTTGTGCTAAAAAAATAAGTGGTCGAAGATTGTGAGTTCAGAATTAATATGGTTACATGTTGTGTACTTGAGTTGGTCGGAAACAGCCCATTCGTGAGCATTTCATTCCACATTACCTAATAATTGGACAAAAATACATACATATATCTCTATAATCACGGCTAGAAATCACTCGAATTCCACTTTTGAATTTTCCGATAATTGGAATCCACGTGTCCGGTAGATATGTCACGTCACATGTCACATTGGATGTCACGTTATTTCCAACCAAAATATATAAAAGTCGAATTGTAAAATAAAATCACCACCTTCCCTAAAGTTGCAATTTAATCCCTACTTTTCAAAAATTAGCAAAAAAAAAAAAAAACCACATACTTCATTTTGCAATTCGAATTTATTCTTTCGTGTTTAAATTCATAATTAATATGTCACATAAACTACATAATTATGAAATTTTATATCTACATTAAAATAACGTCATATTAATATTTCTTATTTAAAATTTTAAATATGACCCATTTTTTATGGAATCAAGTTTATTCGTTCCCAATTTAATTCTAAATTCCTTGATTAAGTGTATAGGTAATTATATCTAATTTTATATTCTTTAATTTATAGCAAAAATTATAAAACGTGAATTAATTATGATGAGATCGATTGGGATAAAAAGAATAAGATATTAACAAATTTCATGTAAAAGAAATTGAAATGGGATGAGTGGAATGAGTAGTAGTTATTTTCTAAAGATAATCATCAATTTTGTTTGATAATCTTATATCACGGTTTTGTCGTTTTGGACATTAAAACAAGTTGATCCTAGAGGAATGTGGGAAAAAAAAACCATATTTTACAAGAAAAAGAAGATTGAAAAACATAATTGGGTACTAGTTTAGAAATTATTTTGACATAGATAAATAATTTTATGATTGTATAGTTTATGTGACAAATCTATGATAAATTTAACACTAAAAAATAAATTCAAATTCTAAAAGGAAGTATGTGGGTTTTTTTTGCTAATTTTTTAAAGGTTAGGATTAAATTGCAACTTTAGGAAATGTGATGATTTTATTTTGCAATTTAAATCTTTTTTGGTTGGAAATGACGTGGCATGTTTGTCATACACGTGGACTCCGGTTGCCAGAAAATTCAAAAGTGGTATAAATTGCAACGATGAACAAAAGTTGTGATTTTTTTTACAATTATTAAAAAGTGGGGTGGTGATTTTTTTTTTTTTTTTTTTACAATTACGCCTTTAATATTTTATCTATAGTTTCACTAATTCTTCAAATTTACCCCAAATTGATTTTTTAATTTTTATTACATAATTGATCAGCTCATGTAATATTTATTTAAATTTTTGACAAAATCTTGTGTGAGTCAGGTGTATGGATTTGAGATCCATGGACACCCCAGCCGACCTGCTCACACACTCAGAAAATGTGCTCCACGTGGCCTGACGTGCCCCCACGTGCCTGGATAGGTGTACTCAAACTCATCCAAATTCACTTTAGGTGACCTACATTTACGTTATGTTAGTAGACCTACCTTTATGTTATGTTATAAGGTAGGTCTAATATAATATAAAGGTAGGTCTAATATAAGATAATAATATAACATAAAGGTACTTGTACAAAATGTGTCAAAACTATGATTTTTTTAAGTTAAAATTTTGAAATTTGGACAAAAAGTTAGGTCTAACATAATGTAAATCTAAATCTAACATAAACGTAAAAATTATGACAAAAAAAAAAAAAAATCAGACTCGAAAACAAAAAGAAGAAGAAAATTAAAGCGGGCCGACCTGCCCGAATTTAACACTATAAGATTCTACTTATGATCTTCCTTAATCTATTCTTAACTATGTAAGAATGTTTAAAGACAATCTTCTGTCTAATTTTAATGGTTCTTAATTTATGAAAAAGAAAAGAGACCGATCGATCTTTAAATAAGATTTGAAGGAATAAATATTTGTAGGGGTTTTTATTCCTTTTTATAATTTTATATCGTTGTTACCTATCATATATCAATGAATAACAATAATAATGATGATACGGAAAACTTCAAATTTAGTCCATTTAAAAAGTTATTTTCCAATTTTCGTCCCCATGGAAGCGATTTTCATTTTTAGTCCAATTAAGTGAACAATTGTCATTATTTGGTCCATTTTTCACCGGATACCACTTTCACCGGCGATGGTAATACAACGCCCCCAATTTTAATATTAAGTTCAACTTTATAATTAAATCAAAAATAATGATTAAAAAATAAAAAACAGAAAAAACAATAAAATCGAAAAGGCTGCCAACGGTGACGGCGAGGTGGTGGAGTTCACCGTTGAGGTTGGAAACGACGGCCGCGCCAAGGCTGCCAACGTGACCAGAGAAGCACCCGTGGATCTTCTTATGGCGGAAGCAGGGGCGGCGGAGGTGGTGGCTACAACGGTGGTGGTGGGCGGCCGTCGCGATTATGGTGGCGGAGGATGGAGTGGGGGAGGGGGGGCGGGGGGGCGCTGGGCGCTAAAGAAGAAGCTTTTTTTTTTTAATTATTTTTTTATTTAATTTTATTAATTCTCGTTAAACATGTCACGTGTGATAATATGTGCTACGTACATAAGCGTGAGTGGGACGAAAATTAAAATTGGGGGCGGTTGTATTATAATTGCCGGTGAAAGTGGTATTCCGACGAAAAATGGACGAAATAGTGACAATTTTTGGCTTAATTGGACTAAAATTGAAAACCACTTCCATAGTGGACGAAAATTGGATAGTGATCTTTTAAATGAACTAAAATTGATTTTTCCCCAACGATGATATATATGCTAAGACACATCATTTTAAGGCAATGTAGTAATCTAGATTTGTTGTTTTTATACATCCAAAATTCGTGGGCATCGGCTAATGTGCTAAATAAGAAAAAGACAGATATGAAAAGAAATAGAGAGAGAAAATTAAAGGACATATATAGATGAAGAAAATCACTTTACACAAAGTGGTTATCTTTTGCCTTTTCCGTACATTGCTTTCATACATTTGATTAAATTGCAATCATATACACTAATTTTCTCACTGCCCACAGTTGCTACAACAACTTGTCATTAAAATTATTCTAATTAAATATTTTGGTTCATACTAATATTTAGCAATAATATTCTTTGGTAATTTCAGTATTCTTTGATCAGAGTTACTTTTTTCCAAAATAAATAAATATATTCTTAAGTTATTTAATAGTTGGGATATAATAAAGAAGTTGATGTCACTTTCTCTCACCCGTTATATAAAGAGTATGACTCTTGTAAGATTGTTTTACAAAAGGTTGAATTCACAACTCACAATTCATAAGTAAGTTTATGAAAATGAGTTTGGTTTATTACTATAATGAACCCCCAAGTCGTATGATTTTTGTTTATGAGACAATCCCATGTGAAATTTTAATTTTTTGTTGTATAATTCAAAAGTTGATAGCCTATATTTTTGTGAAATTATTTATTAGATTGCAAATAATAAATTATAGGGTGAGTGGCCCAAAATAGCTCAATCATTATAATATGAGATAAAAATAGTCACTACTAAGTTAAAATCCCAAAATTAGTCATTGATTGACATAAAGTAAAGTTGAAGTCAACATGACAGTAAATTGGTTGACAGTAAAATGACAAGAATCATGTCCAACTTTTTGACTAAAAAATAGGGTTATTCGAAAATTATCACCCTTATTTTCGAATAACCCTATTTTTTTTTAGGGTTATTCGAAAATAAGAGTGATAATTTTCGAATAACCCTAAAAAAATTAGAAAATAATTTTTGAATTTTTTTTAGGGTTACACGAAAATGTTGAGGGTTACACGAAAATGTTCTTGTAGGGTTACACGAAAATTACTCTTATTCGAAAATTACATATAATTTTCGAATAACCCTAAAAAAAATTTCGAAAATAATTTTCAAATTTTTTTTTGAGTTACACGAAAATTACTCTTATTCAAAAATTACATATAATTTTCGAATAACCCTATTTTTTTTAGGGTTATTCGAAAATAAGGGTAATAATTTTCGAATAACCCGAAAAAAATAGGGTTATTCAAAAATTATCACCCTTATTTTCGAATAACCCTATTTTTTTAGGGTTATTCGAAAATAAGGGTGATAATTTTCGAATAACCCTAAAAAAATAGGATTATTCGAAAATTATCACCCTTATTTTCGAATAACCCTATTTTTCCCTAAAAAAATAGGGTTATTCGAATTATTCGAACAATGCATATAAAATTTGAATAAGCACATATTTAATTACTTTTTTTACCCAATAACATTTTGCTACTGGCAATTTTACCCATTATTTTTTCGGGCTGTCAATTTTACCCTTTATGTTTTGAAAATTCAGAAATATTACCCAAATTCGACCCAAACGGTGAAAATTTAGCCCGATTTCATCGTTTTGGTCGAATTTGGGTAATATTTCTGAATTTTCAAAACATAAAGGGTAAAATTGACAGCCCGAAAAGATAATGAGTAAAATTGCTGTAGCAAAAAGTAATTAACTCAAAAAGTAATTAACTCCTTATTATTGTAATTATTTGGAAATAGTATTGCATGAATATAAAATAACAAGATTAAATATAGAATATTATAAAATAAAAAAAGGATTCACGATTGGTGCAAGTGGGGCCTCGAAATATAAATGTAAATTGCTGGAAAAGGTCGATAAAATGCGATATAACTTTTTGCTACTGACAATTTTACCCATTATCTTTTCGGGCTGTCAATTTTACCCTTTATGTTTTGAAAATTCGGAAATATTACCCAAATTCAACCCAAACGCCGATTTCACCGTTTGGGCCGAATTTGGGTAATATTTCTGAATTTTCAAAACATAAAGGGTAAAATTGACGGCCCAAAAAGATAATGGGTAAAATTGCCAGATTTCAGCCCGATTTCACCGTTTGGGTCGAATTTGGGTAATATTTCTGAATTTTCAAAACATAAAGGGTAAAATTGATAGCCCAAAAAGATAATGGGTAAAATTGCCAGTAGCAAAAAGTTATTGGGTAAAAAAAGTAATTAACTCCATATTTAAAATTAAAATGCACTTATTCAAACAATGCACAATGCATGCTTAATTGAATGATACAATGCTTATTCGAACAATACAATGAATTCGAATAAGCACATATTTAAAACTTATTGTTCACATAATTCGAATAATTCGAAAAATTAAATATTTAAAACTTCACATTTTCGTGTAACCCTACACAACATTTTCGTGTAACCTTAATCATTTTCGTGTAACCCTATGTCAACATTTTTGTGTACAATTGAACTCTTAATTTTTTGGTGTTTTCGTGTTAAATTTAACACATGCAAAAGCTATACTATAAATTATGTGAGACAAAAAAAAAAAAAAGTTGGATGTGGATTTTCCTGATTTTTAAATGTCACGAATAATTCATCTGGGAGCACTTAAATATGCTACACGAGAATACCCAAAATAGTCAAAAGTTAAAAAGAATCTCTATCTCTGCAACAATTCCCTGATAAGATTGATAAAAAAATTTGTCATTTAACTTTTATTCACTTTATGTCAAATCAATGACTATATTGGGTAAATATTATAGTTATTAGGTTAAAATGTGAATATAAATTTAGTTGAGTCATTTTTTACATAAAATATAGTGAAGGTGTTAAATTGGGGTATTTTCTCTAAATTATATATAACATTCATCCTATGACATCATTTTTAAAAAGGAAAAGTTGTGTGGCCAAATATTTGGTGCAATGGTTAATTTTACTTAATTTAATAATTTCAGGTAAGATTTAATAAATTTATTTCAATGGGTTGATTTTATCTTAATTCAAGTAATATCCTTTATTATGACACATGATTTTGCCATAACACAAATACTCATATGCGACGACACTCGCGCACGGTCGACCGTATCCCAAGATACGACCATGTGCGACTGTGGTGTATAAGTATGTCTTTTTCAACAATAAGTATGTAATTTTTCACTATAAGTATGTGATTTTTTTCCTCATCCACGACCGTGCCCTGGGACATAACCATGTCTTATGCGAAAACTAAGAGAAATATGTGGCGCACGGTCGGGTCTCAGGACACGGTCTAGATAAGTATGCATTTTTATCTATAAGTATGTCTTTTAGAGCTATAAGTATATGTTTTCGTGCACGGTAGATCGTGTCCTAGGATACGACCGTACGCAAGTGCCGTCGCACATGAGACGGTCTCACAGGAGTCCAGCTCCTTCCAATAATATAAGTAATATTCTTTTGGGTTATATTAGTTGTATCATGTTAACTCAAAGAGAAGGACTTGTATCCGTGCCCCCAACCCGCTCCATAACTCACTCAATATCCATATATAGTTTTTCTTACTTTTGTTCTCTGGTTTTTCATCTCTTCTCTCTGCAGTGCGTGCCCTACCTTCGTCTTCTCTCTTCTTCACAGCGCACCCTCATTTTCTCTCTTCTGCACGGTGCTTCACTAGGTGATAGCGATTACTTCTCTCTTCTTCTCCACTTCTCGCACTACAACAACTTCTTCTCTTTTTCTAGCCGCGGCGACTTCTTCTCTCTTCTTCTCCGCTGTGTTCTTCTTCTTCTTCTTCGCTGCATTCTTCTTCTTCTTTTTTGTTGCGTTCTTCTTCTTCAATGAGGAAGCCTCCAATTCACTCTTTGCATTTACTAAGTTATGGAAGGATTTGGTTTGCAAAATTTGTTTAATTGATTAAATAGATGAGATTTGTTTAGTTGATCGAATTGAATAGATTTACTCTTTGCATAATGCTTCTGTGATAATAATTCATATGAATTCTGCAATTCTGTAAATTTTGCAGAAAAAATGAGGAAGAATATGATATAAATCGCGGTTTTGAAATTTAGAAATTTTAAACTCACTATACAGTAAGTAATACCTATAGAGTACATATGTAATACATATAAAACATACATGGGATACCTATAGAACAAAAGTTCGAACAAATAATTCATACCTTTATTGAATGAACACATGATACCTTAAAAGTATACATATAATACCTTAAGAGTATACATGTAATACCTGTAGAACAAAAACTCAATACACATGATACCTATCATTGAATTTCAAGAAATATAAGTGCGATACCTATAGGGTATACATGTAATACCTATAGAGTAAACACATGATATTTATCATTGAATCTCAAGAAATATAAGTGTAATACCTACAAACCTATCATTGAATCTCAGGAAATAATTGTAATACCATACATGTAATACCTACAGAGTAAACACATGATGTCTATCATTGAATCTCAAGAAATATAAGTGTAATAACTATAGGGTATACATGTAATACCTATAGAGTAAACACATGATACCTATAATTGAATCTCAAGAAATATATGTGTAATACCTATAAGGTATACGCGTAATACATATAGGGTATACATGTAATACCCATCATTGAATCATTGCATGATGGCACATGGAGGCTGCCCACGCACCGGGTCGGGTCAGGGGGCACAGACTGTGTCCCTGGGTACACAAGTTTTTACCTAACTCAAATTATATCATTATATACAAGTTAATTGCAGTAATTCTAACAATTGATGATTTTATACTTAAATTGTTAACTCTTTTTTTGGCACCGATATATATATACATATATATATATATATATATAAAAATTATACAAATTAGACATTTAAACAACCAAACTAATTCTCCAACTATTTTTCATCAGACTTTGGCACGTGACTTGCGCGTGACATATTTCTACGGGCAATTTTGTTCAAACATTTGTGTTGTTATATTAAAAAAAGGAGAAGTATCAATTTTAGTCCTTTAATTATCAATTTTATTTTCCAATTTTAGTCTTTTTTGGTCGAAACAAGCAAAATTGCTAACATGACTGTCGAAAAGTCTGACGTGGCAGTCGGAAAATCTAATGTGGCAGTCAGAAGGACTAAAATTGGAAAAAAATGATAGTTAAAGAACTAAAATTGGAAAGTTTAAACTTGATGCATCAAAAGTGGAAAAAGCCTAACTTATATGAGTCTAACTTATATGACTAAATTGATATTTATCCTATTAAAAAAACAAATCCTTAAAAATAAGTAGTGGTACTATAACGACTCAACAATTTGGACAAAAAAAAAAAAAAAATCTTAAAATCATGTCACACACAAATCACAAACCAAAATCTGTTGAAATATGACTGAAAAATAAATTGGTGGTTTAAGCGTCAAATCCACATAGTTTACATGTATCATGTCATAAAAAAAAAAGTTCGATGGCTCTTCTACAAAATTACTGATGGTTTGATGGGGTTGCAACAATTAACCCATGTATAAAATAATGGATGACACATATTCTGTAAGACCATTATATGGATCTCATTTTATAAAACGAATCAATTTGGCTCGATGAGCATTTGGTCAACACGAGTCAACATCCTAGTCTACAGATGATGAGGTATTTTTAGATATATTAGAAAATATTTTTTTATTATATTTTTATGTGTATGAGATAATATATTTGAGAAAATATAACTAGACAAATATCTCTATTTATATTTTCGAGTGGGGCTATCCAACCCCGTCAATCTCTAAACACAGTCATATTTAACAAAATAAATAGATTTTTCAATAGTCTAAACTACCCTCAGGGGCGGCCATATATATATATATATATATGTAATTGCATAATGTATAATACACTCAATATAATATATAAATGATAATAAATTATTTTAACTCAATTTTTATATGTTTTATAAATTAAAATAGACCAATTTATAGTTGGTTACTAAAATTACATAGTCAATACTTTGATATTAAATATCAAAATTATATGCCATGTAAGCAATCAAATACTAATTATAGATCGATTAACATAACCTTTCCAAATTAAATGTGCAATCAAAGGTATAATAAAATAAAGAGTACTAATGCATGTTATTAAATTATAGAAACACCACATCCAAACTAATTGTGTTTCCATCTCGAAATTTTTCTAGTATATGCTTACATCTAGTTTTTTATTGTTGCTTTTCTTCTCAAAATGTTATAAGATCTAATATTTTAAGTATTAAATTGAAACTTATTATTGCGTTTATATTTGTTGGTATAACATGTTTTCATCGTTTTAAATAGACGAAAAAAAAAACATATTGAAACTTGATCTATATACACAACTTTTTGAATTTTTTAGTTTTTAAGTTAAATTTCTCTTTTAGATAAAAATATTTGATTTTTCTTTAAGGGGCCCATTTTTTTAGTTCGTCGTGGGGCTCCAATATGTCAGGACCGACCTTGACTACCCTTAACATATTAAATGATTTTTCCTTTTCTTTTAATCATCATCTTCTTCCACATTGCTATTGAAAACCCTAATTTTAAATGACTCCATTATCTCACCCAAAATCCAGAACTCTTGTCATTCATAACATCAATTTGCGAAGAAATATTATTTTAGAACATCAAAATACACTTGGAACAAAAAATAGTAATCCCAAACTTTGAAGCATTCAGAAATCTTCACGTTTCAGTCACTCAATCTATACAGCAGCATGCCATCCAGCTACCCGACTCTCTTACTTTCAGAGTTTGCTGCCTTCCAGAGTTGAAGAAAAATCTTTATCTTTCTTTAATAGCTTGTTTTAGGTATTTTTCTTAGCAGAGGGTAGTTCCTGCAAAGTTGTTTTCACTCTTGTTGAAGGGTAAGAAGTCCTGTATGGGCTGTTTAGTTTTGGTCACAGCAGTAACTTGTGTGGGAGGCTACTAGTACTCTTGTAAGGGTGTGATTATATTAGTTGAATCTTTATAAATCAATCAACCTTTAACAAAGTTGTTCCTGAGTATAGGAGTAGAGTGAACGTAGAGGGATTACTCCACCCTCAAACCACTATAAACCTTTTTGTGTTTATTAGCTTACTGCTCTGTTTTTCTTTGCATATCTATCTGTCTTTTTAGCATACTACATTCTATTTTAGCTCTCAGAAAACTCTATATTTTCTAATTGTTCTCCGCTGCATAAAGTCTTTTAAAGTCCCCAAACGTACTGCAAAAACAGTAATCTCTTTCTGCAAGCTCTGTAGCTCATTGCTCACTGCAGGAACTTATAATCTTTTGGGAGTAAAAATTTGAAAAATTTGAAAAAGTTTATTCACCCCTCTAAAAAGTCTACCACTTGGGACCGACATTCCGTTTCTGCAATTGAATTGGAGAAAAGCTGGAGAGAAAGAGAGAAAATGAAGGGTTTGAATGAAAGAGAGGGGAGGAAGGATTATGGAGGGGCAACGCGGGCACGTTAATGGAAAAGAGGGGTTGAATTCATTTTCCATTTTTTTTATTTAAAAGGGTAAAGTAGATAATTGAAGACGTGTTTATACATTGTGTAGTTCATAGTTGTTTCCATTGGGGTATGATGAAAAGATGAAAAATTGATAGAATGTAGATAACCCCATCCAATAATTTTTTGTTCAACAAGTAATAATTTTATATGTACCCATTAATATTTTTACATCTATCATTTAATACTTATACACATATCGAATATTTGATTGAAAATCTACACTAGTATTTATATCTCAAACGCTTTTATGACATCATTATTTTAGTTACATGTTTCTGTAGATTGTTGGCACATACTACTATCAATTCTTAATCCTTTCCATGTACAATGGACCTATGGTAATATATGATGCCATGAGTTTAACAACATAAAATAACAACACAAATGATATGAACTATATAAATTTTTTATACTTCAACTGAAATCAGTTCTAGATTAAATTTTTTCGATTTGTTACAGTTCAGTTCAACCAAAATATGATCGAATAGATTTGGTTCATTTAAAGTTAATGAATATTTATCGATATAGAAATGCTTAAGTTGGGATTTTGATGTCATTAATTTAGAGAAGACACAAAGTAAATATATACTGCTTCCATCCCAAAATAAATGTCGTTTTAACAAGTACAATTTGTCCCAAAATAAGTGTCGTTTCCGTATTCCAAGACATTTATATACAATATACCAAAGATGTCTCTATTTACTCATCTCAAATTAAATGTGTTAAAAGAGATAAAATCTCCTCATTAATTAAACATAAATAGGAATATATTAGATTTTTTGTTACATTCCTTAATTTATGTGCAAAAATTTAAAACAACTTTTATTTTGCAACTGATGTAGTATTAAAATAGATGAAACCCCATCAGAGCATCTCCAACCCAACACCACATTTCACACTACCTCTACATGTAGTGTGAAATGTGGCTCCAACCATGCACCACATTTCCCCTCTACATTATAGATTTGAATAGTGCACCACCACATGTAGTGGGCACTATTGCACCACACTACATTAATTTTTTTTTTGATTTTTTTTAATACAATTTTAATTTCACAATTTATTTTTAATAGAATTTGCATTTCATCATTTCATGAAGCAATATTATTGTTTATGAAAAAATTATTATTTACTATATGTGTATAATATAAAAGTATTTTTTAGGCTAATGAAAGTTCACATAATACATTAAATCACAAAGTACATTAAATTAAAATACATAAATCACAAAATACATCAAGGCAATTAGGCTAAAATGCATAAATTAAAATAAACATAAAACATCTAGAGAACGATTAGGCTAAAAAAAGTACGATACGAGAATTTAAACGTCCTAATTAATAATCTCCGAGATTACTTCCCGACCCTCCGAGATCTGGAAAATATCCATTATACATATCAAAAGTATTATTTGTTGGTGGTTGTTGTGAAAGTTCCGTATAATTTTTTCTTGTTTTTTTCGAAAATATTCACGTCGGCGTGGATCTCCAATGCTATCTAAATCAATCATCATAATTCTTTCCTCTCGTTCTTCTCTTCGCTCCTCACGGTCATGGAATTTAATTTAATGTTGTTCTATAATTTTTGCCTTTTTATATTCACATTTTTTTAAATAACTATTAAAAATAATTATATTCAATAATCAATATAAAACAAAAATAAAAATATTATGCAATTATTAAGTTTAAATTTGTATAAATTTTAAATCAATAAAAAAATAAGAATAGTAAATATAGTGCAGAATGTAGCGTTGACGATTGGAGATAAATTTAATGTAGTATGAATTTTGCTGTAGTGTAGTGTGAATTTTGCTGTAGTGTGGTGTAAACCACTGGAGATGCTCTCAGAGCTTTCTTGGAGATAACAAGAACCATAAAGGAAGAGGGAGAGGAACACTGGCCATCCAAAAAGTCATTCTTGGATTTTGAGAAATCAAGAAAAGGAGATTTTGCTCTTTACATATCAACTAGAGTTGTACATTTGCCATAAATGTTAGTACGTAGGATGCATGAAAATGAAATAGGCAGAAGTAGGGTCAAATTGTATAAAGCTAAATTATATATAGAGGACTGAAATGAGGGGAACAGCTGGGTGAGACAGTAAATGTTGGGATGGACCCATTGAGAATGTTGCACATTATAAATCCGTTTTATTTTAGGACTATACTATTATTTTATTAATTATTGTTTAGCAATTATTAATTGATAATTGAGTGAGAGTCAAAAGATGGCCAGAATCATAGGAGACTTTCAGTGCCCAATATATTCTTTTAGTTTGTTCATACTTGAGTATGACAAAACCCATCCAATTACTAATTTACACAAATGTGGGGGTATGTGTAGCTGTGTGCATTTTAATATATGATGATACTAATTGTAAAAATGTGTATATCAAAGTGAGGAAACCCTAGCAAGTTTCATAGTCCCAAATTTCAATTTATACAATACTACTTTTGAATATATTTAATATTTGCACGTCTATGTAACACATAGTGTATCGAATGTAGCATTATAAAAAATGTTATGTATGTCGTAGCATTATAAAGAATGTTATCGTGTTAACATTAATTAATCATTCCGAGGTTCAATATTTCTTTTCCTTCATATATATATATATATATATATAAATATTATAATGATTGACAAAGTAATATAATTGTCACATCCATTTAAAAACCTTGCTTATTTAATCCCCATATTTTTCAATCGACATCTCTTATTCTACAGTTGCATGTCTGGTTTTTGTTACTGCTATCATCTTTTTTTGACAATTAATTAAACAATTGTGGACCACATCATTTTAACATTGGTCGACACTAAATGGTAGGTTGGATCAGTATCTTGTTTATCATATTTAAACTAAATATAATTGTAGTATAATTTATTGACCATTATATGTAGTTTGACTTACTAATGTAAATTAATTAACTTAATAGAGAATTCTAATTAATATCTTCATATATTCTCATTCTACTCAAAATAATAAAAATAAATTAAAACGTTGATTAAGAAAAAAATATTGTAGGTCATGTGAGAAATCTCAATGTCACATGACTTCCCGGGAATCTAGCTTTTACCTCAAACCTAATTAAACCTTTTTTTTCTTTCCTTTATTTCATGAGTTAGTCTCCTGTGCAACTCGTGCACGTACAATTCAGGTCGGGTTTGAGTGCTTTTTTTTTAAATTTTATTTTTTCGCTTCAGACTGTTACATTTATGTTATATGAGTGTGACTTTTATGTTATGCAGGTGTGACCTTTATGTATAAATGTAATGACCTTTATATATTCTAACTTAGAAAAAAAGGAAGAATTTTACAGTATGAAGGTCATAATATTTGTACATAAAGGTCACAAGAATTGTACATAAAAGTTACAACAATACAACATAAAGGTTTCAATTTGAAGCGAAAAAATCTGAAAATCTTCATTTTTTCCTAAGTTACCGAACATAAAGATTATAATATTTATATATAAAGGTCACACTTATATAACATAAAGGTCATATACTTACAACATAAAGGTAACAGTACGAAGCGAAAAAAAGGGAAAAAAAAAAGGGAAAACCCTAGTGCCTATTACACCAATCCAGATTCGTATACCTGGTGCACATGAAAATTTAAGTTATTTAGAATCATAGTTGGGAATAACAAAATCCAATAATATATAATTAAACATAATTCTCAACTTTTGACTATGGCATCATTACATCAATAATTGTGTTGAAAAGTTGAAAAGCACAAAGAATTAGGTGCACGTGGAAATAGCCAATGTCAGAATTAGATAGTATCTGACTTCTCTTTTATGTTAAAAAAAACACTAAAAAAAAGCCCTTTTTTCACACTACTTTGTTTTGTCCATTAATTTTCTTCTTTATCAGTAGACATTTCTTTCTCTTTTTTTATCTTTTAAGGCACAATTTGATGTGATGAAATCGATGATAAACAAGAAAAGACTTTGCTTTTCCTCGTCTAGTGTGTAAGGATAAATTCCTACATTGAGTGCCTCACTTGAGGGGGTACTTCTACCTTTATCTTTCCATATACAAAGGTAGCTAGGTATTTATAATGGATGACATCCTAATCAAACTATACCATAAAATCAAGTTTTTTATTTTTTTTATTTTAATAAGCTTGAGAATGAAAGGGAGGGGACAACAACGACTTGAAAATTTGTGTTATTCAGATTTGAACTTTGGTCGTCACACAATCTACATATTTATAAAGACGATATACCACTTGAGTTAGAAGGCTCGTGGTACCATAAAATTAAGTTTGATTGTTTGATTATTGTTTACTTGAATTGGTTTGATTTGATTGTAAATCAACAGTTTTGAAATAAAAATATTTCGATTTTTGTTATCACTAATTTCACGTCATTTAAATTTAACTATCTTTTTTTTTTTTTTTTCTGCTAAATTGGGAGGGAAAATTGAAATCTCTATCAAAGTCAGATGAAATTGTGAAATAACTAATGGTTAAAGAACAAAATTGGAATACATAAATTTGGTGATGGAAATTTCGGATATAAGTATTTAAGTTACCAGACAAAAATTAGATTTTTTTTGAATATGATATACCTAATAGAAATTATTGAATATAAATCGTGATTTGTTCGCATGTATTGTATATTAGTGATGTGTTTATGCATGTACATATATAAATGAATTGATAGATGTTGCAGATCAATTTCACCAAATATAATGTGAATTGTGTTATAAACTATCATTTGCTAGAAATTTATTGATAAATTAAAGGGGTAATTGTCAGAAAAAATTACAACTTTTATCTAGATTACCACTTTAACCAAACTTTTTACCATTGGTCAAAATAACACAACCTTATTATTTTTTTATTAATAAGTTTAGTGGTAGTGGAGGGAAGGGGGAGAGACAAAAAAAAGATGAAAATACTTTAGTGAAAATTGTATGTCAATAGATAGTAATTTTTTTTTTTTTACTATCTTAGTTGAAAACATAGTAAATATATAAGGTTATTTTATTTTAACCAATAATAAAGAGTTACTCTCTTGTGCACCAACTGGGCAGCGCGCGGGTTGGGCTGGCCTCTTTACTTTTTTCGCGTGTTTTGGTCGTTACCCTCACGTTATGTTAGGGTTACCTTCGCGTTATGTTAATGTGACCCCATCTCCAAATTTCATACCCTTAGTTTAAAACTACTAAACTAAAATCGCGTTATGTTAATGTGACCCCATCTCCAAATTTCATACCCTTAGTTTAAAACCACTGAACTAAAATGTTAATCATACCCTCATGTTTGTTAGGGTTATCCTCATGTTATGTTAGGGTTACCCTCATGTTATGTTAGTGTTACCCTCGTGAGGTTCACGAGGGTAACACTAACATAACATGAGGGTAACCCTAACATAACATGAGGGTATGACTGCCTGAAGCGAATTTTGGTGGGTTTGAGCGTACCCACCAGACACATGGGGGCGCGTGAGAGCGCGTTGGGCGAGTGAAAACGCACGTCAGAGGCGCGTGGGACGGGTCGACCCGGGTAGATCCATGCACTAGTTGAATAAAATATTTTGCCATAATAAAAGGTTTGGTTAAAATGACAATTCAAGATTTTCCTTTTTTTGACAATTAGCCCAGATTTTTTGAATTAATTTTTGTGATTTCTACCTAAGATAAGCTTCTTCTTTTTTTTCATTTTTCAAAAAAAATAAAGATAGACACCTTTTCTTGTGTTAAATATTCTTCTCCTTATTTTTCTGTCGAATTATACATGTCACATAATATTAGTAGGAAAATTGTCATATTGGTTATATAAATCGCACTACCCATTTTTGAACCATTAAATTTTACAGGTTTTTTTAAATTTTAATTTTTGTAAACTTAGTCCAATTAATTTCTCATATTAGAAATGTAATTTATGCTGATAATTCATGACTTGAATGCCAATACACTCATTTGGCACTCGAGCTCTAAATTAGGAGTTTTATTATATGACCTAGAGGAAATATGATTTATGATAAATTTTGGATATATAGATGTGTTGGTCCCAAGTGGTAGAAGGTTTAGAGTGGAGTGAATAAACCTTCTCAAAATTTCAAAATTTTTACTCCAAAGATTATAAGTTCTTGTAGGGAGCAGTAAGCTACAGAGCTTGCTGCTTCTAATTAGAGGTTATTGCTTGAGCAGTAGGCAAAGAAACTTCAAAGAGTTTTATGTGCAGCGGAAAAATACTTAAAATGATGTTTTTTGAAAATACAAGGATGTTGTATGAAAGATATAAGATATGCAGAAAGCTTGAATAAAACAAATAATTAAACAAACAACTCGATATATAGTGGTTGAGGTTGAAGTAATCCCTCTACGTCACTCTACTCCTTTCACATAGGAGGACTTTGTTAATGGTTGATTGATTTACAAAAACTCAACTAATACAATCACACCCTAACAAGATTGGCAGTCTCGCACATAGGTTACTGCTAGACCAATACATAACAGCCCACACATGACTCTTACTCTTCTAATAAGAGTGAACACACTTAACAGGAACTACCCTCTACTAAGAGACTCCAAAACAATCTATAAAGATAAAAGGTTTTTCTTCTTCAACTCGGAGTGCAACAAGCTTCGATAAGGTAGCTCAGGTAGCTGGATTGCTTGCTGCTGATAGATTGAGTAACTGAAACTTTAAGGATTTGAATGCTTGAGAACTTAGGAAGTTTGCATGAGAGTTCGTGAGTTTCAGTTGTTGTTTCAGGTGCACTCTTTATCTATTTATAGGCTTCTGGGAATTCTACCCATTGAAGGAGGTAGCTCCCTAATCAGTGAAGTGTCCCACTGTGATTGGCTCGTACAGATCTTCTGCGCATTCTGATACACCGTTACACTGTGCCCTTCATTCTGCTAAATCATCCTTTTTGTCTCCTGAATCCTTCCGGCTGTTATTCTCTGATTGGTTCCTCCTTGAATATTCTTTTAGGTGAATTGGGGGTGCTGATTCAGAAATAACGGTCTTCCAGGACGATCAAGCCTTCTTTGTCGTTTAGTGGAACTTAACTTGCTCTATGCAGTACGCTTAATTAGAACTCCTGCAATATCTAGTAAGGTTAGCTAGCTTCCTGTATTGATCAGTAAGATCGGCATGATTCAACTAGCTTCTTGTAGGGTTCCTCCTTAGCTCACTGCGTTCTGATTATAGTGAGCTTTAGCCTCCTTAAGTGAGCTTTCGATCTTCAGGCAACAACCTTGACTTAACTAAACTTTTACATAGAAAATCCTAAGTACAAGGTTACTACTTCTTATCTATTACATGTTTTGTCTTCATCATTTATACAAAGATTCCTAACAAGATGAATAAATTTCCTTTAATAATAAATTAATTTTCTCTCCATACAATTAAAATTCTTAGTTTCGTGCCACAAACACGTGAAATGGACTATATATTAGCGGATTGGATCCTCTACTTACATTTCATAACCAGAGCACATAATACACTCAAACATAAATATAAGTATATAATATGGCAATAAGATCAAGCTAACAATTGAGGTTCATTAAATGATAATTTGAGAATATGAAATGAAACATGCCATAATTAATACTCGATAGTCTCGTCTCGTCTTGTCTCTGGGCATATATATATATATATATATATGGATTGAAGATGATCGGAATTGGGATCCAATGCCATGTTATCCAGGCAAATCAAGTGTACGTAGGAATTAAGGGTCCCATATCAACGTGGTTTAGATGCCACAAACCCTTGTCCAAATCACAAGAGAATGGGACTACACATTACAGTATATAATAAGGGAATACAACACATGATCAAACAAAAGACTTCTTTTTCTTGTTATTACTAGGAAGATGTGATCAATACACATATCTGTATATACATATATATATATGTATATTATTTCTTGAAATAAAGACAAAATACATACTCCATAAGGTTAATTCCTGAAAGGTACAAGTCTGTTTAATAGATATCGAAAGGGGATCATAAGGGTTTGCTGGATATCCGGGATATGTCATTCTCCATCGGTCCACCATTTTTTTTATTTTCTTTATAAGTGAATATTCCATGGTAGCCATTCAACTTCATTAAGCAATTACTTTATGAGTCACTCTCTTGTGCACCAGTTGCACGGATCTGTGATCCGTGCAACTGGGCCGCGCGCGGGCTGGGCTGGCCCGCCCAGCCCATGCCTCTTTACTTTGTTCGCGTGTTTTGGTCGTTACCCTCACGTTATGTTAGTGTTACCTTCGTGTTATGTTAGGTTATTTACCTTCGCGTTATATTAATGTGACCCCATCTCCAGATTTCATACCCTTAGTTTAAAACCACTGAACTAAAATGTTAATCATACCCTCATGTTATGTTAGGGTTACCCTCATGTTATGTTAGGGTTACCTTCATGTTATGTTAGTGTTACCCTCGTGAGGGTAACACGGGTAACACTAGCATAACATGAGGGTAACCTTAACATAACATGAGGGTATGACTGCCTGAAGCGAATCTTGGTGGGTTTGAGCGCACCCACCAGGCGCGTGGGGGCGCGTGAGAGCGCGTTTGGGAGCGTGAAAACGCACGTCAGCACCCACCAGGCGCGTGGGGGCGCGTGAGAGCGCGTTTGGGAGCGTGAAAACGCGCGTTAGAGGCGCGTGGGGTGGGTCGACCCGGATCCATGCACCAGTTGCATAAAATATTTTGCCTTACTTTATATGTGGGAAACCACTTATTTAATTTTTGCATGTATATATTGATGAGTAAACCCATATGGTTCAATTGAGATTATTTGATCTGTAACTAGAAATGCAGAGGAAGCTAGACAAATATTTATTCAACTTTATTAGAGTGCTTCGTTAAGCCTATTTAAGAGTTGTGTAAGTTTTAATATTATCACAGTGAATATGCGATTTTTATATCCTGTAATTTAGGCTTTGTCTATTTTTTTAACTTCAATTTTATGTATTTCATTTTTGATCTTCTAACTATCACTTTTTCTTATTTTAGTATGATTTTGTTCTAACTGAAATTTTATGTCTATACGATCTGAAATTGGAAAGTCCATGTTGGTCCCAAATATGGTGATAGTAGGCTTAGAGGGGGTGAATAAGTCTACTCCTATTCAAACTTTTTCTTCTATTCTGTCGGCTTGGTTGCAGTATCAGTAACCTTTTGGGAGGTTACTGATTAGAGTGGTTGCGGAAGCTTTTCTCTCATAAGAGCCTAGTATAGAAGATGTGCAACTTAACATCGAGTTATGCAAGTAAAGCAGTAAGCACATATAGACGCATGGATATACAGAGGTTCGAAAGTGGAGTAATCCTTCTACATCCTCTCTGCCTCTTCTCAAGAGGGAACATTTGTTAAGCTAGTTGATTTACATAGCCCTATCTATTATAACCCTTACTTAACAAGTAAGTAGCAAGCCTTCACACAACTGTTTGCCTACTCTTCTCACTGAACCACACATGATTCTATTCTACCCACTCAGGGTCCTCACTTTCTTCTTCAGAAAGTGGAAAGCTTAGTAGGACTCGCTCATCGCACTAAGCACTCCAAGACAACCTTTAAAAAGGTTTGTCTTCTTCTTCTTCAACTGTATGCAGCAAGCTTGGGCTTCGTTTGCAGGTTGATCTGCTGAAGCTTGCTGTCTGGACTGACTGTCTGAGGATGAGTCTTTGGGGTGATGAGTGTTTGAGCTTTTCCTCTCTACTCTTGTATTTTGAACACTCTTCTCTTATGTTTTGTCTTCCCGCTCTATTATGCGTTTTCTTCTTATGAGTCTTCTCTCTTTTGGGCTCTTATCTTTTCTTTTGTGCTTCTCTCTGTGAGCTTGTATATTCTGTTGTGCTCGCTCTCTTCTCTCCTCTTGTCTCAGTTTTCAATCCTCCTCTTTTTATAGGTTATGAAATATGCCCGTTGAAGGTAGGTAGATTTCCATCATTGATGCACCGCACTCCTGACACACGCCAGCTTTTCGCTTTCCACATGTCTTCTTCTGGTTGGCTCCTCTTATCTTCTCTCTAACGGTAACTTCTTGTGTCTATCGGTAAATTTTGACTTTCTTCTCATTCCTGTTTTGTAGCTTCCTCCTCGTGCTTCATTCCGGAGCTTCCTTCTCTGGCTTGCTCCTTCAGGTGGCTTGAGACTTCTGTAGCATGTTGTCTTGCAGTATGCTTTCGGCATGGTCTCTCAGGTAGCTTCCTGTCTGGTGGCTTGCTGCTTTTCTGCTTCAGCAAGTTTTCTTCCAGTAGCTTCCTGTAGTCATTAGTATCCTAATTAGTTTACCCGATTCTCTTCACCATTCTCTTTAGTATCATTCCTTTGACACTTTCTCTGTTCTTTCTTTCTTCTGCAGTAACTCTGTCACAGTAACCTCTCCTAAGATTGGTTATGCTTTAAAGTTACTTTCTTAAGGTTTTGTCTTATCAAAACATACTTTAACGTTTCCAACAGTCCACATCAGTATTTCCTATGTGCTAATTGAAAATCAGAGCAAAATTGGAAAAATGATTGTGAGGGATCAAATTGGGAATACATAGAATTGGTTGTTTGTAGAAAAGTAGATACGACCTAAGTTAGACGATGAAAATTATAATTTTCTCTAATGTCTTATATGATTAATTTAGAATTTATAAGATATTGTTAGGAGTTATGTATAGATTTTGATGAACACAAAACATGTAATAGATAAGACCTAGTAATTAACCTTGTACCTAGGATTTATCATGTAAAAGTTAGTATAAGTCAAGGTTGCTGAATGAAGACTGGAGGTCCCCGAAGAAGTTAGAAGGTTACTACGTGCACAACAGATCTACATCGAGCAAATAAAAATTAACACAACAAGGTAGCCGAGCATACTTCAGCAATCTAGCTGCACTAAAAGACAATGCAACAACCTAGTCCTAAAGGTGGTTATTTAAACTCCAGTGTTCTACCAGTATGAACAATCAATCGAGGGCAATCAAATAATGCCATATGGAGGAATAAAAAGGACAAAGGACAAAGTTGCAGAAAATGGAGGTGTTGTGGCAACGGTGTACCAGAATGTGCAAAAGATCTTTTACGAGTCAATCAAAGAAGGACACCTCACAGCAAGGGAAATTGCCTCCTTCAACGAGCATAAATTCCCACGCCTATAAATAGACGAAGAGTGCACCTTAAACAACTACTGCAACCTTTGAGCTCACAAGCAATCCCAAACTTTCAAGCATTCAGAAATCTTCAAGTTTTAGTCACTCAATCTATACAGCAGCAAGCTATCCAGCTACCTGACACTCTTACTTTCAGAGCTTGCTGTCTTCCAGAGTTGAAGAAAAGTCTTTATCTTTCTTTTATAGATTGTTTTAGAAGTATCATAGTAGAGGGTAGTTCATGCTAAGTTGTTTTCACTCTTTAAGAAGCCCTGTGTGGGCTGTTTAGTTTTAGTCACTGTAGTAACCTGTGTGGGAGGCTGCTAGTCTTGTTAGGGTGTGATTGTATTAGTTGAGGCTTTGTAAACCAATTAATCTTTAAAAAATTTCCTCTTGAGAATAGGAGTAGAGTGGACGTAGATGAATTACTCCACCTCGAACCATTATAAACTTTTTTGTGTTTATTAGCTTACTGCTCTGCTTTCTTTGCTTATCTATCTGTCATCTTAGCATACTGCATTCTATCTTAGCTTTCAGAAAACTCCATATTTTCCAAAGTATTTTCCACTGCATAACTTTTTTAAAGTCCCCAAGCTTACTGTAAAAACAATAACCTCATTCTGAAGCAGCAAGCTCTGTAGCTCACTACTCACTGCAGGGACTTAAATCTTTTGGAGTAAAAGTTGATAAAAAATTTGAGAATGTTTATTCACTCCCAAACCTTTTACTGCTTGAGACCAACAAACATTATTTATTTATTTATTAAATGATCAAATACTAATTTAGGTACAATAACAACAATCCTTCAAAATTGCTACTATATAAATCGTGTGATGTATTCCAATAACTTGCTTTTGATTTTATTCTCGTGGGATTCAAACCCATTACTTTCACATAATTTGCCATTGTGTTATGCTATCGAACAAGTATTATCTTTTTTTTTTTTTTTTGAAATATAAGTTGTTCAAGTGTACATGTGGATTGAATAAGATAACTGAGCTTTTAAATTTAATAAAAAAATAAATTATTTTAAGGAAGTTTATAAAAATAATATCTTACTCCCTATTTTTTAAAACAAGTGTTATTATAAAATTCGAATTTTGTATCAAATTAAGCGTCATTTTAGGATTTTTATCGTTTTCATAGTTTGGTCTTCATTTTAATGCATATATTGTACTCCTTTTCCCTTATATAAAATTTTCCCGCTGAAGTTTCCGATATAAGGGTTTAATGAGATCTGCATTTGTTTAGGAGTATGGTGTGTTAGGATGTATACTATAAGCCTAGCTATTGTATGAACATCTTTTTGAAATGAGAATCATTTTGGTCAAATATTTGCATTTTGTATTTGTTATATAAGTTAATGCAATTGTCCAAATTAATTTATATTGTAGATAACATGGTATGTGGTGCCACACAGAAGATCATGTTATCAGTTCCTTTAAATTATAAATAGTAGCTCACAACCAAGATGGATTTGGACAAACCATTAGAACGGTTGTAGTGTAATTTGATATTAGTCTATCTTAACTATAAAATTACACTAGTACATTTTGTGTGTATTGAGCAAGACCTTTTGAGGTTGTTCGATTTGTACTGACTATATAAACAAGATCACCTCTGTTATTATGATGTGCGTCCTCTTAATCCTTATATAATAACGGACACATATGCTCAGTGTTTATTTCTTTAATTTGCCAATGACTGAGATTTATTCATAAATCAATAAGCTCGGTGAATTGGGAAATAGTGTTGTTTATATGGTGTGTTGTTGATTATAGAACGAATCTGTGTCCTAATTATTTAGGATGATGATGTCCCCTTGAGGAGCTCATAAGGATTATCATATAAACTCTGCAGATGAATTTAGTTCGGCATGATAATAAAGTTGAGTGGTACTACTCTTGGAATTAAATGTTAATTAATTAAGTTATCAGTAACTTATTTAATTAACGGACATTCGATATCTTAAACACGGGGGAGAGCTCATAGTAAGAAGGAGTCCATGTTGTAATATGGGATTGGGGCGATAGTTCAATAATAACTCCTTAGTGGACCGAGTTATTATTGATGGACTTAAGCGGTGTGTTCGGACCGAACACGGGACGCCTAAGCCCATTAGGAGACCCAACCCTGATTCCTCCTCTAGGTCCCTGCTGTAGCCTATAAATAATCCTTAAGTCAGCCGGCCTCCTAAGAGACTTAATCTTAAGCGTGCGTTACAAGCAAGATCACGTGAAGGAGAGGAGAGGCGAGATGGCTGAAACTTCTTGGAGGATGTCAGTCACACGACGTCCGAGAAAAGACAAGGAATATAGCGGAAGATCGGGAGGTCGAGGCTTCAAACCGATCGGGGTGTTTCAATCCTTGATCGTCTTCATCTGTCTTTGGTGAAAGGTATGCCTAGCAATCTCTTCCGCTGCGGGTTGTTGTGCTTTTTATGGACCCTGATTCCGATTGCATGGGGCCGACGATCAGTCAGTTCCAACAGGGTGTGACTTACTTTTATCTAATTTGTACTCTTTTAGTTTTATTTTTTTCTTTTATATAAGATCATCATTTATTCAAAGAAAAAAAAAAAGAAGTGTTATTTTAAACTTTTATACAATTTAATTCACAAATTATCCTTATCTAAAATTTAGGGATATATCATGGAATTTTTGTATAGAATTCCAATTTTGAGTACTAAAGTCCTTCATTAGTTAAGGATACATCTACTCAATGAGGAATATCAATCTCAACCTGTTAATATCTATTTTTTGTGCACTAATCTTGCCTTTTCTAATTTTGGTCTTTTAATAGTCGACTTTTTCCAATTTCAACCATTTTTTATCAAAAAAATCAAGTTGCTGATGTGGTTACCAGAATCAACTGGTTGACATGTCAGATTTTCCAACTACCATATCAAGAATTTTAGTTATTGCGACAAAAAAAATTGAAATTGGAAAAAAAAAAAAAAACAATTAAGAGATCAAATTTGGAAAAGGTAAAATTAGTGCACAAAAATTAGACAAGACCTAAGTTATCGGACTAAAATTATATTTTCCCTTTATCTAATTTTATGTTTCCAATTTATGAGAAAATTAACTCCAAAATAACACTTATGTTGAAATGGAAGCAGTTGTTTATAAATAAGACAAATGTTGAAATTGAAAATTGTTTATAAATAAGACAAAAGTTGAAATTGGAAAAAGGTATTCTAATTTATTTTATCAAACACTTAATGAAATAAAGAAGTTTATATTAAATGATGTATAAAAATCTTATACTATGTTTCAACTTGTGCACAATATCATATGGGGACGTGTCAATTTTAATTCGGTAATTTAAGCTTTATCCAATTTTGATGCACTAATTTTGTGATTTTCAGTTTTAGTCATTTATTTAATTAACTATGGAGTTTTTACAATTTCAGTCCTTATTATTTGTTGGAATAACGAAAATTGTTGATGCGGTTGTCGGTTCACATCAGACTGCCACATCAGAACTTCCGACTAATTAGATGGCAAATTAGAACATCATCGATTGTCACATTTCAAACTAATTTCTGCATCAAACCCTTTTGAAAAACTAACAATATGGTGCATCACTTATCATAAAACAAAAGGAGAGAATGGATGGAGAAATCATTTATTGGAGTGGTACCATGTCAAAACCATTTTTCAATACCTTTCCATAGGCTAGCAAATCACATGAATCTACAAGTTAAAATCTTGATAATTAAATTTGCAAAATGTTAATGCCAAAAAAGGGTATTTTGTTGCTTTATTGGTTAGTTTAACCAGCATTTTTGTATCATGAACAAAGAAAGAATTTCCTCAAAGGAGTTTTAATTCACTCAAACTCCATCAACAACTCTTTTTCTAACATCTTTTCGTCTAGACAATGTCTTATCACTTGTCTCAAGATTTTGCATTTCTGATAAGTGGATGGACAAGACAAGAAAGAATGCAAAGAAAACTATATACTCAACGGTGACGTTTTGCATTGAAACTTTGCTCTAAATGGGAAGAAATTCGATTCCATTTGCATCTATTGATTAGGTTTATTAGATGTTGAATCTCCACAACAATTGTAGATTTTTCCCTTTGCCCCTAAAAAACAAAATAATAATATAAAAACATGCATATCCAATGTTCTTGCGCGTATAAACATATTCATGTGACGAAATTTGATCGTTTATAATCAAATATGTGGGTTCATCAATTTGTTTCATGAAATTAAATTCCTTAAACGACTGCACAATAATAATGATAACAACAAATATTGTCAAAGATTAGACATTAAGGAAAAATTAAAATTTAAAATCATGCTAAATAAAGGTACCATTTCCATTGACAAGAGTTTCCACTTTGACAATCTAATTTTAATTTTAATTATTCCATTTCAGATTTAGCCGAAGTATGAAAATGAATTCTGAATGAATCTCAACATACTACAATTTCAATTATTATTTATCGCCCTCTTAAGATGGTTAATTCTTCTATTTTTAAACGTAAGTGATGAGCTCGAATGAATTTTAATCAAGTCAAAACTGACTAAATTTCATTTCTTTGATCTTTATATATTATATTTATTTCGTTAATGTGTATATATATATATCATATATAAAAATAAAATGTCATTATTTTCCTTGTTGGCAATACTTTTTCGATGGCGATAAGAATTATGTTGGTAAATTTATCATCTGTTAATAACTCTTACCGACGGAATGTACTAAAGAAAATGTAAGAAAATGATGATATATTATTTCCACAGTTTTACCGACGAAATTAAGAATGTTTAACAGACATCATAATATTTTTTTATTTACCTGCGGAATATTTTTGTCGCTACTTTATTTATTTACTTACTAGCTTAATATCTTCCGTTTGTAAATTTGTTTGATGTAATTTTTTGTCTGCTTTTAATAATAATAAATGTAATTATTTATTAATGTAAATATTATTTAAAAATAAATAAATAAAATGAAGAAAGAAATGAAATCAAATTGAAAATAAAGTATTTAACAATATTAATTACAAATTAAAATAAAATTATTTGATATAGAAAATGCTTATAAATTAATCAACGGGGTTCCTCCTCATCAACATAATCAATGAGACGGAACTCCAATAAACACTGTTGAGACAATCTCTCCTCGAAAACCTCCCAAAATGGAGATCCAAGTTAATACATCTAATAACAAAGTATAAACTATTTTACATAGTTATAATAGGAAAAATAAAATAATTTACTTTCGTTAGGGCCGTGCAGCCTCTTAAAGAGCTCGTGATTCAATTTCGGGGCACCCTTCTTTTTTGACTAAACAAAATTTTATAAATTGAATAATAGTTAATAAAAATCTATATATATAAGTAGAATATTCTGTCAAAAATAACTGTAATAAATGTCTCATTTATTAAATATTTTCATTTTAAGAAAATCATTAATAACTTTCATTTTATATTTATTAACAAAAGTATAAATAAGTATTAATATTTAAGACATTTAATTTTATATTTATTGTATAGAAATTCAAAAGAAAAAATAATTAGATAAATCTATCTATATATTTCTATACTATAATAATAGAGGAAAAGTTGTAAATATTTATAAAAATACCCTTTTTTCCAACAAAAAGTGCCACTTCAACAATTTTTTTTTTTGTATTTTTTATTACTTAATCTATTCAATTTATGGTCAATTTACAAAATATCCATTTTCATAAGTTAAGGAACTTATCTAACCATTTTTTTGGAAAGTAACTTTTTTACCCAATTTGGGTAGTGGAATATCCATAATAACCCCAACTTAAGTTATATTTACATAAGAAAAGTTCAAAAAAATATCCTGGACTCGAGTCAACTTTTCAGATAAGGTGAACATGTCGTGAACACGGAATATAATATCGTGTTCACGAAATGCAGCAAGGTTCAACATGTCGTGAACACGGAATATAATATAGTGTTCACGAAATGCAGAAAGGTTCAACATGTAGTGAACACGGAATATAATATCATGTTCACGATATGCAGAAAGGTTCAACATGTCGTGAACACGGAATATAATATCGTGTTTATGATATGCTGATATATTTGTGTTTTATGTAAATATAAACTTAAGTTGAGGGCATTATTGACATTTTGCCCTCAAATTGGGTAAAAAAAAGTAATTTTCCATAAAAATTGGTAAACAAATTCCTTGACTTGTCAAATTGGATAATCGGAGGTATTTCCACTTCAATTTATAATATAAATATTGTATTAGTTTATTCTTATTTTAATAATTAACAATAGATATTGTTCAAACAATCATTTCAATAATAAGTATTAATTTGTTGAGGGATAATTGATATTATATTTAATATAAATATAATTAATAAACAAGTGTAACACTATTAAAGATGTGTGTGTATATAGTATATATATGATATGTATTTAGTGTGAAATTTTATGTCATCCTAAGTATTTTTTAAATTAATATTTGTAAGTGTCCCGTCAACAATTTTTTTTTATATTTTGCATTTTTTTACTATTTAATTCATTAGATTTAATAATATATATTGTATTAATTTATTCCCATTTTATTGATCTTAATTAAATTAATTTTTATTGAATAATTTCTTAAATAACAACAGATATCTATACAATAATTTCAATAATAAATATTAATTTGTATGAGGATAATTTATATCATATTAACAAATAAATATAACACTATTAAAGATGTGTGTATATACATATATGTATATATATATATATAATATGTATTTAGTCAGAATAATATGTCATCCTAAATATTTTTAAAATTATAAATATCTCATAATGGAATAAAATTTCACACCTTTTACTTTACACTTAGGACTTCGTATATTTTTATATGATAATGCACGTTTTGAATTTAGATGTCTCAACTAATTATTTAAATTATATGCTTAGTTTCTAATTATATTGTCATCATCATGATCACTACTACTACAACATTTCGATTTTGTGTTGAGCTTAAATTATAATGATCAATGTCGGTCTATATCAATTAATTTACGTGATACTTATAATGAAATAATTATCTGTCATCTTCGATGTTAAGCGATATTAATAAAAAATATTTTTTAATTCAATTTATTTTAAAATAAAAGGTTGAAAATATATAATTGACAGTGGTTGCATTAAGTTCCTACATAAAATTTCTAATTTTATTGTTTGTTGTTTCTATATATACATACTCACAAACACATGTATTTAATTGAAGTAATTGAATATGTTTTTTAATTCATAATTTTTTTAGGTTTTTTAGTATATTTAATTTAAGTGACTTATGATATTAGTTTGTAACACAGATGATAAAAAAATGTTTCCACTAGAATCGTTGTGTATAAAGAAGTTTTAAAAAAACTTACAATCTTTGCATGTTAAAATATTCCAATTTTGATTTGAAGATCATGATTGATACTTTTGTGTTTAGTATTAATCATAGATTAGTGAATTGGATGTGTAATATATTGATATATTGTTGTGAATTGAATTATCTTAAGCAAATTTAGATTTTCTTAGTTATTAAATATTATAATGTCTTCTATATACTAAAATTACTTATACTATATTATCAAATAATTAATATTTACCAACGGTATATCACAGACGGCACATCGTGTGGGTGTGAGTTCTAGTTTATGATATAGAGAAGAAATATAAAAATAATAGACTTCCGAGGTCTTCCAAATGCTCCACAGCCGACCTTGAACTTATGCTTAACAACTCATGTACCCAATCCGACCAATTTTGTTAGGAATTAATGTATAGATTTTAATTAGACAAAACATCTAATAGAGAGAATTTAGTAACCTTGTACTTAGGATTTATTATGTAAGAGTTTTAGTGTAAGTCAAGGTTACTGCATGAAGTTGGAAGTCACTCCAGGGAGCTTGAAGGTTACTACGAGCATAGAAGAGCTACAACAAGCAAGAAAGATCTCTACATCAGGCTAGCTGAGCCTACTGCATACATCAGCAAGCTAACTACACTAAAAGACAATGTGTTAGGAATTTTGTATAGATTTTGATGAGGACAAAACATGTAATAGATAGGATGTAGTAACCTTGTACTTAGAATTTTCTATGTAAAAGTTTAGTTAAGTCAAGGATGTTGCATGAAGAACGGGAGGTCACTGCAGGATGCTATGCAGACTCAAAGCAGAAATCCGCGAGCTAAGGAAGGTCACTACAGCAAGCTAGTCGCGCCAACTGCATACAGCAAGCTAGTT
Organism: Scutellaria baicalensis; assembly: GCA_005771605.1. Taxonomy (NCBI): domain Eukaryota; kingdom Viridiplantae; phylum Streptophyta; class Magnoliopsida; order Lamiales; family Lamiaceae; genus Scutellaria; species Scutellaria baicalensis. Next base: position 16,217,892 of record CM016727.1, read on the forward strand.
ACACTAAGTGACAACTCAGCAACCTCGTCCTCAAAACGGTTATCTCTGATTTTGTGCCCTGATTTGCCAGAAGGAATAATCAAGGAGGAGCCCATCAGAAGATGATACCTGGAGAATATTAAGGACAAAAGGACGATCTTGCAGAGAATGAAAATGCTCAGTGTAACAGTGTACCAGAATGCGCAGAAAATCTGTACGAGCCAATCAGAAATGGACACCTCACTGAACAAGGAATTGCTTCCTTCAATGGGCAGAATTCCCTCATGGCTATAAATAGATGATGAGTGCACTTGAAACGATTACTGAAACTCACGAGCTCTCAAACAATTTTTCAATCTTTCAAGTATTCAGATATCCTACAAGTTTCAGCCACTCAATCTATAAAGTAACAAACAATCCAGCTACCTCAACTATCTCTTTAGAAGCTTGCTGCACTCCAGAGTTGAAGAATAACTTTATTATCTTTTTATAGATTGTTTAGGAGTCTCTTAGCAGAGGGTAGTTCCTGCTAAGTGTTTTTACTCTTATAGAAGAGTATGAGTCATGTGTGGGCTGTTTCGTTTTGGTTTGTCTTGTTTAGGTTGTGATTGAATTAGTCGAGTCTCTGTAAATCAATTAACTCTTAACAAAGTTTCTCCTATGTAAATGAGTAGAGTGGACGTAAAGGGATTGTTCCACCCTCAAACCACTATAAACCTTGTTGTGTTCTTTGATCTATTTTTCTGTCTCTAGCTTACTTCATACTTAACTGAGCATACTGCATTGAACTTGTTTTTATGAAAACTCCATATTTGCTTAGAGTTTTCCGTTATGCATAAACTCTTTAAGTTCCTAAGCTTACTGCAAAAAAACTATAAACTCTGTTTTGAAGCAGCAAAGTCTGCAGCTTAATGCTCATTGCAGGAACTTATATTATTTCGGAGTAAAAGTTTTAAATTTTGAGAATGTTTATTCCACCCCCCTCTAAACCTTCTACCACTGGGACCAACACAATGTAACAATATAGTCCTGAAAGTCGTTATTTCAGCTCCAGTGCTCTATGAATTACCAATAGGAACAATCAAGCGAGGGCCAATCAAAAGATAACACCTAGAAGAATCAAAAGGACAAAGGACAAAGCCATAGAGAATGAAGGCGCAGTGTCAATGATGTACTAGAATTTACAGAAGATCTTATACGAGCCAATCAGAGAAGACACCTCACTGCAAGGGGAACTGCCTCCTTCAACGAACAGAATTTCCTACGCCTATAATAGATGAAGAGTGCACCTGAAACAACTATTGAAACTACTGAGATCACAAAGTAATTCCGAGCATTCAAAGTTTTCAAGCCAACCATAACTTATAAAGTTTCAGTCACTCAATCTATGCAGTAGCAAGCCAGCTACCTAATATACTCAACTGTTTCAGTGTTTGTTGTCCCACAAGTTGAAGAAAACCATTTTTTTTTCTATCTTATAGATTGTTTTAAGAGTCTCTTAGCAGAGGATAGTTCCTGCTAAGTAGTTGTTCACTCTTGTTGAAGAGTAGAAGTCCTATGTGGGTTATTTGTTTTGGTCACTGTAGTAACCTGTACGGGAGGCTGCTAGTTCTTGTTAGGATGTTGATTGTATTAGTCGAGTCTTTGTAAATCAATCTACCTTTAACAAAGTTCCTCCTGAGTAAAGGAGTAGAGTGGACGTAAAGAGATTACTCCACCTCGAACCACTATATATGTGTTGTGTTTTTAGCTTATTGTTTCTTGCTTATCTATATATCTAAAAGCATTATATTCAAAGCTTTCAGAAATATTATATTTTACAAGTGTTTGCATTGCATAAAACTCTTTCTAAGTCCCCAAACTTGTTGTTCAAACAGTAACCTCTTTCCGAAGTAGCAAGTTACTGCTCACTCCAGAGACTTACAATCTTATGATGTAAAAAGTTTGAAAATTTAAGAAGGTTTATTCATCTCTCTAAACCTTCTGCCACTTGATACCAACAAATTTTACATGACTAACCAATTAAAACACAGGATCTTGCTTGGTTATAATTTAATTTGAGTTTTCGGTCATATTCAGATAAATCATAAAAGAAATTTAATGTAGTACCTTAAATTGTTATCACAAAAAAACAGTAGCAATAATTGTTTCCTTTTCCAGCACAATTCCACTTAATATCATATTCTTTAATTGCTACTTTTTCTTCTTGTTCCTTTTCCTCCTTTTCTTCTTTTCTTTTCTCAAGATGATTGTTTTTTCCGGTCATATATATAGGTATACACTAATTCATTATAGTAGTAATTAAGGTGAAATACAGATTAAAGAGACATAAGTTTCGTTGATACATGATAATATATAAACATGTACTTAATATATGCAATTCGAATCTTCTATTACGTACATTTATTATTATGATATTTAATACACACTATATGTTAATAATGATGCCATATAATATACATAATGTGTGATGATCGATCAACTTAAAAGAAGAAATACACTAGTGTAATAGAAGATCTCATGTGATAGACTACTTACATAAAATTGTCAAAAATTCAAGGCTAATTAATTGTCAGAAAAATCACAACCTTTACTCACATTGTTATTTTAACCAAACATTTCACTATTGGTCAAAATAACAAAACCTTATATATTTAGTATGTTTTTCGACCAAAATCAATTTTCGATAAGTTGTACTCCCTCAATCCCAACTCAACTTGCCTATTTGTCATTTTAGTTTGTCCAAAGTGAACTTGTCAGCCCATAAATGGAAAAAAAAAAAAGTCAAATATAAATATCCATATATTTCATCCTTATTACAAAAATGTCACTTAAAAGTAAAAAACAATCTTAAAATGTTACAAAATTCAAACATTCATATCTCCATATTTCACCCTTATTACAAAAATGTCACTCAATTATCTTAAAAACAATAGTCAACTGTTTTTTCTTAACCTCCGTATCCGGTCAAACTAGGCAAGTTCAACCGGGACGGAGGTAGTATTTTTTATTAACAAGTTTGGGAGTTGTGGAGGGAGGGGGAGGGGGAAGACAAAAAAAAATATTAAAAAATAAGGTGAAAAGTTTATATCGATAGATAATGAATATATTTTTTTAACTATTTTAGTCAAAAAACAAACTAAATATATAAGGTTTTTTTTTTTTTTTGACTAATGGTAAAAAGTTGATTAAAATGACAATTTGGATAAAGATAATTGTGATTTTTCTGACAATTAACCAAAATTTCAAACTCCAATAATGGAAAACACCTAATGCATTTCTCTGTTAACGTTTTCATAAAAGACTCAAAAAAAAAAAAAAACTAATATTAGAGATAGTTTATTCTGATCTGTTGATCATGAATTACATTAATACCAATTGGATTAATACTGTTTTTGGTTCGTTATTCTTGACGATGTGATGTATGGGATTATATATGTGACAAATTGGAGTTCGTAAAGTTCATACATTTATGTAAAAATGTTAGGTATTTAAATCAATCAATTTATTACTATTTAAATTTTGAAGTCCCAAATTTTTTGAACACTCTGTCATGGGTAAATGGATTGTCGATTCTATGACTAACGCTCCTAATTTTCATTTTGTTATTAATTTGTTCATTCTATGTCCAATGTCGTCATAATTTCATCAAAGTTTGATAAATTAACCATATAGTTTTCTCAGTTTCAGTAGCCTAAATCATTTTTTTCATCATGCATCGTTGGTGTAAATTCTTTTTTTCCAAGTATGTAAATTCTTTTTGAATTTCTCACTATGTAATTTCAAAGTATAATTTATCATGTAAGTAAACAATCAAGTCTTATGTGAGATGTCTTATTGGTCATATTATGTGATATATGTCAACCACAATCAAGTACAATTCACATTTTACATATAAATTAGTGAAAATTGGTTTGATTCATGTGTAAAACGCATTTGTTTCACAAAAACTATCTTTAAAACCGTCTCACACAGTACTCCTTATGTAAACGCAATTTATTTACTACTTATGCAAATATAAATTTAATTATACGTTGTTAAACAAATAATAAGATAAATAATATGAGTAAATTAAAAGATTTGTAATAAAAATGGAAACTTGTTTGGGTAAACGCCACATCAATTTAGCGTAGTTTACAAACGGAACACCGTCCATGACTCTTGTCATTTAATGTGGCATCTTCCAATGCAATATGAAGTTACTTTCCACCATTAAAATACACTGCAAAAAAAGATTATAAGCATATTTTATCCCATATTTATAATAAATGAAAGTGGTAGAGAAGTTACATCGCAATATGAAAAGGAAATGAGCCATTGATTCAGCCTAGGGTTTTGAAAAGAAGTAATAAAATAAAATAAAAGAAGGGTCAATGAGGGTTACATGTGGTGGAAGACATAATAAAACCTAAGTTTGGAGACAAAGTTGTTGAAAGATTAGAAGGGAATATATGGGAGTATGAAAAGGGAATTAGAAGGTATATAATGTGGTTTATTTTTGGTTAAGCCACATGCTAAACCCATACACTACCAAACAAACCCTCCTTTAAATTTGTGGATCTCTCTCTCTCTCTCTCTCTCAAGTCAATCACTCTATTTCCACTCTATCTGCATATGTTTGTGTGTACATTTAATATTATATACCATACATGGAAATTTTTTATATCAACCACAAAATTAGGTATTCAACTTGTTGTCCTTAGATGATGAGAGATCTTTCAACTTTTCCTTTCATTATTTTTATCATTCATCTATGTTATGTAATAGAAAAGGTCTTAGGTGTCTATGGGGCACGGATCTTAGATCCAACCCGACTCATTCTTATATTATAATTTTTTTTCTTTTTTTTTCGACCCAACCCATTCTTATATTGTAAATATTTTTTTTCTTTTTTTTCGATCCGACCCATTCTTATATTATAAATATATTTTCTTTCTTTTTCCCTCCTTTTTCTTTGCGTATTGCTGCTCTGATCTTCTTCTTCCTTTTTTTTTTTTTTTTCTCTTTCTTCCTTCTTTCTTCTCATGTGTGTATGTTCCTTCTTCGTCTTCTCTTCTTTTCTTTTTCTCTCCTCCTTCTCAATCTCTTCATATGGGTGCTACAAATCAAGGATTTTTAATTTTCGAATACTCAAACAAGTTCATCATGGATCTTCTTCTTCTTCTTTCGTATTTTTCATTGGAGGATCTCCCACAAATTTTTTTTTTTTTGTAGAAGAGGGTTTTGGAGATCTTTTGGGTTTCCATTCAACTATTATCTCTGTCAATGTTATGTCTTTTTGGGGAATTTTTTTATTGAGTTATTGTGTTCAAATCAATTTCTCCATTTTCACCATTAGAATTGTTCGTTTTCAGCGATGATGTTGAAGTTTCAGAAGTTGATGATATGAAATCATCAAATCGTTTATGATTGGAAGGATCAGATTCAATTTATTTCCTAATGTTCAATTAAAATAATCAGTTCCTAGTAACTACAAGAACATTCTTCCCCCAAAAAATACTCTAAGGATAAATACATAATATCTTAAACTAAAAGTAGTAATACCTTAAAGATTAATTAGTAATACCTTAAAATTGAATATGTATACTATACTCTAAGCATTAATACTTCAAAGATAAATATGTAATACATCAAAGGTGCATATGTAATACCAAATATATTATACCTACTATACTCTAAGCATTAATACCTCAAAGGTAAGTATGTAATACTCTAAGGTGCATTTATTCTTTAAGCTTAATACCTTAAAGGTAAATGTGTAATACCTTAAGAATATACACGTAATACCTAAAAATATATACATATATATAATACTTATCACTGAATCACATAAAATGAAATCTGATGTGTATGGGCACACACCAGACAAGTTCATATATATTACTCTTGCTCGACGCGTTTAGAGTGAATCAAATGTTAGGCTGGCTAATAGGAAAAAAAATTTGGGAGTTGGCTCATTTAACTGTTCGATGTATTTAAAAATACGAGTATTTTGCACGTGCATGTCACATGTGGAGGATGAATTTTTAAATAAAAATATTAAATTACTATTAAAACCTTAAATAATATAATATTTTATAAGATATATAATCTCATTAAATTAGAGTCCTACTCAAAATAAAATTTTATATGATTTTAGTTTAGAAATCTAATGTAAAATTATTTAAATATGAAAATCCTAAATTACTATTATAACCTTAAATATAATCTTTAATATGGATATATTAGACAATCTATATTTTGTATGAAATATCAATACTTTTTATAAATAGATAGATAGGTATATTGATTTACCTTTTATTTTGAAAATTAATAATTTAATTATTCTTTAAGTTTTGACTAAATTTGAAAATTTGTAAAAACTAGCTAAGTAAACTATGTATGAGGCCGGGCTTTATTATGTAATTTAAATATGTAAATCGATAGGGCTTTAATCATTTTTTGGTTTCATAGTTTTGACAACTTACACAAATTGTTCCATACCAATTCATCGTTTCTTTTTTTTTTTTTTTAATTGAGCTAGTCCCATAATTCAGATTACTAAAGTTTCTGCTCAACTTTTATCAAAAAGTTCAAATTCCATCGAAAAATGTCACATACTGCACATGATAAAAAAAAATGGGACTTTCCAACAAGCAGATCTAATGTAGGACTACATAAAGTTTTACTTGGTTTATGAAAACAAACATATATAATTAAGGGTCCTTCTGTAATACACCGAGTGTATTAATACACCAGACTCTCCATCATTTTAAGTCATTAGATCTGAGACCATAGTTGACTTTGACCTTAATGATCTCAGATCTGATGGCTGAAAATGAGTGGAGAGTTTGGTGTATTAATACACCTGGTGTACTATAAAATTACCCTATAATTAAAAATCGAATTACGTTTACACATCATTTTAGTGGTGCAACATGATCATTTAATTATTATTTTTTTGGAAAAACTGCATCTCCTTCTTCTTATTCTTCTTCCAAGCTTCACCGCCGGCCACCGCTATGCTGCCTCGAGGAAAACCTCTCAGATCATCTCTTTTTTTACTCAATCAAATGATGATATTTTGAAATCAAATTAAACTTCACTAAAATTGAACATTCAAAACCATTCTCCGGATGGCCAATTTGTGCATAAAATTAGTAAATTGAATGGTCGGCTTTGATATCCATGTTTATAGGCAATATTCTGAGTTTCATTTCATGTGAAGCCGTCTCACCTATCATATTACGTGAATGTGTCAATCCATGACCCATAATTCTCACATATAATTTAGTGAAAATGAATTTTTTCATGGGTAAAAAAGATTTGTCTCATGAAATTACCATTCGTGAGGCTTGTCTCACGCAAGTTTTTGCGATGTAATTTAATTTAATTTCATTCATTTTCACTACAACAAAAGTTGTCGTGAAAAAAGGTATTGTTGCAAAACTTGATAATAAAGATTTAAAAAGTAGTTGTAAAAAAAAAAAGGAATTGATTGACATAAATAATATTTCAAATTATCATTTAGTTTAGGAGTATTTTTTTTTTTATGAATTTTTGTATTAAGTAGATGAATCATATTTGTGAATATTTTATTTTTTATAATTTTAAATCAAATGTTGATCTTTATTAAATAATTTCCAATCATATATATTATTTGCGTATCTGATTTTTTTTATTTCTCAAAGAGACATAAATATAGCTTTTTATCATAGTTTCTATCTATTATTTCATTTTCATGAAATATTAGTTCTCATAAGTTGACTGAGAAAGATGATAGCATTTGAAAGTGTGTGAGAAAAATGTCAAGTGAAAAGGTGATTAAACGATAAATATTCGACTTTTACCAAAGAGAAGAAATTAAAGATTGTTGTCAACAAAGAATATGATTGCAACTCTTTAGAAATAATCTTATGGATATATGTTGACCTTCTTTTTTCCTTGCATCGTGAATATTTTGTCGTTATAATTTGTTTTGTTTCTTTCTCTGGTTGATTTATTGGTTTAAAGATCTTAACATGTGATAAAAAAGTTAAGTAAAGGAACATCCTCACAAATGTTGTATATAAAAAAGTGTTACAAAAATTTTAATTTAAGAAGTTGGTTGATTTTTCAATATCATCCATTAAATAATAATAATGTTCACTAAGTTATAATTGAAAAAATAAAATAATATTTATTTACAATATATAAAATTAATCTCCATTAATTAAATATTCAGAATATTTAAATCACTTATTTTATGTTATTAAATTTATATATTATTTTTTAAATTTCAAATATTCTAAATATATATAAAATTATAATTTTATCTTTAAGAAAATTTAATTCCGTACATCGCACGGGTGAAAAACTAGTAATTTTAACCATATATCCGCAACAACATGATGTTGTCCTAAATGTATTAACGACATGAATCCACGTGTCGCCACATTAATTTTGAAATCATTGGAAAGCGTCAATTGGTGGTCATGTGCGACTCATGAGACATTTTACTGCAAATTTGAATCTTCCAATCAAATTGGACCTAATACGAGCTTATATGAAACTTAATTGAAAAAAGACGATATTATGTGACTATTTGCACAAGTGTCCAAAGAGATTTGATAGAATGATAATCTCCTCGTTTTAGGTTAAAATGTCATTTTAAATGTATATCTTTTAACTACAAGGCCGAACTAGGTTGAGTGAATATTTTGCTATACGACAGATAAGATCGATAGATCTACCTAATTAAGTTGGGCAAAAAATAATACTTTTAATTAGTATATACATACATGAAAAAACAATATTTTCTACAATGTTATATAAAATTACTAAAGAAAAAACTCAGAAAAAAGAAACATAATGAAACTCCATTGCTACAATTTTGTTGATCATAAATACAAATCAGCTAGAATTGGTAATTGATCTTCCAAAGATGTATAGAAAGTTAAGGGTACAATTACATGATGCTGAGTACTCACAAAACTCTTTTACCATAGAGTAATTATTCTTGTAAGAAATAAATAAACAAATAGATTCGAGTCACGTGAAAGAAGCTCGAGGACAAGCCTTGATACATCCTTGTTAACAATTTTTTTATTTAAAAAAAAATAGTATGGCCAAAAACTGTAAATTCTCTGAACAAAATAAAAAGAAACACAATATGTAGTGTATATTTTGTTGTGTTTCTCTCACAGTGAGTGTGTGAGAGAGAAAGAAGAGAGAGAAGCGAAGAGGGTGGGGGGAAAAGAATCACAGAAGGTTACTTTCTGTTTCAAGAATTTTAACCCGTCGTCTCCGGGGATGGATATCAAAAAGTGACCATATATCTTTTTGTGTTCAATTTAATTAATTATATACCCACTTTTTTCTATTTGTTTTTTTGAAAGTTTTTATGTTTTTATTGGGAAAAATGATTAAATTAATAGTATTGACTAGTGAGTGAGAAGAGAGAGGCTTGTTCTAATGTCATTTTCCAAGATATACTGTCGAGGAATTAAACCATACACCAAATCCCTTCACCATCCACCTTTTTCCATTTCCCTTTGCAATTCTGCAAAATTATTAAATGAATAAACTCTCACCATCTCTCTCTCTCTCTAGAGCTCTTTCTCTCTCTCTCTCTCTTTCTGCACCATCTCCATTTTCAAGAATAGGGTAAAAGAGTTCTCATCACTCTTTCTTTGAGTTCTCTTCTTTAATTACCTTTTCAAGCACATACACAACCAGTCTTTTCACTACTTTACAAAGAATTTAATCCCACACAATAAAGATTTCTCAACCTTTCTTTATTCCTCTTTTCTTCTTCAATCTCCCTTTTCCCTTTCATCAAATTCCAATCGCTCATCCATATTCTTATTTCATCACCACCTCTTCAAAAACCCTTGAAAACTTCTTCATTTCAAGAAATCCTAGAGAGAGAAAAAAGATGCCCTTGGAAGGGATTTTCTTAGAGCCATCATCTTCAAAGCACCTCCCTGATCTCTCTCTCCACATTAGCCCACCCAACTGCGATTCATCTTCAAGAATCAGCACCACCACCACTCACCACCAAGTCTTCGATCTTAACAAGAAGAAGGACTCCACCTTCACAGACCTCTCCTTGGCCCACCCTTCCACCCAAGAACTCGACCTCGACAAGGCCTTCAATGGCGATCAACACCATCCACAAAACCCTTATCACCATCATGGGGACGCATCCGACGGCCTCAGGCCCATCAAGGGCATCCCAGTGTATCCCAACCGTCCATTCCCATTCCTCGCTCTGGACCATTCCAGTAGAGAGAGAGATCATCAGAAGATGCGTTACTATCAAATGTCTTATCCTTCATCTTCTTCCTCCTTCCCATCCTTCTCTCACCCCACCAATTCCCCTTATTTTGTCGGGGGCTTGGATCACCACATGCCAATGCTCAATCCCGCCTCCGCCGCTGCTTACCTAGGCGGCGCCGCCGCCGCAGCTAGGTTCTCCTCCGCCTATCAACACTATGGAATTGGAGCTTCCCATGAGGGTACTCACCAGATTATGAGATCAAGATTTCTCTCCAAATTGCCCACCAAACGTAGCATGAGAGCACCCAGGATGAGATGGACCAGCACTCTTCACAATCGCTTTGTTCATGCAGTTGAGCTTCTTGGCGGCCATGAAAGTATGTTAATTTTTCTCATACATGTGTGTGTGTGTGTATGATTTTTCGTGATTTTGATTAGTTTGGGTTTGTTATTTGAAGGGGCGACGCCAAAATCAGTTCTTGAGCTCATGGATGTGAAAGATCTCACTCTTGCTCATGTGAAAAGCCATTTACAGGTAGATACAAGAGATTGAAGAAGAAAATAAGATTTTTCTAGTTAGAGAAAGTAAAAAAAAAAAAAGGAAAAAAAAAGAAATGCCAAGTAAATTAGGTGAATCTGAAATTTGTTCTCATCTTTATCTGTTTGTGGGGGTGTGTGTGGACTCCGTTCATTTCTCCGGCACAGTAGCCGATGAATGCAGAGTGTGTGAATGAATGTATTAAAGAAGTCTTCTTGGGGCTGAGAGAGAGAGAGAGAGAGAGAGAGTGAGAGGATGAGGAAAAAGAGACAAAGGAAAAATCATCATTTTTCAATAATAGTGCTGATTACAACTTTATCAAACATCAACCTCGTGATTAATGATGATTTTCAGACATGACTCAGAAGCCCCAGAAGAAAGTCTTACACTAGTACTTTCAGAAGCACTAGGTTTATTTATCTTCATTGCATTTTATATCTGGATTCACACTTTCTTTCTTTTTTCCATCTTTCCTTCTTTGATTTCTACACTCTAATTAACCTCTTTATTTCCTCATCGCCATTCAAGCATACTCCTCTCTCTCTCTCTCTCTCTCGATTTATGGTACTAAACAAGGATTTTGAAATTTCTGCTAAATTTGATTTCTTGGATTTGCAGATGTATAGAACCATTAAAACCACGGACAAGCCAGCAGCTTCCTCAGGTACATAAATTGTCCTAATTTCATTTATAATTCTCTATATTTCAGCTCATTAATTCGTCATTTGATTTTTCTATGGAAATTTTGGGCCTTAATTATCTATCATTTTGACATTTTGGGGCTCCATTTTTACTGGTTTTTTGAAGGACATTCAGATGGGTCAGGTGAAGATGATCTGTCCACCATAGGCAGCGGGGGAGGAGGCGGCGGCGATCGGGCGGAGTTGCGGCAGTTCATGGACCAAAGAGGCGGCGCCTCCGGTGGATCTTTGCATCAAGAATCAGATCACAACTACCCAGCGTCCACCGCCACTACATTGTGGAGCAACTCTTCAAGGTATATATGTACTTTCTTTCTCAACACACACACACACCAACATGTTTCTCTGTGTGTGTGTATATATTATATATATTGAATGCCCACGTACTAGATATTTTAGTATCATTGAATAATTATGGGATTATTATTATTATTATTATTATTATTATTATTATTATTATTATTATTATTATAATATTATTATTATTATATATTATTATTATTATATTATTATTATTATTACTTCTTTTCTACCCTTTTGCATGGTAGCTAAAAACTCACGTCCACAGTTTCAATTTATTTTTTTAAGTTTAGAAAGTGTTCTTGGCAGCTTTTGCTTTTCTTTCTTTTTCTTTTTTCTTTGTTTATTAATTTAATCTTGGAAAATTTCACCTGAGATTGTGTTATGGGGTATACACAATCATCTATTTAAGAACATGGAGAAAGATTCTTATAACATCTTCTTATAGATCTAACATGAGATTGTGCCATCAACACATAATTCCTAAATTTGAGATTGATTTACGAAAATGAATTTGATTCGCGAGTAATGATTTGAGGTTGTCTTATGTAAAAAATTTTTAAAAAAATCATATCAAGATAAGAGAAAGCAACCACTGCTCTACATGCTTTATCTTTACTCAAATGGAATAAATTGTTTTTCTTTAATATTAGAGAATTCAATTCTTAAAACCCCTTTTCTTATTCCTTTTCACGAGGAATTATATTTGATATAGAAAAGAAGAGCAGTATTTTGACTTAAGTGCTCTCCTTTTCTTAAAGTAGTATAGCCTAATTGATTGAATTGTGCCTATTCTTGATACTATGTATTACATTATCTATTATAGGACACACTCTAGAACCATCTTCTTTGTCATTTCTTTTGTCCAAATATATTATAAATCAACCCCGTTGAGGTCCTCTGTTTATAAATTGTTTTATCTAACATTTCTTATTTCTACATTATGAACAAACATGACTTGCCTTGAATACATTATAATTAATATACATATTGCATATATTGAATATGTTACAATTAAAAAGGGAATGTCCTTTGCAACAAATAAAATTCTAAATAGAATCATCCATCTCACCTGTGTCTTTCTGCCAAAACGGTTAATTGAAAAAGTTATTTAAAAATGCTATCTAACTTTGTAGTTCTGAAGTGGTACATAAGTGAGACAAAGTATCCGTTTTGCAAAAATAGGACAAATTGGATTTGGAACATTTGAAAAAGTTATTTCCTATGGACGTCTTCTTGCCACAAGAGGATATCTCTATATATTATTGTCTTGACTTTGTTCTTCACATAGTGTTCAACATTTAAGTGTTGAGTCTTTACCAAATTATTACATTATTAGATGAATCTTTAGTGGTGCACATATAATAGTTGCAAATTTCAGAATGTTGTCTAAGAAAATTAGTTTACGTTTACTGTTTGTAGTAACCGAGAGGGGTGGTTACAAAGCAATGGTGGTGATTCACATAGCCTCATCGGATCATTGTCCTTTCCATGACAATCCAGTTATGATCAATCCATCATCTTAGGAGAGGTAAGATTTAAGTTTCTTGCAACTCGATATTTTTGATATATTCAAGGATTTACTATGATGATTCAAGAAATTAAATGGCTTTGTAGAAGATAATTAAGCAAAGAAACTAAGTGACCTAAACCTATTTGTGCTTAATTATAAGGTTCAAAGAAGGAAAGAAAATGGAGGGAATTAATTATATATATAGTCTCGTATTTTATCTTATCAGTTATATGTACAAGTTACATAATACATTACTAAAATATAATTCAACTCGATTCTTATTAACATGAAATGTATTTTTGTTGCATCATAGAACATACTCAATCTGAAATCAAACAAAAATTCCCTCTAAAATCGCAGGAAAACACTATATATATCGTGCAAAAAGGTAGGTATAGATTTGTCCTAAAAAAAACTCGAGCGTGGATTTCACAATGGGATGGATCTAACTCGAGGCGGATGAAGAAGAGAAGAAGAAGAAGACATGAACCCAGTATAAACATCTTCGTTTGGAATTTTCGATTCCTGCTTATCTGAGAAAAGAAGGCATGAATATATATTTTTATATTTAGATGTGCATAAAGAGGTATTGACATTTTTTTTCTTGATTTATTCAATTTTCTCTAGGTTTTTACTTTTTTTTTTTTTTTCTTTCCACTTTTACAAAGTTGGGAGATTGGAAATATGTATCTTTTTACCCCTTTTTGGGGGGTGTTTTTCATGATCACTTGGATTTGGATCCCAATGATTTGCTAATGTAACCAATTTAACTGCATATTTTGTCGTGAGGTTTTGTGTGTATATATGGAAAAGACACTCCTAAGCATGCATGCATGCATGCAAGCAACAAAAATGAAGTTGAATGGAGTGTATTTGATATCAATTAAAATTGAGTTTGAACAAGTTTTAATAAATCAATCTTGACATGACATACTGTGAGCTTTGTAGCTCAAAGTGGTATTTTATATTTTTGGTGCAGATTATGATGATATTGGATGATCTAGGCTTGAAAATTGTGATGATCCAAATTCGAACTCGGGATGCACAAGTTTTCCGAGTTTTTCTCATCCCACTCCCTGAGTTTTTCTTATCCCGCTTCCACTCCTCGGACATGACATGAATTGAGCCTTTAAATCTTATCAAAATAAACAAACTATGTTCAAGTTTATTCTTAATAGATGTTGAATAAACTGAAAGCTATAGATATCCGTGGTAGAAATTAGAAACCATACCAGTTGTTCTATTACAATTGATATTACATTTTCTTTTTTCAAAATAAGCACCATATGTGTATTCGATAAAATATTCATTAATTCTTTATTCAATACATAACATATATTAAATACTATGAAATATGAGATGTAGTACCAAATGTAATAGAGGATCCAATTTCATAAAAAACTTGCGTGCATTTTTCCCCTTAAGTGTACTATGCGGCCATTTGTTAGCAATCAGGATCCTCTATTTCAAATCGTGTTTCATCTGGTGTTCCAATATAATCCCCACACGACACGTGTAAAAGATGACATCACCAATGTACACTTGTCATCTAATTAAAACAATGAAATATAAGATGGAACACGGTCTTGGAATAGATGATCCAATTCCGTGAGTGCCATTTTAGATATATTGGATTGATTATACTTTGAAATTGGTTAATCGATACTCGCTCTCTTCTACAAAGAAATGTGTATATACTATCTTTTTTGTTCTATAAAGATATGTTTTTTTTACTATATTAGTATGATTTGTCATTGTAATTACTTATATGTACTTAATTAAATTTACATTGATTCACCACACTCCAAGTTCCTATTTACTTTTCGAAAAAAAAAAAAAATTGTTTCATTCAATGCCAGAATTTAATAAAATATAAGGATATAATTGAAATTTCAAATATTATCTTAATTTGTATGAAAATACAAGTATGTCCATCTTTGTGGGATGGAGGTAGTAAAAGATAATTTTGTCCGAAAAAAATCATGTACCTTTCTAGAATCTTAAATTAATGTCTTTTATTTTTATGTAACTAGCAATTGCAAGTTTCCATTTTCAAATACCATTAAAGAAAAAGACAAAATAGAAAAATAAGTAAGGAAAAAGATTGTAAGACCCAATAATTTAATATTGAATTCTACAATGGCCCAATTATCTTTCTAATACAAAGCCCAATAAAGAACGAAAATGCAAATGCTGGAATCTCATGGCTATAGTCATTTCAGTGAGCTTCAAGAAATTTTCTCCCCAATTTTCGTAATTGAATAACAATCTGTATTTCTGATGCAGAGGATTAAACGGAAGTAGTTTCTCTCCAATTTTTAACTGCAATTTTATGTAAATGTTAGGTAATTAAATTTCAGATTTGGTTTGTGTTGCAGAAATTATAAAGGAAGAAATGTGGATCGATATTGGGAATTTCGAGCTCACTGGTTTTCACTTTTCACACTCGTAAAGGTGCTTTGCTTTTCTTTTTTTTTTTTTTTTGTGATTTGATTGTTGAAGAAATAAATTTGAGATCATTGTGTTGATTTAGTACTACTTCTTTTCCTGATTTTTAGTGAATTTTCTCTGTTTTTTAATAGATTTGTGATGTGATGTCCTTAATATCATGCATTATTGTGTATGAATGTTTTACTCAGTGACGGATTTAGGGGGGTGTGGGGGCGGTCGCCCCCTTGGATTTTTATAAATTGTACGCCTCCCATGGATTTTTATAAAATTTCAATTTATATATAAACTTTGTTATTTAGATATTTAATTTTAAAGAGTTCGCCTCCCTTGATTTCTAAAATTTCGTTCCCCTTAAGTTGTCATTAAAAATATGATTTAGTAGTGAATCAGTGATAGTAAAATAAAGTTGTGATAAAATCGGAGTAATTTGTGAATAACTAGTCCACAATTTGTTAAATCATATTTAATTTGATTGTAGTAAATTAATAAGTTAAATAGATTTGCAACTTATGATATACAATTTTAGCCCAAAGGCTCAAACTATAAGCTCAATTTATTTATAATACCTCATAACTTATAATTTTGAAGCTCATATATTAAAAAAGGATAAATGGAGAAGAGAATAGATTAGGGCAACTTGTCAAATTCAAATTATCTATCTCAATTCTCAATTCAATAATCATTTTGGGTGTACATGATCTATCATTCAATTAAAATTCAACATATTTTTAGAATTTCAAGTCAATAGGTGAGTTAGAATTTTGAATTCATATTGTATATCACTTACAAATGTGTTATTCTAATTTGGATGAATTCATGATCATGAATGATGCTTTTCAATAGATTCTATCATTGATGATTTTGATCTCTTGGAAACATCGCAAAGTACAATTCAAGATGTCGAACTTAGAAAAATAGAATGATGGTTTATCTTTTGTATAGACTTTATGATATATTGTAGAAGAAAAATATTTTATCAAATTATGGATGTCTATTAAGTTACTTCTTTTCAATAACACTATATTTTAGTATTATATATTCATGAACTTTAAATTGGGAACGTTTTTTGAATAACACTACAAAATGAAGATTTCCGCCCTCTTGAAACAAAATCCCGGATTCGTCCCTGGTTTTACTATTTGTGAACGGGGAGAATAAATCGTGGTAATCAAAGATAGTCTAATGTGATGTTATTTGGGTGTTTGGAGATTACTTGCGGTATAGTTGAATGGACTTGAAGAAAATTGTTGTTGTTGCACTAGTTTCAACCATTATGTTGAAGTTAACCAACCCATCGAACATTCATACATGTTTTTGATTGTTGTTTCAACAATTTTCATGGGGGTGTGTTCTCTTCTTCTTCGCTTGACAATTATGCTACTCTTTCCTTGCTTGAATTGCTTTCCTCTCAAGCCTTCCATCCTTCCTTTTATATCATCATTTTAGGGTAAATGGTATTATTGTCCTTGCATTCTCTTATTTAGCACAATAAGTCATTACCTGTTTTTGGACATCATTGGCTCTCTCATATTGTGCGTGTCCTCCTCCTTGATGGCATTGCCAACTCAGGCCTGTCATGGGCACGTTAGCTCTGTCCTAAAATATTTTACGTGTCCTGTTACTTGACGTTACCTTTGGCCCCTTTCCTCTTGATCCTCTTTGACTTCTTCCACCATCTATCCTCGAGCATTCCTTATTGCTTTAAGTTCATATTACCCCTTATCCATATCAGTTACTTCCCCTGATGCGATCGAGCAGGTCTCGCTCGGCAGAGCTTGTTGGTCGCAACATCGATTCTTCTAGCGAGCAAAGCTAAAATTCCCTTTAACTATTCCCCTGGGTGCGGTCAAGTAGGTTTAGCTCAATAGAGCTGGTTGATTTTTCTAACAGGCAAACCTAAAATCCCCGTTAGCTACTTCCCTAGTACGCTTGAGCAGGTCTGGCTTAGTAGTCGTAACATCTGTTTTTTTTTTTTTTGGTGGGCAGTGCTAAAATCCCCTTTAGCTACTCCCCTAGGTGCTGTCGAGAAGGTCTAGCACCACAGAGTTGGTCAGTCACAACATCAGTTTTTCTGGCGGACAGACCTAAAAATCATCTTTAACTACTCCACCTGGTACAGTATACCATACCGAAAACCCCATACCGATATTGTATTAAAAAATTTGGTATCAAAATACTTCATACTGTTACCGTACCGAAAAATTCGGTATACCAAAATTTTGATATCATAAGTAGTCATACCGTTTCATACTGGTATACCGAAATTTTTCGATATACCAAAAATACCGTCTTATAGAAATGAAAAATATATACCAAAACTTTGATATACCTTTATACCGAAATGAAATTACATACCGAAACTTTGGTATACTAAAAATACCGGTATACTGAAATGAATAATAACATATTTATTAATTTATTAATATATTTTTAATTTATTCTATTATTTTATACTGAAATACCAAAATTTTGGGAATATCATACCGATACGATACCAAAAATTTCGGTAAGGTATATGTCGGAATTTTCGATATTTGGACACTTCAGTATTTTTCCCCACCCCTAAGCTCAGCAGAGTTGGTCGGTCGCAATATTGGTTCTTCTAGCGAGGAGAATTATAATCCCGCTCAAATTACAAGCCTTATTTGCAAAAGCTGACACATGTGTCATCCATCACATTTTCGACTGCCAGTCGCACGCGTCATGTCTCTATTGGAGGAGTTAAAAAGGTTTTCTAATACTTGTGCATTTTCTTTTTTACTCATCCTGTCCTTTCATTCTTCTTTCTCTCATTCTCTGTATTGTTCTACGTGCTTTGTTTATCATTCTATCTTTTACGACAATTCTTTATATCTTCCAGCAGTTTCCTCTTCCGACCGTATTATTCTTTTTCGTCACCTGCACCAATGACAAAATGTACTTTTTAACCTTATATTCGTCTATCTTCCCTTTTGTAGTAATCTCCTCCAATCTCTTTTCTGTGATCCGTTTTTCTTATCTTCTGTCTTCACTTTTTAGGCCCAAAAAATACAGTATTCTCTCATTTTGCTCCTATCATATCTCATTTTTATTCCCTTTTATTCCTCTTCATTATGTCCTCTTCCGACCTTTCTTTCATCCCATCAATGTAATCCCTTGATACGCAAGACAACCAGTTTGCCAAAATGTTCCTGCCCATAGGATGTTGGAGGGCATTATCGACTCAGATTCTTATTCCGTCACTAGGAGCGCCGTCTGTTCTCTCACCCTAGATGTGGAGCTCGAAGTAGCATTTGAAGGAGAGGATTCTATCTCTAGTGTCGATCTTCTTAACTGCGCCCTCTCAGACCTTTCTTATGACTTAGTCGGCGGTCCCTCCTTTGTAACTTATGATCGGTTAGGTCTGCTGATCTCGTTGTTTCATATCACTTCTTCTTATTCTTTACACTGCCCTTGTAGGATATAATGTCATAGTTTTTCCCTAAATTCTTTTTATCATTCTAGATGGCCCAACTAAGGGCAGGTCTGCGTTTTCCCATACCTCCCAAACTTGTCCACATATCTTATTATATATGTGTTCCCCTAAATCAATTTACTCCCTCTGCTATTCATTTTATGACTTCCTTTTTTATCGTCCTCAAAGGCAATGACAGCGATCCCAGCTCTGCCCTGTTTTACATTCAATTTTCGTTAAAGTATAAGCCCCCTTCCTTTACCTAAGTGCTGATCCCTGGGGGCTAGTGCATTTTCTAGGCAAACCATAACGTTGAAGTAAGAACTGGAAAAAAATATTATTTTTTTATCTCTACTCTTGATAATATTTGAGATTTTCCAAGAAATAAGTGGCATTATCATAAGCCTTAATTCGATAAGCGTAAGGACTTTTTTTGTTATAAACAAAATAAAGAGATCATTACTAAATTGAACACTTCCATTTTTGAGCAGGACCATTCAATCTGGTTAAGTCAAAATAAAAAAATACATCTAAAATAGAAAATAAAAAAGGAAATAGAAAAGCATTAAAAAAAAAAGAACAATCATTGGAGAGATAACAAGAATGATATTCTTACATATTAACACACATTTCCTAAACTAAAATACACACACTTAAAAATACACCTACATCAATTAAATGTACTTGTATTTTTATTAAAATTGCATTACAGTTATCCAATGTGGGCACCCTAAGGAGTGAAGCAAGGAGATAAAAAGGGGGAACACAGAGAAGTGAATGGAGGATATTACTATAAATACAAAGGGGAAAAAAGATAAATACATATAAATATATATACACGCTAAATTTGACTGGAGAAACGAAAAAATAACAACAAGAGGTTAAGAAGTGTCTTTCGCCATGGGAGCGAGAGACGAAAAGATAAATAAGGTCGGAAGTGAAAACCGTCAGAAGATACAGAGAATCATCGGATAAGATAAAATGATAAACCAAGTACCTAGAACAATACAGAGCATGGTAGAAAGAAGAAATGAAAGGACATAATGACTAAAAAGAAAGTACACGAGTATCAGAAAACCTTTCAACTCCTTCAATAGAGACATGATACGTGCGATTGGCAGTCGAAAAGGTGATGGGTGGGACATGTGTCTGTTTTTGAAAATAAGAGTTGTACTTTGTGTGGGATTCTAGCTCTGCTCGCTAAAAAAATCGATGTTGCGACCGACTAGCTCTGCTAAGCAAGACCTGCTCGACCACACCTGGGGGAGTAGCTAAAGAGGATTTTAGCTCTGCTTGCCAGAAAAACTGATGCTGCTATCGATCAGCTTTGCTGAGCCAGACCTGCTCAACCGCACAAGGAGGAGTAGCTAAAGGGGATTTTAGATATTCTCAACATAAAAACCGATGTCGCTCGACCGCATGAGGGGAGCAGCTAAAGGGGATTTTAGCTCTGCCCGTCGGAAAAACCGATGCTATGATCAACCAGCTTCACTGAGCCATACCTGCCAGACCAGCACAAAGGGAGTAGCTAAAGGGGATTTTAGCTCTGTTAGCCAGAAGAATTGCTGACCAACCAGCTCTACTTAGCCAGTGTTGCTCGATTGCACTAGGGAGAGTAGTTGATATGGATAAGGGGTACTATAAATGGGAAGTAATGAGGACTACTTGAGGATAGACGGTGGAGGAAGTCAAAGAGGATCAAGAAGAAATGAATCAAAGTTTACATGTTAAATAACATGTCAGGACAGAGCTGATGTGCCCATGGCAGGCTTGAGCTGACATGCCATCAAGGATAACAAACACAATATCACAGTGAAAGAAGAGAGAGGGAATGAGAGAGAAGAGAAAGAGAGATAGGGAGAGAGAAAGAGAGGTGTACGGGAATGAGATAGAGGAATGGAGGAGAGAGAGAGAGGGGGTGTGGGGCCCACTTGAGAGAGAAGGAAGGGGTGAGAAGTGGTCCAATTGTATTCTGAATTGTTGTATTTTGACCCCAAATCGATATTCTAAAATTTCCAGATTGACCCCTATGATTTTTATTTAATTTTCAGAATTGTCTAGATTTAATTTAAGACCCTTTAGAGCCTTAGTTCAACCTAAATTAAATAATATAGATTATTAAAATATAGAATAAATATTAAGTGTGGTTCCCATTTTATTTTGGGTGACTAGGTGACGAAGAAGGTGTGAACCATGAGGAATAAGCTTGCATTCATTCTCATAGCATTCAAGGTTTTTCAACTATTAAGGTGGGGATATTTCTTTCATGTGTTTGTCTCTGTTAAATGTTTTATGTGAGGTGATTGATGAATTTATGCAATGTGTGTGAGGAAAATGATTTATGAAAATACTTGTTGTGATCTATGATCTATGCATGAGGATTAGGTAGGGACGTGAGTGGTCCAAGGATCAAAAGTAGATCCTTGGGAATTTGCCCATTGTTCTAAAACTTGATTGGTCAATCCCAAGACGAGGAAAATGTTTTTTTGCATGTTGTGATATTTGTCTTACTTTTACATGTTGTCTTTAATTTAGACATGCATGTCCCCACTGAACTCGTGTTTTGCTCACCCCATATAATCTAACATTTCATAATAAATTCGTGTTCTTTATTTTGACAAAATTAAATTAATTGGTTTCTCATAATTGAGTCTTCCGCTGCATAACTTTTGTAAAATTGCTAAATTATTAATGCATTATTTTCTGCTGCACACTCATGAAATTCTATTTAATCAAGTTTTGGCTAATAATTTAAAAGAAAAATATTATTTTATTTTTTTCTTGTTATTTACATGAATTTTTTTGAGCTAACGTAGTGTTTCACATTCCAAAAGTTTTAGAAAATCGGGATGTGACACTTCCCTTTGTTTTTCTAATATAGACCTTCTCTTTCCCCTTATTCACTTGTGTAAACAATTGAGGATGAGAATTTTAACATTGTTTTCCTTTATCTATGGAAGAATATACAGGTTCTTCAACGCCCATAGTCCTACCAACATCACCTCATGTCAAATCTTCACCCTCAAATACCAACTCATCATCTTCATCATTTTCATCATTCATCTTACCCATCAACCATTCAAGGCAATGGGATCAATCAAATCACATACATCTTACCGACGCTTCAATGCACGATTGTATTTCACAAACATCAAGTCACTCAATCTACGTTGATCTAATTTAAATCTTCTTTTGGCATGAACCTACATATTAACAATAAGTGTACAGATTAATTACATTATAAGATATAAAACATGTGTTTAAGTATAGTAATTAGTACTTGCATTCTCAAATACGCTCCAATTGTGTTCACAACAGGAAGAACTACAAGTTAGGCTAAGCACTTTCACAACTAACTTTTGCAACTCCAGGGTATGTGAACCATAGGTTTCCGACCATAGTGCAACAGACATGGTTTTTCTTTGTCTAATTACAACATCATGTCCAAAGCCACCTTCACATTCCGATAAGAAGCAAGTTGAATAGTGATTTTGTCTTGATCATCAGTGTCAGGAACCACTCTCTCCAAGACACTAAGAAAACCATCCATCACTTCTCCCTCAAGTGAACCCGTGTTAGCATAAAAATACTGTGGATTCAAATAATAGCCCGCAGCATGCAAAGGATGATGGAGTTGACAATTCCACCTTTTAAGAATGATCTCAAATGCTTTTTTATACTTGTTTTCTTTTCCATGAAAAGCTACTGCAATTGTTTCCTTTGCCCTATATATAGCCTCTTAAATGTAGCCCATAGCCGGTCTTTTCTCAACGTCAACCAATCTCAAGACACAAACTAAAGGTGAGAATATCTTCAAATGTAGTGAACATTACTCCAAAACCTTATTGATAAGATGATTGCATTAATCTTCTTACCATCAGATTCTTTTCCACACTTACTTTGTGTCCAATCTTGTGAAGTGAACATCATTTTTAAACTTTCCTTCAAGCTAAACATCTTTTCTAAAGTGAGAAAGGCCGTAGCAAATCTTGTGATACCCGCCCGACAAAGTTCCTTCTCTAAAGTGTATTCTCTCAACATGTTCACCATCCCAGGACGGGTATAAACATATTCAATCACATTCATCGCCTTCTTTAATATCAACTTCACTTCAGACAATTTTCCAATATCTTCTAAAATAAGATCAAGGCAATGAGCAGCACACTGAGTCCAATACAAATGTAGCTTCTTTGCTTCCAATAGCTTTCCAGCAGCCACCATGTTACTTGCATTGTCGGTAACAACCTGGATAACATTCTTTTCCCCCACTCGCTCTACAAATTTGTCGATAAACTCAAACATCTTCTCCCCCATCTTTGAGTAATCAGAAGCATCAATACAATCAATAAAAACTGAGACCTTAGGAGAATTCACCAAAAAATTGATCAAAGTCCTTTCCCTCATATCCGTCCAACCATCAACCATCAGACTGCATCCATACTTTGCCCACTCCACTTCACAACTTTTCAGATAATCTTTATTGACGTGCTCAACCACCTTCTTTAGGTAAGAAACTTGCACCTCATGGTATGAAGGTGGTCCCAAACCTACTCCATAATGTCCAATATCCATGAAAGCCTCTTTCAAACTCTCATGGTTGACGATATTGAATGGAATTGCAACATCATACAACTATCTTGCAACACTTTGAGAAATTTTATTCTTCAACTCCTTCATCTGTGCTTCATCCAACACTGTTTGCTTCTCTTTTCTCTCAACTTTGCTAGGATCGGTGCTCCTACATACAAAAAGATCCATATGACCTTGCTTTCGCTTTCTTACTTAATTTGCAGTTGGTAATGTAGATGAACGACCCTCCAGATCTTCAAGTTGTTCATCCGGTCCAGAACTGAAAGGGTTTACATCCTCAAAGTCTGGAATTACAACCCTCGATAGATCTATCTTCTCATTCATTTTCAAGTAGATCTGAATTTCTTCTCGGACATGTGGTGGACATTTTTTGCATCCCACAACATTCCTATGCCCCCTTCTCGGCAAATGTTGTTTGGCTCTATAAACAGTGCCCTTGAAAGTGACCCAACAAAAGTTGCAAGTCATTTTTGTTATCAGACTTAACCCTTGTGAAATACTTCCAAGTCGGGTCTTTTGATAGACCTTGATGAGATATGTTTCGTCCAATACCATTACCACCACCACTCTTTTCATCCATTATAAGCTAATCTGTTTAAATACAAATACTATATAGATTAATTACTCATCATATAATATAAATAACAACAAAAATTAAAAAAATATATAAAATTTAATAAGTAAACAGAAAATATTTAAAAGAAATAGAAACTTAATAAAAATTTGACAAAACCTAAAAACTATAGAAAAAATATATAGAAACAAACTGAAAATATCCATGAAAGGCACGACCGAGCAACCGTTGCCTTCATCGGGAAATAGCAATGAAAGGCACGACCTTTCTCTCCGTTCCCCTCTTCTCCCTCATGCCTGCTGAGATTCTGAAACTAGTGGTCCCTCTGAGTTGAGTCGACTCGGTGGTCGCACCGGTATGATATAGTCGTCGCCGCTTGCAGAAGTGGGGTGAGTGTGTGCGTTGTGTTGTTTGTGTGTGGGTTGTGGTGTGTGTATATGTTGGGGTGTGTGCGTGCGAGGTGGTCGCCAGTCGAGACGGAGCTAAGGGGGCAGCGAGAATAAGCTGAGAAGGAGAAGCAATGAGTTTAGTCATAGGGTGTGCTTATGAAACTTTGATAAAAATCAGAGACTAGAGTGCAGTTCCTCTACTTATAAGATTAGTCCCTTAGTCCTAGAACTTATTGATATTGAACATTAACCCCAAGTTTTGCTAAAAATTATGTTTTGACTCCTGATCTATAACAGAATATTAATTTAACCCATTAGGGCCCGTTCGGTAGATGGGTCGGGATTGATAGGGACTGATAAAAAAAGAGGGATTACACTGTTCATGATTATAAATTTATTGTTTGGTATGGATGTTTTGTAGTAGGTTTGATTAAATATTTTTTGTTTGGTATGGATGTTTGGAGGTTTGTTAAAGTTTGTTTGTTTTTTATTTGTTGTTTGGTATATGGGAGAATATGGATATAACATTTGAATTTACTAAAATAACCCCCAAACAATAAAATCCTACAAATGGCAAATTGAAATGGAAAAATAAAGAAATAATGTATAATGAATACTCCATCTTCCATCACAATTCGAAGGCAGCCGACAATCGAGCAGCTGGAAGAAGTCGACTGTAATTGATGAACACGAACATCAAATTAAGGCAATTCATACACACACTTGAGACCTGCCATGCCTACGAGGTGATGTGCTACTGGCACACTATGTTTTCTGCTTAGGGTTTTTCATCTTCTTCATCTTCTTTTGAATGTTAATCATGTGGGGATGTCAAAATAGATCCCCAAATCAAACATGTACTTGTTTGATTGTGTTAGTCATCAATTCCAAAGATGACAAATAAAATGAAAAGAAAAATGCAATGGAGAACTCACAAACTTTTTCTTCATTTTCTTACAATTGGGTTGCATCTCAATTAGTTTGAAATTTAACGGCATCATCCAATCACACAATTTTACACACTTCAACAATTTTCCAATGCACCTAGAAAAGGAATTTCAAAGTCAATTTTCTCAAAAATTTTCAAAATGTTAACAAATTGATCAACGAACTCTTTCTTGTGAAATTTTTTAGGAGAAAGAATATAAATGATAGTAAAAGAAAGTGTAGAGTTAGGAATTGATTTAGGCTTCTCAGCCCCTTTTTGTTCCTCTATATGCACTTCTTTCTCCACCAAAATAATTTCTCTCTCGTCTTCAGTTTCCTTCTCGTCCTCAACTAGCATGCTGGGCTGATCCTTCTTGATTTTACTCATCAACATCATGGTTATACCTTCTTCAGTTGGATATAACTCGATGGTACTTGGATATGACTCCTCTTGTTGTTGATTTTCAAGAATAGTGGTTATCTCTCCCACTTGCATTTCCAAGGCTTTGAAACAAGCATCCATTCCTTTGATAAATTCTTTCAACAAATTTTCAAGTGGTTGTTGTCTTGACTCATCAATCACCCCATCTGAGACAGAAAATCTCATATTTTGGAAGTTGTTGTAACATTGTCCGCCTACATAATTGATGTCTTCAACCTCCTCTTGCAGTGCAAAATCACAACTTTGATTCCAGAAATTTCATACGGGTGCAGTATGAGAAGCCAAAACTTGTCTTTTGAGAGCTGATATCTGTGCAGTTAAAGCTGCTAATTGATCTTGATTTTGAAATCCAACTGTTTTTTTGTATGTAGTCCTTTCAGATGGCCACTGATAGCTGTTGATTGTCATATTGATGCACAACCTGAAAATCCACAAAAGAGTATCAGATAATCCCTAAAATTAAAAAAAAATCTTAGATTAAAATCAAAAGTAGAATTCAAATATCAATTATCCTAAATTCTAGTCCCGGCAACGGTGCCAAAAACTTGTTCACCTTTTTCTTTAGGCTACTACCGCAAGTGTACGGTATAGATTGCAGAACACGGTAAGTAAGGTCGATCCCACAGAGACTATTATCTAGGAATAATCGATTACCCAAATTCAACCCCTAATTTTATTTAGGCTATCAGATATCAAAGAATTCAAATAACTATACTAAAACAAAAACAAATAAATACACGAGGACAAACAGATATAACTGAGACAGGTTCTAGAGCATGTTTTCATCTAATTCTCATCATGTTATCACTCGACCAATCCAATTCAAATTATTCTATATGAGCAATCACAAATATCGAATTAACAGCTCTCTCGAGTCAGTTAACCGGTTGATTGTTATGCTACTAGAGATATCTCTACTCGATCTGATAAAGCAAAACAAATCCCAAAAGCACCTAGGATTGACAATCTCATCACATAGGTCATTAATCTCTCGATCTAATGCATCCTACATGTCATGTGTTTACTTTTCCATAATTAAATCTCCTCACTCGAATTTTGACTTAATTACTCAAACATGCTCAATTAGTGGCCACATAATCAAACAAACAATCAAACCATAAACACATCAATAGGATAAAGAATCAATAAATTGAATTAAAATCAAAGATCCATTAGATTCGAATTAAACTAATAACAGGCCCTAGAAACCCATGGAAAACTAGTCTCACATGACTATGAACAAACTCATAGACAAGATTGAAAATATCATATCAAACTAAAATAATCCAACAACAAAAGGAAAGATAAAGAAAAACTCTTTATGAACGATGATCTCTCGATTCCTCGATCTTTGAAGTCTTCTTCTCCTCTCCGGATGCTCTCAAAATATGTGTTTTCTCTCTATGAATGTTATTCATACCCTAAGAATCGTTCTCTCTAATGATGATCCCCCCTGATTTCTAGAATTATTGGAGTATTTATATCTTTTAGGAAGTCTTGGAGGTCAAGATGTAACACCCCAAATAAAATTAATCTATAATTTATTATTCATAAGAAATATAATAATTAATTCAAGAAATTAAGTTTCGTTTCATCTTATGGGAATTTAAGTTTGAGTTGGAAAAATCAATTTTTAATTAATGGGGTTGGTCTCGATTGATAATTTTTTTTATACGAGATTTAATTATCTGTAACTCGTACACAAAATACAATTCTCGACTCTATTCGTAATCCAAAACTCGATCCAAGTGTGGAAAGGGGTGAGTCATCACATGGATGCCACCTCACCCCTTCTTTGGGTGACACCTCACCCTCTTCTCTTATCTCTCTCTCCTCTCTCCATCACTCACATCTCTATCTCTCGTACAGGATAGGAAGAAAAGGGGACACCTTTCCCCTTCAATTTCTCTCCTCCATCTCAACTCTCTCTTTCACTTTTCTCTCTCATATCTCTATATTGGTTTGGAAATGGAAAAGGAGCACACTCCTCCCTTTCTCCCCCTCCTTTCGCCCTTTTTCTTTCTCCCTGATCTCCTGCCCTTTTTCTGTTTCTGTCGCCGTTCATATGTTGGACGGGCCGCCGGCGAGGGAGGCCGCGGCTGCAGTGGCCGACGGCGTGCAGCAGAGGCAGCGCCGCCGCTGTCCCTCTTTTTCCCCATCCCCTGTCCTTCTCCCTTTTTCTTCCTTGGGTCTGCTGCCGTCGCCGATGGTCGAGCGACGCCGGCAGCGGCGGTGTTGGTGGCAGCGTCGTGGGTGTATCGTAGTGTCGGTTGCTTATGTGTGTTGCGCTCGTATACATGTTATTGTTGTCGGTATTGTGGCTCGTTGGTGATTTGCTGTCGCCGACCATAGCAAAGCAGTGGTGGGGTTAGAGTGGGGAAATAGTCGCGGCTGGGTTAGGAAGAAGAATGAGGAGGAGTCATCTCTCAAATTTGATAAGTAGATAAATTAATTTGCAAACTCCTTAATTTATTAGATTTAAATTAAAGTCTCTGCTTTTGCTAATACCATTTGTGGACCTCATAATTAATTACAGACTTTCACTCAAAGTTTCCAGGGGACTTCTGTCTGACCCCATAATTTTTGAAATAAAGGGAATACAAACGAGAGGCAGTAATAAAGAAATATAAGACGTAGAAGTCCTGCAAGCTCGGCCGTTAAAGGTGGGGGTAAATTATGTGTTTTATTATGTGTTAAAATGTGCGTAATTAATTATGTACAAAATGTGATCAAGTTGATTGTATTTATTTGTGATTGAATTGAACGTTGACGTTCAGCGTTCCTCTTCAATCAATTATGTGTGTATGCGTATGCGTGTGCAGGAGTTTCAGACGTGGCTCCGTTATGTAAAGTTCGAGGTTTCAAATATGGCCTCGTTAAAGTTTATGTGGGAAATTCCGAAGGAACTTATGTTCGGAGGGGTAACTCCGATGCATCCCGGGTCAGAAGACCCGAGGAATGCAATGCCTTCGTTATGTTCAATGTTATGTTATATTCAATGTCTAAATGTTTGATGTATGTGCATTTGCCTCCACTGAGTGTTTCTTTCGCACACTCACCCCTATATGTTTAAATGTTTAGGACAGGGTACGCGAACGTGGCATGCTGGTAGCTGATATTATCAAGGTCAATGAAGATTTTAAATACATAATTTTATATTTATAAATTTCAAACATGTTTATTTATGTAAATGTTTATGTTATCGCTCTTTTTATTGTATAACAAATTTGTTTGTAAAGAAAGGAATTTCAAGAAAAACGGTTCCGCTGCATTTTCCAAAAATTCGTACTTCATACCAATGCTTCATGGGATAATATTTTACAGTTATTTCTGGAATTTAGTTTTCTTTATTATTACTGAAAAGGTCTAATTTTAATCTAAGTAACGCGAAAGCAAGATTTTATGTTTTTAAGAAACGGGGCGTTACACAAGAAATCTGATAAAATTCATTCAAAATCGGGTTCAAAACTAATCTGGACATCCGGGCACGGTCGTGCACCACGACATGGTCAGACTATGCCCCGCTGCTCTCATCTTCGGCGGTCGAGCATGGCCATGTCCCACGACACGGCCGCCCATGCGCTACCGCATCCTAATATGGTCATCCATGCACGGCCGTGCGCCACTGCAGGCCTGACCGTGCACGGCTGCTATCGTCCATGCGCCACTGCATGCTCCGTTTTTCCTCGTTTTTGGCCTCGTTTCTTTCTCGATCATCACGATTCATTCCCTGATCCTTAATCATACTTGAAATTCATACCTTTTCCACTAAAATCATGAAACTTAGCACATACTTGTCAAATGCAACCAATATATCAAAAGTAACCAAATTGTCATAAGAACGTACACAAACTAATCGATCATATAATTGTACGCAAGAACATAGCATATTTGAAACTTATCATGCATCTACGGTGGCTAAGAACCACACCTACGACAGCTAAGAACTGCATCTACGGTGGCTAAGAACCACATCTACGGCAGCTAAGAACTGCATCTATGTATATATTTTGAATAATTTCTCTATGTTGAATGGTGAAAGTTGTGCCGTAAATGTTATGTCTTGAAAGGTGAAGGTGAATGTTAAACGCTAAATATTTAAATGTAAATTACATGTGAAATAATTGTGCGTGTGCATGCGCTTGCAAGTTACGGTGGCTAAGAACCACATCTACGACAGCTAAGAACTACAACTATATGTTTCTTTGATGTTAAATGTGGAAATATGAAAATGTATATATGCTCTCCTCTCCACTGAGTGTTTTCTGGCACTCACCCCTATGTGTGAAAAAAGTTTTCAGACTAAACTATTCAGGACGCAGCACGAAGTGAATGCGGGTAGCCGATAGTATCAAGGTTGTAGAATATTTTAATAAAGAATTTCATTTATAAATTTCGAACATGTGTATTTATAAAAAAAATTCATCGCTTTCGTTGCATTTTCCGAGTTTTGTATTTCATAATTATTTCCTAAATTTATCTGTCTTTATTGTCCTTTAAAGGGGGAATTTTAATGTAAGTAACACTAAAGTAAGATTTTATGATTTAAAGAACAGGGTGTTACACTTTGTCTATTAAATTGCAGTTTTTGAGATAAGGTATATTTTTGTCAGACACATATTATCATAAAGTTATTACTCTCTACGTGGTACCTGCACACATTATCACTCCACTGTTATTACTCTTTGGGAATAGAAATTTGCATTTAAATTTGTGGGTATTGTATGTCCCCTTCCTAGGAAAATTTAAGGATATGGAAAAAGTATTTGAGATTCTTGTTTTATAAATTTGAATTACAATCTCATGTATAAGAATAGTAAGTACAAGTGGTTCATGATTGAACTGAACTCACATTTTATCCATCTCTTTATATGCTTGTTTGCTGATAGTTTCCATAAAATGGATTCCATTATATATGAATTGAATCCAATTTCAAATCTTATATCAAGTATTAAGTGTGGATCATGGATTCACCAGTCTCACATAACAAGATACATGAGACAGTTCCACGTAAGATCTACTCTATTACATTCAATTTAATCATGTACCGTTATTTGATTTGTGGAGGTCTTGGTCAGTTGGTTGACGTGTCGTAGCTTGCAAGATACATTGAGCCAAGGATGAAAATATCGATATCGCATGTCGTATCGCAACTTTAATTTTACGGATATATCGATGGATATATCGATATCACATATCGATATCGCAAAAAAATTGAAAAAACAACGGAAATCTTATTAAAATTCTGGAAATTTAATGTGAAATTTTAGGGATTATTTTTACACTTCATTACACATATATTCCACTCAAAATCACATTAAAATATAATATATAAAAACTAACATATAGATAATAAGCATTATAAATACTGTTTTTCGAATGAAAACTGATAATATATTACATAATACAAGACAAAATTACTAAATATATTGTCAAAACAAAAATTCAATAAGTTCAATTGAAGTTAATAATTTCAAAGTAATAAAAGTTATAAATATTCAAAGTCATACAACCAGAATATGTAAATACATAAAAGTTTACTAAAACTAATTATAACAATTAATTGTAAATACACAATTACAATATTACATTTTACATACCAGTGCTTCACTATAACATAATTAATTGTAAAATTATGATTTTATAATAAACTTCTATAAGTTAACTAAATGATTCACCTAATATATACATAATTAGCACAATTAAACATAGTCATTTACAATTAATAT
Source organism: Scutellaria baicalensis (assembly GCA_005771605.1). Taxonomy (NCBI): domain Eukaryota; kingdom Viridiplantae; phylum Streptophyta; class Magnoliopsida; order Lamiales; family Lamiaceae; genus Scutellaria; species Scutellaria baicalensis. The sequence goes on from CM016727.1 coordinate 16,249,697, forward strand.
ACCAACAAAATGCTATTTTTATCAACTAAAATGAAAAACAAAATAAAGAGATTAAATTTACATACAAATTCGTAGTTCTTCAAAATGACAATTGAGTTATATATATAGTGGTGCAAGTATTTCCTCTCCAATGTCAATGTCCTTTATCCAAAAAAATAAATAAATTAGATACATTAAAATAGTCATAATTTATAAAGTAAATAATTGAAATTAATTTAATCAAAAATGTTGGGAGAGAGTTAGTGATATCATACTTTGAACCTTAGAATATATGATAGAATGTTCACTTACATTTATCCTCTTATATAGAGAAATATATCATGCAAAAAAATTAGAAAAAAAAGTAAATGAAGTAATAATTGGTTAAAGGAATGGAAATTTCAAAAAGCCACAAAATACACAATACAAAGTAAAAAAAATCACATAGTTTAATTTTTTGAATCAAAATCGCTCATTTTGATATACATGCGATATTTTGCGATATATCCACGATATTTCCCAATTTTCATCCAATTTTGTACTACACTGAACCGATATCGAAATCGATATCGATATTTTGCGATATTTTGCGACATATCTGCGATACCCAGGAAAAAAAACATTAACACCCAATATCCGTATCGCAATATCCGCGATATATCCGCGATATATCCGCGATATTTCACGATATTTTCATCCTTGCATTGAGCATAATATGTAGGAGATTCGTATTTGATTAGAAAGTTTATATTTCTTTGTTTTCTTGTGAGAATGAATTAATGTAATTTGTTGACAAAGTCTTAAATATGAGAAGAGAACGTGTGGGTTCGTTTTGCTACTCTTTTTCTCCGCTAACGAATGTGGGTGTTGCATACTATGTCTGAATTTAGGCCACGTACTGCCTCATCATTGGTTGAAGCTGACACTAATATCTTCACATAAAGTTAAAACAAGAATTTGAAACAAACCAATGTCGGTGCTTTTTCTAATAATTTTAGGGTTAATATTGAAAACTAAACACCAAGTATGGTTTACAATTTAAACTTTTTTGTCGACTCCAAAGTCGAAGATTTTTTCAAAAGAAAAAAATTCAATTAAGTAGGACCATATCCGACTATTTGCAGTAAAAATAAAATTCTCATTCATTTTTAACTCAAATTGAATTTGGAATAAATAGAATTTAGCAAATTTGTTTAGGGTTTTTGCGTAAATGTGAAGTATTTTAATGTAGGTGTCATGTATTTTAATTGAAAGTATCAGGATACCAAATTCAGTTTTGGTTGGGAGAATTATTCGAAATTAAATGATCCACAATTGCAATTTTAAGGAAATATTGAAATGTTATTGGAAAAGGAAAAGAAAAATTAGGTTGCAAATTGAATATATATATATATATATATATAGGTAAATTATATATCATACTCGAACTTGGTTTTTTGTATTACACGAGCATTAACCTACTTATTGTGATTTATCACAGATGACAGACCAACAAAATCTTTGATTTAAAATCACGATATCTACGATGAGATAGGATTTAAGAATTTAGGATTTTCCTAGTGGACTAGATAAGACATGCCTACGATGTGTGAGAGATCATTATTTTTTATACTAACCCTAATAAAAAAAGTGTTTCTACTCGATTTTAGAAAGACATCTCAATTTCCTTTTTCTATTGAAATGTTTGATTAAGAATTTGCGCTATGAAAAAAAAAATTCAACTATTCACTTTTTACTCTTTTCCATTTTTATATTTTTAAGTTTCTACTATATAGTCTCTTTCTAACCGTGAAAAAAACAATGCGAATTCTGTTTATGTGGGAAAAAAAGTAGAGTTTAGTAATATTCTCTGTCGCATTTGAGAATTAAAATAAGATGCATTGGTAAATTGATGAATGGTGCTATTGTGAGTATAGATACAAACAAAGAGAAGGCTTGATCGAGTTTGATTAGTTAGAGATATTATATTGATTAGGTTTAGGGTAATGGCTCAATGATTCAAACTCTTATATAAAAAATAGTTGAAATTTGTAAAGTTGGGTTGGATTGCACTATGAAAATATTGATCTACAGTGAGTTTGAACTAGGCCAACTACACCTCTTGGCTCGACAAGTCAAGTGAAGTCGAATTGTTTGGATTATCATTCTCAATGAAATTAAATTTCAATATCATCTATAAATATTTTGTTTGATATAATATTTAGAGGAGCTTTCCTCAGATCATAATTAATTAGCTTTTTTTTTAATCTATCAACAGATATCAGTTATTAAATATTTATATTAGTATTGTGTTATTATAAATATTATAGTCCAAAAATAGTAGTAGAATATTGAAGTAAATAAAGAAAGAAACACAACTTAAAAAACATGCGATGACTTGGACGCCGCCCTTTGAAGAATTACAGCTTTGACAAAATAAACTTATTTAGATGGAGCCCAACGTTGACATCCGATCATTGCTGACATGTCAATGTTATAATTTAGTGTTAAATACAACTGCGCTCTTCACTGCTATACTTTGCAACCTAAACTTTATTTTTTAAGAGTAGAACTAAAAGCACCCTCACTTTACTAAAAGCATCACACAATTATTTAACATAATTTAATAAGATATAAAAAAATTAAAATACCCTTCATTAAAATTGAAGTACTAAGACCACCACACAAAAATCAAAAGAAAAAAAATAATTAAAAAATAAAAAAAGGACCCCCCGGCAACATCTGCTCTGACCTCCGGAAGTGCTTGAAATTGAAAGAACTGAGTTTTGATAGTTGCCGATCAAATGCACAGCCATTGCGCCCAAGAATAATACCATCATCCAAAGATCACTGGACAATAGGAGAGCAAGGCGTTGATCCCTGTCAAATAGACCTGTTCGGCCAACACAGACCGAGCGCGACAACTGCCATTTGGTCGGGGCAGCCGAACAACATTGCATGTGTTCGATCGAGGCTGCCGAACACTTTGAAAGATGTTCGGTCAAGCCTGCCGAACACTATGAATGCCTTTCGGTCAACTTGATTGGAAACGAACTTGATCGGTCGAACTTGCTTGTTGTTTTCGATCAACTTGGGCTGTTTTCTCCCTTTTCTAGGAGCACCGAACTTGCTTGTTGTTTTCAGTCAATCTGTAGCAGTCATCTTCGATGTGAATCGGATTCCGCGGGATTGGATTTGCAGAGGGGAGAGGGCGGGGGATGCGACGGGCTGGGGCCGGGGGGAGGGGGGTTGGGCGGCGGCGAGGGGCTGGAGTTGCAGGGAGGGGTGTGTGTGGGTGGGGGGGGGGGGGGGGGAGTTGCGGGGGGCAGCGGCGGGCTAGGTTGGAGTTGCAGCAGGGGAGGGCGGCTGGTGGGCTGCTGGAGAAGAAGAATTTTTTTCTTTGTTTTTTTAATTATTTTTATTTTTTAATTATTTTTATTTTTCTTCTTATTTTTGTGTGGTGAATGAATGATATATTTTAGTCTTTTCATATTTTATTAAATTATATCAAATAATTGTGTGGTGCTCTTAGAAAGTGAGTGATGCTTTTAGTTCTACTCTTTTTTAATATATTACAATTCGAAGTTCAATAATTTTACAAATTACGACCTCCAACAATTTTTGCAACAAAATATAGATGTTTTTTGATATTTTCATAATTGTTTGGGTTATTTTAGAAAAGCCAAAATTTAATTATTAGAACTCATATGTAATAAAATTGATTTTTTACCCTTAAATCAATTAAAAAATCTTTCATTACGTATGAGTTCTAATTAATAATTTAAATTTGGTTTTTCTAGAATGACTCTATCAATTATTAAAATATCACATGACTTCTATAATAGGTTTTGAATTATAAGTTCATGACTTCTATCACGTGACTTATATTTGTGAGACAATTTTAAAGAGGTCATACTCTTAAATTGAAGAGATCTAGACAAGAATGTGTATATATTATGCTCTATGCACGTATATTTAACTTGAGTTTATTTTTTTCTAAATTGATATGGAATTATTGTGCCATTATGTTTAAACAAAAAAATGTTTTACATGCACTTTCATTTATACAAATCAAGTTATTCACTTAGTCGTATTTTAAGAGAGTTATCAAAATGAGTAGATGTAGTGAACCAAACCGCATGCAATTACATATAAAATACTGAGTTTGGTAACTTTCTTACAAAATATGAAAATAATTCTTAAAAAAATTATTTTTATAACATCATTTATAATTTTACACGTAATTCTATTAAGTTAAGTAAAAAATAAAATATATTACAAATATTAATTCTCTTTTTAAAAAATTAAAAAATTTAAGCGATGGGTTGGGATTTTCCAAACCCATCAAATTTAAATGGTGGTCTTATCCGCCTCCATCAACTATAATATAGCTTTCTTGATGAGATCTTCTGTTAAACTTGATATTACACCTCCAGTTTCAAAATAATCACCACACAGTCATGTTTATTTGATAACATCACTATTTAACATGTGTTGTGTATTAAATACGGTGAAACATGAGATGTAACACCAAATGTAATAGAGGATCCAATCCGACTGTTTTCATACCATCATTTTAAACACATATGTAAAGATAGTGTAGAATACATGAGTACAATTTTGCAAATTTTCTATTTTAATTCGAGTCATTCCATCTCTATACTATATCACATATGAAACCATATTTTAAATATTGTATTTATCTTGCATCATAAGTATCTAGCATGTACTTACAGAATAAAGTAAAATAGATCCCAAAGACCAAAAATCGAATTTCATGTAAAATGTCTGGTATAAATAAACTATAAATATGTTCAAATTTATTTGAAGTTACACAAGAGGAAATCAAAGATCGTTATCTTCAAAACTAGTCTGGGGCACATTAGACTATTGATTAATATTTTATATATATATATATATATATATATATATTAGTATGTATGTGTCATGTGTGTGTATATATATAGTATGTTTCAAAATAAGATATATAAATACAGAATGAAATAAATTATTGAGAGTTTGATGCACATATTTCGTAACATATTATATATATAGAGAGGATTTCCAAAATACCCATTTTCATAAGTCAAAAAACTTATCTATCCATTTTTATAAGAAATAACATTTTTACTCAATTTGGATAGTGAAATCTTCATAATACTCTCAATTTTAATTATATTTACATAAGAAAAGAGTACAGGAGATGGGTAGTGAAATCTTCATAATAGTCTCAATTTTAGTTATATTTACATAAGAAAAGAGTACAGGAGATTCTACTTGTGTCCAGAAACTCTACCCGCGTCCAGGAAACTTTAGTCGTGTCCAGAAACTCTACCCGCATCTACTTTTCAGATAAGGTGAACATGTCGTGAACACGGAATATAACACGAAGGCAAAAACTTATATGCCCCTGGGGCATATAGGGGCACAAATCTAGGTGTTATATACATGTTATTCAGGTGTTATATATATACTCTATATGTGTTATGTTTCTTGGTGTTATAAATATACCCTATAGGTATCATATGTATATAAGAGTATTCATGTGATACCTGAAGAGTATATACATGATACCTGTAGAATATATATTTAACACCCATATGATGATTAATTTGGGGGCACCATGCCCCTGGGGCACACAAGTGTCACTCTAACACGAAATGCAGAAACGTTCACATATCGTGAACACGGAAAATAATATTGTGTTCACGATATGCAGAAAAGTTCAACATATCATGAATACGAAATATAATATTGTGTTCACGATATGCTGATATCGCATTCACAATATGCTAAAATGATATCAGAGGTATTTCCACTTTATGTAAATTATAAACTTAAGTTGAGGACATTATTGACATTTCAGCCTCAAAATGGGTAAAAAAATACATTTTTATAAAAATGGATAAATAAGTTCTTTGACGTATAAAAATGGGTAAATGGAGATATTTCCAATATATCCCAATATATATCAAAATCCAAGCGTGCAATGAAGTCATAATTTCTCCAATGAAGACTAAAAGAACCCATCAAAAAAGCCATTTTTTAGGAACAACACCAAGAAACCTCCCATGAAATATCATCGAAACATCCATGCAAAATGCAACTATTTTTACAAGTACTCTTCTTCATCTATATATACACACATACATACAATTAATACAACCCCCCCTAAATATCTCTCTCTCTCTCTCTCTCTCTCTCTCATGGAATCTAGGAAACAAAGGGTTCATAACCAGAGAGCATATGGGAGATACAAGGCCAATGCACCCTGCAAGAAACACCCTAAACACACACAATCCCCAGGCGTTTGCTCCATTTGTCTCAATGAAAAGCTTTCTCATATCACTAACAACCTTGCAAGACCAGCATCCTCTTCCTCTTCTTCTTCTTCTTACATCTCTTCCTTGTCTTCTTCCGAGGCTTCTTCGTATTCGTCGCCTGTCATCAAGTACATGGGCTCGCGAGCAAGAATATCGGCCACCCTTTTCAAGAATCCTGGCCTTCAAGTGCTCAAGAAGAGTCGATCAATGGCGTTTTTCTTGCAGAGAAGAAAACAAGAGAATGAGATTCATGTGAAGAACATTCATGAGATGAAACGAGGGTTTTGGGCCAAATTGTTGCGGAAAAAAAGCAAGGGTTTGATGCATTCAAGTACTATGAGAGAAAGAGTTAGTACAGATGTTCATTAGATCCATCAGGTTGTTCTATTCATTTTATTTTGGGTGATGATTTAGTCATTAATTTATTCTTGGTTTTTTGATGATCGTAAATATGGATCAACCAAAAAAGTGGATATGTACGACGTGTTTAGTGTATATATCATTGTTATACATGTGGTGTATCGATCGATGAAATTAATTAATGAAATTGAACGATCGAGAATTGAACTACGTGTGAATTTTAATAAGATTTAAACACAGTAGTTTTCTCTCATCACCTAGCTATGATATTTAGATATATATGTTAATTTCAATTTTAGTCATGTATATGTTAATTGGTTTCTTGATTGCAATCATGTATTCCTCTGTATTTTATTATTGTAACATCATCAATTCATATCATGAGTATATTAGTTGTTAATACTATTATACACACATACTAATACTATGTGCACATATATATATATATATATATAATTATATATATATATATATATATATTTTTTTTTTTGTCTTAAAGTCTTAAATTTGAAAGTGGAAGATAAAAAATTATATGAAATGGAAAATTCTGCACAAGTCTCTATAACATTTCAAATTATATTATTTTATATTAATAAACAAGTAAGCAATGTTCTACGTATACATGAATGAAAACATGAGATAAAAGGCCTCTTTTGTTTCTTTAAAAACTATTTTTACAATGGATTTCTTGTACCAATTTTGAAATTTTGAACCGTGGTTAATATTAGATATATATAGATTCAATGCTGAAATATATATCCCATCACCTAAATGAAATATACTATTGATTAGGTCAACATTTGACCTAAATATATGTGTGTATATATATTCAAGACTTTGTTAGTACGTTATATCAAAAGGCTTGGTCCACGGATACACATTTCACACCTCTAGACCACGTATAAAATTTCTTTTCGTCTTACTTTTTCATTGAAATTTTAATTAATAATCTAAAACTTTTCAAAAAGTTACCAAAAATGAGCTTTAACCCCATTCCTCGAAATTTCATTGAATTATATAAAAAAAAAAAACGTAATAATCTGAATTCAAAGTTAGAAAATGTGGTAATGAAGTAGCGTGAAACTCTTGGATTCAACTGGTCTAGTCAACCTTATTGAATCAAAGGTTTGAAATTTGAACTATTCCATGTGTGTGTGTATATTTATAATTTTGAGTACATAATTTTTTTCTAAATATAGATAAATAAATAAAATTGATAACTGTTCACTACAAGGATCTTCAAAGAAAGAACTTGAGTTTGAATTATGTGTTGCGTCAAACTAAACCATTCGAACCTTTAATGATTCGGTTTTGGATTCTTTTCTTATATTTAATGTTTTATTTTGTATTTCATATTTTTAATACATATGAAATATAGAATAATGTACAAAAGATCTCATATAGTAGGGATTGATATGAAGTATAACATCTATTTTGGTTGAACAAAATTTTTGAGATTGTATCAATTAGTTGAATAGGATCCTATCTGTTTCAAGTTGGTGTTTCGTTGTTTTCAATATATGTTATCTGTAAATTAGTGAAGTTATCTCTTACACTAGACGTGTGGTCAGGGCCGGACCTTTAGTCAGTCCAGTGAGTCGACTAACTCAGGCCCAGAAAATTTACAAAATTTTAGGAGCCCGCAATTATTTTATACACGTATTTATGTATATGTATATAAATAATTTTGTATATACGTTAACAATATTGAAGGGTGTCCCAATGATATGTTGCGTGGCCAGTTAGTTGATGTCTTGGGGTTGATTCCCAAACCCAAAAGTTCAATTAATCGTTTTTTTAGAATGAGACTGAGCCTTAAATTACAATTAGTTTTAGAGTTCATTTTTTAGAATGAGATTGGGCCTTAAATTGCAATTAGTTTCCGAGTCAAAATTGGGTCTTACTTATAAGTTGTTCTTAAATTGCAATTAGTTTTAGAGTTCGAATTTGGGTCTTACTTATAAGTTGTTCTTTAGAGCCCTAAGTCATTCTCTAATTTATAAATAATCTTACGTATCTATCATAATACATAAAAAAATTATGTATTAAATTATTAATTTTTTAAAACTGAGATTTGGTCTTAAATTGCAATTAGGACAAATCAGGCCTACTGCGCCCTAAGCTATTTTTCAGAGTCAAAAGTTATGTATTAAATTATTAATTTTTTAGAATGAGTTTGGGTCTTAACTTGCAAATAGGACAAATTTGACCCTACTTGAAACCTAAATTAGAGTATTTTAGAGTCAAAATTGGGTCTTATATGCTCCTAAGCTGTTCTTTTCTTATGTATATTTTTTCACTAATTTATTGATATTTTGTTTAATAATATATTTTTTAATTTTTTATTGATAAAATAATTGATGATTTGTTTATTTGAGTTTTTAACTTTTAATTTAGGCAAAAACTTTTATGCACCGGTTGCACGGATCTGGGATTCGTGCAACCGGGTCGACCTTTTCACGCGCCCAAAACGTGCTTCCACGCACCTCCCACGCGTCTGCACACGCTCCCACTTGCCTGAACACTTGTGCTGAAGCTCACCCAAAATTCGTTCCAATAGACCAATTTTTGTGTAAGTTAGACCAACCTTTGTGTTATGTTAAACATATATTATGTAGGTAAGTTTAACTATATACAAAGGTATGTCTAACATATATAAAGGTATGTCTAACTATATACAAGGGTATGTCTAACATATACAAAGGTATGTCTAAGTATACATAAAGGTATATCTAACACAACGTAAATGTATGTCTAACATAACTTAGTGGTATATTTCAAAATTCAAAAATCAAGCTGAAAAAAGACTAGATATGAAATATGGGCAGTATGGTATGTTTAACATAGCTTAAAGGTATGTTTAATATAACGTAAAGGTATATCTGACATAACTTATTGGTATGTGAATTTTTTCAAAAATCATGCGCGAAAAAAAAAAAAAAAAACAGAGGCAATCCCCCTGACCCAGATCCGACACCTGATTCACAAGAGACTTACTCTTTAATTTATACTAGGTTTGAACCAGTGCGATGCACTAGGGATGGCAGTGGGGCGGGGAATCCCCGTTCCCCGCGGGGATCCGCCCCGAATGGGGCGGGGATTCCCCGAAATATACCCCCGCGGGGGCGGGGACGGGGGCAATTTTCTCCCCGACTAGCGGGGCGGGGACGGGGATCATACTCCCCGCCCTGCGGGGATCCCCGCCCCGTTCCCCGCGGGGCCCCGCCAATTTATATATATATATATATATTAATATATTTTAATTAAATTATTATAAAATAAATAATATATTTTTATACACATTAATAATAATACAAAACACTCGTTTCTCATGCTCTTCTAAATGCATTAAGTATTGAAAAAATTAATGAAAATGTAATAATATAATTTATCATTGTACTTTTAAGATAGTATAATTAAATAATATACTATCTTTTATACAAATTGGATAATTTTTTGGTGATTTTGTTAACATTTTAGTTATATGTAATTTGTGGATTACTTTTATATATTAAAATATTATTTTTTTATACATTAAAAAAATTAAATAAAAAAATATTTTGTGGGTGGGGAATCCCCGCGGGGAACCCGGGGCGGGGACGGGGAGGAATTTTTCCACGCAGGGCGGGGATGGGGAAAAAAAATTCCCCGCGAAGTTGGCGGGGACGGGGATGGGGATTGCTCCCCCGGCCCCGCCCCGCCCCGTTGCCATCCCTATGATGCACGGGCTTTATTTAATATCTATCTCTTTTCTATTTTATAAGTAGTGATACAAATTGCTATATCAACGAAGATTACGATATTTGGCTCTCTAATTACATGATCATGTTATTTATAGTTTTCTCTTAGGACGGAGGGTATTTTGATATTTTTGTTCGGATATTCACCTAAGTCGCACTCTTAAAAGCCCATCAAATCCTTCTTCTCCCCTCACTGCGACCCGTATACATTATCCATTCTCCGCCATCTCTGCCCCCAAGTCTGGCACCCACATCCGCTGCCACATCCGCCTCCACATCTACTACCACATCTGCCTCCACGTCTAGTTGCACCCTTATTGCATGTTACCACTATGATCTCTATCCGCATCAAGTAGTATTTTTTTTTATAATATGTCAGTAGCCTTTTTTATGAGCGTGATATTTTTTCTTTATAATATTTCTTACTTTTTATTTTGATTTTTTTCTTACGTTCTTTAGCACAAAATTGTTAATATAGTTTTTTATAGGTGTTTTAACTATAGCATTAGGCATTTTCATATCTTTCTATAAAAAAGATATAGAATAAATCTCATTTTTTATTGATCAAATACATCTATTTTGTTCAAATTTTGATTTTGAGTGCACTCATTATTAATTAGCTTTACATATTGGGTTCTTTTATAATTGTTTTCTTTTGTGTTATTTTTATTACTCTTAACCAATTGCTACATTTGTTGTTGTATTGTTTAAAAACAACTTCTCAATTGTTTAACGGGCTGCTTGGACTGGATCTGTGCATCTAGATTTTCGATGGCCAATATCCTTATTATGTTGTTTATTTGTTGAATCCTATAACTTTAACCTTTTTTTCCTACTTTGTCTACTTTTTTACAATTTCAACTAAAAATATTTGCTTTTTTCTTTCAAAATAAAATAATAGTTCATCATTTATTTTTCCTACAATTCCCTATATGATATGAATATAAACTATAGTCCTCGTTTGTAAAATTTCTAAATAAACACAATATTATCAAATTTCATCCTTCATAATCTACTTGCAAACGTGTAAAATCTACATATGTCTCAACCAAAACATATCCTAATTCTATACACACCCCAAGCAATACTAAACACACCTCATCTATACACATGAAAATTAAAATAATAAAAAAATAAGTATGTGTATAGATGGGGTGTGTTTAGTATTGCTTGGGGTGTGTATAGAATTGCCCTTTTTGTTAATGTCATATGTAATATTGGTTCATAGTTTAAATTAAAATTTTAAAGTACATTATTTTATTGCATGCATGATAATACCGAATTTTAACGTTTGCATGTAATTTTCTTTTCTTCAAACATCTTTTTATTTATTTGTTTTATTCCTTGAAAGAGTAGCATAATTAATCTTCAAATTTTGTTTTCTTTATATGAAAATTTCATTTAATAGAAGCTCATGTAACGTCGTTGTTTACTTTTTTTTTTTTCTATTTACTTGCAAAATCTACCTACATCTCAATCCAAATATATCGTAATATTTTTTTAATTAGCACATATTTTTGTTAATGTCATTAGTAATTTTTCCATACTTTAAATTACAATATTAAAGTACAATATTATTTATTGCATGCATGACATTACCGAACTAATGTTTGCATGCTTTTTTTTTCTTGAATCCTCCAAATAAATTACTTTCTAAAGATTTTTTTTTCATTTTTGAGTTTGAATTATTCTGAATGTTCTTCGTAGAATATCGTTTAACATCAAAGATGACAAATAACTATTCCATTATATGTATCACGTAAATTAATTGATATAGTACGACATTAATCATTACAATTCAAGTCCAACAAAAAATCGAAATGTAGTACTTCTGATCATGATGATGACAATATAATTAGAAACTAAGCATATAATTTAAATAATCAGCTGAGTCATTTAACGTCGCACTCTCATATAAAAATATACGAAGCCTTAAGTGTAAAGTAAAAGACGAAAGTTTTATTTAATTATGAAATATTTATAATTGTATACTTAACAATATCTCAATTTATCATTAAAATATATCGATAAAGAATAAAATATTGAATGATATTAATATAAATTTTAAAAATATTTAGGATAACATATAATTCAGACAAAATACATATTAATTGACCACCTTGATATCGCTTCATCCCTTAGCTTCTTCACTTTCTCTGAGTTAACATTATCATACTTTATTTTCTTGAGTAGCTACTATGAAGCTGTAAATAAACTTCATTGGCGTTGTTATCAAATGTTTTTTGCTGAGAAGACCAATTAATAAACTTGAGATGATGTTCTTAAAACAAAGCAGGAATGCAGGAATGAGTGAGTATCTTAATTTATCTGAACAACACTTAGATCAGCATTGCAAAATAAATAGCCATGAATTCCTCAGAACACATAAGCTCTTTGGACACACTTAGAAGTTAGAACAAAGATTCATTTCCAATCTTCTAACTCTTCCCTCGTGTTTAGAACCTCTCGAACAGCCCCTTCAATTAATTGGTTGTTGCTAAGAATTAAGAATCAAACAATGAAAATGAGGAGAGAGATAAAGGACTATAGAGCAAGAGTTAGAGACAGAGGTTGAAACAAAGATATAAATTTTAGTAAAATCCATTTTACACATTCTAACAGTAGGCTAATTGAAAGAGTTTACACAAACTTGTGACCATAACAATTATAAAAGAACTTTAGAACTTACCATCACCTTTCAAGGCTGGTGAGACACTGTCAGCTTCCTTTGAAAAAAAAAAAAAAACATGTCAGAATAACATACTTCCATTGTTGAACTTTGCCTTGAAAAAAAAAAAAAAAAAGACAATATCATCCATATTACAACATCAATTATAAAGATGATCCAATTGAATCTTTCCCAAGTCTTCTAACATAAAAAAAGTTGTGAAAGTAGTTCACATTAGTAGGAGTCTATACATCAAAAGATTGAACATGAACAGTCAATTAAGAGAAGTTGAAAATATAATAACACACAAGAAGTAAGTTACAATTACCAATCATATCATTTTTATTATTTTCAAGAATTTGAAAATTATCAGCACCAGTCTTATAGAAGATTAGCAAGGAATATCTGAAATTATATTAAATATTAAGGAACTACCAATTTTTCTTCTTGTATAGGGGGACACATATGAGTAGTATGCGTATTGGAAAATCCCCGCCCCCTCTTTTGCATACTTGTCATTGCAATTTTTTAAGGTTACTTGAGGTAGTCAATCCTCCTGCAATTACAATCAAGAGATTCATAATTATCATTTGTAACTAACTCTAAAATCTAGATTTAAAATAGGCCTAATTTGAATAAATAGAAATTACTTGAGCAAGGAATGTCCTATGAAAGAGAGAAAGCAACATCAACATGATGACATAGAATATTGGCATATGGATCCACATGAATTATTTTTGGATCAAAGCCAACATTCCTGGAATTTTAACATTATAGCAGATAAATTATGAGATACATCCTTCATGGTTCCAAGTGATTGAATAAGAAGATAATATAGGAGAATCAAACTATTATGAGCTGTTTCCAAAGATAAGATATTAGTTAAAAAAGAAAAAACATAATCCAATACCTTTTAAATCATCATCATCATATAATACAAAATCAATAACTCACTATTATACAATAAGAAAATAGACCAAATGGATTCACAAAAAGAAAAGAAAAGAAAAAATGGGAAAAAAAAAAGAACAAACTAATCAATAATCGTCTAACCTTTCATTAAGTCACAACAGAACCACAATACTAATAGGGCTAATTTTCTTGTAGCCATTTGTCTTATTTCCCAATTCCTGCACAATACACAAACATGATTTGCAAATGCAGTGCATACGGAAAAAATCAATGGAGAGGGGAAGGAGTGATTTTAAAAGAAATAATGATTGATGAGGCAATAAGTGGTGTAAGTGGTAAGCCTAGAAGATATTAAGTCACTATGAGAGTTGAAAGGATGGAGATGAAGCGCCATTACACCTGTTCTTCTCCTTTTTGCAGTCGTTACACCCGTTCAAGAGATTAAACAATACGTGGTGGTAGGAGAGATCTTTAAAAAGTTGAGCTGGCAGATTATGAAAGACACTTGTGAGTAGGAGAACAAATTCAAAGGCTGAGTTGTCAAACCCTGGAGAGACACAACCCTACTTTTATATATATAGATTTCAAGTGTTATCAATTAAGAATGAAATTACAGAATAACTTGATTGTATGGACTTGATTAACACTTTTACCTCTAAAACTGTTAGATGAGTTGTATTTTAGTAATTATTTCAAGTTTTTAACATGATATAAATATTTTTGTTAATGCTTCAAAATTTTATATTTTACATCAAATTTGTAAAAAATATTCATAAAGAAATTAGAGGCCTATTTCGAAATTTATACTCGGACCAAAAGTAACTTTGAAGGTGGGGATAAAAATTCGAATAAACTAAAATATTATTGCATCCCTATTGCTCTCTAAAGACATTGTCACGGGATACAAACCAACTCTTGAATCGTTACCACATAATGATCAGAAAACACAGAATATTCATCAATCATTTCTTGAAATCTCTCTTCTGATTCAAAATCGCACTTTTTAAATCATACTCGTGTCAAGTGTCCAGTGCAAAAAGAAATCTAAAGGAGTGGAGTAGAGAGTAGAGAGCAGCATCTTCATTAGGGAAGTAAGAAGCTTATACAGCATACAAGCCCCATCAGATTCTCACTCAAGCTACGCTAATAGCACAAACAGCATCACTCTACCAGGGAAAAACCATACAAACAAACAGCTATCTATCTCATCTATCTAGCTACATCAATCCATAGCAAGACTTCGTTATTTCTGGTTCAATATGCAACACATAGAACGCTCTCACAAACAGCAGCATCATCATTGGTACTATCATGTAGGGAATGTGAGAGTATCGTAAGCATATTCACACAGCATAGGTAATAGATCCTCAATTCAATTTCTTTGATCCGTGTGGCTGCTTGTTGTGCCAGGAAGTAGAGTAAGCTGAAACAGCCGATCCTGTCATGGAAATGGAATGCTTTGCCAGACCTACACTTTTCTTTGCTGTCAGCCATATGGTCCAAAAAAATCCAATCCAACCTGGTTAAGCCAAGAAACGAGTATTAGATGCTATAACTATAATGAAATCAAAATAGAGAATCGTATGGCTTTAAATAATTTGAATCGTCTTATTACTGTCATTGACTAAACAAATGCCACTCTCCCAATTATTCAATTCCATGCACCTTCAACAAGTGGTATATCGGTGAAATGAACTTATTCAAAGTCATAAAATAAAAGATGCAGGATCAGTACAGGTTGTCAATATAAAATTTTGATGTCTTAAATTGATCCCAGTAATCATTGCTATCCAAGTGTTGCATTATCACCAAACATATGGACATTATTGTGTTCATATAAATGTATACACTGATCATCTCTAACCTCCATTCCTAGTTAACCAAATAAGTCTTCATTCGTTTGTGCAACTTATCTAGAACTTCCATGTAAGCAGTCTCATCACCTCAAATTTCATATGATATAAGACAAATTGACATATCAAAATTTTGATTTTCTAAGAAGGAACCACAGATAGCTTTTATACACATGTACTGATGATGTATCCTTATCACAGATTATGAGAAACTATACTTTGCTTTCTTGTCCACTAAAAAGGCTAAGCATAGGAAAATTCTGCCAATATCTAAGAAGGGTAAGACTTGTATCAGAAACTTTGGCTCTATATCATATATTTCTTTTGAGATCTGATTGAAGAATGCCAGACACATGACAGACTATGACACAACAAAAGTAAATTTGCATTAGCTCAAGGTAGAATAGAATAATGGATATAATATAAAAGAAGAATACTACCTGCAGCAAAAAGAACAGCAGCAATTGCTGAAATAGTGGTTGCGGAAATGACAAATGCAGCTATTGATAATGCACCAATATAAATGGCTGCAACACTGAAGAAAAATAGAGCCAAGAATCCTCCTGCTGCTGCTAAAGACACAAGAAGTGCAATGATGACAGCATTGATGGTTGCCGCAACAAAGAAAAGCATGAATACAAACACTCCCGTCAAGGCAAGAAAAGCAATAGTTCCCACCTGTGGCAATAATCATTACTCAGCGAAGAAGCATTATAACTAAATGAAAAACTAACAACATGAACTTATAAGTTATTCCCAAGACTTCAGTATACTTTCGAATATCAATATCATGACTTCAAGTTTACCCAATTTGTTAGATCAAGCAGAGGTACAATATCATTTAAAAGCACATATCTCTCTAGTAGGTACCCCAATATATTCTTTAACAAGTCTTTGGATGAGAATGAGTTAATAACATAGAAGATTAGGGTTGGGGTATTTCTTTCTGGAGGTTAACTACATAAAAGAAGCACGAATTTCAAGTCAATTTCGTTCACAACATAAATTCTAAATCTTAACATCGGAATTTTCCAATTGTACTTTTGTTTAAATTTAGACAGACGGATGAACTTTTTGGGCAGGAAATGGAGCTCAAAACTTGCATTATTTTTAATCACGATAGACACATTTAATTATCCCTTCACAACAAGTGTGCAGATGAGAGGGTCGATTAGCAGTTTTCGAGCTCCGTGTTAGCATTTGAGCCCGAAAAGTTCAACAATAAAATCTTAGAGTTAAGTTTGAAAGTTCATACTATAATTGAAACTTAACTCAAAGTTAAAAATCGTTCAACTAAAGTATTTTTCATCCATCTCATCTCATCATCCTCATAATTTCTTATTCAATTTTATATACAATGACATACAATACACACACACACATAATCAGCAACCGACCTAAATCAGCACAACACTAAATCAATGCAAATAAACGTGCATCAAATTAACTGTAAGAAAAAGAGCAATAAAACGCATTCGAAACAACAATAATTACCAAAAAATTGAAAAAAAAAAATATCAAACTGGAAGCAAAATTATACTGACGGAAAGAACGAGCAGAGATCGGAGGGGGCTGCCGCGGCGGGTCCAGGTGAGAAGACGGCGAGCGGTGTTGGTGGAAGCCTGGCGAAGCAGAGGAACATTGTCGGAGAGGGAGGATTTAATCCTGTGCAGCAGAGGAGCAGATGAGTCCGGATCGGGAAAGAGGACGTCGGCGATCAAACGGTTGAGAAGTGAGTAGAGAGTCAACTCTTCCGTCACATTTTCAACAACCACAACTCGGTTGGGCATCTGAGCATCAACATCCGCCATTTTTGTTCACTCTCGACTGTGTGTTTGTGCGTGCGAAATACAATTTTTTCACTAAAATCCAGAATTCTTTTTTCTTCAGAGGATATACAGATTACTCATCGTGGATCCATTGTTTTTTTTTTGACTCAAGCAAGTACTGACAAGGCTCCATTTTATGTTATCCTATTTTCTAAATAATTATTCCACGTCACATAAGAATTAAGAAATACCTCACATTCATAACTCTATACAGATGAAAATATCGCCAAATATGGTGTACACATCACAGATAATATGGATATTAGAGGGTAATGTTTTTTTTCTGAGTATCGTGAATATATCATGAAATATCTTAAAATATCGGTATCGATATCGTTATTGATCAGTCGTAGTATAAAACTGGATGTAAATCGGGAAATATCGCGAATATATCGCTCACTATTGCAATCACACAAAAAATCACAAATTTTTTCTTTTGAAATATTTATTTTTTTAAAATATAAAATCGAAGCATATTGAGATCTCATCAAGGATGAAAATATCGATATCGCATGTCCTATCGCAACTTTGATTTTACGGATATATCGATGGATATATCGATATCGCAAAATTTTTGAAAAAACAACGAAAATCTTATTAAAATTTTGGAAATTCAATATGAAACTTTAGGGATTATTTTTACACTTCATTATATATTATATATATTCACTCAAAATCACATTAAAATAATATATTTAAGACTAACATATAGATAATAAGCATTATAAATAATGTTTTTCGAATGAAAACTGATAATATATTACATAATACAAGACAAAATTACTAAAATTACATCACACAATACACTAGTACCAAAAGAATGACCTATGAGGTTCAACATAGTAAATGGAATGTCATCTTGATCCAAGCAGTACTGACAACTCATCACATTAGAGTACTTATTAATATAGTTATGCACATGTCAATAAGTTGCTCTATCTCGTCCAACTGCTTCACCATGAATTGGATAGTATACTCTAATCCAATCATATTGTTGATACTCATTTTGATTTCCATACAACATTTGAGGAGGTGGGTGATGAAAAACATCTCGAGTACTCCAACCAAATTGTGAACTTTCAAAGGTGTCAGCAACACTTTCGTTCTGATCGATCAAGGTCAGCGGGATACATGAACACATCATCCTCTGTAACATCCCCAATTTATTTAAATTTAAAAACCAAGAAAACGCGTATAAATCTTTGCAGCGGAAATTCATAAATAAAAATTTGAAACAAAAATTTAAATAATTACTCAAAGGCAATTTAATGGGAATGTTATAGAAAATACTTGACTAACATGCAAATTAAAAACGTCATAGATTTTCAAGGAAGTAGTGAAGATAATAAAATGCTAAGTGGAATGATTTAGAGAAAAACGTCCAATCACTGTTATTTTAAACAAAAGATAATAAATTGTCTCTAGCCACCGTGCAGCCACCATCTTGCATCCATGAAAAATTAATCTGAAATGTTAGATTATATGGGGTGAGCAAAACACGAGCTCAGTGGGGACATGTTTGTCTAAATTAAAGACAACATGCGAAATAAGACAAATATCACAACATGCATAAAAACATTTTCCTCGTCATGGGATTGGTCAATCAATAGCACGGCGGGCAAACCCGAAGGCCTACTTATGACCCATGGACCTTTGACGGCCCCTGGCTAATTTTGAGCACGGCGGGCAAACCCGAATGTCTATGAAGACCCATGGACCTTTGACGGCCCCTGGCTAGTTCTCATGCATAGATCATAAATCATAGCAAGCATTTTTATAAATAACTTTCATTAGACACATTGCATCAATTCATCAATCACCTCACATAAAGCATTTAATAGAGACAAACACGTAAAAGAAATCCCCACCTTAACAGTTGAAAAACCTTGAATGCTATGAGAATGAATGCAAGCTTATATCTCGTAGTTTACACCTTCTTCGTCACCTAATCACCCAAAATAAAAGGGAAAATACACTTAATATTTATTTTATAATTTAATAACTTTTATTATTTATTTTAGATTGAACTAAGGCTTTAAAGGGTCTTAAAATAAATCTAAACTAATCTGGAAATTAAATTAAATCTTTTAGGCTTAATCTGAAATTTTAAAATACTACCTATATCTGATTTAAAGTAAAAACAGGTTACAACAGAATCAACTTTAGGTATATTGGACCACATTGTTATCTAATTCCTCTCTACTCAGTGGACCCCACACCATCATTCATCTCTCTCAACACTCTCTCTCCTCTCACACGTGATCTCCTTCTCTTCTCTTTCTCTCTCTTTCTCAATGTTCCTCTCTCCTCTCTCTCCTCGGTCATCTCTCTCTGCCTAACTCTCTTTCTCTTCTCCCTCTCTCTTTCTCTCTCCTCTCTATGATTCTCTCTCTCCTCTCTCTCCTCGGTCATCTCTCTCTCCCACTCTCTCTCTTAATTTCTTTCTTCTTCTCCTTCATCATATAACTAATCTAAACATTAACATGTATAATCTACTATTTTGCAACGTGATAAAAATCTGTACCCTAAAAATTGAATCACTGCAGAATTTAAATATGAAGAAATTATTATCTTAATCTACTTGATTCTACTCCTAATCAATTCTATCATATATCCCTAATTAATTAACTAGAGATTAACCTATATTGATCCAAATTCTACTTTGAAAGGCTTGAAGAAAAGAAACTGGAAAAGAAGGAAAAAGCACGTACCTTTCTGCCGTTTTTTGGAAAACTGTGAGACCTAGAATCCTATTCCTACTTATTTATATATTGCTTTTACGGCCCTCAATCCTTGTTGGGCCACACTTAATAATATTACTTATGGGCTCACCACTAACACAACCCATCTTATTTTTATTATCTTGATTAA
This sequence comes from Scutellaria baicalensis, assembly GCA_005771605.1. NCBI lineage: Eukaryota > Viridiplantae > Streptophyta > Magnoliopsida > Lamiales > Lamiaceae > Scutellaria > Scutellaria baicalensis. The sequence continues at coordinate 16,270,211 of CM016727.1, forward strand.
TTTAATTTGCTATAAGATACCAATAATTTATTAATTATTATACTAGAATGCTATTAAAATTTGGGTTGCTACATCCTCATCCTCATCTTCATCATCATACTCATCTCTCAAGCCTTGATGCAGTTCTGCTCGAATGTCCTTTATTTTTTGAGCTTTCTTTTGTTTTGCAACATCTTTCATTTTTAGTAAGTTACAAATCTCTTGTTTAACTTCGGGAGGCACATGTGTACATGTTCGTGAATTTTTTCTAGGATATGTATGGCTAAAATGATACTTAAAACGAGTAATACCTCCACTTTGAAGTACAAGACCGCATAAATTGCAAATAGTTCCATTTTAGTTATTAGGAATGACTCTACAATATTTCCAAGTAGGATCAATCTTGTATTATCTACTATGTCACTGCCACTTCCACTTCCAGATGCCATTTATTTTATATTACATTTGGAAAAAAAAAAGATTATAAAGTTAATATAAACATATTATCAAAACAAAAAATCAATCACTTCAATTGAAGTTATAATTTCAAAGTAATAAAAGTCATAAATATTCAAAGTTATACAACCAAAATATGTAAATACATAAAATTTTAATAAAACTAATTATAACAATTAATTGTAAATACACAACTACAGCATTACATTTTACATATCAGTGCTTCACTATAACATAATTAATTGTAAAATTATGATTTTATAATAAACTTCTATAAGTTAACTAAATGCTTCACCTAACATATACATGATTAGCACAATTAAACATAGCAATTTACAATATACAAACAAAATGCTATTTTTATCAACTAAAATGAAAAAAAAAAAGATTAAATTTACATACCAATTCGTAGTTCTTCAAAATGACAATTGAGTGATATATATATAGTGGTGCAAGTATTTCCTTTCCGATGTCAATGTCATTTATCCAAAAAAAATAAATAAATAAGATACATTAAAATAGTCATAATTTATAAAGTAAATAATTGAAATTAATTTAATAAAAAATGTTGGGAGAGAGTTACTGATATCATATCTTGAACCTTAAGATGTATGATATAATGTTCACTTGCATTTATCCTCTTATATAGAGAAATATATCATGCAAAAAAATTAGAAAAAAAAAAAGTAACTGAAGTAATAATTGGTTAAAGGAATGGAAATTTCAAAAAGCCACAAAATATGACTATAAATATATATAAAAGATTGATGTGAGAAGATAATATATTCCTTCTACTATCAAACAAAATACACAATACAGAATAAAAAAAAATCACATAGTTCAATTTTTTGAATCAAAATCGTTCATTTTAATATACATGCTATATTTTACAATATATCCATGATATTTCCCAATTTCCATCCAATTTTGTACAATAAAGAAACCTTAAACTAAGATTTTGATTGTATAAACTCCACCATCAATAATAATTCTTGTTTACATTTTCATAACTTCATTATGCATAAAACTTAAGCATATAATTAGCATATTTTCATTCAATTGAACCAAGATTTCGTGCAGAGAGGAACACAAAAGTAAAAATAACAGTTAACTAATTACTCAAATGAAGCTGCACTTAAGTGTAGAAATCACAGCATCATATCACTCATCTGCTTCATATATCCATTTACAAAACTGAAGCTTGATTGCCAGTACATTCCCTTTCTTTCTTAATCATCAAACAGGTATTCTCTAGCTGCACACGTCCCAGTTTGTAAACTCGTTGAGAAGAGCTTCAGTTCATATTTCCCGAGGAATCTCAATGCAATATCCAAAGAATGTTATCATGACTAGTTTTAAGATGAATGATGTGATTTGCAACAGAAAGAAGAACTGGAAGGGATAAACTCACCAAGAAGACAGATGGTACAGGACAATGAGGAAGAGAGCATGATTTTCAAACTATAATGTTCATATGATCTCTTCAGATAGGCTCGAAACTGCTAGACGATGTCACGATAAGAAAAATCTTGTACTCAGATTAGGACTTCATCATTAATGAACTTTTCTTTGTGCATCAAATGAGAATCATCTCCCCCTTAATCAGCTTTTCCAGATGAACTTGCAAGTCACCTACTGAGGAAGAAAATCATTTCCTCTACTGATCAAGCTTCATTAATAGATAAAATACTTTTTATATAGCAATAAACTGCCACCACAATCCACAGGTTTAGACATCTTTAAAGCACTTTCTTTGCCTCTCTATATTGTCAAAACACAAATGTGCAAATGCTCGATGGCTTTTATTCGCTTCTGTAATGCTAAAACCATCCATCAATGTTTTACCTAATATGTCTTCACATATTTTGAAGTTGTGTGAATTTAATTTTACTAGCATACTTCTGCAATGTGTGAAAACCAAATTTTACAGATTATCCTCTTGCTCAATGGTTCTCACCTTAGAAAATTTATAAATGAGGAAAAATTAATGATCCATTTTCAATTATTCAAGACCTGAAGAGCACGATGGGAACAGACACACAATAGCATGACTGATGGGGATACAATCAAACCTGTATATCATCACTTTGACCAACTTACCACAGAGATTTCTAGTGCATAATTTCCTTTGTATATGATAGTACTTAAGAGAGTATTTTCATTCGTACGGTTTTATTTGCTCTTATACATAAGCTTGGAGAAACTACCTCCAAGTCTATAATATTAAGTTCAAGCTAATCTAGTTTTGACAATCCATCATGGCAGCATTGGTTAAGCTGAACAACAATTTTTTTTTTCTATCCAATAGTGAACGATACTCGAGCAATGAAATGTAACTTGACTATGTCTCTTCACTCAAACAAGTATCCATAATAGCAACAAGCCAACACAAGAAAGAACCATCCAACAGATAAATGATAAAACTCTTTTGAGAGAGACAGAGGGAAGTGTGATAAGATGCAGACAATTTAAACGTGAACCCACTTGCTGGGGTCTTGTTTCCGGGAGGTAACCTTAGGAACTGAAAATGCAAACAAAGTAGCTACCTTTTTCCGGTTAATTTCAATTATGCAGTAGCATGATTTGGAGGACTATGATAATCTTGTCTATGGCTAATGGTGATCAATTCACCAACTGATGTGTTGAACTAGTAAAACATTGCATAGTTTTTCTACAATCTCATATATGAGCACTACAAAAACTTAGCTCAATAGACAGCATAAATCAAGTTACCCGTTCAGCCCTCCCACAAGTTATTAGTAATATTCAGCTCAAGCTAATCAAGTTTTTACAATTCATCACAGTAATACTTATTGAGCTATAGAGTAAATTTTTTTCTATCCCTTTACGGTACACAAGCAACGACATGAAGCTTGACTCGACTCTTCAATCAAAACAGAATCTATAACCAGCAACAATCCAACACTGAAAAGAAAGCCATCCAACACAACCTTTAATTCAAAACTGCCTCAAGCATGAACGCATTGCTCAACCTCCACCAAATTAATCCAGATTTTTCTACAATCATCGATTTTACTTTCTCTCAGCTGTTTATCATGCAAAATGAAACAGAAAGCATGGCAAATTAACTTCCATTGAACACTAAAAACACTTGCCAATCCAAAATTCTACAATCCAACACCAAACAACATACCATCATACATCAATCAACAAACTAAAGATTTTCAAGTACCTCTACTTCTACAAGGCAAAGCCTTTCAAATACTCGGGATCACGCTTTGCCCTTTCCTGAAACTTCTTAAACCACCGGTCCAAAATATCCGTAGGCACAATAAGCTTCGACCCATCGACCCCACAAAAGGACTGCATAAAATTGAACAAATTCTCCCCCACCTTCAGCGCCAGCCGCTCGATCTTCCTCCCCGCCGCCACGTCGAGCGACGGCAGCGCCGCCAAATCCTCAACCGAAACGCCGATCTTGGCCGACAGAGGGGCAGCATCCGGCGCCGTCAACTGGGGCACGCTGCCGCTGCCGGGCTCCGGCCAAGGGAGAGAAAGGACGGCGGAGGGGCGGGAAACGGTGACGGCGCCGCAGAAAAGAAAAGGGCTGCCGGGAGACTGGATGTAGAGAGCGAGGGCTTTATCGGGAGGGAGAGTGAAGTTGTTGAGGAGGAAAATGCAGATTTCTCGGATGGATTCGTAGGATTCTCCGACGAAGTGATTCATGTCGAGGAGCCAGTGGGTGGTGTCGATTTGGGTGAAGGTGGAGATGTCCAAGGGGAAACTGCGGTTGGGAAATACGACTCCGAACATCTTCGGCTAAGGTTTTGGTCGCTGACACGCGGTTGTGTTCGCCGATTTCTGAGCTTTTTAGGACGAAGAATTGAGAACATGGAAGTGGGAAGCTGTGGATGGAGAAGAAAGTTCTGAGGTTTTGGACTAGTGAGAAGTTCTTGCGTGGAAGAATCCAGAAGTATCGAGTTCAAATGGGATAATTCGAAAGTTCTGATTTTTTATTCAGTAAATTACTTTTTTTACCTTGTAATTTTGGGGGTCCGAAAAATCGAATAGTAACATTTTGAACCGGTAATATTGGATAATAATTTAACAATTTTTGTGAAATTTGCTCAACTTTAGCCCGAATTACTTATGTCGGCCAAAATTGCACATGTTGTGTACGTGAACTCCCTAATTTGAACATTTCAGACCAAATACGTTGATGTGACAATATGTGGCATTTCTCGCATTAGAAAAAAAAAACGAATTTCCACCCCACTTTCAAAAAAAAAGGCCCTCGTCTTCTTTACATATAATCAAATTAAAAAATAAAATAGAAAAAGAAAAAGCAAAATTCATCTGCTTATCATCTTCGTCTTCTGCAGAAAAAAAACGCTACTCTCGTCCTCCGATGACCGCCCTCAACTCCAAACTAGAGCATCGTCGATCTACTTACTCTAAACAACTGATTAATTGGGGATAATTCAAACCCTAGAAATTAGGGAAACTAAATCAGGAAAATTTAAAAAATATCAAGGAGATTTTTCAAAACAAATCGAAGATTTCTTGGGCCTGAGGAAACGAGCGATACGACCAATGGGGAACTGAATCCCGGTCTTAGAGGGAGACGGCGACGGAAGATTTCTTGGGCTCCACTATCGATTCCTGTCATGATCACGAAGGATCGAGTTTGATTGTGATGAAAATGGTGAAGTTCGAGAGAGAGAATTTTGAAAAAAAGATTTGAATTCTGTTATTGATATATCCATGCATATGTATCTATATACTCACGTGGAGATGGTGATCTAAACGGCGTCGTGAGAGACACTTTCCTAAACGACGCCGTTGGAACTTAAACGCAAAACAAAACAAAACAAAGGAATAAGCAGTGCACTTTTACAAGTGACACGCGATTTCGTAACCAAATTATGAAAAGCAACGACCAAGCAACGACCATCCTGACAATACCCCCTCCTTCGACATGGCTTGACCTTAAGCCAAGAGTTCTGGAAAACGAGCGAGCACATCTTTATAGAATTCCCATGTAGCCTCTTCATCTGGCAAGTGAGACCAACGGAGTAGCAGCTGAGTGGCCGGAGAACCACCACGTTTAACCAACCTTCTAGCCAATATAGCCAAAGTCTTAAGGAGAACGTGACCATCAGCATCGAATTCAGGCAAAGTATCCATGACTGCAATAAGAGGCCCAACCTTCTTCATCAAGACTGAGACATGGAAGACAGGATGGATCTTGGCAGATGGAGGAAGAGCAAGCTTGTAAGCAACCAAGCCGACCTTGGCAAGAACCTGGAATGGGCCAACAAACTTTGGACTGAGTTTCCACACTTTGCTCTTATGTAGTGACTTTTGTCTATAGGGTTCGAGCTTGAGGTAGACCCAATCCCCAACAGAAAACACTCTCTCAATCCTTTTGTGATCAGCATACCACTTCATGCGTTCCTGAGCCTTGAGCAAAGAAGCCTTGAGTTGTTCTTGAGCAGCTTGTCTATCCCCAAGGATCTGATTAACACCCTCCACTACACAATGTAAATAGGGACCTCCCACCAAATGAATTGGCTTAAAACCGTAGAGAGCTTCAAAAGAACTAACTCCCAAAGATGTATGAAATGAAGTATTATACCAAAATTTAGCTAGGAAGCCAGGTTACCCACAACTTAGGAGTGACTCCACACATACACCTCAAATAAGTTTCTAGACATTGATTAACCCTTTCAGTTTGTCCATTTGTTTGAGGATGGTATGCAGTGCTTAAATGCTGCTCAACTCCAATAAGTTTGAAGAGCTGTTGTCAAAAAGTGCTGGTGAAGATCTTGTCTCTATTTGAAACAATTCCACAAGGCAATGCATATAACTTGTAGATGTTGTCCAAGAAGATAGTAGCTAACTGAGAAGCAGTATAAGGATGAGAAAGAGGGATAACATGGCTTGTATTTAGTAAGTCTATCCACTATCACTCAAATAGCATTCTTCCCAGCTGAGGTAGGCAATTGTTCAATAAAATCCATGGATATTTGTGTCCAAGCCTGAACAGGAATAGGTAGAGGCTGCAAGAGGCCAGGATATTGGAGATTCTCATGTTTACTCAATTGACAAACATGATATCTCTGAACATGCTGCTGAACTTCTTGCTTTACTCCAGGCTACCAAAAGGTGGTAGATAATCTCTGATATGTAGCATTCACCCCAGAATGACCTCCAACACTAGAGTTATGCATATATGTGATGATCTGACTTCTCAAAGTAGTATCATTCCCTACCACCAGTTTTCCTTTGTACTTCAGTAACCCTTGATGATAACTGTAATAAGAGATATTCATTGGAATAGCCACACACTCAGCTATGATGGATTGAATGGCTGAGTCATGCTGGTAACTTTTAAGAATCTCTTGTACCCACAATGGTTGTAGAGTAGTGATGGCCAAGCATTTAGCTACTTCTGAATCTCTCCTAGATAGTGCATCTGCTGCTCTATTTTCAGTGCCCTTCTTGAACTCAATTCTGTAATCAAACCCCAACAACTTAGTCAAATACTTGTGTTGTAATGGTGTTGATATTTTCTGCTCTAAAAGATACTTGAGACTCCTTTGATCAGTTTTGATAACAAAAGGTGCATGTAATTGGTAGGACCTCCATTTCTCCACAGCCAAGATGATGGCCAAAAATTCTTTCTCATAAATGGACAATCCTAAATTCTTGGCACCTAAAGCTTTACTGAGGAAGACAAGTGGATGGTGATCTTGCATCAGCACTGCTCCTAATCCACTATAACAAGCATCAGTCTCCACAATGAAAGGTTTAGTGAAGTCTGGCAATTGTAGCACAGGAGCAGTAGACATGGCTTTCTTCAATGCATCAAAGGCATGATCAGCTTCCTTGGTTCAGACAAATTTCCCTTTCTTATCTAAATCAGTAAGGGGTTTGGCAATAATGCCATAATTCCTTACAAATTTCCTGTAGTAGCCAGTCAACCCTAAAAATCCCCTCAAAGCCTTCACTGATTTAGGTTGAGGCCACTGCAACATAGCTAAGATCTTTCCATTATCAGCTCTCACTCCTGTACTGCTTATGACATACCCCAAATACTCCACTTCACTCTGACCAAACACACATTTGGATAGCTTGGCAAAGAGGCTATTTCTGACGCAACATGGAGAAAGTGACATAGCATAAAACCTACGAGCTTGCATTAATTGAACTGTACCCGAGAAGATCAAGGAGTCAACCCTAGAGGATCATCAAGGATGATTTGAAGATCAAAATGGGAGTGACCTAAAGAGGAATCAGATGAAGACACATAGAATGTGCTTCATTCAACAAGTGCATCCCACCACCTATATAAAGAGAAAGAGTGAAGTTGAAGAAGACAACTGAAAAACTATAATTCCGAAATTTGCATATATCTCTCAATTTTATAATCTGGAGCTTGCAGCAGACCTTGTGCTTACAAAGATATCAAGTGTTTTTCGATTCACTCAACCTAGGAGCAAGCCTTCAGCAACGCTCATATCCATTGAAGACTTAGTTCCATTTTGTTGAAGATTTTTCTTTATTCTTTAACCGTTATAATTGTGTGCTTAGGTTGTTTTAAAGTGTCCTCAATCGAGAGGAAAAATGTCTCGCTATGTGTTTTAGTCCTCGTGTAGGATAATACCCTATGTGTCCCTGTCTGATTGCTGAAACCTATGGAAGGGAGTAAGAATCTTAGTAGGTTATATCCTTAGGCGAAGCATGTATGGAATGAGTCATGTAAATCATTTAGCCTAGTGGATTTCCTTCTTGTGTAGGAGAAGAGAGGACGTAGAAGGACTTACACCACCTTCGAACCTCTATAAGAGTTGTCTCAGTGCCCTAGATGACACCTATATTTCCGTTACATGAGAAAGCGCGTTATATATAGGAACAAGAAAGACAATGTTTTTGTAAATGTGCTAGTTGTTTGCAATCAAAATATGAATTACGTGTATGTACTACCTAGTTGGGAAAGTTCATGAACTGCTGGTAGTAGGGTTTTTCGTGATGTCATGTCAAAATCTCATGCCGTTAAAGTTCCCATAGGTACAATGTTCTTATGCCTAATATATTAACACAACACAACATTTAATTACTTATTTTTATCAAATCTCTAAACATGAATTATTATGAAACATATATATAATTATTATTTATGTGACAGTGGATATACTAACGGGCATGACTTTCTTGGACCTTACAGGGGTGTTAGATACCATTTACAAGAATAGAGAAGACGTCATTGCTGCCCCTCAAACTTATCAAGGCATTTTAGCTTACAACATGCTAGAGCGCGTAATGTGATAGAACGTTTATTTGGTATCCTTTAAGGACGTCAGAGTATTCTAAGAAACAACTCATATTACCTGATCAGATCTTGAAATCGAATCGTCATGGCCTGTTGTTTACTACATAATTTCATACGTACTGGTTCCGATGTAGATCCAATGAAGAATGAAATATCGAACTTGTTTGCCGAAAATGATGGAGACATAGGAATGGATTGCGAGTATATTGACCAAGTTGAATCCTTTCAAGAGTGGACTAGTAATTGGCTCGCATGATGTGGCTATCATTTTATATTTAAATGTTATTAATATTCTTGTACACATGGATGTCATTTACATATAAAATGGTTGATGTGGAATAAAAACATTAAAAGAAATATTAAAATATATTAAAAGAAAAATTAAAATTTAAAAAAATTTAAAAAAATCTAGAAAAAAAATCATCATCTCCTCCACGCAGCATCTCCGATCTCAAATTCCTCTACCATTGCCACAACCACCACCACCACCATCCTCCGATCCACCATCACCGCGATCTTCATCATCTCCTACCGCCTTTTTCTCTAATCTCCATCACCACCACCGCCACCACATCCTCTGATCCACCACCACCGCTGCAACTTCCCATCCATCTTTGAAGGTGCATGACTGAACTTATAATATCTTAGTAATATGTCAACTCATGAATATCAATTTTCCATAAAACAGTTAAATTCCCATACTACATTTTTTTTATAGAAAAAGTAAAATAATATTTTTTTTTCATTCTAATTTCATCTTCATCATCAATCTGAAAAAAACGCTAAGTTATATAAAATCGTCTCATAAATTCAATTATGTGAGACTATTACATGCAACTCAAGTACATCTCATAAAATTAGATTTGTGAATGATTCAAAAAGAATTCTAAAAGAAGAAACAAAAAGAGCATGATTAGCTTCAAATACAAGCTTTTCCATATTTTCATGAGTAGGTTAATCTTGGAATGATAATCTAACTACCTAAGGACCCATGCACCTCTACCTTTAATTTGATAAATGTCTTCTGATAAGAAGCCAATAGCTACCGGCCACAACTGATATATCAAAAACAAATCATAACAGATTCAACCAAAATTACTTGGATTATGTCCTCTTTTTGTGCTAACCAATCATTACTTGTACAATTTCTTTTTTTTTTTTGTACAATTATACATTTCATATTATGCCAAAAAATCAAAGTAGACAAGATTTTCAAGTTGTTCTTTTTAGCAAAACTTAGACTTTTCGAATAACATGCATTCAAAGTGATTTGTTATATATATAGACTGTCAATCATTGATTAACGCTAAATAAGTTTATACAATTTATACCACTTTGAGGTTAGAATAAGTGTAATTAATGGTTTTCACATCACAATAACATAACATTTAGTATTGTCAAAATGCACTTATAAAAAATCAGCTGCAAAACATGCATACTAAAAAGGTCTTACAATATGGTATTTTTGTATTTATTAATTTTCTTTACAAGTATTGAGGTCATTTAAGGCATTTTATATTGAAAATTTCCCCATCAAGTTAGTTCTTGCATGATTGTCCACTTTTCTACGTATAAGTACTTGTTATAATCATTTGCTACACAATTGCTCAATACTATGATTTCTATTCAACAATGGAAAATTAATATTTTGTGAGAACCAATATATCCAAAAAAAAAAAAAAAAACCGCTAAAATTCCTCTAAAAATTCACTCTCATAATATTAGTAACTTTCTCTTAACGACCGAAAAACACATGTTATTGCGTCAAAATTATATCATTTTATTTCCCAATTAAAAAAATTTCGTATATCATTATGCATTGAATTTTTTTTGAAGAAAAAGAAGCACAATATAGATGAGAGGGAGATTTAATCAGAAAGTTTGGTGAAAATGTTCTTGAAGATGCTGGTGATTGAGCAACAGCAAGTGATAATTAATTATCCATGAAAACACACAAATCTCCAAACCCTAATAAAGATATATATGCATGATTGTATCTTTATATATACTTCTCTTCAGTTACATGCAGCAAACATAATTACATCTTTTAAGCTACTAATTATGGAGAGCCCAAACAGGAAATCTGCTCAAAAGGTTACTACTTAATTATTTCATAGCATATATTATTTATTATAATTCTTCTTTTTCGCTTAAAATTAGGCTTTTTGACTCATGATCATTTGTTAGTTTATGAAGAGCAATCCACAATCTGCTGTTTCATCAACTAATCGAGCATCGATGAGGAGCAACAATACCCTCTATCAATCATCCATTAGTAGCAATTCTTTCTCCAGTGTAAGATTTATGTATATATATTCAAATTTTGTTATGCTAATTAACCTGCAAATTTATAGATATCTGTATATATACATGAACAATCCATGAATTTATTGGATTATACTCATGATCATGCATGTCTATCACATATAGGTCGTCCATAAATCTTGCACAAAAGAAAACATGACTAAGCCATTGGAATTCAAACTCCATACGCAGCAACGAGCAGCACAACGTGCAATATTCAACTCATCTGTAAGCTCGATCACATACATATATAAGCCCGGTTTTACAATTGTACTTGGAAAAATTAAGGATATTGTATCTAACCAATGTACGTAAGAAATTAAATACAGGTTGCTATAAAGTTCTATATCATAGAGCAAACCAAAAAACGAGTTGAGAAAGTGCTCAAGGTACATAAGTATATCATGTAATAAATATATTTCATTGCACTGAATTAAGTTAGTTAATTTATCGAGTTGGAGTAGGTAATCGAGGATGAAGAGGTTCGAATGCTGAGACGAGAGATGGTTCCTAGAGCTCAGTTGATGCCTCTCTTTGACAAGCCATTTTCACCTCAAAGGTACAAACTCATGTAAAATCGAATTAATCATGAATAATATTGCATGTATTGCTGACTTAAAATGATTACTCCCTCTGTCCCAACTTAACTTGCCTACTTGTCATTTCGGTTTGTCTTCAACTTAACTTGTCAGCCCATAAATGACAACAAGAATCAAACATTAGTATCTTCATATTTCACTCTTATTACAAAAATATCACCCAATACACTAATCCCTCCCTTAAATAAAGTCTTAAAAAGCAAAAACCAACATATTTAATGAGTCAACTGTTTTTTCTTAACCTCCGTGCCTGATCAACGTAGACAAGTTAAGCCGGGACGGAGGGAGCAGTACTTATAATATTCATGATGAATTTATAATACTAGTAGCTGATCATAACTACATGTATTGTTTTTTGGTGATAGATCAACGAGGCCTTTGACAGTTCCTCGAGAGCCAAGAATTCGCATGCCGGCTTGCAAACACTGCAAATGCATTTCTTGAAGATTATAATAAGAATTCAAAGAATTTGATGGACATGATAATGAAAAGCTAGCTCATGATCATGTATAAAGAAGAATAAATGGGCATTTACTTCTTCTTCTTTTCTTCATCTTCTTTTTAATTGGTAAATTTTGGCAGTGGATTATTAATTGCAGTGATTGGATTGAATCTTATAGAGATGCTGATCTCTACTTGTTAACAAAGAATATTGCAATGCAACAAAGCTTATTCTAAAATATTGTTTGGAGATTTTGAAGTTAACCCTCTATTTTAGTTTCATTTATTATTTCTCTTTTTAATTTATATATTACCTAATCAAGTTAATTACGTCGATATATGATTTTATTAATTTTTTTGGAATAAAATACTTTTTATTTTATTGATGTAATTAAAATTTACACTCTGAAAAAATTATGTTTTAATGAAGTGTTAATTACAATTTGGTCTGGTATATAAGACCATTTCCATAAATGAACAACTAAGTATATGTTTTCCAATTTTAGTCTCATATATTTTAAAATTTATTTTTAATTTTGATCATATATGTTCTAATTTTTTTTAATTTTAATCCAATTTTGGTCGAATGGATGTTGAGAACACCAAACTTTGAAGAACACCAAAAATCAAATCGAACCTGCAAAATCCCCCAACTTTGAAGAAGAAAAACCCTACCTGCACTCTAAAATTCGAAAACCAGTTAAATCCAAACCGGTGAGTTTGTCGCCTGAAACTCTAGCGGCGGAGGTCGGAGGCGCGGTGTCTTTGATTCTTGCGCTGCCGCTTGATTGGGAGGAGAGGCGAAGTGCTGCCATTGAACATCATCGCTTTCTGTGGCCGCTAAATGGAGCCAACAAATTCCATTTCAGTCACGACAACTCAAAATTGTGCAGCGGCTGATACGTCTTCATCGATGGTGGAAGAGTAGAAGACTCCATTGATGATAACTAAAGCTTTTTAAAATTCAACTAAAGCTTCTTCTTTTTTCTAAAGATATAGTTATAAAATTAGGGTAGATAAATCTTATCCCAACGTTAATTTATCGGCACAACACATTTAGAAAAAAGAAAGTCAAATTAGTACAATTAATTCTGGTTGTTCCGCAATCAGGATCCTCTATTCCAGATCGTGTTTCATCTGGTGTTCCAATATAATCCCCACACGACACATGTAAAAGATGACATCACCAATGTTACACTTGTTATCTAATTAAAATAATGAAATATAAGATAGAACACGGCCTTGGAATAGAGGATCCAATTACGTTGTTCCGGGCATGAAAGGTTCGGATTTAATTAGGTTTCAATTTTAAAATTAGGGTTCTTAGATTTTGATTTGGGGATATCAATTTATGATGTGGCAAATAATATTTTATTCATCAGAATTTACTTTTTTGGAAATAAATTATTTTGTATGTGATTTGGAAATTTAGGTGGTAAATAAATCCAAAAATAAATTCCACATCTAAAAGGACCGCCACATCAGCGAGAATGCATTAAAATAAATTTTTGAACACTCGTCGGAAATTGGTCAGGAAATTGAAAATTCCGACGAAAATAGACTTAAATTGGATAATTTTTTCGATAGCAGAACGAAAATTGAAATCAGAATTTTAAGAGGACTAAAATCGAATGACACATTTGGGGCATGATCAAAATTGAAATTTCCCCAATTAAAATATATATGATTAGAATTGAAAAACTTGATGAAAATTGAAAAAGTGGAAATGTCCCACTTTAGCATATTTTCTTAAATATTTGACCAGAATAACACAAAATTATAAGATTTGATCAATCTACCACATTTCTTATAATTTGTGACCAAAATACCACAAATTGACTTTTAGTCAAAAGACAGCACTGACATGATGGTGACTGAAGATAGTACTTTCATCTGTACCTAAAGTGGAAATAAATTTAATTTGTCGTGTGTAATAACTCTCTTGTGAGTTACTATTTACCTTTTAATTTTTGTCGTGTGTAATAAAGTGGATTTTGTTTTCCTTTGACTTACTATTTACCTTTTATTCAAATACACTTTCCATTTTGGTAGATACAATAATTTCATACGACAAAAATTTCTCCCTTCTACTAAAAATTCTCCTAAAAATTCTCCCTTCTACTAAAAATTCTCCGAATCTACTAAAAATTTTTGCTGGAAAGTTTTATCACCCTCAGTAACAAATTAAAGAAGATTTACGTAAAAAAACCGAGAGGTAAGTCCATTTTCTGAATCTCGAATTATTTTTTACGTGGAAAAAACATGAATTTTTCATCTTAAAGTAAAGAAAAAGTGTGTATTATATTTGTCCACGCAAAAGTCATGAAAAATCAGTGTCCACGAAACTTTTTCTAGTGCCACGAAAATTCTCACGAAAATTACTGGACACTACACGAAAATTATGATCTATCTTAGAATTCTGCATGTTCTTTCTTCCACGAAAATTTTATAACTGCCACGAAAATTCTCACGAAAATTGTAAGGCACTCCAGGAAAATTATGATCTTCAAAATTTTGGATGTTTTTTCTTCCACGAAAATGTCACGAAAATTGTAAGGCACCACACGAAAATTATTGCTCATCCACGAAAATTTGGCAGATTCTTAGTTGCATGAAGTAATTCCTGTTTCATTTTTTTTTACAGTTGAAAGATGAGTTTGTTCTCCGTTGTGGTTTAGTTTGGTGGATATTGGGAAGGGTTAGAGTACAAAAGTGGTTCGAGACAGGTGATTCAACTTCGAAAAGTATGTTATCAAGATATATTTGAATCAATTGACGAAGTTGTGCGTGCTGATGAGTGGTGGGGATATGTCATCCATTCCATTGTGGAGGATGAGGGTAGGGTGAAAAGAATGAAAATCAGGAACGATTCAGATCTTACTAGCGTATTGTCTGTGATCGATGATGTTCTTGTTGTTTATGTGACACTAAAAAGTAGAAATGTGGGAGGCTTTGGTCAGAGCAGCGAGGCAGGTGGTCCTTCATTTAATGTTGGATCATCGTACGAAGAACAAGTATGTAGAGATTATTCAAATATTCCAACTGGGCTGCAAAACGATCAAGCATTCATGGCCTCATGGAGTATACCGAACCAAAATGATCCGTGGGGACAATTTGTGAGACAACCCAACGAGAATTTGCCCACTTGGGCATCATCTAGTGGTAGGGTTGATTATACAGTACAGGATTGGGGAATGGATGACCTTGACTTAAATACGTCTCCTATAGATTGTGTCCAAGAGGAAGTGCCACAGAAACAGGATTTTCATGAACATACATATTGTCATAGTGGATTTCATGATGGTACGCATAATAGTATTATATTTAGGAATGCAATGCATCTATTGAATATTTCTGATTTAGATTCAGCATTTTAATTGATGTGGAAATTACTTGTGCAGATGTGAACAACGAACAAGATGGTGTAGGGGATGCCGATGAAGCTGCGGATAATGATTTGGAGCTAGATACTGAGGATGCATCGTTGTTGGAGCAGGAGCAAGTCCAGGAGCATGAGTCATTTATGACTTACATTGGGATGCGGACACACGATAATGTTGACGATACCTTTGAGGCACACTTTCAAGCAGGATCCAGTGATGGGGTTCCGCATACTGTTCCTGGTTCGGTCTCTGCGCTGAGTTATGCTCCGGATTGGTTTATCCCTGAGATTCCCTCCGTGGATCCATCTGTTTATTCAGAAGGTGGTGCTCGCGAGATTACGACAGAAGCTCTTCACAAAGGATCTACTTTCGGCTCCAAACTGGAGTTGAAGAAAGCAGTTGGTATGTACCATATTGAAAATCAGGTTGCATACCGTGTGGACCATTCCGATAAACATCGTTGGTTTTTGAAGTGCGTCCAGAAAAATTGTCCCTTCGTCATGAATGCTTCTGAAAAATATGGGATTTGGCGCATATCCAAGATTGTTATCCCACATCAATGTTCGTCGGAGTTGAATAGTGATGACCCACGTCGCCCTTCTTCTACTGTGATCGGTGAGTGCTTTGTTGATGCACTACGGAAAGAGAATTGCAAACTCACTCATCGCGACATCATTCAGGAAATGAATGTTCGTCATGGTTTACAGGTTTCTTACAAATTGGCTTTGAAGGCAAGACGACATGCCATGATTAGGGCTTATGGGGATCCAACATTGTCGTTTTCTATGCTTCCATCTTACTTGGAGGTTTTGAAGGCTGCTAATCCGGGGACATACACATCGTTAGAGACACACGATGATGGGAAATTCAAATATGTTTTCTATGCATTAGGTGCCTCCATACAGGGATTTCGAGGTTATTCAAGACCTGTCATAGTTGTAGATGGTTGTCATCTGAAGGGGCAGTATAAAGGTATTGGGTTTGTGGCTGTGACGAAAGATGAGAATGATCAGATTTTTCCTTTGGCAATTGGTATAGGTAATATTGAGAATGATGCATCCTGGAGCTGGTTCTTGACTAATGTGAGAGAAGCATTTTGAGCCCCTGCCCAACTTCTTATCGTATCAGATCAACATGTGAGCATCTCGAATGCCATTGCACAAGTGTTCCCTGAGGCATCGCACGGTTTATGTTGTTACCATTTACAGAAAAATTTGGCCAAGTATGGGAAGCATTTGGTTGGCCTCTTCAATAGGGCCGCATATTGTTATCATCCGTCAGAGTTCGATAAGTACGTCACTTATTAATACCATGAGATTCCTTAAATGTGTTTATTATGGTCTGATTTTAATATTCTCATGATGAATCTTGGAATGGGAGGTTAGTTTGGGCTAGAAAGCTACCCGTCTGTTCATTTCTGGAGTGTGCTAGACGCATTACAGAAAAGTGGTTCTATGAACGACGAACCGCCGCAAACGAGCGAGATAACACACTGACGAAGGCCGTCCATGAGAGATTGCAGGATGCAATGAAAGAAGGGCGTTCTATGCAGGTTAATAAGCTTGGACGGTTCAAGCTCAAGATCACCACTGATAATAAGAATTTCACAGTCGACCTGTCAGACCGTTCATGCACTTGCCAGGTTTTCCAGCTTGACTTGATTCCATGCTCGCATGCATATGCAGCGATCAGGTAAGGCTTTGTATTCTAAATTAATTACTTGAGATACGACCTTACACTTCATTATTGTTTTCTAATGCAGCTATACGAAAGAGCCCGTCACGAGATACGTGCATGAGTGTTACTGGACCCATTCATTGAGAGGTATGTGGGAGGGTGAGGTACTCTCTGTGCCTGACCCAGCGGATTGGGTTATCTCCGACGAGACACGGGCATTTGTCTGTCTACCTCTTGATAAACCAAAGCAAGCTGGACAACCAAAGGGAAAACGGATTCCTTCTTTTGTCGAGACTTCTAGATCCAGACACGGTTCTATCCCGTCCGGTCATCCAACCGACCAGAACACTGAAACTGCTCAGCTCGGTGGAATAAGACAAAGGAAAAAGAAGAGATGCTCTATTTGTGGCTCAGAAAGTCACACGAAGAGAAAGTGCCCGATATACATCGAAGGTCAACACTTTGTTGAAGACGAGGAGTAACTCATGTAAATATGGAATGTGTAAAATAAAATTGTGTTTATAAAATAAAATGTGTATTTTTGAATGTCGGGACATGTAACAGTAGACGTTTATCTAGTGATGAAATACACACAAAAGACTAAGACAAATCATCATCCTGTATGGTGCTCTCATCTAAAGAAAATCTATACATCTGAACTGCCACCAATCGTCTAACAGCATAAACGCCTTCAGACATCTCTGGCCGAGGAAACACCTCCGTCATCAAGCTCTCGACCGACTTCAGTGCGAAGATGCCACAACTCGTCGGATCGTCCTGCACGTAACACATGTTCATCGGGATACTCTGACACCGAAACTCCGGTGGACTATACGAAGCCCGGTCTATTGCTTCGTGCCAGCCTGAGTGGTCCAGAAGTCGAGGTAAAATCCATCGATTGGGCAATGTCTGCCGGACTCGAAGTGCCATGACATCATCGTTCCATGTGTGTCTGACGCTGTCCATGAGTTTAAGTGACATATCATTCAAGTCAATAATGGCAGCCACCCAGTGTTCATCCAGATTGAGCACGGTGAACAACTGCACGATTTTAAAACAAATATCCAAATGAGTGTTGCTACTATATATATGCTACGACATTTAAAATGACATTGACAAACCTGATGAAGGAGATTCCACGGCTTCTGCTTTGTCCACTTGTTTGTAATACCATGGACGTACGGCATCAAATGATCGAGTTCAACGGGATCGAAGTCCTCACGATCATCCCCTGGATAAAAGGTGTTCGGTGGATCGGCGATATGCTTCTTCTTCCAAATGTCCTTGCATATCTCCTGATCATATACCGAAAATTATAATTAGATATATTCAATCGCCGCAAACAAAGAACAATATTTTCTATAACACCAAACTTACATTGAATTGTATTGACAATACTTGGCCGAATCTGAACACCTGCTCTGTGATCTAAAGTCCTAGGAAGCGGGGGGTACGGATTGTACGATTCCAAGGTAGGCCTCGATCGCCTAAAAGCAAATGTGACATTTGATGAGGCTAAGATAAATGATCATACAACAAATTCAAATACATAGAGTGGATGAAGACACATACCATGATATCCAACCATCCATGGGGGTCAATCACAGGTTCGAAGAACTCGGGGCCGACTGCATACCCGATCCCCACGTTACGCCTACATACAAAGTAATAGATAATTAAGTCTAATCATACAGGTAACCCAAATGGAGAAATGATATAAAATAACACACAAAAGAAACTTACTTATCACCATGTTCTCCGAGCTGCATCCACAACTCGAAGTCATCCCAGCCACTCAGATCTCGACGCTTAGGCCTGCCTCCGCTCCTGTACGGACTCTTACGATACTGGGAAGGCTCTCTCCTCCGGACATGCCGGACTCCCTTGACCGTATCCCGAATATCCCGATCAGAATGAGGCTGTGGAGGTGGAGCAGGTGGAGCCTGTGGAGACGGAGACACGGGTTCCTCAACGATGTAACTGGTACCAGCATTACAAATGTCCGGTGTGTGGTAGCCGCGGCTTGACTGGTCCTGAGCCTCTCGCGTATATGGAGCGTACGGCACAAGGGGCATGGGGTCAAAACCTCCTGCGGCAGGCTGCTCTGAAGGCGCATCTGCCGTCCAACCCTCCCACTGCCGGCCTGCTTCGTGCTCATACTGTGGACGTGGGCCATCTCCAAAGAATCCCCGCAGCTGCTCCGCGATCATGTCTGGAATGCCATACTCCAGACGATCGAACCTCTCGTCCAAATGATCCAGACGATTCCCGAGATGATCAATCTTGCCGCCGAGAAATGTTTGCATCTGGTCGAAGCGGCTGTCGATGAGCATGGACAACCGTGAGAAGAGATCCGTAGGGGGTACGTCGTCATGTACAGGATCGGGTGCGTACTGGGGGCTGTGATGTGTCGGCTCTGGTCTCTCGTAACCCCTTGGCTGAAAATGCTCCTCGGCCATGAGTGCGCCCGTATGCTGTGCCTTTGCTCTCGGTGCCTCGTCCGATGATGAAGAAGAAACAACACGGGCTCATCTACGTGGCCTCGAAGGCCGCACAACGGGATCATGGGCAGGGGATGAGTCAACTGGAACAGGAGCTGCATGAGACCTCCTTGTGTCTCTAGTAGGGACGGGGTCAACAGGAGCTTGGGCTGGACGATCATTTGGACACCTCGAAGGTCCAACAGAAACGCCCCAAGTCTTCCGTCCACGAGTCTCCCCAACTGGCTGCACACCCTCGAAGAGGTCATCACCCACGTACGCCCAAAATGGATGGGCCATCTCAGAAGGAGTCGGCTCGAGCGTCTCCAAACAAGGTATCTACCACGCATGTGAAATATTAATAAACAAATATAGTCTATAAATTATTCATCATACTATAAATTATTCATCATAATCAAATGTGTTGATCAAAGACTCACCTGAGCCGCTAGTGTTCTGGAAACGTCTGTTGTGGACTTTATGGTGGACCATCTAAGGCACCGAGGAAACTGGTGCCCAGTATCCAGGCGACGACCAGCAAACGTCCCCGTACAAGGTATCGCCTCGTACGCCCATATCTGCATTTGGTGAATACACGAAAATTATAATTACAGAGTTACGAGAAAAATATATATTCACAAAAAGATATCTATTTTTAACTCACCAGTAAGGCAACGGAAAATCCGTAGAAGTGATAGGTGTAAATCTTGCTCCGTCTTTGCTGTGGAATAGACTCAGGTAATCAGGTACGAGAATTTCCCCCATGGGAAGCTCTCCCAAGCCTCAGTCTGGTCGATGAGGCTCCATACCCAGGATGGGACACTCGTCTTCAGTATGTCCACTCCAAGCACGATAGAATAAAGAATGAGAATCTTGGCCACATTCATGCTGTCTACACGGCTGCCACGGAACTCCCCACTCAGAAATCTAGCTCGAAGCTCTGAAATGGTGATACTCCCAACACCAGATAGCACTACTCGAAAGTACAACCCGTCTGGAGATAAATCATGAACCCCAGATGGGTTGAAGTGGAAGTCTCCAAACCTCAACCCCGTCACAAGAAAAAACTCTTGTCTCCCAAACCTACAAAACCTATCTGGTCCAATAAGAAACCAGCATTCGCCTTCCGGTGCATTCGTCCGTCGCACCTGCCGACTCATCAAATAATGAAGAAACGCCTTACACGTCTCTGTATCCGTTTACCACCGTAAGAAGTGACCAAAACATATGTCCATGAAATCATGGACACAATCTCCATCCACCTCCGATAGCTCCCTCCCTATCTCACGAATAATAGGAAGTCGCGTATATCCGTTGATATACGCGAACTGCCACCGACAACCCGGTCGGATCCACTCCCACTCGCCCTATATTGAATGAAAATATATGCCAGGTAAAGAATTTGGTATATTGTCGTGACATAGTGGAGAAGCATGAAATTTACACATTTATGTGAGTGACATGCATTATTGTGACATACACAGTTTCAAATTTCATGGGATTTTCGTGGCATTTTCGTGAGATTTTCGTGGGTGGATGAATTTTCGTGGCATACTCGTGACATTTTCGTGGCATACTAGTGGCCTAATCGTGGCATAAACGTGGCATTTTCGTGAGATTTTCGTGGCATACATGCATTTTCGTGGCATTTTCGTGACATTTTCGTGGCATACTAGTGGCCTAATCGTGGCATAAACGTGGCATTTTCGTGAGATTTTCGTGGCATACATGCATTTTCGTGGCATTTTCGTGACATTTTCGTGGCATACTAGTGGCCTAATCGTGGCATAAACGTGGCATTTTCGTGGCATACATGCATTTTCGTGGCATTTTCGTGAAATTTTCGTGGCATACTAGTGGCATAATCGTGGCATAAACGTGGCATTTTCGTGAGATTTTCGTGGCATACATGCATTTTCGTGGCATAAACGTGGCATTTTCGTGGCATTTTCGTGAGATTTTCGTGGGTGGATGAATTTTCGTGGGTGGATGAACGCAGAAACACAGTTTTACTCAACCTAATCTCAGGAACTATATCCTTAAGTCTAAGCACATATATATCGAATAACATATAATCTAAGCATTTCATGTCTACTTAACAGTTTGAAATCACAGAAATCACGTACATTCAACCCAAAAAACAGAGAAAAATAAATTTCATTCACATGTTCAACGAAAATGGAGAGAGGGGAGGTTTACTAACCTCCATTTCTCTGTCTGAAATTTGTACAGCCGATTGAAGATGATGAATAGCCACGAAATGTCGACTCCAAACCAATCCGACAAAAATATGGGATTTTCTTTACTTTTCGTGGGTTTTTTTCTGCCTTTTCGTGATATTTTTTACTGCCTTTTCGTAAGTGTGTTTATGAATTTACTGGATTTTCGTATTAGTTTATCATCTTTTTACTGCCCCAATAAAAAGTGCATTTACTGCGCCAATGAATGCCCAATAATGACTGACACCAACCCACTTTTTCAGTTTTTTGAATTTACTTTTCACAGGGAACCGCCTTTTTGAATAGTCAAATGTGGTATTTTAGGCAAAAATTATAACAAATGTGTTATTTTGGTCAAACCCTAAAATAGTGTGATATTTTGGGCCCACATTTAATCAAATGTGTTAATTTGGGCCTGGTTCCCAATCGAAAAATATATATTTAATTGTTAAAAAATGAACATAACATTTCACATTAGATCAAAAATTGAAGTTAACCCTAATATAAATTACCTGAATGTGCAAAAAAGGGTGTTGATGGAATGTTGCAAGTTGCATCCCCCCATTCACTTCGCTACTTACACTTGAGAGGGATGGAGGATTGGGACTCTCTTCCCCATTCGCTTCAACATCTCAATGCTCTTTCGACTTTATTCTTGGAGAATTTCAGAATAGAAGAATTGTCGGAATGGTTTTGAAACCTCACATCTCTACAAACCTTATATTTAACTAAATGTAAGGAGTTGAGGAGTGTGGGAATCTTACGATGCCTCAAGAAATTAAGTGAATTAGTGATTGGAGATTGTCATCCAGAACTAAAGAGGTGGATTGGACAACAAACTGATGATGTCTCTCATATCCCCAACATACAGGTTGATTGGCATTAGTTTCGAAAGGATGGTTTGTGGTAAGTGTAATTATCATTTTTAAATTCACCTGCAACATTATATATATATATATGCATCTGTTTGATTAAAGGATATTTATTAATCTTCCATCTTTTACATTTCAGGAATTTGGATGGATACAACTAGCAGCTAGTGTGTAAGATCGATCTTCACTCTTTTTTTTTTTAACATGTGTTTAATTATGGTAGCCTTACTGTTTGTTAAATTGCCTGAATGAGTATACACGTGATACCTGAAGAGTACATATCTAATATCACATTTTAACATGGAAAATAATACCTTAAAAGTATACAAGTGATATTTGAATATTATATATTTAACACCACGCGACAGGTCAGATTGGGGACGTAAGTTTTAGCTTATAAATTAAGCTTTTCTGCTAGGAGTTTCAAAAATGTCAAACCATAAATCAAGTAATCATTTTTAAAGAGTATATCAACCGGTACATAAAAATATTATATATTTGAAACTTTACCTTTTATTTTATTTATATAATTAAGGTTTTAATCTAAAATATTTTCACAAAAACTTATGTGATGGATCTAATGAATAGTTATCGTGAGACGATTGAATTCTCATCGCGCACAAACATTGTGATTTATGAGTTATGTTGCAAGTTGATTCGTCTCACATAAAACAATATAAAAAGTTGATCAAATTTGACTCGTTCTTTTCAGTCCTGATTGGCCGAACACATAGAATTATATTCAACTACAAAGACCGAACACAAAAAGGCACATTCTAGTAAATTTAACTAAGACATTAACTACGTTAGAAACTAACCCTTTCAATAATAATAAAGACATATAAATTCAAGAATAATTGTGAAATGTTATTCCATAAAACGTCGCTATGAAATATAAATTTAGAAAATGCAATGGAAACAGATTTCATGAAATTCCTTTTTTTACTCCAAACTCATGCTTGAGTACATCAAAAGGTTACATGAACATTTTCACGGATAAACTTTTTCTAAATTTAATTGAATCAGACTCTATAAATGAAAATCCTCTTGAACGTTGATAATATCGGCTACTCGCATCCACCGCTTGCATACCACTCGTTATCTTTAATCTGTAAATCTTTAAATTACATAAGAGTGAGTGTCAGAAAGACACTCAGTGGAGGTAAGCACACAAACACATCTTAACACTCAAACATTCAACATAAAATAAACACATAGCCTTTGTATGAGTTTTTAAGTCCACTATGTTAGTCAATATATGTCCGTCAATCTGGAATTTTAAGTCCAATATATATATACACACACACACATGTCCGTTAATATATGTCCGTCAATATATGTTAGGAATTGTATAAGTCTTGATGAAACAAAAACTTTTGAGCTTGCTAGGACTAGGAGCAACCTTGTATTTAGTTTAGTTTGTAAATGTTAATCATTGGCAAGGTCACTCAATCTAAACATACAAGCAATCAACTCTCAAACAACTTCAAGTTTCAGTCACTCAATCTAAAGCAACAAGTCAGCTACCTTTCTGGACTTAGTCTGATCAAGAGCTTGCTACACTCAATGTTGAAGAAAACTTTCCATATACTTTAATCTTTTAGATTGATTAGGAGTACTAAGCATAGGTTGTTATACCTGCTAAGTTGTACATTCTTGTAGAAAGAGTAAGAGTCCTGTATGGGCTAAGTCGATCCTGTGTGGGTCTTGGACTATAGTGCAGCAACCTGTGTGGAAGCTGACTACTCTTTGTTTTGTTGATTATAATAGTTAGGTTGTGTAAAACAATTTTCGTTAACAAAGTTCCTCCCGCTGAGAAGAGGTAAAGTGGAAATAGAGGGACTACTCCACACTCGAACCACTATATATCTTGTTATGTGTTTTTACTAGCTTACTGTATATCGACCTATCTATCTGTCATAACTTATCTCTATCATACAACATAAAAATCATTTTTCAAAGTCATTCATTTCAAAGTATTTCCGCTGCATAAAACTCTCTAAGTTCCTAAAAGCTCACTGCTCCGCAGTAAGCTTCTGAAACAACAAGCTCACTAGGTTGTTGGTTCAGTGTTGGAACTTACAATTCTTTTGGAGTAAGAGTTTGAAAATTTTGAAGGGGTTTATTCACCCCCTAAACCTCTTACTACTTGGGACCAACAATATATGTCTGTCAATATAAGTTCGTCAATATATGCTCGTCTATATAAGTCTGTCAATATAAGTCCGTCAATATATATCCGTCAATCTGGAGTTCTAAGTCCAGTATAACCTCATTGGGATACCACATCTTTATACACATGCACATTCACAATTATTTCACACATAATTCACATTTAAACATGTAGCGTTCAAACATTCACAATTCACCTTTCAAAACATGATATTTATCATTCAACTATCATTCATATTCACTTTCATTCACTTTCACATTCATATACAATATAGCATATAACAGTAGAAGTTATTAGCACTTTATCCATATAACTATAGCATTCATATCGTTATATAGTCAATCAATTCAATTCGTATATTAAAAGAATTCATATATTCAAGTGCACAATTAATAAAACAGATAAGGTTTTACCCCACCTTCAATAGCAGAGCTTACATAACTTTTATGTCCTATATCTTCTCAATCTCGTGCCTCGTTCTTATTCCCTTCAAGGTATAAAATCTCATCTTAAAATCGAGTTGAAATTATTTATAATCGCATTAATTCTTATATTAAACTCTCAAGAAGGGTTAACGATTGACATTTCTACGATTATGGTCCGATGCAATTAAGCGTACTCGAGCATTCGTTTTTAGTCATTGAACTCTAAGGCCTAACTTATCACACTTCTTGTTATCTTGGATTAATATTGTCATTTTATCATAATTAAGACACTGAAAAATAATTTCATGGAATTACAGGGTACAATATACCGTATACATAAAGTCATGGCGTCAAAATGTAATTTGCAAAGAGCCTTGAGTAAAAATCGAATTTTATAAAGTTCAAGATCTTAATTGTCATATGACTAAATTTCAGGGTTCAACTTGCAAAAATTCAGGGTTTGCACTTAAGTCCAAAACTATATCGAATTTATAAAAGCAACCCTTCTCCCCTCAAACCCACATACATCGCCCCTGTCTTATTCTCGGCACAACTCCACCACGGCCGGCGACAACCCGTAGTCGGAAACACCTCGATTCTCCTAACGACAACCCCACACGTCATACAGTAACAAGGCACCACACAAACCCATCACACAACACGACACCACACACCACCAAACATCAGCACAGCGTTGCTGCTCATGGCAACAGTCACCCACGTTACTCAGCGCCAAGGACAGTCTGGGATGGGGGCCAAGGGGGCATTGGACCCCTTGAAATTTTATTTAAAAAGTAGGGGTATTTTAGACATTTCACATATTTTAATTAAAAAATTAAAAAAAGAAAAAGAAAATCACATCTCTAACTCTCCAACTATAGAGTGAGTTTTCATACCAGAACCTTTTTACCATACTCTCTCTCTCAATTGATTCTCCACCAAATTTCAAGGTAGATATTTACTCTTATTTGCATTATACTTCATCATAATTGTTAATTTATAGTGCTTTAAATTGTATATGTTTGATTTATTGATTTACTGATAAATTTTTCTTTTTCATTTTGTTTAAAATTCTTCTATACTTGAAATTATGGAAATATTCATTATGGTAGGAGATGAGCAAACTTATTTTATCAATTCTATTTTGATTTAGGAAGATCTTGCACATTTAATTTATTTTCCAATACTTCAACGTTTTTTTATAGATATAGATAATGGAAAGATACTTCAGAAAAATACGATCCAATGTGGAATCATCATCTTCAGTAATGTACATGTTGTTCAATTTCAACCAATACCACATCAAGATAATGATAATGAAGTTGATATGGAAAATCTTCCGAGTGATTTGGGGCTACGACCTAACATATTGAGCTATCTACCTAATTTAATTGAACAGGTTCGTAGAGCTTACTTACTCAAAGGTTTATGTCAACCACGTGAGCATGATTTTCCTCAAAAAATAGATGGAAATCAAAAACTTAAATTTGTTGCATCTTGGTTTGATGAATTTAATGATTGGTTGGAGTATAGTGTATCAAAAGATGCAACATTTTGTTTATAGGGTTAATTTCAAAAAACCACCCCACCTATTGACGTTTTACAAATTGCAACCTCATTTTTTTTTTCAGATTACCACCCAATCTTCTAGATTTTTGTCGATTGCAACCTCCGTTCTAATTTTATATACAAATTTGTTGAAAAAGTGCATCCATATTTGCTGGAAAAGTATACAAATTTCAAACAGAGGTTGCAATCGACAAAAATCCAGAAGATTTGGTGGTAATCTGAAAAAAAAAATAGATGAGGTTGCAATTTGCAAAAAGTCAATAGGTGGGGTGGTTTTTTGTCAATTACCCTTGTTTATATTGTTACCTTTTCTCGACGGGACGTAGTGAAAGAGGGCATGATTCTTTTGTGTTTGAGGGATTTAATGTTTGGCGCAAAAAAGAAAGATTGAGAGGTCATGTTGGAGATCATAATAGTTATCATAGTAAATGTAGGTTGACTTGTCAAGATTTGATGAATCAAGGTCATTGAAGTGTATTTTTCTAAAATATCAGAACAATCAAAGATTGATTATCGTTGTAAGTTGAATGCATCAATTGTTGGTTTGCGTTATATCATTGTGCAAGGATTAGTTTTTTGAGGAAATGATGAGTCCAGAGAATCATTGAATCAAGGTAATTTTATTAAGCTTTTGAAAGTTATTGCTTCGTGTAATGAAGAAATCAACAATGTTGTGTTGCATATTGCTCCTGAAAATCTCAAGCTAACATCTTCGTTGGAAAAAAAATTCCAAGACAGCTTCACAAACATTATCTCCCACTGTAGACTAAGATTTTTTGAAGAAACTGGCTGAATAACCATCAGGCCCAGGAGCTTTGTCATCACCAATATCAAACAAAGCAGTTTTAATCTCATCATAAGAAAAAGGAACAATAAGATCATCCTTTTGTTGATCAAGAAGACAAGGGCCAAATTTAATAATCAAGGGGTCAAAGGGATGAGTTTGAGCACTTGTTCCAAACTGCCCTTTGAAAAAATAGACAAAAGCTTCAGAGAGCTCATCAAAAGATGAAGAAAAGTTGTCATTCTCAAGAGTTATGGAAGCAAGATGTCTTTTTAAAGAGTTCCTTTTGATGATGCTATGGAAAAATTTAGAATTTCGATCACTTTTAGAGAGATCACATTTAGCTTTTTGGGAAAGAAAGACTTTTTCGGCCTTAGCAAAAAAGATGGTTTTATCCTTTAGAATGAGGTTTTTGTTCAAAAGATCAGCATTATTCGGATCATTATCCAGAGCCACTTGATTCTCATTTAACTCAGATTTTGCAACTTTTGATCTAGAAGAAATGTGACTGGAATGGTGAGAGTTAAGCAAAGGATAAACTGGGCAGTGCCCCAAAAATCAGAATTCCACGCATCTTGAACGGTTTGAAAAAAATTGTAGTAGTACCATATTCGAGCAAACTCCATTTTTTTCTTCTTTCGGCCTTTGGTAGCACTCACAAAGGAGGATGCTGCAAGTTTAGGGGGCTCGAACTCAGCAGCTTCAGACTTCTTTGAAGTATTAACCTGCAAAGAGGTAGAAAAAGAGGTCACATTTAGAGCTAAATGAGGGACAAGGGTAGAGGGCATGTTAGAATCAGCATTGTTAGCAAAAACTCCCTCATTACTAGCTGGAGCTTTCCCTTTAGAGGAAGCTTTAGGTAGCCTTGATGTACAAAGGTGAAAGGAATCCTCAAGATCTTGTGCGACTTCTAAGGGGGTAGGAGATCCACAAATATCAAAATGAGGGGGATGAAGGAGGAAGGAGGGGGCTAGAGGTGGGCTGGTTTTGCAGCCTAAACGGTCATTTTTTGAAGGTAATTTGCAGCTGGTTTATGAGGTATTTTGGGGCCAGAAGAAGAGGGTCGATATGGTTGTTTAAGGGTTGGGCATGTCCCTTTAAAGTGGCCAAAAGATGAGCTAGTGGAACAAAAACGAGGGATATGACTCAAAGTGGACGAATTGGTCAAAACCTTGGCCATTGGGTAAGTGTACTCTTATAACCGAGGGGAGGAGGGCAGATGCATCAACTTCGATAAGAATACATGCATAGGAAGTTGTTGGTCCCAAGTGGTAGTAGGCTTAAAGAGGGGGGTGAATAAGTCTACTCAATTTTTAAAATTTTTCTTTTAAAACCGAATGAAAGGTCACTCAGACAGATTGCTAAAGAGCTTATTGTCCTGAAGGTTACTGCTTGAATAGTTACCTTTAGTGAGCTTAGAGAAAATGAGTTTTATGCACAGCGGAAATTCTTTTTGACCAAAACTTATTTTTCTGAAAACGGTTGAGATGCTTATGAGAGATATACGGCAGGTTAAAGCAGATAAGCAATGACAAGGATAAGAACAGCAGTAAGATATATCAAAAATAAACACAATGGTTTATAGAGGTTCAAGGGTGGAGTAATTCCTCTACGTCCTTTCAACTCCTTCTCAAGGAGGAACTTTGTTAAGTATAATGGTTGATTTACACAAGCCTCGCTTAGACAACCTAAACTTAACAAGAACTGTCAGTCTTTCCCACACAGGGTTACTGCACAGTGACCAAACTTAACTAGCCCACACAGAGCTCTTGTTCTTCTACTAAGAACTTAAATACTTGATCAGGAACAGCCTCCGATTAAGCAACTCCTAACAGTCTATGAAAGTAAATAAAGTGGTTTTCTTCAACAACACAGGCAACAAGCTTTTGTATAGATAGCTCTCTAGATAGAGTGTGTTTGCTGCAATAGACTGGACTTGAAACTTCTAAGAATGGAAAGATAGAGCGTTGGATAGCTTGAGCGTTTTGATTGCAAGAGTTTTAGGTTTCAAGTTTCTAGTTTCAAGTGTCTTCTAAGTCCAGTTCTTCTATTATTTATAGGCGATGAGAAATCTGCCCGTTGGAGAGAGCTTCCTTCTCGCAGCATCCTTGGAGCAACGTGGCTCCTTCTGATTTGCTCGTACAAGGTTGTTGAGATCGTACGTATAAGTTGTTGCAATCGCCATACCTAGTCTGACATATCTTCAGACTTCCTTTTTGCTTTTGATACGTGGCATCATTTGATTGGATGACTTTGCGATCATGCCTAACGTAAACCTCGTACACGGACTTCGAGGTAACTGCTTCTAAACAGGTTGCTGATGCTTCCTGTTTCTTCAATCGGCTTTAGTTTACTTGTCTCTTGTACAGTTATCAAACTCAGCATTCTTGTGTAGTGAGCATCCAGTATCCTTTTCAAGCAGCCTTCTGCAGAGATTTATACTCAGATCATTTTAAGGTCTTATGCAGCAAGGTCATCACGCTCCAGTCTTGATCTTCAAGCCTCCCGATCCTATACTTAGAGATTTTACAATAGAATCTAGATACATAGGATCCTAAGCCCTAATCTATTATATGTTTTGTCTTCATCAAAATCTATACAATGTTCCTTACAGAAGTTTTTTTCTTACCCTGTGTCATTTTGTCGAAACAAATCGGTTTTCCCAGCTTCGAGGCTATCTTACTAAACGCGTTCTTGTGCCAGCACTCGAATTGAAGATTAAGGAACTTTGCCCACACAGGAACCTTGAAGAAGTTGTCCAAGTCCAGAATGACTCCATTGGTTATCTTCCGGAGTATGACATTTTTACCCTCACAAGCATACGGGCCCTCTTCAAAAACTCTATCCCAATCGGACTTGTTCTTAAAACGAAAGATAACAGACTCTTGAAATGTAAGCTAAAAATTACAATCAACATTCCAGAAGGTAATAAGTTTGTGAATATTTTCAACCCCATGCCATCTACCCGCAAACCAGCCTATTAGGCAAAAGCCCCATTTGAGGTTAACATCACAAACATCAGAAGGGTTTAGAAATATATTTTCACCAGAAATGTCATAGGTATCAAAGAGTTCATCATCATCAATATTCTCAAACAAACCAACCCAAGTTTTTAGAGGGGGGTGAATAAACGTACTCAAATCTTTCAAAACTTTTTACTCCGAAAATAGTTAAGTTCAAGGGTGAGCTTACTACTACACAGCTTGCTTCTTAGAAGCAGCTTACTTGAACTTGTAGCATACTCAAATCTGATTGGTCCTCGGGAGAATTTCTCTACTGGTAATGAAGTATGTTCTAAATCGGGTGACTTCTCTTTAACCTTAGCTACTGTAATTCATTTTGTTGAAAGTGACCTTGTTGGGTGACTAGCTTGCTTCTCCGAGATTGTTTCTTCTATCTTCAAAGTCCTTGCTTTATGTTAGAGCAACATTATCGGCCGGCGAGCTTTCTTCTATTAGATGCTCCTACTTCACCGAAGACCTTGCTTTATGTTGGAAGGACCTTACTGTTTGTTGTAGTGAAGTTGTTTCTTATCGTAGCGTTCCTGTTGCTTACTGTAGCGATATTTTGTACTTAGAAAATATTACATAACAAGCTCAAGTACTAGGTTACTTCTCTACAGAAGCTTACTTCTGCTAAAATGTTTGTCTCATCAAAACAACTATAAATCCTAACACTTCATTTGGAGGTGCAGCCAAAACCTTCGTCTGGGAGCAGCCTCCATCGGAAGAGGGAAAGGAGACGAAGTCCTCTTCCCCCAGAGAACGAAGATTCAGAGGACTCCTCAGGTCTGGATCGTCTCGCCAAATTTGGTTTCATCACAAGAGAGGATTTTTTGGAAGAAATCCTTTTCTTGGACAACTTCGTCTTCACCATGAGAAAGAGCATGGAGCTGAAGAACCACGCTTGAGAACACCAGGGTCGCAGTTAATAACTCCAACGAGTGGCGGCGCTTGAGCAGCAGTGGAGGAACTTCCAAAACACAGATGAGGTGGGATGTTAAAGACAGTCGAGAAGACAGTTCTGACCTCCAACAACTCGAGACACTGATGATCTCAGAGCAACGGGGATACATTACAAAGGCAGAGCACCAAATCGATTCAACAGTAGCCCACGTAATAAAGATGCAAAATGAGCACAAATACTACAAATTTGAGACGAAAAGAGATTGATTTGGGCAGATCGAAGGATATTGGCGGAGCAAATGGAACTCCTAAGTAGATTTTGGTGGGTAAGGTCGGAATCTTCTTGAGAGATGGTGGCGCACACTGTTTGGAGAAGAAAAACCCTTAATTTGGAGTGGAAATGTGAAACGACAATTTGGGTTTGACCTTTGCCGTGAGAATGAAGGGCGACGCTTCAAGGGTTTCAAACCCTAGCCGCAAACGAGGAGCAACAAAGCCTTTCTACATGTATAAGACTGAATTGACTTTTTTATATATATTATATATGTATACGATGTAGAGAATCCCACTAAGGGGACAAGGACTAGACCTTTAATGCCTAGGAATAAATGCACCTAATCAATGGAAAATGGTAAATGAATCTTCCTACGTTGATTAGCCAAGAACAATATGAACAAACACCAAAGAAAATTAAAAAAAGAGTCGTTGGATAATGAAGAGCAAGCTGTTTGAAGATGAAGATCGAGCGAGAAAGTGAGACACCCCTAGAGAGAAAATCTAGAGAGATAAAAAATTCTAAACCCCACTGAGAGCTCTTTCTTGATTCTCAATAAGGTTCTTGAAATTCATAAAAAAGAACCAAAAGTCCAAGATCCCGCTTCCAACTAGTACTAAACTTTTTCTTAAAATGCTGCCTAAGCAATCCAAAGTTTGAGCCCACCTATAACACCAGAATACTTAAAATCTACAAAGAAAATATAAGCAAACACAAGAAAATATGTTTTGTACAAATACTTTACCTTTCAAGTTTCAAGTAATCACATGCCAAGAATATTTGAACTTGTACTTGAATTGACCACCAAATCTACCAAGACAAGAAACACAACAATTTAATATGGTCACTTTAGATAACATGAAATTTAAATAAAGATTTGTTGATATTTTACCTTTTTCAAGTTTCTCAAGAACTCCTCGTCCTCGGCCATAGAACTAGGTCGATTTTGCCGAAGCCAATCTTGCCCACAAATCAAAGCTTGTGCCATTTTTGGAGTAAGGGAAGCTCTAAAATAATCAATGACTCGACCACCAGCTGTGCTAAAGACTTTTTTTGAAGTAACAGTAGAGATAGACATACCTAACACATCACGAACCAATCATGCCAAAATAGGGAACCTGTAGCTGTTGGTTTTTCACCAATCAAGGATGTTGAAGTTTGGAAGAAGTTTTTGTGAGCAGTTCTTGGAGATACAAATCGAGCTCTGATTGAGCCCCAACTCCATCCTCAGACAACATTTGCATGTACCTTTTCTTGGTAAGCCTTATACGTGCCCTTTCATATTCTTCATCACTTCCAGAATTACTAGAGCTTTCTACAATCCCACTAGAAGAAGTTGCACTAGTTCCAGACACAGGCCCGTATATAATCTTGTATTGCTCAAATGCATCAAATGTTTAGTGCTTGTACAGGCCCGTACATGTCCTTAAGAACATAACCCATGTAACTCATCTTGTGACCAGGATCAAGTATATCAGAAACATATAGAAACATATTCATTTTCTCTATGTTACCCCAATACTTATTAAATTTAGCCTTCATTTGTGTAGCTATAGACACCAAGACACTATCCGAACCCACAAGCTATTCACTCAAAGCACATGAACATCACTAATTTCATCAAGAAATGTATTAGATGTTACATAGAAAGAACTAGAAACCCGAATAGTGAGTTCATTAAAATACCGCAACACTTTCACAAACCTTTTAACAACAACCCAATCATCTTTTGTGGGTAAACCTATATGTCCATGAGGTATACCAACCCTAAAATCAGCCCGAAAATCAGAATCCAACATCTCATACCTTTCAAACACATTTTTAAAAATACAACAACTTCCAACATCATATAAACTGAGTTTCACCTTGTTGGAACATCAAGACTCAAAAAATTTTTGCACTTAACCTTCTCTTCAACAACAAATTCATTGAATTTTTTCAACCTAGCAACGGATTGTCTTACATATCTAACCACAGTACGAACACGCTCAATTGACACATCCATTTCTTTTAAACCGTCATTTACAACAAGATTAATTATGTGAGCAACACATCTCTTATGCATGTATTTACCTTTTAATATTCCAGTTCCCCAATTAACAACCCTTTTTTCCAAATAAGTCATAATAGTATCATTTGAAGAGGCATTATCAACAGTCATTGTGAAAATCTTATCTAACCCCCAATCAAGCAAGCACTTTTCAATCAAAAGACCATCTGTTGGTCCCAAAACTGCTGTAGGTAGGCTTAGAGAGGGGGTGAATAAGCCTACCTTCTTTTCCACTTTTCTTCTATCTCTATCGGCTCATGTCTAATATCAGTAACCTTTTAAAGGTTACTGATCAGAGTCGTTAGCGGAAGCTTATCACAGAGCCGAGTAGAAGATGTGCAGCTTATCAGAGAGTATGTATGAAGTGCAGTAAGTAGATAAAGATGCAAGGATGTATAGAGGTTCGAAGGTGGAGTAATCCTTCTACGTCCTCTCTTCCTCCACTTAGGAGGGAACATTTGTTAAGCTAGTTGATTTACATAGACCTATCTATTACAACTCTCACTTAACAAATAAGTAGCAAACCTTCACACATATGCTTGCCTACTTCCCTTTGACCCACACAGGATCCTACACTACCCACCCAAGGTCCTTACTTTCTCTCCTAAAAAGTGGTAAATTCAGAAGAACATTACTCCTCACACTGAGTACTCCGAGACAAACCTTTAGAGAGGTTTATCTCCTTCATCTTCAACTGGGTACAACAAGCTTGGCCTCCGTTTGCAGACTGATCTGCTGAAGCTTGCTGCTAGACTGGTAGACTGGGTATGCGTCTTCTTGGGGTATAGAGTGTTCGAGCTTTTCTTCTTTTCATCTGCTCTGTTTGAACACTCTTTTCTCTAAGGCTTCCCATTTCTGCGCTTCTCTCTTTTAAGCTCTTCTCTCTTCTTTTGCGCTTCTCTCTGTGAGCTTGAATATTCTGATGTGCTCACTTCTTCTCTCTTGCGCCTTTGCACTTTCTCTCACACTCTTTTCAGTCTTCAGTCCTCCTCTTTATAGTTTGTGAAATATGCCCGTTGAAGGTAGACAAATTTCCATCATTGATGCGCCGCACTCCTGACACACGCCAACTTTTCGCTTTCAACGTGTCTTCTTCTGATTGACTCATCTTCTCTTCTCTCTACTGGTAACTTCTTGTGTCTACCGGTAACTTTGACTTTTCTCCCCATGCCTGCTTTGCAACTCCTTCCTCTTGCTTCACTTTGGAGCTTCCTCTTCTGGCTTGCTCCTTCAGGTGGCTCGAGGCGTCTGTAGCATGCTACTCCTGCAGTATGCTTTACGGCATGGTCTTTTCAGGCAGCTTCCTGTTCCTCTGTATTCTTCTTTGGCAAGGTCCCTTCCAGTAGCTTCCTGAAGTCAATTATATCCTTAATTAGTTCATCCGATTCTTTTTAACCATTCTCTTCAATAACCTTTCTTTTGACACTTTCTCTTTTCTTTTAATCTTCTGTAGTAACTCTATTGCAGTAACCTATCCTAAAATTGGTTATGCATTTATAGAGTTACTTAAGGATTTGTCTCATAAAAACATTCTACAAATGTATCCAACACCAACATCTTCTCCTTTATGAGACAAACATGGAATGAAGTTCATAATTACTTTATGCATTTTCCAACTTTCATCAATGAAATGTGCACTCAACACCAAATAGGTAAGTCTTTAATTAGATGTCCAAGTATTAGTGGTAAGTGAAACTCTTTGTCCTGATGTTGTAAAGTATTCGTTTAGTTTATTTTTCTCATATAAGAACAAACTAAAACAATCTCTTGCAATAGTTCTTCTTGACGGAACATGAAATTGTGGACATATAACAACCATAAAATCCAAGAATCCTTCTTTTTCGACAAACTTAAAAGACAATTCATTCTTAATCAACTTTACTACTAAAGCCTTCCTAATAGCATCATAGTCATACTTCCACACAGTACTCTTAATATCCCCATTTCGATCAAATCCAATCTTAGTTTGACTATTACCTTCAGCAACACGATTAACATTATCAGGATGATTTGCACAAATTTTCATATGACCAAGCATGCCAGTAGTACCATTTTTAGAGGTATGAGCATCATAATTTTTAGGACAGTATTTGCATTTTGCTCTTCGCTCACCATTGTTTTCAAAGAATGGAGTGAAGTGAATCCAAGCCTTTGACCTTCTAGCCATTTCCTTCATCTTTATCTTGCTTTGACTTTTCACATTTGTATCCATTAACTCAGAATCCAGTAGTTGTCTTGGGATCTTCATTTTCCATTTCTATATTTTCATAATATTCGGATTGAGCAGACATGGGATTGTGTTGTGTCTCAGACATTGAAATGGGCTACATAAAGAACACAATATTAGTTAGCTCAATATTAATAAAAGTAGGACTGGTTAGCTTCAATTTTATAGCAAGAATATGGCAATATTAGTAGGTCACTAAAGAAAAATATATGGCAGTCTGACGACTATAGGACCTACTCTTGTTGCATGAGTTATGTGACCATTAATAAAAGTATGGTGTTTGTTAATCCCCTCCAGCATTGAACCAAATATCAGTTTAATACATATAATGTTTCAATTATGCACTTATGTAAAACATTCAATTAACACTAAAGAACAGGTTCAAAGATAACCTACACTAAAGAACAGAAATCATATCGCAAATTAGTAAATATCAGATATCTCAATTTGGATCTTCTGAATTTAATAAGTTGATAGCCTTAGCTTGTTTTCTAAATTTAAGAAAAGTGAAAAGTGTCATGAAGTTTCTTATTTCTTACTGTCAGACAACATATAAAATAGAAAGTACCAAAGAACCTAGCCTTGCTTAACCATTTTACATTATTCATTTCTTGGTTGAAATTTTCTTTTCACAAGAAGTTCTAGAGAATATTTGATGGTTAACTCCTAGGCAATCAACACAGTAGTACACACAGTAGACAATAAACATGTTTGTGTAGTTTACGTAATAAAATAGAAGATATATGACATGTACCGAGTGCTCCGAGACCGACGGGCTGGAGGCTCCGGTCTTCATCCTACTAGGGCAGCATCCGGCGAACTGGAGGTGCAGTCATTGCCGCGTAGGGACAGCGCCGATGATTCAATTTGGGAAGCTAGGGTTCGTCTGGAGAGTTGAGAGTCCAAGAGAGAGAATGAGTCAATGAGTAATGGTTGTTGTGTTGACTTAAAACACAAATAAAATAAGATAAGATAAATAATGTAAATGGTTAGATTTTCGGTAAAAACTAAATTACCGTTCGGTTTTTATCGAACCAAATACCGGATTTTTAAAATTTGAAAACTTGAATACCGAACTGAATTCGATTTGGTTTGGTATGAATGGAATTTTCGGTTCAGTTCATCAGTTCGGTTCGATCGATTTTACTGAATTATGCCCACTCCTAGTCACACTTATATACCGTAAAAGTCACATCCTTACAACAAAAAAGTAACAACCTGAAGAAAAGAAAAAAAAAAGGAAAACCCAGATGAGCAGATCCGGGTCGAGTCGCCCCAATTTCATCAATTTTGATCCGTGCACTTAGTGCACAGGAGAATTTGTCATATATATATATATATATATATCTTACATATGTATATATAAGGCTGGCAAATTGAGCCACCCGATCCGACCCAGCCCAGACAAACGGGCTAGACAATAAAGTCGAGTCGGGTCTGGCCGGCCCATCCTTTGGTTGGGCCTAAAAAAGGGTTGCAATTTTAACATTATTTTTTGAAAGGTAAAAATGATATTTTTACTCAACCTTATAATAAATTTATCATATTGTAGGCCAAATTAGAATTTGCCAAACATGGGCAATTCTTTTCACAGCCCAACAATTTTTTCTCAATACAACCTCTATGAAAATGAAATATCATTTTTATCCTTATGATTTAATGTGGATATATTTCACAGTCCATATTTCTTTCTTTTTTTTCTCCCTTAAGCAATTTCTTTTTTCACAGCCATGTTTCTTTCTTTTTTCTCTTTTATGCAATTTTCTTTTCTTCTTCTTCAAGCAAACTTTTTTTTTTCTTCTTTGCAGTCAAAGCAATAACAATAACTGGATGATTCTAAATTATTCAAATTATAACAATGTTATTGCATATATTTTCAATATATTAGAAAAAAAATTCTAGTTCAACAAGGTCGAAGAAGTTGAAAATCCACTATAAAAAAGTCGTATTCTAAAAAATATATATTTGAAATATCATAAGGTTTACCTCATAAAGTTTCAAATTAACTTCAACAATGATTTTATTTTAGCAATTGGGTTTAATCTTAATTGAACGTATAAAAAAAGATGGAGAGAGAGAGAATAAGGTTGCAGTAAATAAAATAGCACAAAAACTCATATGAGACGGTCTCACGGATAGTTTCCGTGAGACGGATCCTTATTACCCATAAAGTGAACCCATATCCATAAATTTTCATATGAATTACTAAGTGTGGGTTGTGGGTTGACCCGTCTCACGAAAAAAGATCCGTGAGACGGTCTTACATAAGACCTACTCATAAAATAGTGAGATTTAAGGATAAAAATGAGATTTTACTTTTATAGAATGATGATATAGAGAAATTATTTTGCCGTGTATAGAATCACCCGCCAAACATATGTCCTTCTTAAGACTATCCGCATCGGTAAGACCGACCCAGGAAGAAGAAAAAGACAAAAAAAGTAAAAAAAAAAAAAAAAGAAAACAAAAATGCAGGTTGCAAGCCAACACATTTGAAGACTCAATCCCAACCAAACCAACTTGGATGGGCCAATCAAAAGGTGACACATGTTATCTTTTGATTGATCTAAATTTTATATAAATAAAATGTATATTGTAAATATTGTGGATAATATATATATGTATATAAAAGCAAGGTGTAAAATTCTCATGGATCCTTTTTCTCTTTAAATTAAAGTTTCGTTATAAGGCCCATGCTAGATATGTAAAACCCATCGGCCCATTCAATTGATGCACAAAAATTAGGGCAAGAATACAGCGAATGTGCGAGGTCGAACTTGAGCTAGATTTCTTGTGCAGAATACCAAATTTCTCCATAATAAAAAAAAATTAGGGCAAGAATCGACACCTAACTGTTCGTGAGCGACTTGAAGAAGAAGGTGAGCCTGTATTTATCTCCCCTGTGCCGGAAAATCTTATCGTGTTTCTTTTTTTGTTTTTTAATCAATTTCCGGTGATGTTCACCGGAAAAACTTACTACTTTTTTAATGGTATGTAAGTCTTGAGAAATCAGTCTCTGTGACCCAATAATGAAATTCTCATTCGTGAAGGAAGGTTACTTAACTATGCCCCCGAATTTATAGATAAATGAGGCTGCAAAGACAGTAATATGAATATTGACGAAATCTTGTTATTTATTGGTTTAATTTTTAATAGAGTATGCTGTTCTTAATTTTTTTAATTTTTTTTTAAGGTAGTTTACTGAATATGATTGAGCATAACCATTGTGGAAGTTGGTGCTTATATGTTTGAAATTAATAGCACTGATGTTTTTCTTTTTCGATTTTTTTACTTATTTAGCTGCTCTTTTGATGTTATGTATCTATTTCTTGGCCAGAGCTGTAGTGTTTCTTTCAGACTTAGGTGAATTGCTTTTTAGATTTTGGTTTGACGTTAAGTTTTCTATTGATGTCATATGTGATGGGGTTCAGGCTGTGGGTGATCTTAAATGGCTGAAGTAAAGTCATCAGGGAGATCAATTGATCAATTGTTGGAGAAGGTTCTGTGCATGAATATACTTTCTTCTGATTATTTTCGAGACCTTTTGAGGTTGAAGACGTATCATGAAGTGATTGATGAGATCTATGTTACCGTGACACATGTGGAGCCATGGATGACTGGCAACTGCCGCGGGCCATCAACTGCATTCTGCCTTCTCTACAAATTCTTCACAATGAAACTCACCGTCAAGCAGATGCATGGTCTGTTGAAGCACCCGGATTCTCCTTACATAAGAGCGGTAAGTATTATCTTGGCATCATATATTTTCTCATTGGCTGTTGGGGGTCCCAATAATGTGCAGAAGTATAGAGAAACTATGGACTAGTAGCTGCAATTGTTATATTATGTTATTTGGTCATATTCTTAAAATAATGTCGCAATGCTTGACCACATGCATGGTTACTTTTAACGTTTTTGATAATTAAGTACTAGTGCGACTGCATGAGTATTTATCTTTTCACCTATTTATGAAAACTCAATGGCTGCGTGTAAGCTTCAAAAACTTATAAGGTTTCTTAGAGTGTGTGATAACTTTTACTGACAAACTGATCTTATAAGCTTCCAACATAATTACATAAGATGTTAGGATACTATAAACTAATAATCTTCCAACATAACTACACAAGATGTTTGGATCTTATAAAGAATATGCTTCCAAGCTAGACATTTCATAAACTTATTAGTAAACTAAATCCAAACACCTTATACACTTCAAATACATCTTGTTTCTAAACAAGCTTAGCGAAAAATGCTCTTAGTGTGTTTAGAGTAACATTTACTCATTAGTTTTTAACTTCTTCGGTTGAGCAATAGAGTGCATGGGAATTCACTTTGAAGACACTTTAAGGAAGAAGAAATTGGATTAAAGAAACTAAGGAACATACACTAATATGTAATAACTGTACAGGTGGGGCTATACACATCCCAAAAACATTAAACACCCCAAAATGTGAATTTCATACCTTTGATTTTTTAAAAACTGTGGTCTGTTTAGTAGTTTATGGGGTGTGTATAGTCTCACACTAAATTTACTTCAGTTCGACACTAGTGACTGTCGAGATAAAAAGACGTGTGCATTTTTGATCCCATCACATTGTGTTTTTATATGCCATATTACAAATAGTCAGCTAATAGAGCTGTTGAAAGGTGGATATTTCTGGACTAGATTGCTTGCTACATTTTAAATGCCAAAGCATTTACCTGGTAGGAATGTAGGATGGTATAACTAGATAAATCAAAGTAAGCAAGATGCAAGACAATGCCAGTTGGTATAATAGTTTGAATTAAATGTAATATTCATCTTAATATGAGATGATCATAACCAGCCTGAACCAACAACTTGACACTCCATACTATATATCATAATCTGTTTATTCGAATATTTCTTAGCTTTGGTTCTTTGTTACGTTTAGGTGTCCCTCTTTTTGCAGGTGTACTCAGCTGGTCATTATAGGTTAGTGTCCCTCTTCTGTATATAGTTTTTAACTTGATTTTGTTTCACTTCCTTAACCCTGTGTTGATGAAATTTGGTTGTGTTGTCTCACCTTTGTCCTGACCGCATCTAGCTGCATAATGTGCATGATGTTACATTGAAGCAGCTAATATCTTTGACAATTGATCAAGTGCCATGGAGCAAGTTGGACCACTTGAAAACCATTAGGGCTAGACGCATAGGTCCGACCTTTACCAGCAATTCATGAGAGTAAAAGTGTTGTTCTATCGTTGAACATTTAGTTTATTAAAGTGACTAAAACATTTTTAAGTTTGCAATATATCACATATGGATTTACGTCATTGTCCGTATGTTTTGCCATCCTAAAGTTTAAGAAAAAGCAGAAGCACCTCATTACTAACTTTAATACGAGGCTCTTTTGTAGACCTTTTTAGGTAATTGTATTTGCATTAGTGAGAGCTCTATTTGTTACAGTGTCTTTCCTCCCCTATTTTTGAAGGTTTGATTTTTACTGTATTAGAGAAGAGACTGCCAAATTACAAACATGCTAAAATCATGTGTCTTGATTATAGAACCATGTTATCTTTGTTACTAACCAATGTTACAAATATATTTTCAGTGTTTCCTATTTTAGTTGTTATTCAGTCTTTCTATTTTAATTGTTATTTTCATATTGGGTATTTAGTATTAGTACGTCGACGGGCTTTGTGCATAGACCTAGGTCAATTAGTTGAATTAAAGGAGGTAGCCTCTGTAGGAGAGTTATATCAGATATTTCCATGTATTAAGTTTCAGTGCTCTGCGCTTAGGCAGAATGTTCCTCTTCTGATTGTGTGATTGGCGCTTAATGCTTGGACGAGAGGGATTTCTCCCTTGAGTATTAACTCTAGTTGTTGCTTTTATATGTTTGTGTTTCCCCTTCACTCTAACAATCGAGCTCTCTTGTAGTGTTACTGTATCACAAATAATCACCATTCTCATGTAAGGTGCATCTCCATATTCTTAAAGGTTAATATGCCAAAACAGATCCACTATGATGTGAAATTATGTATCCTAACCTAAGCCTAGTCACTTTTAAGGAACTAGAAATGTCGGACCTCTGTTATACTAGCCCTTGTAGTCCCACCTACTCCCCTCAGTCCAGTGTATGAAATAGCACCCCCATTAATGTAACAATTGGAGTACTCAGGTGGCACTTGACACCATGATTTTACCATTAAAAAGTGAAAAATTATAGGACTAAAGAAGTTTGAAGTTGAAGATTAAGGTTGAAGATATCAAGGTTTATAAACATGGCCAATAGCCCTAGAAAAAAAAAGGGTCTGAACCAAATGTAGCATACGAATATTATGAATGATAATGATAATATTGACATGGGTACCTACTACTCTATCATGACAAAATAATATTTGAATGATAGCGATCGAATTTTATTCAGTGAATAACCACCTTTCTTTGCACTGCTTTGTGCAAAACCTTTCTTGAATCCGAAAGTTTCTTGTTGAAAAAATAACTACTGAAATGCCATATCAAATGATACGGAATTTTTTCTACCAATAACTTAATGTCCTGGACCACCAAATGTCATATTTATCAACTTCTTGAAGTAGTTGGAATTTGTGGACATTCTGCTTCCAAATTTTAGTATGTTTCGTTCTTTGTTTGTTTTTTATTTTTCTTTTTTGCCTTTTGTTGGCGGTTCACTTATTCGTGATGCCTTGGATATGGGTTAAACTATTGGAAATCAGTTATGAGTGAACCCCATTTACTTCCTATTATGCTATTATGCAGTCAGTTTTAGTAGGTGCGCAGACCAAGCTTTTGGTGTGGGATTACTAATGATAAAACTATTTTTGCAGATTGGATTTCTTTACTTAAGATATGTTGCAGATCCGAAGACATTATGGGGTTGGTACGAACCATACCTAAGAGATGATGAGGTAAGACAAATATTCTGTGTTTGCTTATTTCTGTTTGCTCATATGATTTATGTTTTACAAAACTGTGATTTTGAGTTCTCATGCCAATCTGAAGAAACTACAGTACATTCTTATGTGGTATTCCATGAAGCAGAGTGGGAAAAGCACACAATAAGAATGAATCAAGTGCAGACGGCCCTAGTTTTTGGTATACAACTGGTTAACATATTTTTATTATTATATTCAAAACCTTTGATCTATGAATCTCCAATAGTTATGACAAACTCTGTATTTCTATCTGTTTTCTTTTTTAGATGTGTTTTTAGTACCTATATTTAACAAGTTAACTGCGCTGGGTTTTGGTAGAAAGTCAAT
This sequence comes from Scutellaria baicalensis, assembly GCA_005771605.1. NCBI lineage: Eukaryota > Viridiplantae > Streptophyta > Magnoliopsida > Lamiales > Lamiaceae > Scutellaria > Scutellaria baicalensis. Next base: position 16,313,572 of record CM016727.1, read on the forward strand.
TAAAACTGCCTCACTTCATAAATTTCTAGTTTATTGAAGTCTATGCTTGGTCTGCTTTCATTAGTTATATGTACTCAACGGTAATTCCATGAATCAGATTAAGTTATCATGCTATCCTGCATTGCCTGCTACATGTCTGATCTTGCTGAGTTAGTTATGTTTGGATTGAGTTCTTATAGTTGTATTTGGGAATCTTCTGTCATGTTTCTGATACCTAATCACCAGGATGGAAATGTTTTACAATTCCACAGCGCATCCATCATCATTATGATTCTTGTTCAGGTGAACTGTATGTGCGTGTAAAATATTATTTGGAGATGATCTTGATTCTTGTATCTTAAAGAGAATATCTTTCTGAGTGTCTGCATATCTCAACGTTCCAGTTTCCTTTACTTATTTTTTTTTCTTTTACCAATTTCGAAAGCTACCTGATGAATTGAAAAGCTCGTGTTAGTAAGTTTTTTTACAAAATTTAGATCATATTATGAAACAGATGAGACTTTTACTTTCGTAGGCTCCTATATTCACTGCTGTAGATTTTGTTTTTCCTTTGCATCATAATTTGTCCATTATAAGCAATTTTCATGGGCATTCTTGATTTTTATTCAGGAATTCTCTCCTGGTTCGAATGGCCGAATGACTACAATGGGTGTCTATGTTCGTGATTTGCTTCTTGGACAGGTCATGGATCGCTCTTTGTTTTTGATTTTAGAACTTGTCAAAGTATGATTTTACACCATTCGAGTCACTAAACATGTACTCACAAATTTGTTTCTTGTTGCAGTATTACTTCGACACACTTTTCCCCCGTATCCCAGTTCCTGTTATGCGAACTGTTGTAGCCAATCTTGAAACTATGAAATTACCTACAAAGCACTGCGGAGTTACTGGTGAGACGACACGTGGGTCGGAAGAGACAGCCAGGAGACCCCCATCGGTCAAAGCAGCCCTTTCTGTCTCTTTTGGTCAGCGTGCTCCTCACCGTGCATCAACAAGGGACTCATCACCTGTTCGCCGTACGGTTACTCATGATAGAGAAGATGAATCCAGACGGTCCCCCAATCGCCATCGTAGCCGGAGCCGTGATTTACCTGATCAAGATTATTCAGAAAGGGAAAGGGAAAGGAAGGGACAGGGACCGAGAAAGGGAAAGGGACAGGGACCGAGATAGGGGTAGAGATCGAGGCAGAGAATCCGATCGGGAAAGAGACAGAGACCGAGATAGAGATAGAGATAGAGATAGAAGGTATGATTATGACAGGAGATCTCGAGATAACTATAGAAGGGACTATGATAGGAGGGACCGTGACGATTCATATCATCGAGAACGAAGTCGAAGTCGGAGCCGGAGCAGGAGCCGGAGCCATAGCATCTACGAAAGAAGTGGACAGGATCCAAGTCGACCAAGCCCGTCCAGACATGAAAGCAAGGAAAAGACATCAGGATCGAGTAATCTTGCAAAGCTTAAAGATTTATACGGAGACATCAGCAATCAAAAGGAGGATACGAGCAAGGAGACGGAGCCAAGACGAGCTAGTGGTACAGAGGAGGTGATCAGACTTGGTGGTTCGACGTGGAGGTAAGTTGGCTTGGTTATTTTAGGTATATACTTGTTCTTCTGGATATGGTGGATTACACCACTCAAGCAAGAATATCATCCTCATCATTTCTGTACATTAGAAACTAATTTTAGTCCAACATTTGTGAGAGATAAGTAAGATGAAGCTTCAACATTATATTACTACTCTTTCAAGTATGATAACATGTTGAGAATTCTATGCATTAAAATTGCTCTAGCTTTTTTCCGAATTCAGAAGAGCTATATTTCAGTTCTATCTCTTATTAACATCCAAATGGGGCCTTATAGTTTTCATTAAATAATACATTTCTTTATTTATTATAAGCTTTAAATAGTTATTCAACTAAACACAATCACAATTATACATACGTCAATATGTTCATTTACAATGAAACAACTTAAATCAAATATTTATATAGATTTGAAATATAAAAACTATAACCACTACTTAAATGAAGGAATATAGCGTATGAATAGGCAACGCGTTTTAAAAAATAAAGAAAAATAAACGTTACATTTCTAGAATGGTGAGAGGTGAAATAAGAACGTATATTTTTAGAACCGCAAGGGATGAAATAAGATAAGAGTAAGATTTGCTTGAGACCATCTACAAATCGTTTCATATAAGTTTTTGTTAATAAAATATTCTTTTTTGAGTTTATTTTATTATTGAATAGATAACGGATTATATTTTATTTCTTTCATTATTTATTATTATATTAATATACTTATTCGTATAATTATAATTATATAGATAAAGAAAGTGTAATTATTATATTAATATAATTAATTATATAGATAAAGAAAGTGTATGTGAGAATTGAATAGATGCATGAGAATTAAAACACAGTTTTGAAACGGCCATAACGTTCAAACAATCCATTCACAATATTTATTCAAATATCGGAAATGCTGTTACAACTTGCAAACCATGCATACTCTCTCTCTCTCTCTCTCTCTCTCTCTCACTCTCACTCTCACTCTCTCTCTTAGTATTAGTCTCTCTCTCTCTCTCTCTCTCTCACAGTGTCACAGACAGACGCCATGATTGTTGATCAATGGACTTGATCTTCCAAACCAGTGGGGGCAACCCTTTCTGCATTGAAGTCGGCTACTTCGACACTGTTCTCGAAATCAAAGAAAAGATCCAAAAACACCATGGAATCCCCATCCCCAAACAAACCCTAATCTTCAACGGCAATATCCTCCACGACGACCTCAATGTCCACCACTCCGACATCCTCGATCAATCTCGAATCCATCTCCTCCTCGCCTCCGACGCCCCTGTCAAAACCCCCGACCAATTCCCGCCGCCGTCCAAGATCCACCTCCTCCTCAAACTCCCCTCCTCCAAGCTCATCGCCGTCGAAGCCGACGTCAAGGACACAATCCAGAGACTCAAGGAGAGAATCCACGAAATGGAGGGAATATCCGTTGGCCGATTGGTAATACACAGAAATGGAATCGAGTTGCTGAATCAGAAAACCATTGAGGACTGTGAGCTGTTGGATCACTGCGAATTGACCGTCGGCGTTCGATCGCCGCCGTCGGGATCGTCGCAGGGAAGCATGGGCGGATCGGCGCCGAAACTGAGGGTTTTCATTCTCTACAGCACGGAGAAGATTCCGTTGGAGGTGAACCCGATGGATAACGTGGGAGAGCTGAGGAAGAAGCTGGAGAAGATGAAAATGGAGCTTCCAAGAGACGGGTATTTCTTCATTTTCAAGCAGAATGTGATGGACGATGATCGATCTTTCAGATGGCACCATGTTAATCATGGTGATGCCATTGAGATTTTTGGTGGCAGTATTTCTGGTGGATCATGATTTTTTATTTTTTACAATTCATTTCATGTGAAACTTCAACTTTGATCGCTGATGTTAACTAAATTTGATTTGGATATATTTGTTATTTTTACTTATATTGTTTATGTTTGCTTGAGTTATTTGTCGAGGTTGGGATGATAAATTCGACCCGACCCAATCTAACTCGAGACCTTTGAAGTGGTTCCGGTTAAGTGAATGGGGCACGGACCCAAGTTGCAATTGTCTATGTTTTCTTTATATTTGTCCCGTCTCCTGGTATTTATATATACACACACAAACATTATCCATAGTCTTGATATGCTGAGCGCATTCTTTTAGCATCAATAGCTGACCATTCCTTTTTATTTTTCTAAGCTGGTCATTTTTATATCTCCTCTAAGAGAGACGATACAAGTGCCTCTTTTTATTTTTTTAATTAAGCTGGTCATTCCTTTTTTATTTTTCTTTTAATATTTTTTATATTTCCTGTAAGAGGACGATACAACTGTCTTTTTCAAGAAATCACAACTTCGACATCCGTCGCTGATCAAATTAATATCTTTGTAATCACAACTTCGACGTCCGTCGCTATTAATATCTTTGTCGTATTGTCACCGATTAAATCTCTCGTCATCCCTTCGATTGCCGCCTACCGTGCCTCCACTTGATTTGGTTTTTACAGGCGACTTGTCCTCCACTTGATTTGGTTTTTAGAGGCGACTTGTCGTATTGTCACCGATTAAATCTCTCGTCATCCCTTCGATTGCCGCCTACCGTGCCTCCACTTGATTTGGTTTTTACAGGCGACTTTGATTTGGTTTTTACAAGCGACTTTGATTTGGTTTTTACAGGTGGCTTTGTAATCTCGAAGTCGTATTTGGTGAGTATCTAATTTGATAGTAGCAGAAATGCGATGATTGGCTTCCATTATTTTCACCCATATCAATTAAGTCTCTCTTCATCCCTTCAATTTCCGCCTGCCTCCACTCGATTTGTTTTTTTATAGGCTCGACCGTGCCTCCACTCGATTTGTTTTTTTATAAGCTCGACCGTGCCTCCACTCGATTTGTTTTTTTATAGGCTCAATTTGTTTTTTATAGGCGGCTTCGGAATCTCAAAATCGTATTTGGTGAGTATTTAATTTGATAGTTGCAGACCTACCGTGCCTCCACTTGATTTGTTTTTTTTACAGGGCGGCTTCGAAATCTCGAAATCTGAGTATATAAAAAAGGAATGACCACAAAAGTTGTCGCACTATATATATATATATAGAGTCTTGATATGCTGAGCGCTTTCTTTGAGCACAAATTTGAGCGACAACTTATATGACCATTCATTTTCTATTTTTCTTTTAATATTTTTATATCTTCTGTAAAAGCGATGATACAACTGCTTCGAAAAGTCACAGAAGTAAAATTTTCTCATCTCCTTTCTCACCCACTGCAAAGATATAATTGCTTCGAGAAGTCACAGAAGCAAATTTTTCTCTTCTCCTTTCTCACCGGCTGCAAAAATTTGTGTCGAGAAGTCACAAAAGCGGGTGAGAAAGGAAGTTGTATCTTTGCAGTGAGAAAGGAGATGAGAAAAATTTGCTTCTGTGATTTCTCAAAGCAGTTGTATCATCGCTTTTACAGGAGATATAAAAATATTAAAAGAAAATTAGAAAATGAATGGCCACGTAAGTTGTTGCTCAGATGGGTGCTCACAGAAAGCGCTCAGCATATCAAGACTTTATATATATATATATATAATTGAACGCATATCCACAAATATTCATATGAATTGTTAAGTGTGGGTTATGGATTGACCAGTCTCATGAGACGGTCTCACACAAGTCCTATTCTATATATATATATATATATATATATATATATATATGATCTTTCATCTTTTTGATATGAAACTTATATAGATAGACAACATTCGACACTTGAAGAAGCAACATCCTAGAGGCCCCGAAAGATAACCTATCTATTAATGGAGGTTATGAAAGATAAATCTTATTAATTCAAGGTCAATGCGGGTTATGAAAGATAAATCTTATCAATTCAAAGTTTGAAAGATAGATAAATCTTATAAATTCGAAATCTTATCAATTCAAGGTTTGAAAGATGAGTAGGTCTTGTGTGAGACCGTCTCACAGATCTTTTTTCGTGAGACGGATCAACCCATAACTCACACTTAGCAATTCATATGAAAATTTGTGGATATAGGTTCAATTCATGGGTAATAAGGATCGGTTTTAAGGAAACTATCCGTGAGACAGTCTCACATGAGTTTTTGTGTTGAAAGATAGATAAATTTTATCAATTCGAGGTTTGAAAGATTGAAAATCATCAATTTAAGATATCAGAATGAAACTGTTTCACGGCATTATCTTTTTCTCCGTCTCAGCTGATGTGACTCTCAAATCATGTTTACCTATATATCACATCTGATGTAAATAAAAATAAGAAAAATAAATATTTCTTTTTTATTAATTATTATATTCAAAAAATATCTAATTAAATACAAAGTTGATTGGTTTTTATACTCTAATTCACATTTCAATCTAATTACCATTATATATATTTAAATAATATCAATCGACAAAAAATATTATCACACAATTATTTTTTCGATACATAATTTTAGCAAAAATTATTATCGTCAAATTATTTATATTAATTATAGATTGTCCACATATCTATTATTGTGCATAAATCAATAATGAATTTTTTAAAATCTATCAATATTATGGTGTTATTTGACAATATATATTATTGAATAAAAATTAATATCAATATTAATTGCGAATAACCCAAAAACCAATATCACAAAATATTGATATATTATATTGATACAATATAACAAAATATCATCGATCGAATTGAATAATATAGATATATTATATTGATATACATTGACCATAGATAATTTTATTGCTATTTTTATTTGATTCAATCATATTTTGTGATATTGTATCAATATATATGTAGACATTTTGTGATATGAGTTTTTGTCCCAATAATATCTATTAATTATCTACAATCAATATTGATATTTTGTGATATTAATTAGTGTTCAATAATATATATCGATAAATATCAACATGATACTATTAATATATTTTTTTTTCGTTATTGATTTATGCACAATAATATATATGGACGGTCTCTAATTAATATCAATATTTTGCAATATTGTTTTGTTGATTAATATTATTTAAATATATATAATAACAATTAAATTGAGATTGCATTGAAAGTATATACAATATCAAAAACAAGTCAATTTTATATTTAATTAAATATTTTATCGAATATAATAATTAATAAAAGAAAGAGATATTTATTTTTATTGTTTTTTTATCTACATGGATGTGATTTCCAGGTAAATATGATTTGAGAGCACATCAGCTAAGGGGGAGAAAAAATATAACGTCGTGAAATAATATGTTAACTGTGTTTAATTCTAATATCTTAAATTGATATTTTTCAATCTTTCAAATAATATTTATTAGATATGTTATCTTTCGAGGTTTGAATCCATCAAATCCCTTTTTTTATTTAGTATTGGATATAGAATACAATATGGCGAAATTGCATAATGTAGTGGGTAATGGGCCTATGTGGTCCAAAAGTATTGAGCTTTGGCAGGCTGATTATGGAGTTAGGCCCGATTGTCATGCCCTATTAATTGGCCCATATGACGTTGCCAAATTTGAATGTTAATGTATTTATGCGTTTCTCGTGCTTAACCAAACTCGAACATTACTAGATGAAGTGAATTGTAATTCAAATTGTTAATAACATAAACACTTACAAGATACAATGAAATTTAAAATGAATACAACAAACTTTAAGATAGAATTCTCTCTCATCGATTTTCAGAATTTTCTCCAACTTTTAGGACTCTTACAACTACTTTTCTCATGGCAAAATAGAGTGATCTCCCAAACTCATTACCTTCTTTATACATGCTCAACTTTATATTTAAATTAATTTGATAAAACATTTTTATTGAAATTATCAAAATATGTATAATTTTATATGTACTATCCATTCATTTAGAGCCAAAATAGTGTGTGTATATATAAAAGTTATGTGTATTTTTTGCATGACTAAAAAACCACATATATGTATATATTTGTTTCTCAAACTACATAAAAATTCATGTGAGACGGATCCTTATTACCCATGAATTGAAACTCATATCCATAAATTTTCATATGAATTGCTAAGTGTGGGTTATAGGTTAACCCGTCTCACGAAAAAAATTCCATAAGACGATCTCATACAAGACCTACTCCTCAAATTAAACGTTAAGTGTATATAATTTGCACATTACCCATTTTATAATATAAGTTATTTTAGAATAGAAAAAATCTAGACTGAAATTATACTTATTTTATGATAGGGGATGTATACAACTACTCAATATTTTATTGTACAAATAAAAGTCGTACATGATGGACATACAATTTTTGGACGTATGCTATCTTGAAATATTAAGAAAAGGAATTTTATTTTCACAAACATATATATGTGTATATATATATATATATATATATATCGATATAAATGTTGTCTAATATTACCTCCATCCCAAAATAAATGACGTTTTAGCCTTTTGCACATAAATCAAGGAATGTGATAAAAAGTTCAATCTACCCCTATTTAAGTTTAATTAATGAGAAATTTTTATCTCTAAATACATTTAATTTGAGATGAGTAAATAGGGGCATATATGATATATTCTATGTAGATATGCTTTGGAATACGAAAACGACAATTATTTTGGAACAAATTTTAGTTGCTAAAACGATATTTATTTTGGGACGGATGTAGTATAATTCACATAATTTCTTAGGGCGCAACATAATGTCAGGTACCTACACATTATTTCAGATAAAGTGGGGAAATTTCCTTAAACAAAAAACAACGGTTGTTAGGGAATTAATAATGCCCATAAAATTATTAATAATGCTACCTACACATTTTCCAAGCAATTTCATGGTAGACCCTTTTTCCATTTCACATTATGTTAGAAATATAATGGAAAAATTCAATTTTAGTCTATTTAAAAAGTCACTGTTCAATTTTTGTCCACCATGAAAACGATTTTCAATTTTAGTCAAATTAAGCCAAAAATCATCACTATTTTGTCCTTTTTTGGCTTAATTGGACTAAAATTGAAAACCGCTTCAATGGTGGATGAAATAGTGACAAAAATGGATTAAATAGTGACGATTTTTGGTTTAATTGAACTAAAATTGAAAATCGCTTCCATGGTGGACGAAAATTGGACAATGACTTATTAAATGAGCTAAAATTGAATTCAACCCTATATATATATATATATACACATACTAGTATTTTATAGAAATTTTTTTTTCATCATTGACTAATTTAATTGAAGAGAGAAGTGAAACACATGTACCTACTAGGAAAATCACTTCACTTTGTCGTTCAACTTCCAACTTTTAATTTCTAAGTCTTTTCTTGACTACATATTCTTGTGAATTTCATGGATACTTTCTTATAGATTCTTGTGGTTTGCATGGACACTTATGCCAAATTTTGGGTAGTTAAGTTTCTAGTTGCGATTTTCTACGGTCTTATTCACACCCATGAATTAAATAATTAACAAACTTTCTTAATTGTGGTAAGGATATTTAATTCATTCTAGCTAATCCATCGAACTAATATAAAAATTCATCTTGACTGAGGTAAAATTTAAAATTATAGTGCAAATGTTTGGTTTTATTTACAGAATTGTCGATTTGGTTTCAGTCTTTTATTTCGGTTGATTGAGGTGAACTAAAAATCAAAGTATGTGTATCTTTGTCTGTATTACCCGAGGTCAACTCGGTCTAGGTGTTTTTCCATGCACTCCTACGGGCCTAGTGTGTATACTCAAACCCACCAAAATTCGCTTCAGATACTCACACATTTATGTTAAGTATGACTAACATAACATGAAAGTGTGACAAACATAATATAAAGGTAAGTGGTTTTGAACTAAGGGTATGAAATCTGGAAATGAATGTATGACCAACATAATGTAAATGTATGACTAACATAACATGAAGGTCACAACCAAAACAAGTAGAAAAAAAGAGGTGCCAAGCCCAGCCCAGGCCCGACTCGCATCCGGCCCGAGTGCATAGATCTCAGATGCATCCATTCACTAGGTATACAGGAGACCTTCTCATTATGTATAAATAGTATAGGTAGATTTGAGGAGGGATTTGAAATTCATGATTTTTATTTTGAACTACTATTGGAATCATTTTGATGAATTCTGAATTCACTCACATTTCAAATCACCATATCTAAATGGACCCAATAGCAATACATGTGTGCATGGTTAGTACACATATATATATGGGTGTATATATATTGCCTAAAAATGCTTATTTGTTCATATTTTTTTTAAATTTCTACTCTCATTAATTATTATAATAAAAATACAGTTACGACTTTATGAACTATATTTAAATTAACTACAGTTTTTATAAGAGATTCAATTAACCGAATAACAAAACCGGAAGCTTAAAATCGATTAGATGTTTTGGCTCATTTCAAGTATGCATGATTTAGCATTTTACTATATCATTTTTAAATGTTTTAGAATTTTGAAGGTTACAATATTTCCGACCGACACGCCATCAAATATCGTCGGAGGCTCTTCAAGTGTATATCAATTTAACACTTTACTATATGAACTTTAAAAGTTTTCAATTCACTGTATAAAACACTTGAATTTTGCATGTTACAATATTTTTAATTGTTACGTCGTAAAATCTCATTGAAAACATCTCACATACCTCCATTTAATATTCAGAGGGGTATATTTGTGCACTTTCTGCGACCATCTTTGACAACATGAAAATTGCCATTTTCTTGAATTTCATGTCATTTTAATAAAGTAAATCATAATTGTAGATGAAGAAGAGGGAGAAGTAGATTAGCGATGAAGATATTGTAACTTACATCTTCAAAACAAATTTACTCCACTAAAAATCATGGATGTGAGTAATTTTCGATGAGATTTTAGACGAGTTAGTTGGAAATACTGTAATATGCAAAAACCCACGAACTTTATATAGTAAAACGAATACTTTTAAAGTTCATAACGCAATTTGCTAAATTTAGATGCACTTGATCAATCTTCGATGAGGTTTGATGACGTGACAATAAAAAATATTCTAACCTGCAAAATTCTTACATTTTATATAATGAAATGAAAACATTAGAAAATTATATAGATAAGTGTTAAATCACATACACTTGATATGAGTTTTTGTTTTTTACCCATGAATTTATATGATTGGATTGTGTTAGCCCCTTAGAATGTTTGGGACCGAGGCACACGAGTTCTTAGTGTGCCAAGGATTATGCCAACGAGTGGTAGTTCGCATCAAACCAAGTCAGGAACCGAGTAGGTACGACGAGGTTTAATTAAGAACTTGGGGATTTTTGATGTTTGGATTGAGTTAGGCAATGCTGGGCAGACTATGAGGTTTAGCGTGCATGAAAATAGGCAGGCGGCAGAGTGATGGGCGAGTGACATGTGCAGCTGCCGAGAAATGTCAAAAAGTCACATTCTACAGCCAAACAGTATCTGGACGGGTCACAAGTTTTTTTTAAGTCTATTATAAAATGGGGAGGTGCTCACTTGAGGTCTCCCGTCGAGGGTCCTGAGGGTGGCCGTGGATGGCCGGCCACACCCACCTGGCTTGCGTCCATGTGGCCGGTGGGTGGCGAGACGAAGTCTGGCGGTCCCGCGGCATAGTCGGGCGGTCGGTAGGTCGGGGTCGATAGTGCCCAACGCATGCGGAATGATGAGGGGAATCCGAAAAGGATGGCCGTGAGCTTGGAAGCTTGATATATTGGTCGGATTTTATGCATGTGGGTCTGTACTTAGCTTGGAGGCCGATATTTGTCCTGATGGGTTATGGCATACGCCCCGGTGTGTGTTCAGATGTTGGCTGAGCAGGTTCATCGGGCGCGCACGTTGCCAAAGTGTGTGTGCCTGACTGATGGATGGGAAGTTTCTTTGATGCCTTGCAGATTGGACAGCGAGTGTGCGTGCGTCCATACACACGACTCGACCGATGGGTACCTTTGTCGTACGTGCATATGTTGGCCGTGTGCAAGTTGGTCAATTGGTGCCACGCGTGCACGTCTATCTAGTACCACGAGTGTATCTCCTTGGCGCACACCGTGCGGGCAAGTTACTGGGGTGATTGGCTGAGCACGCGCTGCCAAGCACGCGCGATGGACGGTTATGCCGGATAAGATGAGAGCATTCCAGAACCTGGCAGTTGGATCCATGGTGGCATTGCAGTTATTCTGTTGTTTAGTTGTGGACTGGCCGGTGCTGACGAAAGTTTCTGAGTTGCGCTCTTTCTTGGGTCTGGCTAAATACTATCGGTGGTTCATCAAAGGTTATTCTAAACTTGTTAGTCCCTTGATGGATTCGCTTAAAAAGGATCATAAATGAGATTGGACAGTGGCATGCCAGGACGCTTTCGATGCACTAAAGCAGACTATCTCGACGGAACCAGTGCTGAAGCTGCCAGAGTTTGATAAACCATTCGAGATACAGACCGATGCTTCTGACAGAGCACTTAACGGTGTGATGGTTCAAGACAAGCACCCATTACTTTTGAGAGCCGCAAGTTGAAGGATGTTGAACTACAGTATAACACCCATGAGAAGGAGATAACGGCGGTGATCCATTCTTTGGAACCCTGGAAGCACTATTTTCTTGGTACCAGGTTCACTGTCGTTATCGATAATGTTACTAATACATATTTCAGGACTCAAAAGAAGTTGCCGCTGAAAGCAAGCTAGATGACAAGAGTTCTTGGGAGAGTTTGATTTCGAGTGGGTGCACCGTCCGGTAGGGCACGATGATGTGGCCAATGCTCTAAGTCGGAAGATGGTGGAGGAATATATTGTTGCCCTAACTCTTATTGAGTCTGATTTTCTTGATAAAGTGCAGGAGATGGCCTAGAAAGATGTTTATGTGAAACTTGCTGAACAGGTGAAGGAAGAACACCTATGAAAGTATTGGCTCGAAGATGGGATTTTTTATGCCGAAGGCGGGAGAGCATACGTGCTTAGTGGTGACTTAAGACACCAACTACTGAGGGAAACTCATGATCCTCAGTGGGCTGGGCACCACTGTGTGGAAAGAATGCTTGTCTTGCTATCCCGAAGATTCTACTGGCTAAAAATGGGTGATAATATCAAAGCATATGTTCGAACTTACCTTGTATACTAGCAAGACAAGTTGGAAAGAAAGAAGGAAGCTGGGTTGTTGCAGCCGTTTCGCACAAACCATTCCAATCGGTGTTGATGAATTTCGTTATTAGTTTTTCTAAAGTTAACGGAATGGCTTCGATCTTTTTTGTCGTTGACAGGTTCTCTACGTATGACATCTTTATTGCTATGCCCAATGCTTGTCTAGCGGAGGTGGCAGCCGAGTTGTTTTTCAAGTACGTTATCAATTAAGTACTTTGGGATCCTGGAGGACATTGTGAGTTATCGGGACATCCGCTTTACTAGAAGATTTTGGACCAGTTTGTTCAACATGATAGGAACGAACTGAAGTTTTTTTCACAGCAAACCATCCCCAGACCGATGGACAAATGGAGAGGATGAATCAGTTGCTGGAGGAATATTTGAGGCATTATGTGTCAACTAGCTAAAAGGATTGGGTCGGATTGTTGGACATGGCGCAGTTCTGTTACAATTTGCACAAGTCTTCAGTCACAAACATGAGCCCGGTCGAGTTGGGTTATGACCAGCAACCGCTAGCACCACATTAAATAGTTGTGCAACGAACTTGAGGGAAGTGTCCCGCTGCCTACCATTATGCACGTTCACAGCAGAAGTTGCTGGATGAGGCGAATGATAGTTTGGCTAAGACATAAAGATGGATAAAAAAGTACGCCGATAAAAAGCCAAAACATATGGAGTTTAGCTTGGGAGAACAAGTCTTGTTAAAGCTTACTCCGCAAATATGGAAAAAGATCTCAACAAAGTCTGTTTACAGTAATTTGATCCCAAGATAAGACGGCCCGTTTGAAGTTATTCAGAAAGTGGGGAATGTGGCGAACCGTTTGAAGTTGCCGGATAGATTGAAGATTCACCATACCTTCATGTATCTTTTCTTAAGAAATTCCATGTAGATTTACTTAATGCAGGTAGGAGGCAGGCTCAACGAGCACCGCTCGTCATAACGGAGCAATTCGCCAAGGAGGTTCATCGTATACTTGACCACAGAACCCTTGGGCAAAGCAAGAGGAACCAAATGACGAATTTCTTAGTCCAATGGAAGGGCGAGGAAGAGGCTGATGCTACATGGGAAAAGGCTGTGAACTTTTGGCAGTTCGAGGAGCAGATTGAGGCTTATTGTGAGGAGAAGAGAATTCCACCAACGACAAGGACGTCGTCGAGTTTAGGTGGGGGAGGTTTGTTAGCCACTTAGAATTTTTGGGACCGAGGCACGTGAGTCCTTAGTGTGCCAAGGCCAAGGATGGCAGCGACGAGTGGGAGTTGGCGTCGAACTGAGTCGGGGATCGAGTAGGCTCAACGAGGTTTAATAAAGGACTTGAGGATTTTTGATGTTTTTATCGAGTTAGGCAATGCTGGGCACACTATAAGGTATATTGTGCGTGAAAATGGGCAGGCGGCCGAGTGATAGGGCGAGTGATATGCGCAACTACTGAGAAATGTCAACAAGTCGCATTCTACAGTCCAAATAGAGCCTGGACGGGTCACAAGGTTTTTTTAAGACTATTATAAAGGGGGGTGCTCACTTAACGTCTCCCACCGAGGGTCCCGAGGGGTGGCCGAGGAAGGCCGGCCACACCCACTCGTATGTGCCCATGTGGCCGGCCGGTGGCGAGTGGAAGTTCGACGGTCACGTGGGGTAATCTGGTGATTGTCGGCGGGTTTAGGGTCAGTAGTGCCCAACGCATGCAGAATGATGTGGGGAATTTGAAAATGATGGACCTGAGCATAGAAGCTTGATAGGTTGGTCGGATTTGTGCGTGTGGGTTGGTACTTAGCTTGGTGGCCGAGATTTTTCCCGACGGGTCATGGCATACGCCCTGGCGTGTGTTCGGATTTTGGCTGAGCAAGTTCATTAGGCATGTATCTTGCCATAATATGCGTGCCCAACCGATGGATGGGAAGTTCTTTTCATGCCTTGCGGATTGGACGGCGAGCGTGTGGGTGCCTAATGGGTGCCTTTGTCATGCGCGTGAGTGCTGCCGCACGAGTGCATATGTTGGCCGCACGCAAGATGGTTGATTGGTGCCACGCACACGCCTATCTGGTGTCACGCGCATCTCCTTGGCGCACAACATACAGACAAGTTGCTGATGGAATTGGATGAGCAAGCGATGCCTAGGGCACGCAACGGGCGGTTATGTCGGATAAGGATGAGAGCATTACAGAGCCTGACGGTTGGATCCATGATGACATTGTGGTTATTCTGTTGCTTAGTTTTTAGGACGTCATGTGACACTTTGCACATGGCGTCGCCCGATTGGTTGCCTAGCATTGGGGGATGTCTCATGCCCTTTTCATTGTTGCCTTATAAATATTCAATCCAACCATGAATTGCAGAAGCCGTTAACACTATTGTGTGGAAGCCTTGACACTTTCCTGGTACGAATTGTTGGAAGTAGTACGGGTTGAGGCATTGTCCTTGTAATTCTTGTGTGTTTCTTTACGTTGCTTACTTTATGCACATTACTTGTCTTGTGCTTGTTCGATTGTTGTTACATCTATGCTTACTGAATATTAACTAGTACTAAAGGAAGACTGATTGATTTGTGAGGAATCAGGCCGCATAGCGGGTCTGAAAAGCGAAAAATTTGTGTTCGTTTTAACCCCCTATGACAGATTGTATCATGTGCACATCCAGATATATGTACTGGTTGTATGAAATGTCAGATAATTTCACAAGATATACAATTGATTATATATATATATATATATGAATATATCATTTGTTATATAAAATAGTATTGTTAATGAACAAGTATCTCCCGGATAGATACAAGAAAGAATCTCAAATTTGGTTCTCAAATTATCTTTTCCTCTCTTCAATTTTTGATCCAATTTCGCTCAAAAGTAGAGTGATAACTTGTATGTTCCGGACCCCCTCTGTTTTTAGCCCTCGAGTTAGGAGAATCCTATTCATTATCAGAAGTGAAAGGATTTTGTCCACATATAGTTTGTTGATTGCTCTTTCTGAGATGAATGATCGTGCTGGAAGTTATAATGTCTTTACTACGAAAACATCCCTACACAGAATACACATATATATGGCAAAAACTTTTATGCACTGGTTGGTCGACCCGTTCACGCGCCCAAAGCTCGCTTCCACGTGCCTCCACGTGCCTGAACACTTGCGCTGAAGCTCACCCAAAATTCGCTCCAGTAGACCAATCTTTGTGTATAGTTAGACCAACCTTTGTGTTATGTTAAACATACCTTATGTAGGTAGGTCTAACTATATACAAATGTATGTCTAACATATATAAAAGTATGTCTAACTATATACAAATGTATGTCTAAGTATAGATAAATATATGTCTAACACAACGTAAATGTATGTCTAACATAACGTAGTGGTATGTGCCAAAATTCAAAAATCAAGCCCAAAAAAGACAAGGTATGAAATCTGGGCAGTGTGGTATGTTTAACATAGTTTAAAGGAATGTCTAACATAACCTATTGATATGTGATTTTTTTCAATAATCATGCGCGAAAAAAAAAAGGAGTGGTCCCCCCTAACCCGAGTGCATGGATCTAAGATCCATGCACCTGATTCACAGGAGACTTACTCCATATATATATATATGTGTGTGTGTGTGTGTGTGTATTTAAATTTGTGTTCCCACTATTGATACAATTTAAAAGACAAAAACTTTCATGCGATCCGTGCAGATCCGTGCAACCGGGTCGACACGTTCACGCGCCCAAAACGCGCCTGTACACGCTCCCACGTGCCTGAACACTTGCGTTGAAGCTCACCCAAAATTTGCTCCAATAGATCAACTTTTATGTATAGTTAGACCAACCTTTGTGTTATGTTAAACATACCTTATGTAGGTATGTCTAACTATATACATAGTTATATCTAACATATATAAAAGTATATCTAACTATATACAAATGTATGTCTAATATATACAAAAGGTATGTCTAACACAACGTAAAAGTATATCTAATATAACGTAGTGGTATGTGCCAAAATTCAAAAATCAAACTCAAAAAAGACAAGGTATGAAATCTGGACAGTATGGTATGTTTAACATAGCTTAAAGGTATGTCTAACATAACGTAAACGTATGTCTAACATAACCTATTGGTATGTGAATTTTTTCAAAAAATCATGTGCGAAAAAAAAAAAGGCGGTTCCCCCGACTTGGATCCGACCCGGGTGCATGGATCTAAGATCCATGCACCTGATTCACAAGAGACTTACTCAATTTAAAATAACCCAATTACAAACATTATATTAAACTTGTGATGAATATGATTTTATGTGAGATAAAATTCTATTTATTTAAATGTATTTTTATAAGTTATATCTATTTTTAAAATTATGTGTTGTGGTGGGTCATGAGATAGTCTAATCCAATAATCTCTCAGCTATGTTGATTTTTCAACTGTTTGTATGTTAAAAGATTCAAGAGACAATAATAATTTTAAGGTGAAATACATTTTTCTATTTTTTTATACGTGCATATTTTACATTTTTCTGTACAACTTTAAAATGTTTCACTTTAAACCATCTCCAACCATTTTACTCAAATCCAAACTCAAATCTTGATTTTGCCACCAAATTTGCCACTATCTCCAATCCTTTAAACTCAAATTGGAATATTCTCTTACAATATTCTTAATTTTTATTTTTCAAATTTTATTTAATATCAAATATTTATTTATTTTAGTTCATAAAAAAATTAACTTAATTGGTTTCAATTATAAAAAAATATTTATGAACTATAAATCTTATTAAAATACCAAAAATATATTATAAAATTCATCACAAATATATATTAATATAGTAAAGAAAATAATCTAGTCATACAACACAATGTAAATAAATAACATAATGGCACAAATTATAACTAACATTCTGATTAGACCATTTTTCCCAAAGATGTTCGATCAATGCATTTCGAAGTTTGTAATGAGCCTCTGTATCTCTAATTTTTCTATGCCGATGAATAAAATCTTGAAATGTAGGATTTTCGTGATTTATCATTTCTACCTCTGGAGTTGTCACGTCTCTCGTTTCTACAATCGGAGCACTGAGATCCCGTTCATCCTCGATTATCATATTATGCATTATAATGCATGCAACCATTATGTCTTGCAAGTCATTTGTCTTCCAAAACCGAGTAGGATTTGCTACAATTGCAAATCGACTCTGAAGAACTCCAAATGCACGTTCCACATCTATAATTAGACATTGCTCTTTCATAAATCATTTGATTTTGTTTATGAAGATCGAGTATCATCATCTCATAATGATCTCCACCATCATCATCATCATCATCATCAGAAGAAGAAGATAAATTAGAAGAACTTGCAAAATTCAGATTCATCTTTTGATTTCGGAAGGTACATGAATTGATGAATAATTGTACACAATGTTCATTATATAATAGTTAAGAAAAGCACAATCTAATTTATTCATTATGTGAATGTGGCACACAATCCAATTTATCCAATCCATATGCACACAATCTAATTTATCCAATCCATGTGCACACAATCCAATATGTAATAATTCAGAACTTGCACACATTTTGCAAAAACTCCATTTACTGCACAATCCAATCCATCCAATCCATGTGATAATCGACTGGTGTCATGTGTACTATCCAATCTATAAATTCACACTTCAACATCTTTTGAATTCATTTGTTTCTAACTTCTCAGTTCTACAATGGTTTTCCGAAATTCAACACTCGAATCCAAGTGGAGCTTCAAATGAATATATTGTAAGTTGGTGTTCTTGTTTAATTTATTTATGTAAAGTTCTGCAATATTAACGTTCATATTCTGAATTATGCAGATGTGCAGAGCAAAGATCTTGTTGATGCAAGATCCAAAGTATAAGAAGGGATTTAAGTTTGATTATGTGCAATGAAAAATTTTGTGGATTCAGGAATTATCAACAGTCAGAAACACGTTAATTATTCATCACAATCAGAAGCATCAATGTCAGATTCTCCTGCTTTTTCTTCTCCAGGAATAACTCAATTCAATATTAACTTGAGTGATGAAGATGATATTTCTCCATCATCCCAAATGCGACCAGAGGGAGTGAAAAAAGCTAAATATAAAAGGAAAATAGGAGAAGAATCATCTCGTGTTATGGAATCCCTGGAAGAAGGAAATAAAATGTTTCAAAATTTAATGGCTGAATCAAACACACGTCAAGAACGAATTTTAGAAGAGATGCAACTAAAAAAATCATTTGAAATACAGAAAAGGGAGGATAAAATAATGTGCATGAATTTGGACAAAATTTCTGATCCAGTTAGACGTTCATGGTTACAGAGTGAGCAACTCAAATTATGAGTCGATCTCAGTCTGCAAATTCCGCCAACACTTATGGAGAATATTTTAATGAAATCAGAGGGACTGGAAGTGGTCTACCGGATTACTAAAATCCATATTATATATGGAGTTTAATTGCATTTCATTTATGTTTTATTGTAGTAAATCTAGCATGATGTGCTTTATTAGTTTAAATTTAACATGTTGTAATGCTTATATGTTTTAGTAAATTTCATTGTAATTTTCGTTAAACATTGTATGATATCTTATCGTATTTCTATTAATTATAATTCATGTTTATATTTATTAAATTATATAATCTACAATATAATGCAATACTTATAGATATATAAATTATATAATGTATCAAATACCAAATATCAAGTATATAAAATCAATACATAAAATATAATAGATCAAAAAACAAATTATAAATAAATAAAATAAATGAAAAAAAAAGTTTGAGTAGTGAATAGTAAGTGGCAAATTTGCCACTTACTGTTCAAATGCTCAAATTAGAGTTGGCATTTGAGTTGCCATTGGGGCAACTATTTTAACAAATTTGAGTTTGAGTAGTCTTTTAAGGTCTCCCTTGGAGATGCTCTTATAGTAAATTTTTTAAATTCGATGTTTTACGTTATAGATAAATTCTAGTCATATATGTGTCCAAAATCATTGATTATAATTGTCTGATACCAAAAAAAAATTTAAATTTAAAATTCATACGAAAATGTAAAACATTTCAAAGTGTCTACAAAAATGTGTAAAATCATGTATTATCCAAATAGGAACATGTTCTTTCATTAGTATTGATATGTTCAAGGAATTATCAATATTATCTTTCCAGCAAAAACAATCAAACTAGCTTGTTAACTTAACATCCGTATTGTAGTAATAGAGGAATAGTTGGAAATATTTACATAAATGTCCTTTCCCCCCAAAAAGTGTCACATCAATATTTTTTTTCTTTTTCTTATTTGGCATTTTTTAATTATCTAATCCATTTAATCCATATTTTAAATATTTTTTTAATAATACAAATATATTAGTTTAATAATCTTTTCTTTTTTATTTTGTATTTTTTATTTTTTATTGTATTTAATATTGTATATAGATTTGATTTTAATATTAATATTGTATTAGTTTATGCTTATTTTTTTGATCTTAATTAAATTAATTTTTATTGAATAATTTCTTAAATACCAACAATAGATATTGTCCAAACAATAATTAGAGTAATTAGGGATAATTGATATCATAATTAATAAAAATTAATAAATCAATGTAACACAAAGATGTGTATACATACATATATGTATATATATAATATGTATTTAGTGTGAAATTATATGTCATCCTAAGTATTTTTTAAATTAATATCTGTATTTTATATATGTAATATCATTCAACACTTTATCCTATATCAATATATTTTAATGATGAATTGAAGATATTGTTAAATATACAAATATAAAAGGCTAATATATTGTTAATATCATTCAATTTATTTTAAAATAAAAGGTTGAAAATATATAATTGATTGTGCTTGTATCAATTTCATACGTAAAATTTCTTTTTTTATTGTGTATTGTTTTTATATATACATACTCACACACATATTTAATTTAAGTAATTGAATTTGATTTTTAATTTATAATTTATTTTTATTGTTTTTAATATATCTAATCTAAGTGATTGATGATATTAGTTTGTAACACATGTGACAAAAAAAAAAAAAAAGTCTCAATTAGAAATGTAGTGCATAAAGAAGTTTTTCAAAACTTATAAACTTTAAGTAAAATTTCCAATTTTTATTTGAAGATCATGATTGATACTTATCTTTTAGTATTAATCATGAATTAGTGAACTGAATATGTAAAATATCGATAAGTTGTTGTGAATTGAATTATTTTAAGCTAATTTTAGATTTTCTTAGTTATTAAATATTATTCTATCTTCTATATACTAAAATTATTTATATTATATTGTTAAATAATTAATATTTAACGATATTATATCACAGATCGTGCATCGCGCGGGGTGAAAACTAGTTAATATAATTAGGGATATAAGTGAAATGAATTGTAAGGCGCCTACTCACATTTATTTAAACTTTAATTTATTGACATTTAAATATGTCTGGAGGCTTATCCAATTATCAAACAAATCAAGTTCAAAAAAATTTAATGAGTAGGCGTAATGTGAGACGATTTTTCGTGAGATCTTATGTAAGACGGAGTTTATATGAATCAACAAAAAACAGATCCACCCCGATCTCGATAAAACTATGTAAGACTCCATCTCAGATAAGATTTTACATGAGATGATTTCGTATAAGTTTTTATGAACCTTAATCTTGTCAAGTTTCAGTAATTTGGCAATGTTATCAAATAAAATACATATTCAAACATGCATATCTGATATTTTCATCAATTTACTTCGAAATCAAACTCATATTTACAAATTTATATTGATCGTGAATTGTGAATTATAATCGTCTCTTAACATTAGATATTATAACTATCTTACAATATTATATATATATATATATATATATAATACCCTATAAAAACAAAAGAATTGGTCATTTAAAAAAGAATTAGAGCAGTGTATAGACTATATAATATATATGTGGGCAAAGTCGTGGTGGTCAAAGGGTGGAAGCAGCCAAGAAAGTGTGACAAAAGTAAAAAATAATAAATATCCATAATTTGTCAACATAAAAAAATAAATAAAAAACATAATAAAAGAACGATAATGGTGCATGGAACCCCACACTTACACTCTCTTATTGCTTAAGTTTTACTCTCCACCACTTAATTTGTCTCTTATTGCTAATTCCAATATTTATGTCCCCACCCAATTACTTGAAGCTTTCCACAGCCACCCACTATAAACTTGAGCTTTCTCTCTCATCATCATCATGTTTTGCTGAATTTAACTTTTAATTTGTTGTGCAAAATATATACAATAATGTGTTTTGTATAATAGATATCATGTAGGATTGCAATGAATGAGCCTCAATTTAGTTCCTCTCAATCATTTATTGTGGATATGAAGCATATACTAAACAAAGAATATTCTTGGATGCATCTGAAATCTACATATAGTTTCAATTCATAATATAATACAATAAAATAATAAATAATATAATAGCAAAAAATTCTAACAACCAAGAAAAGAAAAGAAAATGATGGTAATGTAGTAGCCAAGATCTAAGAAACTTACATAGATGCTGGTCTAACTAATGTCTTGTTGACTTTTAGCAAACCAATATAAGCCTTCCTACATTTCAGGATCGTTATGCAAATTGAATCATCTATTTTATATTCACAAAAACTCATGTGAGACGATCTCACGGATGGTTTTCGTGAGACGGATCTTTATTACCCATGAATTGAACTCATGTCTACAAATTTTCATATGAATTGCTAAGTGTGAGTTATGATTGACTCGTCTCACGAAAAAAGATTCGTGAGACGGTCTCACACAAATTCTACTATTTTATATTAGTATTTCATCATTTATTCCATTATTTTCAATTCATAAAATGTGTATCAAAGAGGGTTCTGGCTGATGATTATATTCTATACTCATCTCATAAGTAAACATGTATTTTATCAACTATTTTCACTTTGAACAAAATACTTTTTAAGCTTTGAGATAATAATTTCAATTTTAAAGCTTGGAAACTTTGGTGGGAAAAAAACACATTTTTCATATAAAGATACACGTTTTCTTATAAAGTGAGTACATGTACCATTTATTCTACACGAAAACTTGTGTGATACGGTTTCACGAAAAAAAATCGTGAGACGAATCCTTATTACTCATTAAACCAATACATTTTCACAAATTTATACATTAATTGTGAAGTATGAGTTATGGGTTAATCAGTTTCACATTAAATAATCTGTAAGTTAATATTTTTTCTAATACATAAATGATATTTTGTATATCTACACAAGATACTTACATAAATTTACACGCATAACTTAAAGTTTTATATATATATATATATATATTAATTATTACATAAAACATAATTCATATTATTCTTGGTAACTCATATATTCAAATTTAATCCAATTACTGTTGATCATGAGACAAACATACAATTACTTTTATTTGCAGAGTATATTGAAATGTGAACGGAGTTCTACAAATGAATTAATATTTGAAGATATTCCATTTTATGTCAACTTCTATATATAAAAAACTCTATATATATGTATTATTTTATATCTTATTATTATTATATGAACTTCTATTCTAATTTCATTTACATATAACATATATTTAATATATATATATATATATATATATAATACAAAGTTTGTAAAAACAAAATCATAAAATCATTAATAAAATGTTAAAATATTATTCTGTAAAAAAAATTAATTACCGTATTTTCCAAATTCTTATTTTTTACTCATAATATGCATTACATTTTTATCATAATTCCTTTAAAATATTTATAATTTTGGAAAATCTCGTTTGATACTCGGTGATAGTACAAACCAGTATAGATACGAGTCTAGATCTTCTATTACATTTAGTGTAATATCTTGTGTTACATAACATTTAATACACGCCACATATTAATTAATGATGTCATTGAATACACGTGGCGTATGGTGATTAATTTGGAATAGAAGATGTAACATCAAGTGTAATAGAAGATCTCAATCCTATAGATACATAAAAAGGATAAAGATGCTTAAATTAGAATTAATGTTGCCTTTCTTTTTTTCAATCATAAATGGCTATCTAGCTATAAATGAAATTGACCTGATTTATTATTTGCTACCAATAAATCAAAACAATAACCAAATTTTATATAATTAACCTTTGCCATGTACACTAAAAAACTTCTATAAATACCTTAACATTATCGAATCTCACCACCATCACAACTAGCAACAATCCTCCATATTAACACAAACCTCTCAACTTCTGCATTATCTCACACTCATACAAACATATCCATCGATCAAGCTTTTAGCAGCAATGGAGTCGGCCAAATCTCTAACCTTCAAAGTGAGCCGGAAAACCCCGGAGCTGATCCCTCCGGCGAAGCCAACGCCGCACGAGTTCAAGGCCCTCTCGGACATCGACGATCAAGAGGGCCTCCGCTTCCAGATTCCGGTGATACAGTTCTACCGGAGAAACCCGTCCATGGAAGGGAAGGACCCTGTGAGCGTAATCCGAGAGGCCATTGGGAAAGCCCTGGTCTTCTACTACCCATTTGCCGGGCGGTTGAGGGAACGCGCCGCCAGGAAACTGGTGGTGGAGTGCACCGGCGAAGGTGTGATGTTCATAGAGGCGGAGGCGGAGGTGACGCTGCAGCAGTTCGGCGACGCCCTTCAGCCGCCGTTCCCATGCTTGGAGGAGCTGCTTTATGATGTCCCCGGCTCCGGTGGAGTCCTCAATTCTCCTTTGTTGCTTATTCAGGTAATTAATCTTTCGAAACAAAAACTTATGTGAAATCGTCTTATGAATTTTTATCGTAAGACAAAGACTATTTGCATAAATTTATATATGAATTTTGTTGTTCGGATCATGTATTGATCCGTAAATAGATCTTGAGATGGTCTCACAATAGTTATATACTCTTACTCTTAATATCTAAATACTCGTTTCTTATATATGTTTCATCAGGTTAAAGAAAGCAGAGATTATGATTAATTATATTTTGATACAATATATTTTTTAGGGTGATATATTTTAATTTTTAAGGAGAAAACCACAATAAATTAATTTGGAAAAGTAATTTTTTTTTTGAATAAACATGGTATTTGATAATACATGTGATGTTGTTCAATATTTAACTCCTGCTAATTTCTTATTCTTCAATTAAAAAAGAGGAATTAAATTGTACTACATGGTGTCAATTTCTTCTCTACCTTGAGATGTAACGTTCCATTTCGTTAAGAGAAAATGGAAAATATTAACATTTATTCTCTTTATGGCCAAAGTTTCTTGAAATAGGCAATATAGTGTTAAAATTGCTTAAATTATCGAGATTCGACTAAATAACTGAGATAATAATTTCAAGGTTGGAAATAGAGTTCAAAAAAGAAAAAACAAAAAAAAAAACCTTCATACTTGTAATCGATACAAATCCGAAAAGATAAAACTGGTGATTGAAGATTTTCTTGCTAGAGCTTTTTAATTACTGAATCTTAAACTTTGATGAGGCAGATTTTAGAGAATAATGATATTAAATACAGTCTATTTCATTTGTAAATTAATGATGTCATCTTTTGTACTTGACATGTGTGGTGATTATATTGGAACATTATATGAAACATAAACGTGGAGTAGAGAATATTGATTGTATTAAATAGGGCAGATTCATAAGGAAGAAAAATATTACGGTCACGAATCCATTACAATCTTAAAAACCTACCCATAGGCTATAATGTCCAAGTTAAAAAATTCGATTTATACAATCTTTAGAAATTAAAAGAATCCATTATGTTGTAATAATTGATTTGAAATAAATATATGAGACCAAATGGCTTTTTTTTTTAGAAAATTATTTCAAAGCATCAAATTTAAGCTCTAAAATTAGTCATTTAAATTAAATCATATAATTATTTGATGTGGTCCAGTGATTGTGATCAAACACAAATTGTATACACACATTGTAAGGATGGGCCAGTAAGGTACATTACATAATTGTATACTGATATCGATTTTCACGTGCAATTTAATGTGGAATAGAAGTAAAACAACACATTTAAAAGCTTTCTATCATTTTATTTACATCTTTTTCTACTAATTATTAATATATAGAAATCAATTTTACCATATGCTCATTTTAGCATCTTTTTTTCCATTTTGTAGCTTTAGATATTAGTTTTATACTTGTTTTTGAACATCATGCTGATATATTTTTGGTCATCATTAATTTGTTAGCACCAATATGTATGTGAATATAAGTTGCGTGTAAATAGAAATTACAACACTCTCTTGATTATCCTTTTACACAAATTGACATTCTAATTATTGATGTTTCAATTTTCATAAATACTCAAAATTTAGCTAATTAAAGACATTATTGATTGTGATGAGTCTTGTAGTTCAAATGGTATCTCACATTTGAGTGCAGAGACAGTGATGATTTGAATTCAAACTCAACCCGTGTCATTATAAGTTTTACAATATTTCTTATTCTTCCCCTTAATTACGAAAATATGATTTCTCAATTTAACGCTTTGATGATGATTAATCTTTTATAATAATTTTTAACTTCTTTTTGAAAAAGGAGTTAAAACATAGAAATGGCATATATGACATAGTTATTTTTTTTTAGCTTCAATTCTTGGAAATATAGAAATGAGTTTTATGAGGTTTGGTCAATGAAGCACTCATTAGGAGATTAGTTTATGTTAATAATAGACTTCACAGGCACTAAATCCAGATATATTATCTCGCAATAACAGAAATTAAGTAAAGAAAATGTTGTCGTGTGCAGGTGACGCGCCTCCAATGCGGCGGGTTCATCTTCGCTCTCCGCCTCAATCACACCATGTGTGACGCCGCAGGGCTTGTCCAGTTCATGTTAGCCGTCGGCGAGCTCGCCCGCGGCGGCGAAGCCCCTTCAGTTCCACCTGTTTGGGAAAGGCACCTCCTGAGCGCACGCGATCCACCGCGCGTGACGTGTACCCACCGTGAATACGACGACGTTCCCTGACACCAAAGGAACTCTAATCCCACTGGATGACATGGTGCACCGCTCTTTTTTCTTCGGCGCCACCGAGATCTCCGCCCTCCGCAGCCGCCTTCCTCCGCATCTCCGCCGCTGCTCCACCTTCGAACTCCTCACCGCCTGCCTCTGGCGCTGCCGCACAATCGCAATCTCACCAGATCCCAACGAAGAGGTGAGAATCCTGTGCATCGCGAATTCTCGAAAGCGATTCAATCCCCCACTCCCCGAGGGCTACTATGGCAACGCGTTCGCTTTCCCCGTCGCCATCGCCACCGCCAGAGACCTATCGGAAAATCCGTTGGACTACGCGCTCGAGCTCGTGAGGAAGACGAAGGCCGACATGACGGAGGAGTACATGAAATCGTTGGCTGATCTGATGGTAACGAGTGGCCGGCCACATTTCACGGTGGTGCGGAGTTACTTAGTCTCAGATGTGACACACGCCGGGTTCGGCGAAGTAGACTTCGGGTGGGGAAAGGCGGCGTACGGAGGGCCGGCAAAAGGCGGCGTTGGAGCTATCCCCGGGGTGGCGAGTTTCTTCATTCCGTTTAAGAATAAGAAGGGAGAGAACGGAATAGTGGTTCCTGTCTGCTTAGCGGCGAACGCCATGGAAGTATTCGTGAAGGAGCTTGAGAAGATGTTGAAAAGTGACGGCGATGATCTGCTGTCTGCTCCCAAAACATCGGTTTTCATCACATCGGCGCTCTGAATTAATCCGTTTTTGTGGACCTTGTACCTTTTAGTTTGGATGTTGTACCTTGCTTTGTAATCACAGGCCGCGAGTGAGATATTAATATGTATAAAATTATGTCTCTTTTCTTTATATATAGATTGACACTTGTGTGTCCCAAAACATGGTGCCCTCAAAATTAATCATCATATAATATTAAATATATACTTTGCATGTATTATGTATATATTTTTCAAATATCACATGTATATTCTTATATACATATAATACTTGTAGAGTATATTTATAACATCAAGAAACATAACACATATAGAGTATATGTATAACACCTAAAGATCATGTATATAACACCTGAATTCGTACCCTATGTAACCAGATGTATATAAGTTTTTGTCTTATATATAAATGTCTCTTTTGTTGAAGTCTAGACTGCTTATAAGACCAGGCAGAGTTAACCAAAGCCCGATCAAGCCTTTCCTAAACCTTGCTATTACTTAATGTATAGAAACAATCTCAGGAAACCACATCATTCAATCCAAGGGAGATGTATGTGTCTTGAAAGTCAAATAAACAATAATTGGTTAAAGGAGCACCATTTAGCTTTTCATTTGGGTTCTTTACACAGTTAAAATCCCCCAAGATCAGCCAAGGGTCCGTTAAAGAATTGCTGAAATCATACAAATTGTTCCACAAATCTTTTCTATCAATCACAGAATATAAACCATAGGTGAATCACGCTAAAAACGATACTTGAGAGACAAGACACTTAACTTTGCAGTGGACAGATTGGGGGGAGCATGAAATAACAGATAAATCAACAGAACATGGATTCCAAATAATCAAGATTCTACCATTTTTTGCAGTATGAAAATTGTGAGCAAAGGACCAACCAGGGAATTTCAAGTGCATCATAGAATTGCAAAACTTAGAGGCTACACACACATTAGACTCAAGTTTGGTTTCCAAAAAGCAATCCACATCTAGTTTGTGTGATTTCACCCAAGATACAATATCAGTTTGCTTATTAGAGTCTTTAAGACCCCTTATGTTTCATGAAACAAGCTTTCATTTTGAACGTTTAGGTTTAGAGTTTGTCTTACCTTTGGGAGGTTGGTAAGATTTAGGATCTGGTTTGGCTTTTACAACAGCCATGGAACTTGGGTCAGAGAGAATACCCTTATCTTTAGAATCAGCTAGCGGGTCAGACTGTTCTTCCTTAGCAGTTAGAGGGTCTGTTGTCTTTTCTTTGCTTTTAGCTTCTACTTTTGGCTCCTTGTAAGCTTTTCATAGTCCTGGTTTTCATCAGCAGGTAAGGGAGCAGTGGATACTTCAATTCCAGCTTTACAGCTAGTCTCAAGGCCACTAAAATCATCTGTTCTGACAAGGTTCTGGATCACCAGATCTGCTGGACCCAAATCCTGCAAAAACAGAGAGTGATCAGGTAGAGCAAAAGATGCAGGGTTTGAAGAAGGGTCAGGGGGATAGGCAGACTTAGCTTTGGTCTCAACAGAATCAGAATCAGAAGCAACCTCCGAGCCCTGTATTGCTGGTCCAAATTTTAGAGTTGGGTTATCCAGTTCAGGTTGATTAGGGAGGGAAGAATGGGGTGGTTGTGTGAAGGTGGTGTTGTGATGATTTTGGGTAGAGAGAATGGGATGTTTGACAGATTTAGGTGGAAAGGGTCGTGTCTTTTTATTAGATGGGCAGGAGGGTGCAAAATGTCCAAAAGATTTGCATTTTGAGCAGAACTTAAGGTGTTGTTCATAGTGGACAGTTTGGTTGAAACATAGGCCATCAGGGAGGGATATGAATATAGAGGCAGAGAGTTTTATGGAGGTATCAATCTCCGCCAGGACTTTGGCAAATGAAGTTCTAGACTTTTCAAAAGTTTCTTTATCCATGAAGATGGGTTTACCTAATCTGGAAGAGATTTTCCCCAGGGCAGAGGGATGCCAGCATTCAAAAGGGAGGTTTGGAAGCTTACACCAAACAGGAACCATAGAAGATACAATATCATTCAAAATCACACCATTAGTAATCCTTTTCAAAAGAACAGGTGAACCTTGGCTGAAAAGATCCCCCATACAAAATTTTCTCTAAATCAGTTTCAGAATCAAATTTAAAGATAACTGAGCTTTGGATATGTGGACTGAAAGTGCACTTAACACCCTAATAGGTAATCAATTTTCTAATATTTTCAAGACCCGACCACTTCCCTGCAAAACGCCCAAGTAAATAGAAACCCCATTCATTTTCGACATTATAAACTTCATTTTCACATAGAACAATTTCGTCATCAACATCAAAAGATTTAAGTTTAAGGCGATTGGCAGGGTTTTTATCAAATAATGCATTACAAGGTTTACCTTGATTACCTTTTGGAGGCATCCCATGGGCACATGAGTGGTATTAACATTGTGAATCGACAAATTCGAGTGTTCTAGAGATAGAATCAGAATAAGTCGGGGAAGAGGGGGAAAAGCGTAAATGAGAGCTTAACCCATTAGCACCCCTTCTGAAGGGGGTGTTTGTCATGTGAAAATGAGATGTATCCATAGCAGACATAGGAGATACAAATCCCTGAAGTGGGTACAGAAAAATGGGATTAAGATAGGAAATGGCAGACTCTTTAGTTGCTTTGAACTGTCACTAACACCAGACTAATCTGTGTTTCAAGCTCAAACAAAGACTTTGTCAACAAAGCCCAGAAAGGAACAGAAGAAACAGAGGTACACTATAGGTAGAGGGACCTCCCACCCAGACTTTAACCCAAGAACTACCAACGAATAATTGGGCCAAAATGAAAGAGGTATCCAAAGGTTAGCAGATCTGTCAACAGAATGTTAGAACAAAGCAGGCGAGGAGGATGCTACAGATCCAGATTTTCAAATCGAAGTATCAGCAAGCGGTTTGAGCTTTGGGACTCAGGACAATCCCAGTTCTACACTTCCACTGCCGAGTAGCTCACTCAAGCCTTCGTTCAAAGAGTTATTAAACTCAAAAAAGCTAGGTCCACCAAAAAATCAGAGAATATGGACTATAGATCCTTCCCTAACGCCAGAGAAGAAAGCGTTTCAGGATATAACGAAAGTGTCCAGATCTCAAATCGCATGAGAAGGAATGGGCGAGGTGGAGAGCAGCCGAAAGAAAACACGATACAAAACCAAGCGAAACGAAAGGAGGAATGACAACGCAACAACAAATTTACAGCTAAATAGTGCACCCTGCGCACACAGACTTCGATCCAAGCATAGATCAATAGGTCTTTTACCGAAAGGAGTGCAGCCCAAAGAAACTCAATCAGAAATAACATAGTTTTTAGAGGGTTTGGAATGGGGGTAGGAACGAGAGGAAGGTGAAACTAAAGAGTATGAAAGACTCTTAAGTTCCAGTCCACAATCGCCCAAAAACCCAGCAAAATACACCAAAAAAAGACCACGAAAATACAGAAAAGAAACCAAAAATCACCGCGAAAACACAGAAAAAACCCAAAAACAAGCGAAACCCAGGAAGAACGCAGATAAACACCAAAGAAAGTACAAAAATCAGATCTAAGCTCACCACAAATAGAAACATGTTCTATAAATGGTAAAAGCTATTAGATCGATTGGAGAGGAGGCGTCGTCTTGGTGAGAGACGCAATGTTCTCCACCACCGGTGACAGATATATAATGTCGCTGGAGTGTGCAACTTTGAGCACCATGGAGAGAGGTTTGAATCTATGAGGGGAGAAAGGGCGGTGCTGCCAAGGGTTTGAAACCTTAACAGCGAAATGAGGGAAAACGGGCCTCCTCGCCCTTTTATACACTTACCAAAAGCTTATGAAGATGTCAAATTTCCTTAATCAGAGCGCTTATGAAGAGATTATGACCAGATTATTCCAGGCAGATGCAAAGAGTATGATTAGAGAAGAGAGGATTAAGGAGAAATAGGAAAGAGCTAGATGAAGTGGGGAGTCTCTAGAAAGAAAATTTCTAGAGAGAGAAAATCTCAAACCCCACTATACTGAGAGCTCTTTTTTTTGGATAAAATGTAAAAAATTTATACCAAAGGAAAAGGTGTACAAGTACAAAAGAGGAGAGTATGTGGTTGTAGCCACAAACTTGGGGAACTAACTAACACGAGAAGCGGGTGTATAAACAGATCACCCAAGAAAACAAATAACTAAAAGAGAAGAGAAAGAAAACACATGAACGCCGCCAACCTAAATCACCCAAAGGGATATATATTAGGCGAGCGGACTACAAGCAAAATACAAAGTCTATTGAGGCATACCCCAGACAAAGAAGAAAAAAAGAGAACAGGTGTCAGCTCCATCCAAGATTGTCTTCAAGTAGATAACAAGAAGAATGTCGGTGGTGGAAGGTGTAATTGATCCATGCAGATTATTTTGGGGTGTAAATCTTGTAAATAAGAAGCATATCCCAGAATAATCCACAGCCAAAGCAAGCAGCAGCAAAAAAACATAAGAGATGCATATGAACAAAACAAGGCCTAATAAGAAAGGCCCAACCCAAAAACAAAACTGCTACCAGTAAAATAGAAAAATGAAGCCACCTGCCAATCTAAAACAGGGACCCACCAGCTAGGCCCAGCCCAAACAGAAAAATCATCAGCCATACAAAACAAGAGGAAAGAACATGCTAAGCTCAAACCCAGAAAACCCCCAACACAGAACAACAGAAACAAATAAAGAGTCCACACAAACATGCTTACAGTCAAGGGATAACGGTTGACAGCAAGGGGGGGGGGGGAGTTAATACAGGCAGAGGACAACCCAACATGCTGGGCAAAATTAAAAACAAATTACATTCACAGGAAAGATAGAATAAAGAACTTTATACACTTGTGTCTTGACTTTCAAAACTACATCAGTCACTGGTGTGGATTTACCCTCAAAGATTATCAGATTTCTGGTTCTCCAAATGTAGAAAATGGAACAACACAAGGCAATAGATCTGGCTTTCTTAAGAATGGAACCCCCAGACTCCTTCTTAATCCATATAAGGGCACTAGGAATAGTGTTCATAGCCCGTGTGATACTCAGCCAGCTTTAGATGTGATCCCAGATGGATTTGGAGAATTTGCACTCAAAGAACAGATGTGAGGAAGTTTCAATATCAAGAGATCATAATACACAAGTCGGGTCCAGGTTGAGGAAGGATAGGTTATCTTTTGAAGAGAGCTTATTTTTCAGAGCTAACCAAACACAAAAGAAGAATTTTGGAGGGATATATTGCTTCCAAATAACAGATTTCCAAAAATTAGTTTGTCATTTGTTTCGGAAAAAATCATACACAGTAGATGAATTAAGTCCAAAGGGGGTCAAAAACTCAGAAAGCTTATAGATAGCAGCATAAATAGAACCACATTTAAGCATAATTTCATCCCTTATCTCACAGATTCTTTTTATAAGTGGAGAATCATTCTTTGCATGTCTCCAAGTCTAAAAATCATTATTTTTAAATAGAAAGCATGCAACCATTTAACCCAAAAAGAATCAGATTTAGCATGTATGTTCCACAAAATTTTGCAGAATAAAGCCTTATTCCAAGTGGAGATGTCCCGGAGGCCAAGGTCCCCTTCATCAGTCCAGACAACTGCTCCCGACATTTTCCCCCACAAGAACAACCTACAAAGTTTATAAATTCTGTTAATAATCAAGCTGGGGAGGGGGAAAACTTGTATCCAAAAACATTGAAGACCTTGAAGGATAGATCTAATTAGCAGCAGCCTCCCTGCATAAGACAAGGAGTTAGCAGTCCAAGAGTTTATGTAATTAGTTATTTTAAATGAGAGGAGCATAATGGACAACATTCAGCCTTTGAGTAGCCAGGGGGACACCTAAATATCAAACAGGGGATAACCAATAGGGAAATTTAGTAAGTTCAGGATACTTTTGAGCTCTTGGCCAGCAATACCGCAGTAAAAACGCAAGATTTAGAGGGATTTATATTGAGACCCGAAACAGCCTTGAACTCTTCCAAACATTCATGCAAAATTCTAATGGACATAAAATCACCTCTAGAGAAAAGCAAAAGATCATCAGCAAAAACAAGGTGAGAAATTTTCAAAGAATCACATCTAGGGTGAAAATTAAAATCCGAGTCAAGAGTTCTATAATTTATAAGTCTTGTGAGATATTCCATGCACAAAATGAAAAGGCTAGGGGATATCGGGTCCCCCTGCCTAATACCTCATTTTCCTGTAAAATGATCATTTAAAATTCCATTTATACAAATAAAGAATGAGGCAGATGAGACGCATTCAAAAACCCAAGAAACGAACATAGGAGGAAACCCAAAGGCAGTAAGAATATCTTTAAGAAAGGTCCAAGAGATGGTATCATAGGCTTTCTTAAGATCAACCTTCATGGTGCAACGGGGTGAGATTCTTTTCCTGGAATAGTTTCTTAAGATTTCTTGTACAAGAAAGATATTATCAATCATGTTTCTCCCATTTGTGAAGGCAGATTAGGCTGGATTGATAAGAAAAGGCAAAATAGGCTCAAGCCTTTTAGCCAAAAGCTTAGAAATTATCTTTGTAGATAACATTGCAGCAGACAATAGGTCGAAAATCAGCCATGGTAGGGGAGTGATCAGATTTGGGGATAAGGGCAATAGATGTGTGATTGATTTGTTTGAGTAGCTTACCGTTGGAAAAAAATTCCAAGACAGCTGTACAAACATTTTCTCCCACAATAGGCCAAGCTTTCTTAAAGAAACCGGAGGAGTAACCATTAGGCCGAGGAGCCTTATCATCACCAATATCAAACAAGGCCTCTTTGATGTCGTCATGAGAAAAAGGGGCAGTAAGATCAGCTTTCTGTTGATCAAGGAGGCAGGGACCCGATTTAATAACTGAGGGGTCGATGGGCTCAGTTTAAAAACTTGTTCCAAACTGCCCTTTGAAGAAAGAAACGAAAGCTTCAGAAAGCTCATCAAAGGAAGTAGAAAGGTTGTCATTATCAAGAATTATGGAATTAAGATGTCTTTTTAAAGAATTCCTTTTTGATGATGCTATGGAAGAATTTAGAATTCCTATCACTTTTAGAGAGAAAATCACATTTAGCTTTTTGGAAAAGGAAAGCTTTTTCAGCCTTAGCAAGAAAGATGGCATTTTCCTTGAGCAAAGAATTTTTGTTTAGAAGCTCAGCATTATTTGGATCAGAATCCAGAGCCACCTGGTTTTCTTTTAAATCAGATTTTACAAGATTTGTTCTATAAGAAATGTGGGTGAAGTGGTGAGAGTTAAGCTTTGCAAGTGGTTTTTTAAGAGATTTGAGCTTTTTGCAAAGGATAAACTGGGTAGTGCCCCAAAAATCAGAATTCCAGGTGTCAAGGACAGTTTGAAGAAAATCAGAATGAAGGGCCCACATGTTGAAGAATTTAAAAGATTTTTTTTTTGGAGAGGGCGCAAGCTGAAAGATTGAGACAATTACAGGGGAGTGGTCTGAAAAGATACCAGGAGGGGGAAGGTAAGCCTTACAAAGAAAACCAGCAGAGAGCCAAGCAGAGTTAATCATTGCCCTATCCAATCTTATCCATACAGATTTGTTAGTCCAGGAATAAAAACAACCATAAGAAGTGGCATCACATAAACCCAACGCAAAACATGCATCTTGGAAATCAGATAGATAGTAGTTCGTGAGAGTAGGACCATTCAATTTTTCATTTGCATTTTTTATACAATTGAAATCACCAACAATCAACCAAGGATCATGTAAAGTGGAGCCAATTTCAAACATCTTATCCCACATGGAACGCCTAGCCACAACCGAATAGAGACCATAGACAAAGGAGACATGAATTACCTTTTGAGTCACAAAACATAGAATTTTACAATGTATCATCTGAGATGTCATGCAAAGAGGATCCAGCTTAACAGAACAAAGATTCCAAATAATGAGCATACGACCATTCTTGTGAGTAATAAAATTGTGAACGAAATGTTAACCAAGGAACTTAGATTTCACAATAGCCTCACAAAGAGGGGATATGGGACAGATATCACTTTCTAGTTTAGTTTCAAGAAGACAAACAATATCCAAGTTGTGTTGTTTAATTAGGGAGGTGAGTTCGGTATGTTTTTTTGGGTCCTTAAAACCCCTAATATTCCAAGAAATAATCTTCATTAAAAATCAGGTGGTTTTGGGCAAGGATAACCAGGGGCAGCCTCTACAGGCCCAATCGGGGAAGGATCACAAAAGCAAGGTGGGGGTGGAACAGGGGCAGAATTACCAGAATTGAGTAAACTTCTTTTTTTTTTCTTCTTTCGGCCATTGGGAGCACTCACAAAGGAGGATGCAGCAAGTTCAAGGGGCTCGTCAGCAGCTTCCGATTCCTTCGAAGAATTAACCTGCAAAGAGGGAGAAAAAGGGGTCACATTTAGAGCTAGCGGAGGGACAAATGTAGAAGATACATTATCATTAGTAGGGTTAGAAGAAACTCTCTCATTATTGGCTGGAGCCTTCCCTTTAAAGCTAGGTTTAAGCTGCTGCCCGGATGTGGGAGGGTGTAGGAAATCCTCAAAGTCTTGTGAAGTTTGAGAGGGAGTAGGCGATCCACAAATATCAAAGGGAGGAGGTATAGAGGGGGAAGGGCCAGAGTAGGGTGAAATAATAGGGTGAAAAGGGGGCTGGAGGTGGGCTGATTTTGCAGCCCAGGTGGCAGATTTAGGAAGGTGGTTTGGGGCTGTTTTTAGAGGAATATTTGGGCTAGAAGAAGAGGGTTGAGGGGGCAGTTTAGAGGATGGGCATGTCCCTTTAAAATGGCCAAAAGATGAACATGTGGAGCAAAACTGAGGATGAGATTCAAAATGGATGAATTGGTCAAAAGCTTGTCCATTGGGAAGGTGAACTCTTACAACAGAGGGAAGAGGGACAGAGGCATCAACCTCAATAAGAATACGGGCGTAGGAGGTTATCTTCTTTCCCTGTGTCATCTTATCAACGCAAATCAGTTTACCCAACTTTGAGGCTATCTTACTAAATGCATTCTTATGCCAGCACTCAAAAGACAGATTCGGGAACTTCGCCCAAACAGGGACCTTGAAGAGGTTGTCGAGGTCTAAGATGACTCCATTGATGATCTTCCGGAGTAGGACAGTTTGCCTTCACATGTGTACGGGCCCTTTTGAAACACTCTATCCCAATTGGACCTGTTCTTCAAACGAAAAATAACACAACTCTTGATATGTAAGCTTACAGTCAACATTCCAGAAAGAAATTAGTTTACGAATATTTTGGACCCCAGACCATCTACCCGTAAACCAGCCTTGTAGGCAAAAGCCCCATTCAAGGTTAACATTACAAACATCAGAGGAATTTAAGAAGATTTCTTCACCAGGAATGTCATAAGTATCCAACATTTCATCATCTCCAATATTATCAAACAAACCAACCCAAGTTTTGATAGGAGGAGGGGGGATGTGACCAAACCCGTTACCTGACCCATTACCTGATAAGGGCGGATGGGCTGGATCTTCATGACGGGTGGATGCAGAGGGGCCTTCGTCTGGAGGTGCTGCCAAATCCATAGATTGGGAGTAGTCTTCCTCCGAAGAAGGAGAGGAGACAGAGTCCTCTTCCCCTAGCGAACGAGAATCAGATGATAAAACAGGTCTGGCTCGTCTCGTCAAATCTGGTTTCATCACAAGGGGAGGTTTTTTGGAAGAGGTCCTTTTTTTGGAGAGCTTCGTTTTCACCATGGGACTGCACAAGGCAAGAGGCTCCCAAGGCCCATGTGGTGGATGAGTTACGAACAGCAAGAAGACGGTGGTCTTCGATTATCCAATCCGACAAAGGCCGATTATCAAGTGGAGATGACTTTGATTTACAGATTTGATATTTACGAACCAAGATGAAAAAGAAAGAGCAGCGGTGGTGCTCAAATCAGCTTGAGAAGCGGCGACGATGGTCGATTATCGAGTGGCCGATTGTAGAGTGGAGATTTTACAGCTTTTGATTTCAGATTTGAGATTTTACAAACTAGATTCAAGTGGAAAGAGCAGCGGCGCACAAAAAAGGTGGAGAGATGGCGGCGCATACACTGTATGAAGCTAAAGTTTGAAGCTGAAATTGAAAAGGTGAAAAAGATGCTAAGGGTGATAAGCGGCGCAACAAGGGTTTGAAACCCTAACCGCAAATGAGAAAATTCTCAGCCTTTCACATGTATAATGCTTAAAATGAATTTTTTTTAACAAATAATATTGTAAAAAATTGGTGGACAGAATCCCCACTAAGGGGACAAACACCAGATAAATAAATGCTTGGAATAAATGCACTTGAAGAACAAATGAAACTTCCTTTACTGAGAGCTCTTTCTTGATTCTATGGGTGGTGTGCATGGCCATTCTTAGTTGGTGGAGCGATTTGTCTATACTTTGAATTTTGATTATACCATAGCTGGATTTTTTTAAAGCATATGTTATAATATGTATTCTTTTTACTTTCACCCAAAAATAAGGTTGAAGAAGTCTGATTTTTTGAATAATGTTGTGAAACTAATAGAATGTAGATAAAATAAAGAAGACGATAAATAGTTAGAAGACAAGATATAAGAATATTGTATAGTATTCACTAATTCATACAGCTTTCTTTTTACATTCACAAATGAAAGGTGGCAAACTCACCTATTTATAGATGAAAAATACATAAGAAAATCTATATTGTATATAATGAAACATAATGGGTGATAATGGTGGATTGTTGTAACGCCAAATTAAAGGATATCTATTACACTTACTATTTTATAACACTCCCCTTGGATGTCAGTCATTTCATAAAGAATATGTCTCATTAAACACTGTGGGAAAAAACTCATATATAAGGAAAAATGAGTACATATTACTTTATGTATTGAT
The DNA here is from genome assembly GCA_005771605.1 of Scutellaria baicalensis. Classification (NCBI taxonomy): domain Eukaryota; kingdom Viridiplantae; phylum Streptophyta; class Magnoliopsida; order Lamiales; family Lamiaceae; genus Scutellaria; species Scutellaria baicalensis. The sequence goes on from CM016727.1 coordinate 16,351,817, forward strand.
TCTCTCCTTATTAAAATGTCACCAAGAGCCTTTAGTCGACACATTACAATGTGCTTCACCAAATTTTTTGGGATGATAATGAAGAATATGAGAAATGGAGAATAGCATATCAGAATTTGAAGGAAGAGTACGAGAAGTTGCATGAGAATGACATTGAACTGAAAGAAATTTACAAAATGTTAAAAGAGGAGATTACAAAGTTGAAGATGGATATCAATGATTTGAAAAAAGTAATCAAAAATTTGAGGCTGCTTAAAAAGATTTTGAAAGAAGACAAGAAGAAGTTGAACATATCATCATCTAGTTTGTGGAGAGTTTGTGTTGATCCAACTTGTGCTAGTTATGTGTTGGTGGATTGCACACTAATTTCTTGTTAGAAGTTCAATGCGAAGAGTATGTGTAATGGTTTGGAGTGTTAGTCTTGCAGTAGTTTCTTGCAAATTGTTTTGATATTTGTTGGTTCTTGTTGGAAGCTCCGTCCTTAGAGTTTATGTAGTAGCTTGGAGTATTTTGGATACACAACTAATAAAATAAAAGCTACCACATTTACTTATATCAAATGTTGAAAGTGGTTACACTTCAAATGTTGCCACATCCCATTAAGAGCATTTACAATGGATCAAATTTTTTGATTATAGTTAGTTAACTATAACTGAGAGCCATTGTATATGGTTGATGTAGTGACTACTGTATAACTCAAAAATGGAAGTGGGTTACACTATAGTAACCAAGAAATTTGAAGGAGAAAAAGAAAAAGTAACTGTGTTGCAGTGCCTTTTCCATTCTTTTTCCTTTTTTTTAATGTATATTTTGGATAAGATTTTTAGATTTAATATATATCCATTTGTAAAATACAAACTTATCTATTTGTTATTTTCTGCAATAAAGATAATTGATTTTTTTATTCACTTTTCTATTATTATTGCCTCAATTTTAATATGTACTTAATTAAATTTTTGAAAAACTATGAAAATGTATCAAGTAAAAATAGAGCTGTTTATAACTGTTGCAAATAGAGTCGTTTATGACCGTTAATAAACTGACTCTATTTTTTCTATAAATGCATCTAGTAAATTTTCATTTAGTCACACTATAAAATCAATTTTAATCTCTAAATAATTATCCAAGTTTTTTTTTGTTGGTACTAAATTTTCATACTCCTTTTCAATTCACCTCTTCAAATGGCCGAAAATAATCGAGATTTTTTCTCAAGCTTTTACTCCCAAAATCTTTCAGAAAATTTTGATGGGCAAAATTCCTCGTTTCCAGAAAACTTTGATTATTCACAATTCCCTTCACCTACACAAAATCTACCCAACTCAAATTTGTCCAACTATTGGCAATAATCCGAAACTTCATCTTCCGTGCCAGAAATACAATTTGCACAATCTTTGATTCCTATTCATTTGGAAAGTTTGGAACAAGAATGTGTAGCTACTGAAGGTAGGTGTCTGATGAAATGGATGATTTTGGAAGACGAGCTGCTAGCATATTCATTCATCACAATAAGTGAAGATCCTATAGTCGGTAATGATCAAAAAGGGGATGCATTTTGGAAAAGAATAGCATTATTGTTCAATTTAGTGTACTACTTTATTAGGTTCTATTTTAATTTGATGTACTACTTCTTTAATTTTATAATGAATATTTTATGGTAATAAATTTTTCCAAACGTATAAAATAGTGTATAAATTTTACTTAATTCACCTTATCATGGGTATGAAATTATTTAAATAATAAAAATAGTTAAATTAAATTAAATTTAATAATATCAAATTAATATGGGGTAAATCTAAAATGTGATTTGATTGTAAATAGTGTTGAATAAATGCTATGGTTGGAGGAGTTATAAAGTGAGAGTTATAGTTAATGGAATGATGAGGTGTAATGGTAATTAAGTGGAGGAGAGAGAGTATAACTATAACTTAATTTTTTTTTAATTGTTGTAAGTGCCCTAACAAAAAACAAACACTTTCAAATAGCTTTGGAGCTGCCATAATATCATGTTACCAAAGTGTCTACGCAATGACAAAATATAAGTAATTCCACATGAATAGTGAATACATCATTCATCATTCATGTTAATTTTCTTCTTCTTCTTTTCTTCTTCTTCTTCTTCTTCTTACTTGGAGCTGCCACAGACAAGTCCAAATATTTTTGTCCATCCTCCACCACCAGTTTCTTCATGGTTTCAGGTTGCACTGTTGTATTCTTGATCGATTGTGCAGTGAAGTATCCACCACTAAATGGAGCTGAAACCCTTATTTGCACTCTAGGTTGAGTTGGTGGTATAGTTGGTCCAGTGTTGCAAGGGATGGTACTGCTTCAGATGTTGTGGGCAGTGTTGCTTTGGCAGATGATTAAACTCCTTCAGCTGCGTTTAGTGGTGTTGCTTGCCTTGTGGATTCATTCATGGATGGGGCATATGGCTGACTTGGATTCTCCACTGGAAATTGACTTATCTGTGTGAGGTTCATTTCTTCTGGTTCACTCTTAGTTCCATGATGCTTTGGATTACTACCACTAGCACCTCTAGCCTGCACACACCTTAGAAGTTTCAACAAAGTTCCAAAGTTTAAAATATGTATAACTAAGAAGAACTTCTCATAACTACTCTTGAGCCAACAACCATCAACACCTATTATTGGTCTACATCCACCCAAGAACCCTCTTCTCAATGCATCAAAATACAAATAAAGTCTATCAAACCTTTGTTCATCATCTAACCCCAAAAGCACGTGGATCCAGGGTTGCACTTTTTAATTTCTACAACATATGACCACAATTTCAAGTATTGATCATCAGGATTGCCTTCAATTAAACCCATAGCCTTCTTTTTAGACCTATATGTTTGCTACCTAGACACATTGCACTTTATATCTTTTATTACATCCAGTCTAAAGCCACACAATATCCTTTTTGAATAAGACTGAAACCTTTGTAGAAACCTCTCACCAATTCATGAAGATTTCAGCATTTTAACTGTTTGAGTTGCAAGAAAAGTATGCATGTTTAGCATTATATTCCCTTAATTGTCAAGTTGTTGTATCATGTATCTTCAATAACCGCATTGTCCACTCACAATTGTTACCCTCGCACTTCACATACACCCTAATTTTGTCATTTTTAACAAATTTCAAGTTCCTTTTAGTGTTGATGGCATGTATCACACAACTTTCCTAAACTCAAACTTGGAACTAAAAATCATTTTTAGAGCAAATGAAGGTATTGTTTACTTTTAGCTAACAATTGTTTCAACTCCTCATTCCTAGTTATAAGTTTAAATCCCTTGTTCATAATACAATGATACCTAAATACACCATTAACCTTCCTAATTGCAGCATAACTCTTAATATGATCGATAGTAAAAAACTTAGGATTCACATAGTCTAAAATAATCCTTTCCCCATCATGATATTGTGCATAAGACAAATTCCTAAATTCTCCTCCAACGTCCAAAACAATACTCATATAGGGTTTTTTGCCATCTGTGAAATGAATATTTTAAAGATAAAGTTAATAGGATGTGGACCACACAACATAAAAAATAAGAGAACACATGGACCACATACATAAAGCAGTCAACAACCTATATTCAAAGTTATCTGTCCATGGAGGGTATAAAAGGAAACTCACCAGAGCATGGTCTATCCTTGTCATTATTTGAAGCACTCCTTAGGTACACCATTCTTCTTTCTCAGCCCAAAACACCAGCAAATCGCCTCCTTCAAGTTTCAGACGCAAATGATGGATTTTTGTGTAGGGTTTACGATTCCTCTTTCATTAAAGTTCGGATTCAACTGGAAATTGAAATTTTGGTAGCACGTTGAGGTTTTTCTTCTTCAAAGTTGTGAATTTTACAGGTTAGGGTTCGACTGGATTTGGGGGTTCTTCAAATTTGGGTTTGATTTTTCTTCCTGTTGTGTAATTTCTTTCCCATTTGATTTTAATTTTTTGCAATATTTCAATTAATTCTTTGCATTTTTAATTTGGTATTTCTTAAATCAGGTGATGACATGACACAAAAGAAATCCACAAGTAATTGTCATATCTGTAAGTATTGGACACATCAGCGATAATATGTCGGATAGTTAGAATTGGGGGTGAGTGTGGAACACTCACCGGGAATCGATTGGGAAATGGAAAATTCTAGTCAAAATGGACCTCAATTGGACAAATTTTGAGATAACAAGAATAAAATTGAAACTCGGATTTTAATGTGACTAAAATTGTACGACAACTTTGGAGTAGGACCAAATTTGAAATTTTCCCGTCTTTTGGGAGATGATTTTTTGTCTCGGTTGAAATTGTTATTACCATAAGAAAAATATTTACCACGACCGCATCCACGAAAATGATAACAACCTCAACTTCCATCACTACCACGACCACGACCACGTCCACGACCAAAGTTTTGAGATCGAGTCGCATTCGCTTTAGGGAATGGACTAGTAGTAGTGGGTCGGGACTCATGATTTAACAATAATTCATTGTTTTGCTCAACAATAAGGAGAGAAGCAATGAGTTCAAAATACTTCTTAAATCATTCTTCTCAATATTGTTGCTGCAAAAGCAAATTCAATGCATGAAAAGTAAAGAATGTTTTCTCCAACATATCATTGTCACTGATATTTTCACCACATAATTTCAATTGAGAAGTAATCTTGAACATTGCCAAATTATATTCACTGACAGATTTAAAGTCTTGTAGTCGTAAATGGAGCCAATCATAGTGGGCTTTTGGAAGGATGACCATGTTTAGGTGATCGTATCTTTGTTTTAGACCCATCCATAACATAAGGTGATCTTTCACAGTCAAATATTCAACTTTTAATCCTTCATCCAAATGATGACAAATTAGTAAAATAATTGCTTTGACTCAATCTTGGTTTGAGACATTATTTTTCTCAATACTAGTATCTTTAAGACTCATTGCTTCAAGATGAATTTCAGCACTTAATACCCATGGCATATAATTCTTTCCACTAATATTCAGATGCAAACTCAAGTTTTTTTTAGGTTAGCCATAATGAAAACCAAAGGAAAAAGGAGAGATATTCCTAAAAAAATATTCAATATATATATAATAGCTGTGTTTTTTTTTTTTTTTAATTCCTTGTGCAAATCTTCAATTCGTGCTCAAAATAGAGACTCGTGCTGATAAATATATTGTGAAACTAATATAATGTAGATAAAAGAAACAAGAAGATATATATGAAGAAGATAAGATATAAGAATATTGTGTAGTATTCACTCATGCAAAAAAACATTCTTCTTACATTCACAAATGAAGGTGGCAAACTCACCTATTTATAGGTGAAAGATACATAAGAAAATTTATTGTAGATAATGAAACATATTGGGTGATAATAGTGGATTGTTGTAACAACAAATTAAAGGATATCCACTACCCTTATTATTTTATAACAAATAATTATGATTAGTAACGTCATTAACCCTTTATATAAGGCAAAATATTTTGTGCAATTGGTGCATGGATCTAGGATCTATGCACCCGGGTCGACCCACCCCACGCGCCTTTAAGGCGCGTTTTCATGCGCCCAAACGCGCTCTCATGTGCCCCCACACGCCTGGTGGATGCGCTCAAACCCACCAAGATTCGCTTCAAGTAGTCATACCCTCATATTATGTTAGGGTTACCTTCATGTTATGTTAGTGTTACCCTCACGAGGGTAACACTAACATAACATGAAGATAACATTAACATAACGTGAGGATCACTCTAACATAACATGTAGGTATGATTAACATTGTTTTTTACCTTCATGTTATGTTAATGGTACTTTCATGTTATATTAGTGTTACCTTCATGTTATATTAGTGTTACCTTCGTGTTATTTTAGTTCAGTGATTTTAAACTGAGGGTATAAAATCTAGAGATGGGGTCACATTAACATAACGCGAAGGTAACCCTAACATAACACGAAGGTAACACTAACATAACGTGAAGATAACGACCAAAATACGCGAAAAATGTAAAGAGGCGCGGGCTGGGCGGGCCAGCCCGGCCCGCGCACGACCCAGTTGCACGGATCTCAGATCCGTACAACTGATGCACAGGAGAGTAACTCATTAATATAATTCACTACATGAGCTCTTATTTATTGTTCATATATTCTAAAAAGAAAAACACAAGTATTTTATCGGTATTTACATTTTCAAATTATGAAGTCTTTGGGCCCTGAACTGGCTCAAATGATGAGCCTAATTTGAATATGTGTGAGGCCTTGTCAAGTATATTTAGCAGGTCAACTAATCTTCTTAAGACCCATTAAGACTATGGGTCTCCAACTCTTTTGGACTCCAGGAAATTATAGTCAATAAATTTGATGTGTCTATTATCAAGAATTTTAATGAGGTTCTGAAACCAGAATAGAGATGACGGAAAGCTGAAGCCGCGTTGCGAGCGGCTTGGAGCTAGCCGTGGCTCAAGCTGAGTGACAAAGTCGTGATGGTGACTGGCTCGGCTCAGTTGAATTGTGAGAATCGAGCTAGAGTTACCTATGGAGCTTGTCATCGGTACAAGTGGACCTATTATTGATGGATGTTGTTAATATTTCACATAATGAATTAATATTTACATTTTTCGAGTTAAGGAAAATATTACATGGAAAATGAGTATTTTATAAATAACACACTATTTTGTTTCGTGTTCTATATACCAAGACTCGACCTAAGCTTACTTTCACTCAAGTTTCAAAAAATACACATAAAATTATAAAGATAAGAAAGTCGTGGGCAACGTTGTACATTTATATATTTGGTCTTCTATAGTATCAAAAATAGGGACATTGTAAGTCTTAATAGATCGAAAATCACCATCTTTAAATCATATAAACATCTTAAATCTATTCCATGTTGGAGCTATATAATAAATATGAGAAAGTAAAATAAAAAAGTTATTTCAATAAAATGTGTTAGGGATTACGACGTTCCTCTTTAACCTAATAAATAACTCAAATTTGATTACAAGTTCTACACTTATTGCATGTGTATTTTAATAAGATTTTGCATTTATTTATTTTTAAATGATAGTTAGGTAAGAAAAAATGTGGTTCCCAAAATTTTGAAAAAGATTAGTGTTACATTAATTATCTAGTTTGAAATCATTAAATCAATGAATTTTAAATAATTCAATTTAAAATATTTTTCGAAAATTAAAAAAACGACATTCAAGTTATACAAAAATTTAGTATTCATATAACTGGAAATTCTCTTCTGACCCTCTTTCGATTATATATAGTTTATGCCTCATTCTAAAAATTAAAAAAAAAAACTATATATATATATATATTTATTTATTCAATTGTATGCTTTCCTTATTGACTTTTTCTTATTTCTTTTCTATTTTGTAATTAGAGTACATCATGGTCATTTCATTAATCTATATATAAGAAGAAGAAGAAGAAGAAGAAGAAGAAGAAGAGGATCGTAGATAGAAATAGAATAACTGATTTTTCCGCCTATTTGAAACTTCCAATTTTGGAAAATTTTCACAACTAATTTTATTCCACCGAAGAAGAAGAAGAGGATCGTAGATAGAAATAGAATAACTGATTTTTCCGCCTATTTGAAACTTCCAATTTTGGAAAATTTTCACAACTAATTTTATTCCACCTAAAGATTTAATTATTTTTTCCACAAGAAAGGATTTCATTATTTGCAATGCATTTGAATGAAATTGCAAAGTTTAAGACGTTACTTGTGGGAACTGTGAGATGACTTGCAGAGTCAATGACTCACTGTTTCTTTTTGTAGAGTAAATTATATTTTATTGTGAAAATTGCATGATGGACTTGCAGAGGCTCTGCCACATAGCTACTTTTTGCATGTATTCATACATAGTTTCGTTTTGCATAAAGAAAATTCACCCAATCACCTGAATTAAATTAAAAAAATAGTGTAAATATTTAAAAAAGTGCATGGGCTAACGTTTCAACCTTACTAACCACCACTTGAATCCAAAAACAATTGAAAAACTGTAAAAAAAAAAAAAAGTGGATTGGGCAGAGAATTTCCAGCTTCCTGTGTAAGATTATAAGTACAATTTAGTACCATTATACACCCACATCAACTTTAAAGTTCCCAAGAGGTTGTGCAATTCATCTCTTACATTCTTTTAGTTTTGTTATTGCATTTGATGTATTACACTAACATTCAGATTGTTGCTAACAAACATCTTGGTTTTCTGTAGATTTCTTATGGCTCCAACGTTTTCGTACGTTTCTGACATTGGGACTTCTAGGACACAATGGGCACTGAAACTACGATTAATCCGATTGTACTAGGTTCTTGCATTTCCAACACGAAGAATAAATCTGAGTTTAGAGTGTGTGTTTCATGATTCAATGGTATGTAATTCTTTATATATACAATAGCAACATATTGACACATAGTTAATTACTAATCAATTGAATGAGACTTTTTTGTTTTTGCTTTGATATACAAGGGGACAAGAATTCATGCTACCATAAAACGTGAACTTATGTTAAGCTTTAGTAATCTTCTAATGGAGGGGCATCTTTATGCTGTGAAGAACTTTGTTGTTCTCCACAATCAAATGAGGTTCAAAACCACCACAAATAAGTACATCATCATGTTAAACTAACGCGGGTAAAATCTTTGGCCAAGGTTTTCATTCATTCAAATTTTATTTTCGTCCATATAGCAATTGCAACTTTTACTTTTAACAAGTTATGCATTCTAAATATATGTTTTGATTTTATACTTTTTAACCTTTTTTGTTAGATGTCATAGGCGTGTGATGAGTGTAAACAAAATGCAAAATCGTTACAGAGACAACAGAGAACAAGGTGGATGGAGATTGTTATAGAGGATCCTGAGTGAGTATACTTTCTAAATTAGTATGGCCTAAAACATGCACATAGATCTTTGCTAATGTTATTTAATCCACCAAATTAGGAGAGAACAAATAATACACTGCACTCTATGGGACGAATATGCTGATAGAAGAACCACCAATTCTCATATTGCAGTTTTGTAGGGGTAAAGTGTTCAGAGGTAGGTTCATTTCTGTTTTTATCAGAATCACTACTAGAAATCACTCAAATTCCAACGGAACAATTCCGTTGGAATTTTGTGAAATACCGTTGGAATTTTGCAAAATTCTGTTGGAATTCTTCGTTCCAACGGAAGTGGACCGTCGGAAAAAGGGGTTTTGGAATTTAAATTCCAACGGAAATTCCAAAGGAAAAACGATTCTAACAGAACATTCCAACGGTACTTTTCCGTTGGAATATACAATCACAAAAAAAATTCCAACATTATTCCAACGAAATTTCCAACGGCGTTGAATTCCATTGGAAATTCCGTTGGAATTTCTATTGGAAATTATAAAAATTACAACGGAATTTCCAATAGCGTTGAATTCCGTTGGAAATTCCATTGGAAATTTTGTTGGAAATTCCAACGGTTATTATTTCCGTTGGAATTTCTGTTAGAATTTGATTGTTTTCTAGTAGTGAATGTTATACTATTATGTTTGTACTATTCTGCGTAAATTAGGATCTAGTCTCAGAGCTTTCGAGTTGATGCCCTTACCTGGCATGCACAATTATTCAACATTTCAGAATGTGTTGATATATGATGAGTTGAGGTATGATCGTGTATTTGAAGAGTTGATAAAATTAGTTGAAATTTGACGGATGAACAACATCATGCATATGATTCCGTTCTTGAGGCATCTAATAATAACTCAGGTGGTTTTTTTTTTTTTTTTTTTTTGTCTATGGTTATGGTAGAACTGGGAAAACATTTGTATGGCGAACATTATTCGCTGCTATTCGCTCGAAGGGTGATATTGTAATAAATGTTGCTTCAAGTGGAATAGCCTCTCTTCTTTTACCCAGTGGATGGACAACACACTCTTGATTTGCAATTCCTCTAAATCCAAATGAGAATTCTACATGTTTTATCAAACAAGGAAGTCCATTAGCTGAGTTAATCATAAAATCCAAGCTTATATATAGTTTGGAATGAAGCTCCAATGGTGCATAAACATTGTTTTGAAGGATTGGATAGGATTTTGAGAGATTTAATGCAATTAGAAAATCCATGCAACATTGATAAGCCATTTAATTTGGAGGCAAAACTGTTGTGTTTGGTGGTGATTTTCGACATATTTTACCAGTAATTCCAAAAGGGAGTAGGAAAGATATTGTACATGGAATGATAAATGCTTCAACCATCTAGCGAAATTGTAAGGTTTTGAGGCTTACCAAGAATATGCGACTGCATTCTAATGAATCAAATGGTGAGAAAAATGAATTGCAAGAATTTTCTGACTAGATTTAAAAAATTGGTGAAGGAAAGATTGGTATTGATCATGTTGATTATTCATTAGTTGAAATTCCTGAGGATTTCCTATTGAAGATTACAACTGATCCAATAACTACAATTGTTTAGAGTACCTATCCAGCCTTAGAAAGTTGCATCAGTGACCCATCGTGTCTTAAGGACCGTGCTATATTAGCTTCAACATTATATGAGGTTGAAAGTATAAATGAGCATGTGAGTTCATTGAATAATGGAGAAGCAAGAGAATACATGAGTTCATATAGTTCATGCAAATCTGATGCAAAAGTTGATATGTTGGCTGATGTTCACACGCCTGAATTTTTGAACGATATTAAGTGTTTTGGTCATTCGAATCATGAATTGCAGTTGAAGGTTGACACACCAGTAATGTTGTTGAAGAATATTGATCATTCACTCGATCTTTGTAATGGGACTAGATTGGTTATTACAAGACTTGGGTAGTCAAGACTTGGAAGCTAAAATTTTGTGCGGCAATAATATAGGCAAACAAGTTTGGATTCCATGAATGTCATTAACTTCGTCAGATGTGAGATTACTGTAAGAAGAAAGTAAGTTCTATTTTGATGAGACAAAACCCGATGTAAGTATTAGGATTGTTAATGTTGGATTTTCCAACAATATTAATTTTCCTTTTTCAATATTATCCTAAATTCAAATTTGATTTTAATTGGATTTTAAATTGGATAAGATTTATTTGATAAGATTTGGAAAAGGATTTAATTCTCTCACTTAAAGATTTGACTTGGTAAATCACGTGTTGAATAATTTGAATCTCAAACATGACTAACAAATCTTCCTATGTTTTAGGAAGTTGTTGTGTGCTCTTTTTGATAGGATTCAAAGAGATATCCAAGTGATATATATTGAAGAAGTCTACGGGATTTTAAGAGTGAGATCATGTGTTCCAAGAACGTGGGATTGAGGAGAACAAAGTCTAGAGAAGAACAAGTCAAGATGGAGTCCATGAAGCAAGGTTGAAGAAGTCAAGAACAAGTCCACTCCACCTTCCCTATTCTTCATGCACGATAGAACATGGAAGATCATGGAGTGATGGAGATCATGGAGCACTCCTACATCATGGAAGTGGAGTCTACACCAAGTGTACTTCAAGATCTATAAATAGGTGAGGCTGCTGAAGATCAAGGATACACAGAATCGAGAGCTTAAGCAGTCTAGTATAGGCAGTACACTGGTGTTAAGAGTTGTGTTGTTCACACCGTAGGCAACATCGTTTTTTTTGTGTGTCAAAGAGTTTGCATACTCTTGACTTTTAGTATAGGTGTTCTTCGGAGTGTTCAACTGAGATAGTTTGTATACGTCCCTAGGTTTCATATACATCACATAGGACGTATTGAGTCGATTGTTCGAAAGAGTCTCTTTTAGAGATCTTTCTTTCTCCTTTGTACACATACACATATTCAATAAAGGAGTTTTCGCCCTGAAGGCATTCCACGAGTATTTGTATACTCGTGGATATATCGTTTGTGTTCTGCAATTTTTAATTCGATCTATTTTTCCGCTGTGTGTTACGCTGGTGTTGTCGACACCGCCGACAACACCGTGTACTTTGATTGGGACAACTTTGTTTTTGTTTTTGCAGATCCACGTAGGACTTTCAAGGATGTTAGAGTACCCCATTTTCGTTTCAGTAAGTAGCATACTTAGAGTTTGTGAAACCTTTTACCGCTTTAATCGCTGCAAGCAACATGAAAATTGAAAATTAAAGGAAGAAGTCTGCTTACAGCGTGCTACACTTAGAAGAATTTCCGAGAGAGTATGATGCATGCTGCAACCTGGATGCTATGCGTTTTAAAATGCAACAACCTGTGTAATGCAACACCTCCAATAAGTTGCAGCAACGGAAGTCACATGTAAAGATCGACAAGGATCAACTAGAAAAGGTTGTTGCATGTCAAAACATAAGAGAAAACATCAAAGACTTCAGTTGCCACTGTAGTTTGATCACATGTGCAGTTATGCAAAACAACAAAATCAATGTGGAACGGCTAACAAGAAGCCGCCACCTCAGAAACTGCAATAGAGGAGAGCCTCATTAATGAACTGCAGCATGAAGACAACACATACCAGAAATATGTGGGAATTGAATTGATATTTTATTTAGAGTACATGAGTATATATAGAGTACAGAGTATGAGGGAAGATACAATAATTAACAAGGATTTGCAATCCTAACTAATTCCTGAAAACATGGTCAATTATCAACTATTTTGATAGGGATAAAATCACATTTGGTCCCATAACTATTGTCTTTTTTACAATTAGTCCTACAACTATTTGTTTTTTTAATTTGATCCCATAATTTAAATAATTGCTCTATTTTGATCCCAATATCGTCAAAAATTTCAAATTTGGCCAAAAAATAGTCATATGACATCCAATTTGGGGATTTCCAATGAAAAATAATGACATGACATGAGATGTGAAGATTATTGTATTGGTCCAAACATTAAAAAAAAAATTCTAAAAAAATGTTATCTTTATTAAATGTGTAATTATTTTTCACCGGAAACCTCCAAAATGGATGTCACGTGACAATTTTCCAGTCAAATTTGAAATTTTCAGGGACATTGGGACCAAAATCGAGCAATTATTCAAGTCACGGGACTAAATTAAAAAAGTAAATAGTTGTGGGACCAATTATGAAAAAGACTATAGTTATGGGACCAAATGTGATTTTATCCCTATTTTGATATGGTGATATTGTTTCTGGAACATTCCTTTATACGCTCCCTCAAAATTGATGTTCCATCGGCAACAGATATTTTGGAACGTAGCAGCTTGAACCGTGAGCAAGAAAGAGGCTTGCTTAAAAGATTAGCTAACTGATTGATGGTGCTGACATAAGACACTGAAAGTAAACCTTTCGATGAGAGATCCCACACGAAATGGACGTCGATGGCAATGTGCTTCATCCTAGAGTGTTGAATGGGGTGTAGAGCAAGACGTGTCGCGCTCATATTCTCACACAAAAAAGAGGAGTAACAGAGATCAGTGAAAGTCCTACGTGGATCTGCAAAAACAAAAACAAAGTTGTCCCAATCAAAGTACACGGTGTTGTCGGCGGTGTCGACAACACCAGCGTAACACACAGCGGAAAAATAGATCGAATTGAAAGTTGCAGAACACAAACGATATATCCACGAGTATACAAATACTCGTGGAATGCCTTCAGGGCGAAAACTCCTTTATTGAATTTGTGTATGTGTACAAAGGAGAAAGAAAGATCTCTAAAAGAGATTCTTTCGAACAATTGAATCAATACGTCCTATGAGATGTATGTGAAACCTAGGGACGTATACAAACTATCTCAGTTGAACACTCCGAAGAACACCTATACTAAAAGTCAAGAGTATGCAAACTCTATGACACACAAGAAAAACGATGTTGCCTACGGTGTGAACAACACAACTCGTAACACCAGTGTACTGCCTATACTAGACTGCTTTTGCTCTCGATTCTGTGTATACTTGATCTTCAGCAGCTTCATCTATTTATAGACCTTGGAGTACACTTGGTGTAGACTCCACTTCCATGATGTAGGAGTGCTCCATGATCTCCATCACTCCATATCTATCGTGCATGATGAATGGGGAAGGTGGAGTGGATTTGTTCTTGACTTCTTCAACCTTGTTTCATGGACTGCATCTTGACTTGTTCTTCTCTAGACTTTGTTCTCCTCAATCCCACGTTCCTTGATCTCACTCTTAAAATCCCGTAGACTTCTTCAATATATATATCACTTGGATATATCTTTGAATCCTATCAAAAAGAGAACACACAACAACTTCCTAAAACTTAGGAAGATTTGTTAGTCATGTTTGAGATTCAAATTATTCAACACGTGATTTACCAAGTCAAATCTTTTAAGTGAGAGATTTAAATCCTTTTCCAAATCTTATCAAATAATTTATCCAATTTAAAACCTAATTAAAATCTAATTTGATTTTAGGATAATATTGAAAAAGGAAAATTAATATTGTTGGAAAATCCAACATTAACAATCTCCCCCTATTTTGCTTTTTCAGCTCAAAACCTAAATCAAATAGATTTTCTCCCCCTTAATTAAAACTCCCTCTTAATCCTGCAATCACAAACAATCACAAAGAATTAAGGATTAATCATTCAACACAATCATGAAAAAGATTCATCAAAACTTTCTCTTCCACCACCTTTCACCATAGGAATTGCCTTACCATATCTTCTCCCCCTTTTTGAGCTGAAAATTAGCTCATAAAAACGGTTCCCTACTTTCAAAGTATATCAACAAAGACGTTGGGCCAAATGTTACCAAACGAAGAGGCAACATCCGGTGTATGGGGCAAACCATAAAAACGATTACCCAAGAAAATTCCTTGGCACCATCATCTTAGTAGACCGTACCTTGAAGCAAAGGGCTTTTAAGGATAAATAAAGTAGAGAGAGAAAGGCCAGTTATGGATCAGAGCTTCGAAAAAAGAACAGAGATGGTGAAGAAACGGGAAGAATGAATTTCGAAAGAGGGAAAAGGAGATCGAGATTTGGAGAGAGAAGAAGGAGAGAGATATAGAGATAGCGTATGTGAGCAAGAGAGAGATTGCACACACTCAAGTAGTGGAGAATCACGCTTGATTTTCTGATTTTAAATAAAAAAACCTGAGCCTTTGAATTTTTAGATAAAATTAAGAGATTTCAAAAAAAATTTGAAAATAAGATCAAATCTCAACAATTTTGCACAAAAATAGGAATCACAAAATTCGAATTTTAAAATTGAAATTGGGTCATCCAAAAATCAAACATATCCACTATATATTATAAGGATTAAATGCAGATACCTAGGGATGCATAAAATTTAAATCCCATAAAAATCGCACACAATGTAACTGACTGGTGTTATCCCTGATGTTACGTAACACTGCGATGACACCATAGAAAATTTTTGGCTCTTGAAAATTTTTACTTTTGTGCACACGAAATTAAATTCATACATACCTGACCTCAACCAACCTTTAGAAAAGAGAGCACTGTCGTAGCGAGCGCCATGCTTCTAGTTACTCGGTTGTGAGATCAAGTTTTTTCTTTTCGACTTGGTTGTGGTATCTCCTACACCTTTTGACAAGGAAGCATCGTCGCAGCGAACGCCGTGCCCCGAGTTACTCAGTGAGGTCACACAACACATTTTATTAAGTCACTAGGCTGCCTGAAAAGCATCGTCGTAGCGAGCGTCGTGCTCCAAGTGCTTCGTGACTTTTAGTATTTTAGTTCGAACAAAAGTGCACTATAGAATATGAGCCTTTACCAAAATAGGTGTCCAAGCAAGTGTTTTCACATAAGAAACACACTGGTCAGATACAAACAAGCATACATATGACTAGAAAGCCTAAAAATAAAAACTTTATTCTAAGGGTGTTAAGAGTGGTGTGAGCAACATGAACGGTAACACCCGCAAAACAGCATGCACATTCAAGCAATGCACAATCCGAGAGACTTCTTTAAGGAAGAAAATCTCTCTAAATCTAAGGCTTTTGTAAATATATCTGCTATTTGGTTTTCAGTGGATACATAATCAAGTTGGATTAACCCTTTTTCAACTAAATCTCGAATGAAGTGATGCCTAATATCTATGTGTTTAGTTCGAGAATGTTGAACTGGATTTTTGGAAATATTAATTGCACTCGAATTATCACAAAATAGGCTCAAAGATTCATTTTCAAAACCGTAATCATCAAGCATTTGTTTCAACCACACAAGTTGAGTACACGCACTCCCGGCGGCCACATATTCGGATTCGGCGGTGGATAAGGAAACACAGTTTTGTTTTCTACTATGCCAAGAAACTAAGTTATTGCCTAAGTAGAAACAACCACCACTAGTACTCTTCCTATCATCTACATCTCCAGCCCAATCAGAATCACTAAAACCCACCAAATTAAGATTAGTGTCCTTAGTATACCAAATACCTAAATCTATCGAACCGGAAACATACCTTATGATACGCTTCACTGCTTGAAGATGTGAGATCTTAGGATCAGCTTGGTAACGTGCACAGACACCAACACTATACATTATATCCGGGCGGCTAGCGGTCAAGTAGAGCAAACTGCCGATCATCGATCTATAAAGGGTGTTGTCAACACCATCGGCAACACTGTCTTTTGACAGCTTTTGGGTCGAACCCATGGGGGTTCTCATAGGCTTAGAATTTTCTAAACCAAAGCGAGATACCAAATTTTTGGCATACTTGCTTTGAGAAATGAAAATTCCTTCCTTTAATTGCTTAACCTGCAAACCTAGAAAGTAAGTTAGCTCTCCAATCATGCTCATTTCGAAGGTAGATGACATAGCATGCACAAAATCATCAAGATCACTTTGACAAGTAGATCCAAATACAATGTCATCAACATAAATTTGAGCTATCATGCAATTACGATCAGTTCTCTTAACAAAGAGAGTACGATCGACCATGCCTCGAATGAATCCAAACTCAAGTAGGAAAGAGGTCAATCGACCATACCAAGCTCTAGGAGCTTGTTTTAATCCATACAATGCTTTCTTGAGTTTGTAGACATAATGAGGTTGATAAGGATCTTCAAAACCTTTTGGTTGTTCAACATACACTTCCTTATCTAAGAACCCATTCAAAAATGCTCCTTTTACATCCATTTGATAAAGGGTAATTTTCAAATAACAAGCAATTGCAAGAACTAACCTAATCGATTCAATTCGAGCAACGGGTGCGAAGGTCTCATCATAATCGATGCCTTCGACTTGTGTGTACCCTTGTGCTACAAGTCGTGCTTTGTTTCTTACAATGTTCCCCGACTCATCCGATTTATTTTTAAAAATCCATTTAGTTCCAATCACATTAGTATCGGATGGTCTAGGAACAAGAAACCAAACATCATTTCTAGTAAATTGTTCAAGTTCCTCTTGCATTGCTTGTATCCAAAAATTATCTTTTAAAGCTTCAGAGACATTTTTGGGTTCAATTGGAGAGACAAAACAGTAGAATTTTACCTCTGAAAATGTGGTTGACATACACACATGTCTTACCATTTCCTTGTAATTCACGGGGTCTTTTCTACGAGTTCGAACACCATCATTCACTCCCCCTATCACCTGTGTGGTAGGGTGATTTTTTCTGATACGAGCAGGTGGATCTCTTCGAACTTGATCAGGTAGATCATCATCACTTTCATCGGATTCAGGTTCTGCCGATGTTGTCACTGGTGTTGCCGCTGGTGTTGCCTCTGGTGTCACAACACTGGGGGCAACATCAGTATTTCCAGTTTCATGAACTGCTGGAATTTCAACTAGATCAGTCACGGCATCTTCATAAGATTTACCTGTAAGATCAGAGAAGTCATCAAACACAATATTAACTGATTCTTGAATAGTCCTAGATCTTAAGTTAAAAACACGATAAGCATGACTATTCAAAGAATATCCAAGAAACACGGCTTTGTCACTTTTTGCATCAAACTTAGCAAGATTATCTCTATCATTCAAAATGTAGCAAAGACACCCAAAAACATGAAAATGTTTAAGATTAGGCTTTTTCCCTTTCAAAATTTCGTAAGGGGTCATTTTGCTACCCGGTCTTAAAAAGACTCGATTACCAATATAGCAAGCCGTATTCAATGCTTCAGCCCAAAAACGTCGTGAGAGGTTCTTAGAACTGAGCATGACACGAGCCATTTCTTGCAAAGTTCGATTTTTCCTTTCCGCAACTCCGTTTTGTTGAGGAGTTTTAGGAGCCGAAAATTGGTGTTCAATGCCTTTCTTTTCACAAAAATCAGTGAACAATTTGTTTTCAAATTCCTTACCATGGTCAGACCTAATGCTCAAAATTTTAGAAGAAAATGAGGTCTTAATCCTAGTGTACAAAATCTTGAATTGAGAAAACGTATCCGATTTTTCACGTAAAAAGAAAATCCAAGTATATCGGGAAAAATCATCAACAATCACATAGGAATACCTCTTTCCTCCAAGACTTTCAACTTCAACTGGTCCCATTAAATCCATGTGTAAAAGTTGAAAACAATGAACAGTACCTTGGTGTTGTCCGTGGTGTGATGTAACACTGTGGGGAACACGGGTCTGTTTACCTTTAAGGCAGTCTCCACACACTATCTTACCATTGTGATTGAGGCTTGGCAGTCCATGTACAGCCTCAAACTTCATCAACTTTTGGAGAGTTCGAAAATTCACATGGCCTAATTTTTGATGCCACAAAATCGTGTCATCAAACTTAGCCTTGTTACATGTGACATTTTCTCCAACAAGATAGCAATTGTCATGAGATCTTGTACCTGTCATGATACACATGTTAGACTTATCAAAAACTTCACAAGAATCCTTAGTAAATTTTACCTCAAGATTGTCATCACATAATTGACTTATGCTAATCAAATTAGCCATAAGACCATCTACTAAAAATACATTAGACAACCTGGGAAAACCTGGTAGATTAAGAGTTCCTTTGCCAATGATTCTACCCTTAGCCCCTCCTCCATAAGTAACGGATCCTTCGGTAATAGGCACAAAATTACACAAGTATTCTTTAGTGCCCGTCATGTGGCGTGAGCAACCACTATCAAAGTACCAAGAACCTGAAATGTTAGACTTAAGAGCAGTAAAAACAACTTGGCAGACTTGTGCAGTTTGTTTAGGAACCCAAACTTTCTTTCCAACAGTAGTGTTGCGGGCGGTGTTGCGTGACACCGGTGGTAACACCAGACCATTTGCTCGATCATTTTTCAATTTTCGACAGTATGGTCTTATATGTCCAGGTCGAAAACAGTAATGACAAACATATTTTCTTTTCCTATGACCTGAACCGTTGGATTTTATGGACTCTTTAGATTTTTCTTTCACAAAGTTGATTTTAGCATGTGAATCGACAAAAAGGTTTGGAAAAACATTATCAACAGTTTTACTTGATCCAATACCTGATTTTGTTGAATTACCTGATCCCATGATTTCACTTGCCTTGGTAGAACTTGAGTTCCATTTTGCAATTAAGGATTCCGTCTCTTCAAGCTTGAATTGCACCTTTCCAAGTTCTATGTCCTTCTTGGTGAGAGCGGTTTCCAGCTTTGCAACTGAGTTTTTCAGCACATCATTCTCCTTAGATAAAGCTTCCTTTTCCTTGGATATGGCTTCCTTTTCCTTGGAAACAATTTCGACTAGCTTGCATTGCTTTTTCCATTCCTTAAGCAAGGAGTTATAAAGACCATGAAGTTCTTCAATGGCTTCATCTTTATCTAAGTCATCTCCAGCAAGAGAATCTGTATCATCACAAACAACATTAAGACAGGTTATGTTAGCAAAATCAAACAGTTCATACCTCTGTGGTGTTGTCTGCGGTGTTGTCTGCGGTGTCATGACACCGGTGTTGGCAACACCGTCGGTAACACCAGTAGCGATTTTTGCAAACAGGGCTGTGGAACTTTCAGTTTCAACTTCCTCATCATCCTCATCGTCACTCATGGATACCCAGTGATTTTTCAGACCATACTTCCTCAAGGTATTGGCACACTCATTAGCATAGTGACCCCAACCCGAACAAGCTCGACATTGGATGGTATCGAGATGTTTGGGATCATTCCATCCATGATCTGAAGATGTCTTCTTAGGCTGACGTTTGGACTGAGAGGATGATCCAGTTGGCTTCCATTGGGATCGATCATTGGACCGATTGAATGGTTCCTTCCCTTTCGAACGAGGCTTCTCCTTGTTGAACTTTCTCACCATGGTGTTGAATTTCTTCGTCAACATGGCTACATTCTGCCCCTCGGTGACTTCCTCCAATGGTTCATCATCTTCTCCAGATTCTTCATTGTCTTGAGCTTGCAAGGCTATGGTTTTAGGCTTGTAGCCCGCTTCCATTTGGCTTTGAAGGTTGAGCTCAAAAGTTTGAAGAATGCTTTGAAGTGTATCAAAGTCCATTATCGAAAGATTATGGACCTCCTCAATGGCGGATACCTTGATGTTGAACCTTGGTGGCAGCGTTCGAATGGCCTTAGACACGAGTTGCTTGCGTCCAATTGGTTCTTCAAGCATTTGGGCTTGATTCGAGATGTCCCGGAGCCTCTCAAAGTAGGTTCCAATGTCTTCATTCTCCTCCATGCGCATATTCTCGAACTTGGACATAATCAGCCGCAACCGAGCCTCACGAACACACTTTGCACCTTCAAAATGCTTCTGGAGAGTATCCCAAGCATCCTTGGCATGGGCAGCATTTTGGATCAATCGAAACACCTTGTAGTCCACCGTTTCGAAAATGACATTAATGGCTTTCTCATTGAAATTGGCATTATGGATCTCATCGATTGTCCACTCGGTTTGAGGTTTGAGAACCATTTCACCATGGACCTCCTTCATAGGAGCATTGTAACCCTCCAAAACGGCAGTCCAAGCACGTGCATCAATGGACTTGATCTTCGATCGAACACGAATCTTCCAATAGGCATAGTTGGAGCCATCCAAAATTGGAAGGCGTCCAAAGTTTGGATTGCAATAGTCCGCGTCCTGCATGGCTAGATCCACCACTTAGTATGTCAAGTGATGGCTCTGATACCACGTGAAAGTCCTACGTGGATCTGCAAAAACAAAAACAAAGTTGTCCCAATCAAAGTACACGGTGTTGTCGGCGGTGTCGACAACACCAGCGTAACACACAGCGGAAAAATAGATCGAATTGAAAGTTGCAGAACACAAACGATATATCCACGAGTATACAAATACTCGTGGAATGCCTTCAGGGCGAAAACTCCTTTATTGAATTTGTGTATGTGTACAAAGGAGAAAGAAAGATCTCTAAAAGAGATTCTTTCGAACAATTGAATCAATACGTCCTATGAGATGTATGTGAAACCTAGGGACGTATACAAACTATCTCAGTTGAACACTCCGAAGAACACCTATACTAAAAGTCAAGAGTATGCAAACTCTATGACACACAAGAAAAACGATGTTGCCTACGGTGTGAACAACACAACTCGTAACACCAGTGTACTGCCTATACTAGACTGCTTTTGCTCTCGATTCTGTGTATACTTGATCTTCAGCAGCTTCATCTATTTATAGACCTTGGAGTACACTTGGTGTAGACTCCACTTCCATGATGTAGGAGTGCTCCATGATCTCCATCACTCCATATCTATCGTGCATGATGAATGGGGAAGGTGGAGTGGATTTGTTCTTGACTTCTTCAACCTTGTTTCATGGACTGCATCTTGACTTGTTCTTCTCTAGACTTTGTTCTCCTCAATCCCACGTTCCTTGATCTCACTCTTAAAATCCCGTAGACTTCTTCAATATATATATCACTTGGATATATCTTTGAATCCTATCAAAAAGAGAACACACAACAACTTCCTAAAACTTAGGAAGATTTGTTAGTCATGTTTGAGATTCAAATTATTCAACACGTGATTTACCAAGTCAAATCTTTTTAAGTGAGAGATTTAAATCCTTTTCCAAATCTTATCAAATAATTTATCCAATTTAAAACCTAATTAAAATCTAATTTGATTTTAGGATAATATTGAAAAAGGAAAATTAATATTGTTGGAAAATCCAACATTAACAATCAGAATTTGTAATTCCTTAAACAAGTGAACTATCCAACTAACCTGCAACGCAGCTAAGGCAAGTGCTCGATATTCGGTCTCTATCCATGATCTAGCAACACCAGTTTGCTTCCTAGATCGCTATAAAATAGGGTTGTCTCCAAGAAAATTGTTTTGGATCACCCCAAATGTAGGCTTGAAGAATTTATCACTCAAAAAAGAAATTGCTAAGCGTTTGCAATTTCTTTTCTACTATAGCTTCTACTCTAAGAAATTGCAAGATTTTGTCCTGAGAAAAAAGAAGAAAGAAGAAAAAAAGAAGAAGAAAAATCAAAACCAATAACATAAATCATGATTCAAATAAAGAAGGAGATGATGATACAAGGAGGAGGAGAGAAAATTTGAACAGAGAAGGGAGGAAAAAAAACAGATAAGAAGAATTGAGGAGCGCCGCAGTGTGAACAAAGAGAAATTAGGGCAGCAAAAAAACTATATACAAATGGATCAGTGTCAGATGCTTCGAGTCAGGGTATAGATCTCAGATCGTAACTCCAGTGCACATAAGTCTCACTCTTTATACATACATGTTGTGTATTCGTTGATAAATTTATCATATACGAGTATCAGTACGTGCGTGGCACGTGGAGAATGAATTTTTTCAATAAAAAATATTGCATTACTATTAACCTTAAATAATAATTGTTTATAAGTGTATAAAATCTATATTAAATTAAAAAAATTATATAGTAAATTAGAGTTCCAATATAATAGAGTCATACTCATAATAAAAAATATTTGATATAAGTTTAGAATTCTAATATAAAATTATTTAAATATGAAAATCATAAATTACTATTATAACCTTAAATGAAATCTTTAATAAAAATATATTGGGTAATCCATATTTATAAGAAATATTCATACTTTTATATAGATAATAGATATTTCAATTATTTGTGATGGATTTTGTTTATGTTGTCAATGGATATATGTGATATAGACCTCATTATGCCACAAAAAACATGAGGTTTAAGATAAGCACAACTGCTATTTCTGGGTTGGGTTGTACCAGATAAACACATGCAATAATGACCCACGCCAATCATATTGTACTCTAATAAAAAGAAACTAATACAAATATTTGAGCTGGTTATCACATACATAGTTCTCTTTTTTTTACTCTCTTCTTCTATAACACTTCACATTTTCTCAAAAAACAAAAATATGGGTTCAACCAAGAATCTAACCTTCGAGGTTAGAAGAAATAAGCCGGAGTTGATCACTCCGGCAAAGCCTACACCTCATGAATTCAAACCTCTCTCCGATATTGACGACCAAGATGGCCTCCGTTTCCATAGTAAGTCAATACTATTCTATAGGGAAAACCCATCAATGGAAGGAAAGGAGCCAGCAAAGGTCATACGAGGGGCGATAGGGAAGGCGTTGGTGTTGTACTACCCATTCGCGGGGCGGCTGAGGGAGTTTTCCGGTCGAAAACTGGTGGTGGAGTGCACCGGAGAGGGGGTGATATTCATCGAGGCCGACGCTGATGTCACGCTGCAGCAGTTCGGGGACGTCCTTTATCCGCCCTTCCCATGCTTGGAGGAACTGCTTTATGATGTCCCCCACACCGATGGACTTATCCACTCTCCTTTATTACTTATACAGGTACTTAATCATTTTAAGAGAGATACTTTAGTCCGGTTAAATTAGGTCATTTCCCTTTTTTGTGCATCAAATTTAAACTTTTCAATTTTAATCCTTTTATTATTGATTTTTTCCAATTTTAGTTAAAGGACTAAAATATGATCCGTGTTATACACAAGGTCAAAAACTCATTTTTCATCCTCCCTCGTAACTATTGTCAGTTATTAGTCCTGTAAAAAAACATTTTTCAATTTTGGTCCTAAAATTAAAAATGAATTTCGATTTTGCAACCACATTCCGGCAAGTGCACTACACTGATCGCACCTAATTTCTAGCTGCAAAATAAAATATTCGGTGAAAAAATGATCAAAATTGGACAAAATTTTGAATTACATGACTAAAATTGAAAAGGTGTATGAATTTTTCAATTACATGACCAAAATTGAAAAATGCATTTTTACAGAACTAAAAATTGACAGTTCTTATTGTGAGGATGAAAATTGAATTTTTCCCTATACACATGGTTTAAAAAAATATAGTTAAATTGGTATAAATCATAATATAATTTGATTAATATATTATTTGATGAAATATGTTGCATTCGTAAAAAATATAAATTTATTTATTTATTTATTTTATATGTTGTTATATCTATCATATTATTCAACTCTCCCACAAATACTCTAGCTTTACTATGACTTTTTAATTTTTATAAATTTTAAACATTAAAGATTATAGAATACATTTTGGTTTCAATTATATATCATAAATATGTCAAATCAAAATTTCTTATTAGTTACTAAGATTTAATGTAAAAATTATTTTAGTTTCGTTAATTAATAAGTTTAGAAGTAGATCACTAATCTTTTAAATCAACATACTTTTATTTGAGTTATTTTTTCTCTAATTCTTTAATTAAAATGAATTAAAAATATATAAATAATTTAGAGGAAGATTATTCTTATGTGACATGTTCAGTGTTTGTAAATATATATAAGGGGTATATATTTATAGTTAATTACATATTGAATCATTAATAATAATAATGATAATAAAATAAGATTATTTGTAATAATTATAATAAACAATTTATTTTGACTATAGATAATATTGGTTTTTTATAATGTAAAAAAGACCATGTTAATTGGATTGACAATGTTTTGAATACAAGATAAATATAATTATTTCGCATATGTTAACAAAAATTACCTATATTAAATCCGATTGAATTTCGAAATAGATCTCTTTAAATATACACTAATTTTAGAATGACAAACTTCTAAGGGAGAAAAAGGTCCACAACAACTTGCCATACAAAATTGAAATTGGTAGATGAAGATAAGACTTTCAAATAATAATATAAAAGTTGGTCCCCTGTGCATTTGGTGAAGATGCAACCGAAATAAGACGGAGTCGATTCAGATCCGCATTCTTTCTTTTTCTAATTTATTTATTTTCGCTTCAAATTGAGAGACTCATGTTGTATTTGTGTGAACTTTATCTTATATAAGTATGGTTTTTATGTACAAATATGGTGACATTTATGTATTCTAACTTAAAAACAAAAAAAAAAAACAAAAAAACAAAAAAGGACTTTCAGCAAAATTTGTGCATCTATACCTTTGTGATATTAGTTGCACTTTTATGTAATATTAGTAGCACCTTCATGTATTACATACACTTATGAGTAATATCACACATATGTATGCTCATCCAAAAAATGCACTGAAGTCTTTTTGATAATCTTTTTTTTTTTTCCAAGTTATGGAATATAAAGGTCATGATGTTTGTAATAAAAGTCACATCAATACAAAATAAGGTCTCAGGTACCTGAAGCAAAAAATAATGAAATATTCATTTTTTTTCTAAGTTACGGAACATAACAATTACCATATTTATATATAAAAATCACACTTATATAACATAAATATCACACAAATACAACACAAAAGTAACTACTTGAAGAGAAAAAAGAAATTCAGATGGGCATGGATTCGGATCAGATCGCCCCAATTGCTTGGATTTAGATCCACGCATGCAAAAGGTGCACACGAGTTTTTACCGTAATATTACCGTGGATGCTTACACAAGATTAAATAATAAATTTATAGCAATTTATAATATATTAAGAACACTGTTGTTTTGCTAAAAAGTGTTAAAAAAAGAAGTTATTTGGTGTTTTCGATCAAATTGTTTTGCTTACCCTTGTCTAGGTAGGGCTACCTAGCATCTAAGATGATCGAATAGGTAAAAATCAATGTGGTTAGGAACCGTAAAGCTTAGGCAGACCTAGACCGATATTTAGAATATAGTGTATATATATTATGGGTTAAATTCAATTTTAGTCCATTAAAAAAGCCATTATCCAATTTTTGTCCACCATGGAAGCGATTTTCAATTTTAGTCCAATTAAGCCAAAAATGGTCACTATTTGGTCCATTTTTGTCACTATTTCGTCCACCATGGAAGCAGTTTTCAATTTTCAGTTTTCAATTTTAATCTATTTAAGCCAAAAATGGACTAAATAGTGACGATTTTTTGTTTAATTGGACTAAAATTGAAAACCGCTTTCATGGTGAATGAAAAGTGGACAGTAACTTTTTAAATGGACTAAAATTGGAATTTTAACTATATATTATACATAGATGACAAATCATGAAGAGCCACATTTAAGATGACCATTGGATACTAAAGCAATAATAAAAACAAAAATCATCCTTAATTCTTGGAAGCTTGACGTAATATATGTTGCGCTTGCAAGTTCTGTGTATCCTGCATGTGGTCCTTTGTCCTCTTCATTATTTGTCCCACCCTGCATTCCTTTCGTCCCCTCAATTTGTACCCCAAAGCATTAAGGTTGAGTAGATTTTTGACTCAAATAAAAAAATACAAAAACTCATGTTAAACGATCTCATGAATAATTTCAGCAAGACGAATCTTATTACCTATGAATAGAGTTCTTATTCACAAATTTTCATATACGAGTATCAGCACGTGCGTCACACGTGGATGATGAATTTTTTAAATCAAAAATATTATATTACTATTAACTTTAACTAATAATTTTTATAAAGATATATAAAATCTATATTAAATTAAAATAAATTCAATTTTTTATAGTAAATTAAAGTCCTATTCATAATAAAATTTTATATGATTTTAGTTTAGAATTCTAATGTAAAATTATTTAAATGTGAAAATACAAATTACTATTATATCCTTAAATAAAATCTTTAATGATGATATATTAGGCAATCCATATTTTGTAAGAAATATCCACACTTTTATATAGGTAATAAATATTGCTAAGTGCGAATTATGAGTTGACCCGTCACACAAAAAAAGATTCGTGAGACTCTCTCACACAAGACCTACTCAATAAAAGATTACCATCGATTGTCAATACATGTGCAGTAATTGACTAGAATATAGAGACAACTTTGGAAAAAGATGAAACTACAAATTTAGAGTAAGTCTCTTGTGCATCAGGTGCATGGATCTTAGATCCATGCACCCGAGTCGGATCCGGGTAATCCGACCCGCTTTTTCTTTTTTTTTTTTTTTTCGCGCTTGTTTTTTTTTCAATTTTAGTCATGACTTTTAGTTATGCGTAAGAATACCTTTATGTAATGCGTAAGAATACCTTTAGATTACCTTAATGATACCATTATGCCCAGATTTCATAGCTTTACGTTAAGTTAGACATACCTTTAGGTTATGTTAAGAATACCTTTAGGTAATGTATAGAGATACCTTTAGGTTATGTTAAGGATACCTTTGTGCCCAAATTTCATACATTTAATTTAGGTCAGGCATACATTTATGTTATGTTAAGGATACTTTTATGTTATGTTAGAGATACCTTATCCATAAGGTAGTTGTGTTACACATTTTGTACACAAAGGTATCTCTAACATAACATAAAAGTATTCTTAACATAACCTAAAGGTATCCTTAATATACCTAAAAGTATGTTTAATATAATCAAAAGGTATTCTTAAAATAATTAAAGGTATCCTTAACATAACCTAAAGGTATGCTTAACATAACTAAAAGGTATTCTTAACATAACATGGTATGTAACCTGGAATCACGATTTCAAAGGTATCCTTAACATCACTTAAAGATATTCTTAACATAACCTAAAGGTATGCTTAATATAACCAAAAGGTATTCTTAACATAACTAAAGGTATCCTTAACATAACCTAAAGGTATGCTTAACATAACTAAAAAGTATTCTTAACATAACATGACATGTAACCTGGAATCAGGATTTCAAAGGTATTCTTAACATAACTGAAAGGTATCCTTACCATAACTTAAAGGTATCCTTAACATAACTAAAATGTATCCCTGAAAGGTATCCTTACCATAACTTAAAGGTATCCTTAACATAACTGAAAGGTATCCTTAACGTAACCTAAAGGTGCGCATCCGCCTAGGCGCGTGGGAGCGCGTGAGGGCGCGTCAGACGCGCGTGGAAGCGCATACACGCGCGGGTCGGGTCGGGTGCATGGATCTAGGATCCATGCACCTGATGCATAAAAGTTTTTGTGACAAATTTAAGATGGTAACTTTAGCTCTATCATTATTTAGAAATATTATCTTTTCGAGTTTTAAAATTGTGACCTTAACTTTTAAAAATGGGTGAATTTAGGACATAGCAGTTCGAATCGATGAATTTTGGACTAACTGGCACGAGAAGTCAAGTATCAAACCCAAATAACCCAAATTAGCACGAAATTAGCCCGAAATTCATCAATTTTGACTGATTTATCCTACATTTAATATGAAAATTTTAATTTCTTAATATAATAATTATTTATACATAAATACAGAAATACGAGTGATATATGTGCAGGTCACGCGCTTAAAATGCGGTGGTTTTGTGTTCGCTATTCGTTTCAATCACACAATTAGTGACGCCACCGGAGTTCTGCAATTCATGTCCGCCATCAGCGAATTTGCCCACGGCGCTGAAGCACCTTCCGTCACACCGGTGTGGCAAAGACACCTCCTCAACGCCCGGAACCCACCGCGCGTGACATGCACGCACCCCGAGTACGACGCCGTACACGACACTAGTGGAACCCACCTCCCACTGGAGGACCGCTCTTTCCTCTTTCACGCCGCCGACATCTCCGCCCTCCGCAACATCTTACCACCACATCTCCGCCGCTGCTCCAGCTTCGAACTCGTGACAGCTTGCGTATGGCGTTGCCGGACAATCGCTCTCTCCCCAAACCCTAACGAGAAGGTGCGAATCTCTTGCGTCGTTAACTTCGGTAAGCGATTCAACCCGCCTCTAGTTCCGGAGGGGTATTACGGCAATGTTTTTGTCCACCCAGCCGCGGTCACCACGGCCGGAAAGTTATCTGAGAATCCATTAGAGTATGCGCTGGGGCTGGTGAGGAAGGCGAAATCCGAGGCAACAGAGGAGTACGTAAGATCCACGGCGGATTTGATGGTAACAAGAGGGCGGCCCATTTTTACGGTGGTGGGGAATTATTTGGTGTCTGATATGACAAATATGGGTTTCAGTGAAGTAGACTATGGGTGGGGCACGGCGGCATACGGCGGCGCCGCTGAAGGCGGTATAAGTCTAGCTCCCGGCGTAGTAAGTTTCTATTTACCCTTTAAGGATGAGAAGAATGAGAAGGGGATAGTGACTCCTCTCTGCTTGCCATTCACAGCCATGGAAGTATTCGTGAAGGAGCTTGAGAACATATTGTTGGCTGCTCGAAAAAGCTTCATTTCTAATGCGTCTACACTGTGAAGTGTGAATCTACTTACTCTTTCAATGCATTGTATTCTCTTAATATTATGATTATTATATTTTAATTAATGTTGTTTCTATCCATTACAGAAAACAAAATAATTAAAAGTAACTAAATATTACTTTTTTCTATAGAAATTAGAGGTGATAAATGTCCTGAAAATAGAGAAGTTGGATTTTGGTGGTCCGTGTATTAACTAAGATTTCAAAATTGATTATTGCCTTTAAGAATTTTATTTTTCTTACATAAACTTGGGAGGAAGGACAGGGATGAGATAAAAAATACAAGAAAACTTGTGTGTCTCGAATTTGAAACCGAATCATCACAATCTACATCATAAAATGGGATATCATTTGAGTTACTAGAGTCTTGGTATTGCCTTCAAAAAGTTAGATTTCAATGGCCGATATTTAATTTCTAGTTCTTAGATCTGCATGTGGACCATCGAGATCTATGATTTTCCTAGGAGAAAATAAATTGAAACGGGATCTGAATTATTCAATGAATCAAATCTAAGATTTTGAAGCTACTTACCATCCAAATCTAAGGTTTCATTGACATATCTCTTTTGATCCATCAGATCTAAAATTTTACAAATCTCTCTTTTTTTTGTCTTTTTCAAACATGTGGTCATCAACTTAGAATTTTGGAATTATATAGCCAATTGCGATAGATTAAGAGAGATAATTGAGATGCGAGAAGAGATGGATTAAATTAGAAAAAAAAATCAAGATGTAAGAGAAGGGAGATCAGAGAAAATAATAGATGTCAGAAATAAGATGTCTTTTATGCAACTGGTGCATGGATCTCAGATCCATTCATTCAAGTTGGATTTGGGTCGACCCAATTCATATCCCTTTTCTTTTGCACATGAATTTTGTGTTTTGGTCCTAACTTTTATGTTACATATACATTATGTTAGTCATACGTACCTTTATGTTATATTAGTTATGTCTTCATTTCCAAATTCATCCCTTAGTTCAATACTTTAACTTTTAAAAAAACCCAATAATCTTTTATGTTATGTTAGTCTTACCTTTATACTATATTAATCATATCTTTATATGATATTTCTTATACTTTAAGGTACAACTAATATAACTCTAAGGTATAACTAACATAACTGTAAGGTATAACTAATTAACATAAGAAGAAGATAGAGCACCTGGAGCGAATTTTGATGGGTAGAGCGCGTTTATGAGCATATGCATGGGCCTGATTCACATGGATGCTTGATCTCAAATCCATAGATAAGTTGCGTAAAAGTTTTTGTCAAAAAAGAAGATAGTTGTTAACATTCTTTGATAGATGTTATCTCACCATCTTCCAATAGCTGACATGTACTATTCCATTGTTAACATAATTTTCTCTGAAACTTTAAACTCATTCTCTCAACACCTCCTCCAAATGTGAAGTGGTTGACAAATGATATCAGAATTTAAAGTCGACAAAATTTAAAATTAGGGTGTGAACTTAATATTGTTATTTAATAGAAAAACTAGTAGTGTACATGTGCGTTGCACAGTGTCTTAAATATATAATTATTAAAAAATATAATAACATATAAAATATAATGATTATTATTTTAACAAAAATATATTGATATTTTTTTAATTTGTATTAGTATAAGTTAGGTATTTTAATTTTAAATTTATGTCATTATAAATAATTATATTCGAAAATATTAAAAATTTGAAATATATAAAGTAATATATTAATCTATGGATTAAACAAACAAATAAAAAAAATTGTGTCAGAACATTACATGGGTAGTGAAATTTTAAAAAATAAATTTAATATCAAAAAATAAGTTATATGTATTAGAAACGTTATGATTTAAGTATTGAGATAAATAAATTAATTTATATTTTATTGGCATTTATAACTATAAATACACACGTATTTTAATAATTTTTTTTGGTTCAACGCCTCAATTTATTTTAAATCAAATAAAAAATTATATCAACTGATCAAATACATGAAAATCTCTCTTGCTATCTATTTAAATGAAACAATTCAAAATTGGACTTAATCTACACATTTTGAATACAAAAATTATGAATAATAATTATAAGATTGATAAGTCAATATATTAGGAACTAAGAATGATGAAGTCAATATATTAGCCCACACACACACATTTCCATATTTCAGTTTGATAAATTTTATATGAATATTAAATTTAAGATCATTAAATAATGATTGATTTTATAAATTATATATTTAAAATTGATTTAAAATAGGGTAAATTACAAAAAAAAAAAAAAAAAAACAACCCCAACTATCGACTTTTTTAAAATTGCAACCTAATCTGTTTTTTTTTTTTTTTAAGATTGCCACCCCATCTTTCTGTGATTTTGCTGATTGCAAAATTTCCGGTCATTTTTCTGGCAAATGAATTATTTTTTTTTCACTTTGCAACCCAAACTTTAATATTTTGTCCAATCGCAAATCATGATTTTTTTTTTCGCTTCACACCTTTATGTTATATATATGAGTGTGACATTTATGTTATATAAGTGTGATTGATATTCATAAAATAAATATCAAGGCAATATTGGTCAAAATTGGTGAAATAAATGTAACATCGGTAAAAAATCGATGGAATATCAATAAATATCAAGAAAATATCGGAATATATTGGTAAATATAGGAAAAATAACAATAAATATATGTACCCATATTTCCATCGATATCGACATTTTCACGATATTTCCGTGAATTTAAGTTACCTATATTTTCACCGGAATCGAAATTTTCATTCTTCGTTGCAATCTGATAAAAACTCAAAGTTCAGGTTGCAATTAGATAAAAAAAAACACAAAGTTCTGGTTGCAATTAGATAAAAAAAAAAAAACACAAAGTTTAGGTTGCAAAGTGAACAAATTAATCTCCATCTCGCCAGAAAATTTGCAATCAACAAAATCACAGAAAGACTGGGTGACAATCTGAAAAAAAAAAAATTAGGTTGCAATTTGAAAAAATTTGATAGGTGGAGTTGTTTTTTGTAATTTACCCTTTAAAATTAGTACTTAAAAATAAGATGAGAGATAATAAATATATAATCCCTTATTTCATCTTATTTATCTATTTATTTTTTTATTTGAAATTTCTATACAATAAATACTAAATTGAGTATCATAACTGATTTCTTAAATTAAATATTTATTTATATGTATTGAATTTCTTAAAATACAATAAATAGGTTTATTTATTTTTATTTGTATTGAGTTTCTTAAAATATAATAAATAGGTTTATTTGTATTTATTTATATTGAGTTTCTTACAATAAATACAATATGAAAGAAATTAATAGGTTTCTTAAAATAGTAATTATTTAATAGGTAGATAATTTATTTCAGTTATTTTTGGCAGAATATCCTGCTTATATATATATATATATATATCAATTTTAGCAATGATTTAGGCCTTGTCCAATATTAATGCACTAACTTTGCATTTTTCAATTTTGGTCTCTTAACTGTTAATTTTTTTTCTTCTAATTTTAGTCCTTTTTTAAACCAAAATTGATAATGTGTTTGTCGAAAATTCTTACATGGCAGCCGTATAATTTGCCATGTCACATCGGCAATTTCAGTTATTCTGACCAAGAAAGGACTAAAATTGGAAAAAAAAAAAAATCGACAATGAAGGGAACTTTTAACTTGTCCAATATTTATGCAATACCATTTTCTCATTCCAATTATACCCAATTTTACTCTTTTTGGTATAAACTTTAATTTAAATATTGCATTATGCAGTATGAACATATATAGTATCAGACAAATCCTAGATGTTGATTTATGATATATGTACAACCAATTAAGGATGAAAATATTGTTATCGCAAGTGGTATCGCAACCTTGATTTTACGGATATATCGATGGATATATCGATATAGCAAAAAATTTGAAAAAAATGATGGAAATTTAACATGAAATTTTATGGATTATTATAATATGTTATTATACACATATTCCACTCAAAATCATAATAAAATGACATGTTTAAAGCAAACATGATATAGATAATATAGTATATAAATACCGCATGACTTAAAACGATAGACAATATAATACATAAATATAATTAACTCACTACAATTAATTATAAACTAATAGATACTAGATGTTACAATAACCCTAAAATTATTGTAATTGTAAGATATATAATTCTTAATTAAATAATAGCTATTATAACAAGATTGTTAATTATTAAGTCATAGCTATATATTTACAATATATAACTATTTATTTGAATAATAAATTACTAGTAATCTTGCCCGGGTAGGCTCCGGACCCAGTGTCTTTTTTATTGTTTGAGTTATTCTTCTTTGTCTCGATTTACTTCGAACCAATTTAATTGGGTGTTGGATCGAGGGATTTGTTCCATACAAATTCCGATGTCAACATAAATATCTCAAAGTCCTATGGCCATGAAAATTTAATCATAAGCAAAATATATAGTCGTTTAGAAAATTTTACTCACATCTCATCATTGCCAAACATGGCTAATTGAGGTTGTTGTTTTTATAATTTTATTTTGAATGTTTAACTAGCAATCCAAAAAATTCTTGATTAAGAATGATAATAAATGCATGTAATCCAAAAAATTCCTAAATAAGATGGTAATAAATGTACGAGTACTAGGCGTGCAAATCAGGTGTGCAGTGCAGGCAGTGAGACTTGTTTATAATTTTATACATAAAACTCACATCCACTTGTTTTTGAATAAATAAATAAATAATTAAATATATATATATATATATATATTAAAATCGCCAAGTTTTTTTTTCTTTCTCTATAAATTAAGGGTACTTAACCCTAATTGTATCATTTCATTTAACCTTTTTCAAAAGAAAAATGGGCGCTGGCAAAAATATGCAGCTGTAGAAGATTGAAAACTCAACAAAATGTCAAGTAACATACTCAAAACGTTGTACCACTCTTATAGAAATGGGGAGAGAAATGTCTATTTGTTGCGATGTTGATGTTATAGTAGTGATATTTTCGTCGGCCAATCGAGTTACCATGATTTGCAACCAAAAAAGGTTCTTTTTTCATTTCTCTAAATAAATGAAGAGTTGAATTTTGATATATGTTTAAGGAATTTGATTTTATGAGATTTAATTTCTAATTTTATTAATCCAATGAGACTTGTTTCTGCAGGGTTGAAGACTTGCTGGGACGATATATATATATTAATTCATGATATCTACCTACTATTAACCTCTGAGTCTTGTTGTGGATGGTAGAACAGTGATATAAAAAATATTGAGGTATGTTCATCAATATTATTGATTCTATATAGATTTTTTACTTTTTTTACCCATTCATTTTTTTTTTCCGACAATTTTACGTATTAGCTTTTTGAGGTGGCGATTTTACCCCGAATCTTTTGAAAAATCAGAAATTTGACCCAAATTTAGCCCGAAGCGTCAAATCGGGCTTAATTCACATGTGATTGCACATGACACCCTATAAGGACAGATAACTCGAAAAGTTAATGGACAAAATTGCCAAAGTAGACAGTTATCGGGCTAAATTGTCGGATAAGTTATTAGGCAAAAATAACACGAAAAACCAAGATGCACATCCTAATCACATTCGAAATTAGCTCAATTTGGTTATTCGGGATGAATTTGGGTTAAATTTTATGAATTTTCAGAAGATAAAGGGTAAATTCGCTAGCCCGAAAAGATAACGAGTAAAAGTGGCAAAACCAAAAGTTAAATGAGTTAAAAAATTATTCATATAATATATATATGTTTTGTATATATACAAAGTATTAAATAAAGTAGTAATCAATTTACTTTTGGTTGATATTGCTGTATGAAGAGAAAACTTCAGAGGTTGGAGCAGGTGTCTCATATCAATGAGGACTATGAAAATATGTAGTTCCTTGACAACCAGTTAATCTCTCTCCCCTCCCCCACACCAACCTCAAACCACCCCCCACAACACACACGCACAATTATCTCTCTATTTTCTCTCTCTTGGTACTAGGAGTATAATTGAAATTATACAAATCAAATAACATGGGAATTTGCGAGGAAAATTTAAAATAAAAGTGTACAGATAAAAAATATATACAAGAAAATATAGGGGCAAGATGTGCATTGTATAATTCGGGTTGGTATGAGTCGATCCGAATCCACATGTTTTTAATGTTTTTTTTCCTTTCAGGTGTTGACATTTATGTTATAAATGTATGACATTTATGTACAAATAGGCTGACTTTTATGTAATACTCTTATAAATTTATTTTTTTGCTTCAGGTGTTGACCTTTATGGTGTAACAATGTGACTTTTATATTATATTAGTATGACATTTATGTACAAATATGTTAGTCTTTATGTAATGTAACTAAGAAAAAAATGAAGAATTTCAACACAATTTGTACATATATACTTTTATAAAATATTATTCATACATTTATGTAATAAACCTACTATACATTTATATCAACATATCATATATTAATGTTATATATATAAGTGCAATTAACATCATATAAAGGGTATGAGTAAAATCACATAAATGTATTAATATATTAATGTACATATATACTTTTATAAGATATTATTCATACATTTATGTAATAAACCTACTATACATTTATATCAACATATAATATATTAATGTTATATATATAAGTGCAATTAACATCATATAAAAGGTATGAGTAAAATCACATAAATGCATGTTGATCCAAAAATACGTTAAAATTCTTCCTTTTTTCCCACCAAGTTACCTTACTTAAAGAATATGATATTTTTTATATGAAGGTCACATCAATACAACATAAATGTCTCGACACATGAAGAAAGAAAATCGAAAATGCAGGAATGCGGATCTGTGCACCATGCAATATTTGCACATATGTTTTTATATGTGTGTGTATGTATGTGCGTGCATGTATTTGCGTGCGCATTTGTGTGTTTTTTTCCTTCAAAATTAATTTGAAGGTAACATTGTAACATGATTGACACAAAATTAATCACTGAAACTTTGTTTGAAAACACACCTTCCCGTCATATTTGCTTTGTTGGTGTGATTTTATAGTTTATATCACTTAATATTTCAATATGTTTGTATCTAACTCACAACAATTTGCTTGTGATCACCTCAAATTCCTCTAATTTTTTGACTTCTTCAAGAAAATACGATTATCAGAATTGAGGTACAAAAATCTTTTCACCATCTTTTTTTATATAATTATTTTCCAATTGCACATCATATTCTAAATGAATGTTTTCTCTTACTATTGTTTGTTTTGACTTTCTTTCACTTCAGAATCTTCAACTTCATATTCGAAAACGTGAAATGGAGTTGCAAATTGCAGAACATACACTCGAGTAATAGTTATATATATTTTAGAGTTACAAGTTTAAGAGCTTATAAATCATCAATTTTGAATTTGCCTAAAAAATTAATTCTGCTTACAATTTGTAGAAACTATGAAATTAATCCAAATGATTCTTTGGATCGACTATCTAGTTGCGAGAACAACTTGAAAATTTCTCTACAAAAATTTCTTGCTAGAAGGGTAAGTCTGGAATGTCTTTTAACCAAATATATTAATCGTTAGTATTTATCTTTTTACCATGTTATCAAAATCGATCTAGTTATTTTATGATCAGTTAATATTTATGTGCTATTTACATTTTTTATTAGGAAAATCTTCTTCAGAAGGAGAAATCAATTACCTCAAGCTACATATTCATCTACACTTACTGGAACTGCTCAACTTTCAAATGCAGTATATCCATTTGATGAGAAAGCCCCAAGGGAACATATATAGTCGAACAAGTCCACACATGTAAGTTACATTATGGTATCTCTTTTTATTCTATATTTAATTATTCACAATAAACTTACAATTTCCATTTTAATATGATATGTTAATATTTAGCAAAGATTATGGTTCATCTAGAAAGAATCTTACTAATTTGGAGATTTTCGTTGTTGTGCTAGGATTCATGAGAACATATTTCAAGATATGTCAAATCAAGGAAATCAATCCACAAATTTCAATCCAATGGAATACATCCAACTTTCCAATGCAAGAGTCTCCAAATCCCTCTATGACATTAAATGTTCGAGTACCACCAACATATATCCCGTTAGAGGTACTGCTTTTTTGCTACAATTAAAGTTTTCATTATTTTTATATTATTCTTAATTGAATATTTTGAGATTGTATTGCAGCATCTCTCAATGAGTGTTGAGACACTAATAAATACATCTTTATTAAGTAGTTATGATTTTGGAAATTTAAATGTTACAATAATTTTAAAATACAAAATATCTAAGTGAATGCTAAAAATGTGTATGTAGGTGGATTTTCCGAATGAAACTCACAAATCTACCGAAAGCTTCTGCAATAATTCTCAAGATCCAAGCTGGTAACATAACATTAAAAGTCTAGATCTCCCCGAATTTGATTATCTATTTCTATCTGATATTGTATCTTGATTTATACTCTCTCTATCTCAAAAGAAAATTTCATTTTGAATTTTACACACAGATTAAGAATTGGGGGAAAGGTTGATATAACCTTATTTAATCCAATTATTTTTATATTATCCCATCTAATATGAGAGAAGTAAATCAGAGAGTTTTTTTTTTTTTTTCCTAGAATATGGACAAATTTTTTTAAAATTTATGTATTAATACTTATTTTGGGATATTTAAAATTTTCTTTTTTGCTACATCAATATTAATTTTAGAAGGAGGGAGTAATTTGTTTGTGTCATCGTATGTGACACACACACACATATATATTAACTATATTTATTTTATACATCTCTTGAAATGAGTTGGTTTGATGTGCACTGCACATGCAATCTTGTTGCGTTGAGGTCGACCCGGATCCGCATGCTTTTTTCTTTTTTGTAATTTTTCTTCGCTTCAGTTTTGAGACCTTTACGTTGTATTTGTGTGACCTTTATATTATGTAAGTGTGACTCTTATGGACAAATGTGATGACTTTTATGTATTTTAACTTACAAAATAAAATATAAAAAATTAGCAAAATTTGTACATTTATATCTTTATGTAATATTAGTTGCACCTCTCTGTAAATTAGGTGCACATTTATGTAATATTAATTGCACATTTATGTGATATTAGTTGCACATTTATATAATATATAAAGGTGCAACTAATATCAATAAATCTATATTTATCCAAAAAATGGGATGATTTTTTAAAAAAAAATCTTCTTTTTTTTGTTCCAGGTTATATAACATAAGGTCTTGATATTTGTACATAGAGGTCATAGTAATGCAACACAAGAATCACACCAATGCAACATAAAGATCTCAACCTGAAGCAAAAAGAACAAAAAAAAAAATGTTTTCATTATTTCTAAGTTACTGTACCACATCCTCTTCTTCTTTTTTATTTTTTATTTTTTTGGTTAAGTATTAATGACCAACTTCACATGGATGAAAATGGCAGCTTGATCATCAATGCTAACCAAGCAAACAACAATTTGGGAGTTGAAGATTATGACATAATCACTGATAGTGAATGTACTACATAGGCCCATTTGGTTCGAAGGTTGGATTTGGATTGAATTATAATAATTTTGGGCTTTTTACTGTTAATGCAGTATAATTGGATGTTTGGTGTGGAGGTTTTTGGGATGAGTTTAGTTGTAATATGTGTTTGGTATGAATGTTTATAGGTTTGTTAAAGTTGGTGGGTTTATAAATTCGTGTTTGGTGTATTGGTTAATGTTGGTTAAATATGTGAAATTACATAGTTGCCCTCATATTCTTAAAAATACATATCATACGTGATGATGTAGAGGGCATAAAGGGAAATTCAATAAAAATACACTATCGATATATATATATATATATATATATATATATATATAAAGAAGACATTCAATAAAAATAACAATAACTAATTTTCCCTCCCAAATTAACTTACTATAAATGGAAAGAAAGTAGTTACAAAAAATTAAATAAATCAAAAATAACAAGATTTATACTTTTAAGGGTTGTGGGGTCCACTAGGTTGGCTATACCTATAGGTAGATAGATTTTGAAGTATATATTTTTTTTTCCCTATTTGATATAAATTATAATCTTTAAATTAATTATTCTTTATTTTAAATTTTGTTTTAGTTTATGAAAAATATAAATTTTATATTTACATTTTGGTGCAAATTATATTTAACAAGATTACAAATACAAATACAAAGATAAATGACTAAATTAAACTATAGATTAGAAATTTAAAAAATAATTTTTAAAATAAAAAGTCTTAGATTTTTTTAGAAATTAATAACAATGAAAAACATTTTGGTATAATTGTTTGATATATTTGCTAATACAAGTGGGTTGAATATTTAACTAGCTATGTTATTTAAATACATATCAAGATCTTTTAGTTGATGAGATTTATATCTTATCTTTAACTTGAAATAATTAAATTGTTTGCATTGGTTAGACCAAAACTTTTAAATTAGAAATCTATAATTGTGAATGCAAATGAATTATTTACTAACACATTTGTTAATAAGTATGTATCAAAAATATAATAATACATTAATCATGATACTTATATCTATATAAATATGTAACATGCACAACATATCTTTATGAAGTAACATATTTTTTAAATATCAATTATCGATTACGATAAATGTTTCTCAGTACTAGGTTAGGCTATACCTATAGGTAGGTAGATTTTGAAGTATATTTTATCTTTTTTTCCCTATTTGATATAAATTATAATCTTTAAATTAATTATTCTTTATTTTAAATTTTGTTTTAGTTTATGAAAAATATAAATTTTATATTTACATTTTTGTGCAAATTATATTTAACAAGATTACAAATACAAAGATAAATGACTAAATTAAACTATAGATTAGAAATAAAAATATTAAAATAAAAAGTCTTAGATTTTTTTAGAAATTAATAACAATGAAAAACATTTTGGTATAATTGTTTGATATATTTGCTAATACAAGTGGGTTGAATATTGAACTGGCTATCTATATATATATA
Source organism: Scutellaria baicalensis (assembly GCA_005771605.1). Lineage (NCBI taxonomy): Eukaryota > Viridiplantae > Streptophyta > Magnoliopsida > Lamiales > Lamiaceae > Scutellaria > Scutellaria baicalensis. The sequence goes on from CM016727.1 coordinate 16,392,205, forward strand.
AAAGCAGAATATTCTGCCAAAAATAGCTACAATAAATGTCTCATTTATTAAATATTTCCATTTTAAGAAATCATTAATAACTTTTATTTTAAATTTATTAATAAACAAATACATAAATATTAATATTTAATACATTTAATTTTATATTTATTGTATAGAACCTCAAAAGAAAAAAATAAATAGATAAATTTATCTATATATTTCTATACTATAATAATAGAGGAAAAATTTGAGATATTTACAAAAATATTATTTTCTCAACAAAAAAGTGTTGTATCAACAATATTTTTATTTTGCATTTTTTATTATTTAATTCATTCAATTTATAATATATATATATATATATATATATTGTATTAGTTTATTCTTATTTTATTAATACTAATTAAGTTATTTTTTATTGAATAATTTCTTATATACCAACAATAGATAATGTTCAAACAATAATTTCAATAATAAATATTAATTTGTTTGGGGATAATTGTATCATATTTAATATAAATATAATTTATAAATAAGTGTAACACTATTAAAGATGTGTATATATACATGTATGTATATATATAATGTATTTAGTGTGAAATTATATGTCATTCTAAGTATTTTTTAAATTAATTTTTGTAAGTGTCCCATCAACATTGCATTTTGCATTTTTTACTATTTAAACCATTTAATCTAATAATATAAATATTGTATTAATTTATTCACATTTTATTGATCTTAATTAAATTAATTTTTATTGAAGAATTTATTAAAAATCAACAATAGATATCCAAACAATAATTTAAATAATAAATATTAATTTGCATGGGGATAATTTATACCATATTAAATATAATAATATTAAAGATGTGTGTATATACATATATGTATATATAATATGTATTTAATCTGAATTATATGTCATCTTAAATATTTTTTAAATTATAAATATCTCATAATCAATAAAATTTTAGTATTTTACTTTACACTTATGATTTCGTATATTTTTATATGAGAGTGCACATTTTAAATTTATATGGCTCATCTGATTATTTAAATTATATGCTTATTTTCTAATTATATTGTCATCATCATGATCGTAGACTACTACTACATTTTGATTTTGTGTTGAGCTTAAATTGTAATGATCAATATCTTGCTATATCAATTAATTTACGTGATACTTATAAAGGAATAATTGTGTGCTATCTTCGATGTTAAGTGATATTAATAAAAAAATTATAATTCAATTTATTTTGAAATAAAAAGTTGAAAATACATAATTGACAGTGTTTGCATCATGTTCCTACGCAAAATTTCTAATTTTATTGTGTAATGTTTCTATATATACATACGTATTCACACACACGTGTATTTAATTTAATAGTTGAATTTGATTTTTAATTCATAATTTTTTTAGTTTTTTTAGTATATTTAATTTAAGTGACTGAAGATATTAGTTTGTAACATATATGATAAAAAAATGTTTCGACTATAATTGTTGTTTATAAAGAAGTTTTTAAAAAACTTACGAACTTTACAGGTAGAATTTCCAATTTTGATTTGAAGATCATGATATTGATACTTTTGTTTTTAGTATTAATCATAGATTAGTGAATTGGATGTGTGTAATATCAATATATTGTTGTGAATTGAATTATCTTAAGCAAATTTATATTTCTTAGTTAGTAAATATTATATTGTCTTTTATATGCTAAAATCACTTGCACTATATTATGAAATAATTAATATTTACCAACATTATATCACAAAACGCGCATCGCGCGAGTGCGAGTACTAGTTTGGGTTAAAATCAAACCCACCAAGGATGGTGAGTTTAAAATCAAGCTTAATCCCCTTTCTTCCAATTATAAGCCCGGGCCGGTAACCCTTCTACCAAACACAGATTTAGGGTATATAACAAACCCTACATACCCTAAACCCTTCTACCAAACACATCTATCACAATACAATGTAAATGTGCATCCACACTATAGTGGTGATCTTCCTCCTCAGGTAATTAACATAAATATTGATTCATAGTCATGTATAAAATCTTGACTTATTTCAATATATGCATCTAATATTTATGGTGACACTCACTCATTTTACATAAAATAAGGTTCTTATGGGATAATTAGAGTTCAATCCTCAAGTAAATTGCATACACTACATATGCACTATGCATTCATTAACCATGCACACACAGCATGCATTGTTCGTGCATTGCACAAACCCCACACTCACATATACACAAAGAATTTAAGAATCTTAATCTATATCAAATGATCACTTTTTTCTTTTTATAACTTGGTTGTAATAAATTTTGTGAAACCTTATATTAGAATTTCTATCGGTTATTACTTGAAAGTGTTTAATTGTCTCATTCTTGGGTAAACGTTAATTTGATATTTGATGAATTTCAGAATGCTAATGAAGATGAAGCATTTCAAATTCCCAACACGCAGTTGAGTGGTTCATGGAGGTGGGAGGATTGGCTCGCTCATAAAAATATCAACTTCGAACATAGTTCTCAAGGTTGAAAGAATTTTAATTTTGAGTGCTTATAGTTCTATTGACCTTTTCCAATAACCAAAACTATTTCAACATTTTGTAAACTTAGTTTCTCTTTGACAATATCTATCATACTACATTCGTTTTGTTTTCAAGAACATTACACATCTAGTTGGTCGTTGCTTAATTTGATAATAATATCACAACTAGAAATTTGATAAATCAAGACGACAAAATTTGTCATATAAATATCATATTTTATCATGAAAGATTTACGGTAACGTAATTTCAGTGTCACAATGATCATTATAGGTGTGTCACATTAGATATATGAGTCTATTATTGAATTTGTCACTAGATATTCAACATTTGATAACAAAAAAAAAAAGAAATTGTCATGCTTATTCTCATTTTTAGTGAGGTATATAACTCATCATTATTGCAATCAAATCTTGTCACCTACTATTGTGTTTCGTCGTTATCTCAACTTCAGTGCTGTCTGAGTTACCAGTAGGAGCAATCAAGCAAGAGCCAATCAAAAGATGACACCTGGAGGAATCTAAAGGACAAAGGACAAAATTGCAGAGAATGAAGGCGCAGTGGCACGGTGTACCAGAAATTACAGAAAATCATGTACGAACCAATCAGAGAAGAACACCTCACTGTAAGGGAAACTGTCTCCTTCAACGAGCAGAATTTTCCAACGGCTATAAATAGATGAAGAGTGCACCTGAAACAACTACTGAAACTATAGAGATCACAAAACAATTGTAGAAACTAAGAATTATGTATGATTGCATGCAAATGCATGGATTAGGGTTTGCTGTATTTCAGAGAAGAAGAAGAAGTAATTCTATTATTCAATCAATCATATGGATAAAACTGAATACATCAGAGTATTTATACACTTGGTAGAGGAAAGAGACGATCAACTAACTAACTAAAAATGGTTACAAAATATTCTAGAAACTACTCTTCAGATATCAACTCTTATGAGCTAAGATAGTAAGGCTGAGACTTGATTTCCACGTGGATGCTGAGCTGGGTGAGAGCTGCTATTTTCGTTGCCATATTGAGCTGGAGTTGGATGCATATAATTCTTCAGCAATTTCGAGCATTCAAGATTTCAAGCATGCAGGAACCTACCAAGTTTCAGTCACTCAATCTATAGACTTAACTGTTCTAGTGCTTGTTGCCCCCAGAGTTGAAGAAAACATTTTATTCTATCTACATATATTGTTTTAGGAGTCTCTTAGCAGAGATTGTTCCTACTAAGTTGTTTTCACTCTTGTTGAAGAGTAGAGGTCCTGTGTGGGCTATCTATTTGGTCACTGCAGTAGCCTGTGTGGGAGGCTGCTAGTTCTTGTTAGGGTGTTGATTATATTAGTTGAGTCTTTGTAAATCAATTTACGTTTAACGAAGTTCCTCATGTGTAAAGGAGTAGGTGGACGTAGAGGGATTATTCCACCCTAGAACCACTATATATCTTGTTGTGCTAACTACTTTCTATTTCTATTCTGCATATTTAATTTGTCTTTTGAGCATACTGCATTATCTCCAAGCTTTGAGAAAACATCATATTTTACAAGTATTTCCGCTGCATAGACTCTTTTAAAGTCCTTAAGACTACTGCTAAAATAGTAACCTCATTTTGAAGCAGCACGCTCTATAGCTTACTTGAGTGATTAAAAAAAACTATGTGAGTGTTTGAGTGATTGAAAATGAACTAGATGAGTGTTTGAGTGTTAAAAATGAATTAGGTGAGTGTTATTAGAACTAAACTAGGTGAGTATTTGAGAGTTAGAAATGAAATAAGTGAGTGTTTGAGTGATTAGAGATGAACTAGGCGAGTGTTTGAGTGATTAAAAATGAATTAAGTGAGCTTTCAAGTGTTAGAAATGAACTAGGTGAGTGCTTCAATGATTAGAAATGAACAATGTGAGTGTTCGAGTGAAATGAACTAGTTGAGTGTTTAATTTTTAGAAATGAACTAGATGAGTGTTTAAGAGTTAAAAATGAACTATGTGAATGTTTGAGTGATTATAAATGAGTTTAGTGAGCGTTTAAATGCTAGAAATGAATTAGGTGAGTGTTTGAGTGATTAGAATTGAATTAGATGAGTGTTTGAGTAATAGAAACGAATTAGGTGAGTCTTTGAGTGGTTAAAAATGAATTAGGTGATCGATTAGAAATGAAATAGGTGATTCAAGAATAAGATACGTTGTAGGCATTTTTAACGAATCACATCATCTTGCATGATTTCTGCTTAAATCACTTAATTTATACTTTTGCAAATAATTTTGATACTAGTGTACATAGATGACGGGCAGGATTGTCGTTTATTTTGATTTTGTTTTTATGTGTGGTGTCTGCTTTGGACAGGGATGGATTTTTGGGGGGAAGGGAGGTAGGTGGGCGATCGCCCCTTTTGAATTTTCAAAATTATTATTTTTATATGTAATTTTTTCAATAGTTTACATTATTATCAATGATTTATAAGGGTTCACCCCATTGGGTTATAAAAATATATGTAATAGACAATTTTACCCCCTTGAATAAAATTTTAGATCTGTATGTACCTTTAAATATATGTATTTTGTGTTATATAACTTAGGCGTGTACTAATAGGTTAACATTGAAGTACTTGTCTATGAACTACTGGTTTTTGAAACTCTTTTTATATGGGTGTGAGCAGGGACGTAGTTACATAAGGGTCAAAGGGTGACTGGTCCCCCCTCAAATCTCAATTTTTTTGTTAACCGTGATATAGTATTTTGTGTATATGAGATAAAAAATTATCACATTTTAAAGGTAAAATAATATTTTATATATATCAGATAAGAAAATATCACACCAAATATTATCTATATTCTCATTTACTAGTCATTATCACATCTTCAATCTTATTTACCCGTCATTATCTCAACTAAAAATCTTTCACCCTGCAAACCTTCTATTTACATGGTTAGATTTCATTTACAATCTTATTCATCCTCAGTAATTCATATAACTAAAAAAGTTCTCTCTTCATTCAAAAAATATAGTCAATATTTATTTCACTCTTCATTCAAAAAACATAAAATATTAAAATTTTCAAACACGGAAATATCAGAGATTTCAACTGAAAACCTTCCACTTACGTTGTTAGATCTCATCTACAATCATATGCACTCATCTACATTGTTAATTTCAATATTTTTATTTAATATATTTTTTATCCACACTTCTAATGCCACTCAATTTAGAAATTTTGTTAGTAATTGCTCTAACTTAATATATTATTTTTAATATCTTAACTTTTACTAACATACATTTATCCTAGAAAATGACCTTTCTATAAAATGTTTAAAACATGTATATGTTTCCCCTTATACAAAAAATAACTTAAGAATGAGCCCCTCGATAAAATTTCTAGCTTCGTCACTGGGTGTGTGTATGGTTGGTTAAATTTGTTATGATGTTCAAAAGTTTAAAAACAAATAGCAGCATCTTTTACATCAGATGTATATAAAGTTCGTTTTATGCTCGTTCGTGTAAGTGTCGTCGTGTTATGGATACTCATGTGCTTTCTCCCTCATGCTTGAATTATGTAGCATGTAATATTTTTATATATATTAGTTAATATTTTTTATATATTATACAATAGTACTTTTGTATTATTTACACATACTACATATTATAATACAAAATTATTAACTAATATATAGAAAAATATTACATAACACAATCAAAAATATTACATATTTTTTAATAGGATCCTTAAAACAATCTCACACAAGACCCACTCTCATGTCTAATTGAAAAATAAATAAATCATGATTATCATGTATATAGGTGATACCTAAAAGACTTGAAATGAAAGCTTAATAACCTAATGATTATCCATACAAGTTTTCAATATTAAATAAGAGTTCGAATAAAATTGCAATTAAATTAGATATAAAGTATCTTTATTTAATTAGTACTGTAATTAAAATAAATTAAATTATATGAGGAAAGTAGTTAAAATAGACATTATAAAAAGTGTATCATACATAAAATTATTAATTCGTAATAGTACTAGTAGCAGAATTTTAGTAGTATTAAGTAATTGTAGTAGTAGGTGAAGTAATAGTAGCAGTAGTAGCAATTAATATGAAACTAATTTTAATTATAGATTCAACTTATTAAATAGTTTAGAAGAAGAACTATCAAAACATGTAAAAGATATATAAATTATAAATTGTTTCGTAAGTAGAAGGACTCTTACGTTTTATAATTAAATGAAAGTAAATAATATATACTTACATATATACTTTTCTATCCTTCACATTTAATATTTGTAGGGTTATTATAGGTATTACAAACTGAATAAGATACTTCCATAATAGTACTAGAAGATTAGAATGCTATATATATATATATATATATATATATATATATATATAAAAGCAAGATATCCTGCCAAAAATAACTGCAATAAATTATCTATCTATTAAATAATTACTATTTTAAGAAACCTATTAATTGCTTTCATATTGTATTTATTGTAAAAAACTCAATACAAATAAATAAATACAAATAAACCTATTTATTGTATTTTAAGAAACTCAATACAAATAAAAATAAATAAACTTATTTATTGTATTTTAAAAAAATTCAATACAAATAAATAAATATTTAATTTAAGAAATCAGTTATGATACTCAATTTAGTATTTATTGTATAGAAATTTCGAATAAAAAAATTGATAAATAAGATGAAATAAGGGATTATATATTGATTATCTCTCATCTTATTTTTAAGTACTTATTTTAAAGGGTAAATTACAAAAAACAACTCTACTTATCGACCTTTTTCAAATTACAACCTAATCTTTTTTTTTTTTTCAGATTGCCACCCAGTCTTTCTGTGGTTTTGTCGATTGCAAATTTTCCGGCGAAATGGAGATTAATTTATTCACTTTGCAGCCTAAACTTTGTTGTTTTTTTTTTATTTATCTAATTGCAACCTGAACTTTGTGTTTTTATCAGATTGCAACCAAGAATGAAAATTTCAATTCCGGTGGAAATATAGGTAGCTTAAATTCATGGAAATATCGTGAAAATATCGATATCGATGGAAATATGAGTACATATATTTATTGTTATTTTTCCTATATTTACCAATATATTCCGATATTTTCTCAATATTTATTAATATTCCATCGATTTTTTACCGATGTTACATATATTTCACCAATTTTAACCAATATTTCCTTAATATTTATTTTATGAATATTAATCACACTTATATAGCATAAATATCACACTCATATATATAACATAAATGTATCATTGTGAAGCGAAAAAACAAATCATGATTTGCGATTGGACAAAAAAATTAAAGTTTGGGTTGCAAAGTGAAAAAAATTAATTCATTTGCCGGAAAAATGACCGGAAATTTTGCAATCGGCAAAACCACAGAAAGAATGGGTGGCAATCTTTAAAAAAAAAAACAGATTAGGTTGCAATTTTAAAAAGTCGATAGTTGGCGTTGTTTTTTGTAATTTACCCTATTTTAAATTAATTTTAAATATATAATATATAAAATCAATCATTATTTAATGATCTTAAATTTAGTATTCATATAAAATTTATCAAACTGAAATATGGAAATATATGTGTGTGGGCTTCAATGATTTTTCATTTTTAAACGTTTTTATGATATATAATATTAATTTATTGTAAATTGATATTTAAAATGTAGAAATAAAAAAATATTATAGGTGTACCTAATAGATTACACATATAAAACATATCAAATAGAAAAAATTAGAATATTAAAATTATTATTGCAAGTTAACCAACTTATTCATTTGAAATATACAAATATTTATTTTATCTTTCTTATTTTATATGTATTTGTTGTCAAATTTTATTTATATTTATATTCTGATTAATTGAGGTGGCATAAGGGATTGGACAGGGGTAATTTTTCTGGTTTTTCACAAATTAAAACTTCATCATTCTTAGTCCTTGATATATTGACTTATCAATCTTATAATTATTATTCATAATTTTTTTATTCAAAATGTGTAGATTAAGTCCAATTTTGAATTGTTTCATTTAAATAGATAGCAAGAGAGATTTTCATGTATTTGATAAGCTGATATAATTTTTTATTTGATTTAGAATAAATGAGTTATATGTGCCGTTGAACCAAAAAAAATTATTAAAATACGTATGTATTTATAGTTATAAATGCCAATAAAATTTAAATTTATTTATCTCAATACTTAAATCATAACGTTTCTAATACATATAACTTATTTGTAGATATTAAATTTATTTTTTAAAATTTCACTACCTATGTAATGTTCTGACACAAATTTTTTTATTTGTTTGTTTAATCCATAAATTAATATATTACTTTATATATTTCAAATTTCGAATATTTTTGAATATAATTATTTATAATGACATAAATTTAAAGTTAAAATACCTAGCTTTATACTAATACAAATTAAAAAAGTATCAATATATTTTTGTTAAAATAATAATCATTATATTTATATGTTATTATATCTTTTTAATAATTATATATATAACATAATGTGCAACGCACGGGTACACTACTAGTTAATATACAAGTCAAGTATAAAATATTTGTATTCCCTAATGAATGCAGCATGTATAATCAAATAACATATTAATCAAATTATGTTATAGTTGATATTAAAAACGATGATATGTATAATACAATCATAATATTTAAATTTGTGTAATTTAAACTTTTATAGATCCATGTATTACATGGACCCTATGTTCAATAAACATAAATAAACAACTAAATATATTAATACTTTATTTTCGAAAAGTAGTTAAAAGTTATTTATATTCTTAGTAACCTAAGCATTAGGGTGGCGCTATTAATACCGCGGTTCTTATTAATAAATATACATTATAAATTAATGTAGATAAAAACAATGTTTTCTAAATTAAATGAAATGTCCTTTTAAATAAATACTAGTAATCGTACCCGCACGATGCACATTTTTTGATATAATATTGGTAAAGTAGTAATTATTTTATAATATAGTGTAAGTAATTTTAGTATATAGAATACAATATAATATTTAATAACTAAGAAAATATAAATTTGCTTAAAATGATTCAATTCACAATAATATATCGATATTATACATATCCAATTCACTAATTTATGATTAATACCAAAAACAAAAGTATCAATATCTTGATTTCAAATCAAAATTAGAAAGTCTACCTGTAAAGTTTGTAAGTTTAAAACTTCTTTATACACAACAATTATAATCGAAACATTTTTTTATCATCTGTGTTACAAACTAATATCTTCAGTCACTTAAATTAAATATACTAAAAAAACTAAAAAAAAATTATGAATTAAAAATCAAATTCAATTTTTTAAATTAAATACATGTGTGTGAGTATGTATATATAAAACATTTATTGATATGGCAATAAAATTAGAAATTTTACGTAGGAACTTGATGCAGCACTGTCAATTATGTATTTTCCAGCCTTTATTTCAAATAAATTGAATTACAATTTTTTTATTAATATCGCTTAACATCGAAGATGACAGATAATTATTCATTTATAAGTATCACGTAAATTAATTGATATAGCAAGACATTGATCATTACAATTTAAACTCAACACATAATCAAAATGTAGTAGTAGTCTACGATCATGATGATGACAATATAATTAGAAACTAAACATATAATTTAAATAATCAGGTGAACCATATAAATTCAAAATGTGCACTCTCATATAAAAATATACAAAGTCCTAAGTGTAAAATAAAAGACTAAAATTTTATTTGATTATGAGATATTTATAATTTAAAAATATTTAAGATGACATATAATCAGACTAAATTCATATTATATATGCATATATATATACACACATCTTTAATAGTGTTATATTTATATAATTAATTTATATTATTATGGTATAAAATATCCACATGCAAATTAATATTTATTATTTAAATTATTGTTTGGATATCTATTATTGATTTTTAATAAACTCTTCAATAAAAATAATTTAATTAAGATCGATAAAATGAGAATAAATTAATAAAATATTTATATTATTAGATTGAACGAATTAAACAGTAAAAATGCAAAATAAAAAATTTGTTGATGGACACTTACAAATATTAATTTAAAAAATATTTAGAATGACATATAATTTCACACTAAATACAATATATGTTATATATGTATATATACTCATCTTAATAGTGTTACACTTATTTATAAATTATATTTATATTAAATATGATACAATTATCCCAAACAATTTATTGTTGAAATTATTGTTTGAACATTATCTATCGTTGGTGTATAAGAAATTATTCAATAAAAATAACTTAATTAGTATTAATAAAATAAGAATAAACTAATACAATATATATTATAAATTGAATGGATTAAATAATAAAAAATGCAAAATAAAAATATGGTTGATGTGACACTTTTTTGTTGAGAAAATAGTATTTCTGTAAATATCTCAAACTTTTCCTCTATTATTATAGTATAGAAATATATAGATAAATTTATCTATTTACTTTTTCTTTTGAGTTTCTATACAATAAATATAAAATTAAATGTATTAAATATTAATATTTATGTATTTGTTTATTAATAAATTTAAAATAAAAGTTATTAATGATTTCTTAAAATGGAAATATTTAATAAATGAGACATTTATTGTAGCTATTTTTGGCAGAATATTCTGTTTTTATATAGATATATAGATTAAGATATAAATAATATTTTCTAAATTAAATAAAAGACCTTAAATCAAATTCTATGTTAGTGAATCAGATTTCAAAACAAAATATGTAGAAATTTTCATAAAGATCCGAATTGATTGATGTGTAATATTCGAAAGTTGAAATGATTGAATTAAATTCGTTCAAATTGGTGAGGATTTCAAAATCCACTCAAATGACTTGCAAATTCAGTCAAACAAAGTGATGAATTTTAAATACCACGTATAGGAAATCCACTCAAATTACTTTGACTTGAATGTCTTCTCAAATCCACCTACCCAAATAGACCATGACAAAAATTAGTAAGAGATTTGAACACGACACATTTCATGCCCGAATTGATATGAGTATAAGAGTATTTTGATTAGACTGCGGCTGCTATTTTGTGCTAATAATACTGAATACATCATATATACGTGGCAGCTCAGATTCCTGCTTCAGGCTCATCACGATTCTTAGCTTCTTTGCTTGATTCAGTGTAAGTGTTCATTTTTCTACTTTCTTTTTTTTTGGGTGATTAGGAATAGTGTTTAGTAGCATAAATTAGTTGGTGATACAGTTTAAACCGTTTGTTCTTTGTCCTTTTTTTTTCATGTTAAATTAGAATTTCCGTTTTATGTTAAAAGTTCAACATTATATCCTACAAAAAAGAATTGACAAATGAAAATATAAATAGGGGAGGAAATATCAGTTTCAGTTTGGTTACTTAGGCTTTATGTAGTGTTGGTGCACTAATTTCACCCTTGCCATGTTAGGATTTATGTCCGCCACTGACGGCTTTCCGAACTAAAATTGATACTACCTCTGTCCCGGTCCAATTTGTCTATTTGGACCGGGCACGGAAACTAAGAAAATGGGTTGATTTGTTGTTCAGGTTACTTTTTGATAAAAAATGTGTTTTTTATACTTTTTGCTTTATAATTTCTTTGTCATTTATGGGCTGGCAAATTGGATTGGGACAAACGAAAATGGCAATTAGGCAAATTCGATTGAGATGGAGGGAGTATTTCACATTCACATCGAATTTATAATAGTCAACTTTTGATTAGGGTTTTTTACACTCGGATCATAATGGGGACCAAATTTACACACTAATGTTCTATTATATTTTGTATTACCAAAACAATCATCATCATGATTTAAAGATGTCATATATTAAAGAGTTACTCTCCTGTGCACCAGTTGCACGGATCTGTGATCCATGCAACTGGGCAGCGCGCGGGCTAGGCTGGCCCGTCCAGCCAGTGCCTCTTTACTTTTTTCGTGTGTTTTGGTCGTTACCATCACGTTATGTTAGTGTTACCTTCGTGTTATATTAAGGTTACATTCGCGTTATATTAATGTGACTCCATATCCAGATTTCATACCCTTAGTTTAAAACCACTGAACTAAAATGTTAATCATAGTCTCATGTTATGTTAGGGTTACCTTCATGTTATGTTAGTGTTATCCTCGTGAGGGTAACACGGGTAACACTAACATAACATGAGGGTAACCCTAACATAACATGAGGGTATGACTGCCTGAAGCGAATCTTGGTGGGTTTGAGCGCACCCACCAGGTGCGTGGGGGCGCGTGAGAGCGCGTTGGGGTGCGTGAAAACGCGCGTCAGAGGCGCGTGGGGCGGGTCGACCCGGGTGCATGGATCCTAGATCCATGCACCAGTTGCATAAAATATTTTGCATATATTAAATGTGATGAAATATGAAATGTAACAGAGAATCTAATCCGCCAAAGTTATAATATTAAGTGCAAATCATAATTTATGGTTGGATTGAATTGAAATAGGTTGATTAAGTGGCGTGAGAACTTGCAAGCATTCCAAGATCCACCACTGATTTGAACCAATCTCTTTTATTCAAGATACGAACAAAATCAAAATATTTAATGAAGAAGGCAAGAAATATATGTCTGGCAGAAAGAAGCAAGAAAGAAAGATATATATAGTGTACCCCACTAAAATTCTAAGAGGAAAATTGTATTTGAGAAGAAGATGACAACGGGAATTTCAGGGATGGAGAGATGGGATGTCTTTATTTGATTTGAGAAGACTACATTTTATTTGATGGAGAGATGGGATCTCTATATGAGTCTTGATATGCTGAGCGCTCTCTGTGAGCGCCAATCTGAGCAATAACTTATATGACCATTCATTTTCTATTTTTCTGAGGATACAACTGTTTTGAGAAGTCACAAACACAAATTTATCTCTTCTCCTTTCTCACCCGTTGCAACTCCAACGTCCGTCGCCAATCAAATATCTCTGACTATCGTCGTCGATCAAATCTTTCTTCATCCCTTCGATTTCCATGATTTGATTTTTACAGGCGGCTTCGGAATCTCGAATCGTAAAAGTTACATGATTTGGAGAAATGTACTTGATGAAAATTATGGAAGTCTTGCAATATCAGATACTCACCAAATACGATTCGAATACGATTCGAGATTCCGAAGCCGCCTGTAAAAAACAAATCCACCTGTAAAAACTAAATTGAGTAGAGGCACGGTAGACGACAATCGAAGGGATGAAGAGAGATTTGATTGACGTCGGAGTTGCAGCGGGTGAGAAAAGAGAAGAGAGAAATTTGCGTCTGTACCAGTTGTATCTTTGCAGCGGGTGAGAAAGGAGAAAGGAGAAATTTGTGTTTGTGACATCTTGAAGCAGTTGTATCGTCGCTTTTATAGGAGATATAAAAATATTAAAAGAAAAATATAAAATGAATGGTCACGCAAGCTGTCGCTCAGCATATCAAGACTCTCTCTATATATAAATATATATATAATTGATAGTTTAGGAGGTGTATTAAGTCAAAAAATGAGATTAAAAAAACAATTCATGGAAGTGTAGCAGTGGAGATGTATCAATAAATAGGATGTGTTAATAGCAAATTAAATTTCATATAAATTTAGGTGAGATCGTTGCACATGTGCAATATCATGCACGAATTAGGGATGGCAAAATCAACCCGATCCGTGGGGACCTGACCTGACCCGTGGTGTTTGGGGTGGGGCGAACCCGACCCGTGCTCGGGGCGGGACGGGTCTGGGTACCCACAGCGCCCCGCCCTACCCCGACCAGCCCCGCCCCGCCCCGTCTAGTTCTAATATTAATATACATAATATATATTGTGATAATTAAGTTTATATACATTAATCTCAATTAATGTATATATTATGATAATTAAGTGTATATGTGTGTATATATATCATATATATAAGTAATTTAGGATCATTTTAATTAATTAAGTAAAAGACTAAAGTAGTAATATTACATGTAAAATAATGTTTTTAATTTGTTGTTGGGTGTGTATAATAGTAAAATTAAATAATCACTTCAATTATTCAATCAAATAATTATTCAAATTATTTAGTTTATGATTTAATAATTAGGTGTTTTTCAAATTATTTATGTAAAAATTACAAATTTTTATTTATTTATTTTTTAATTTTTTTTAAATGGGGCGGGCGGGGGCGGGGCACGGGGCAAAAGTTTCTGACCCGCAGGGTCGGAGGGCGGGGAGGGTAGGGCGGCGGGTAGTAGGTGCGGGGCGGGTTTGGGTAGTTAACTACCCGCCTCGACCTGCCCCATTGTCATCCCTAGCACGAATGTCTCGAGAAATGGTTAATCATGCTCGACAATAATGTGTAAATATACATTTTTCAGTTATAAATATGTACTCCCTCCATCCCACTTAAAACTACCTACTTGTCATTTTCGTTTGTTCCAGTCTAATTTGTCAGTCTTAAAATGACAAAGAAAAATTTACTTTCTTACCCCTCAATTTCTTTCATTTTACAAAATTTGCACTCAAATTATACCTTTAAATTACAAAATTGTCATTCAAAAACATTAAAATAACACATCCAATCAAAGTCAACAGTTTTTTCTTAAGTTCCGTGCCGGTCAAAGTAGACAATTTTAAGTGGGACGGAGGTAGTACTTTTTAACCATAGTTATAACAAAAAAGGTAAAATATTTTGTGTAACTGGTGCATGGATATTTAGGATCCATGCATCCAGGTCGACCCGCTCCACGCGCCCTAATACTCATTTTCACGCGCCCCAACGCGCCTGGTGGGTGCGCTCAAACCCTCCAAGATTCGTTTCAGGCAGTCATATTTTCATGTTATGTTAGTGTTAACATAACATGAAGGTAACACTAACATCACATGAAGGTATGATTATCATTGTTTTTTACCTTCATGTTATGTTAGTGTTACCTTCATGTTATATTAGTGTTACCTTCGTGTTATTTTAATTCAATGGTTTTAAACTAAGGATATGAAATTTAGAAATGAGGTAACGCTAACATAACATGAATGTAACACTAACATAACATGAAGGTAACGAACAAAACACGCAAAAAAGTAAAGAGGCGTGGGCAAGGCGGGCCGGCCCAGCCCGCTTGCGGCCCGTGCGCAGCCTGGTTGCATAGATTTCAGATCCGTGCAACTGGTGTACAGGAGAGCAACTCAACAAAAAATATATAATAATTTTCCACGACAAAACCATTTAACAACTTCTATAGATAGGGAAAAATTCGATTTTAGTCCATTTAAAAAGCCACTGTCCAATTTTTGTCCACCATGAAAGCGGTTTTTAATTTTAGTTCAATTAAGCCAAAAATCGTCACTATTTGGTCCATTTTTGACTTAATTGGACTAAAATTGAAAACCGCTTACATGGTGGACGAAATAGTGACAAAAATGGACCAAATAGTGACGATTTTTGGCTTAATTTGACAAAAATTGAAAACCGCTTGGATGGTGGATTAAAATTGGACAGTGATTTTTTAAATGGACTAAAATTGAATTTAGCCCTCTATAAATACTTCAATATATTGCAAACGTTAACTATCAAATTCTCTATCCTTCTATACAACTTCACATTTTCTAACACACAAAGCCAATTTATCTATTAATAAGGTTAAAGAAAAATGTGTTCAACTAGGGATTTAACCTTCCAAGTTACAAGAAATAAGCCGGAGTTGGTACCGCCGGCAAAGCCTACACCCTATGAATTCAAACCTCTCTCCAATATCGACAACCAAGATAGAGTCCGTTTCCTAGTTCCGGTGATACAATTCTATCGGAAAAATCTAGTGATGAAAGGAAAAGACCCGGTCAAGGTTTTACGAGACGCCATTGCCAAGGCCTTAATGTTTTACTACCCTTTAGCTGGGCGGGTGAGGGAATATTCCGACCGAAAGCTGGTGGTGGAATGCACCGGAGAGGGTGCGGTATTCGTTGAGGCCAACGCTGACGTCACACTGCAGCAGTTTGGTGACGTCCTTTATCCGCCATTCCCATGCTTGGAGGAGCTGCTTTATGGTCTTCGCGACGCCAATATTGGAGTTATCAATTCTCCTTTGTTACTTGTTCAGGTTTTTATTTTGCTCATAATTTCCATGTGATCTACTTTTTTTGTGTGATAAAACTTATATTAAACATTAGGATTTTTTTTTATTATTCTCTAAGTTTGGTTCATTATATATATATATATATATATTTCTATA